>JAKEPQ010000743.1:16572500-17172500 GCA_024500445.1 Entomyzon cyanotis | reverse complement strand
AAGGCTAATTGTCTTCCTTAAAGGAGTTCTGCACTCTACTTTGTAGCCATTAGGATTATACTTAAAGGGCAAAACCCCCCAAAGTTCCTAAAGTAACATGTTAATTTGTTTTGTGACTGAGGAGGAGTTAACTGACAAAGAATCAAGAAAATAGTCCTGCTTTGAAGGATGAGAACAGGCAGGAGATGTAGAGGTTTTCTCCTTAAAAAAAAAAAAAAAAAAAAAAAAAAAAGAGAGAGAAGAAAAAAGGGCTGGGGAGTAAACAAGAGAGTGGGAGGGTGTTGAGAGAGGAGAGTCAGGTCATTGTAAATGAGTGATGTGCTTCCGGGCAGAGTGGTCAGACTCAGAGCTGGAGAAAGGCAAAATAAATACTACGAGAGCTAATGACACTATTGACAAAGTTAGCAAATGTATTTCAGAGTAAGACTTGATGTGGATACAGCTGAAATGACCAGTTGGTGCACTTATAATCCCTGAACCTTTTGGGTTTATCCTCTTCCAAACTCCAGTGATTTCCCCTCTCTGAATTGTTTTTTCTTTGCAGTCTCTATCTCACTCTAGGGTTCTCTATTCAAAGCAGAAAATGAAAGAGTGGAAAAAAGGAAACTGAACCATTTCACAAGAAATTTATTGCAGATAGCAATTTAGTAGACTTATTATCCCAGTGTGAGAAAAATATAGTCGAATCCTAAGAAAACCAACACAATACAAATGCAGTGAATATACCCAGGGATTGAACAGACAATATCATAATTTCTCAGTTCAGGTTAATAAAGATCCTAATTCATTTTGCTGTAATAGAATGTATTAAGTAAATGTTAAGTGCTAATTAGTATCCTGGTATTGAAAAAGCAGTAATATATCACAAGAGATGAGTTCAAACTGGTAGAAATTGTGAAGATTCTGGGTAATTGGGAATGGTATAACGAATGTACAGGTAGAAGCCTCAGTAGCAAAAAAGGTTAAAAATGCTCATAAGAATTTTCCAGCAAGTCTAGTTACAAAAATTAAATATATCCAGTGCTGAGAGAAAGGTGGAGAAAGGATGGGTTTGCATATTCAATATATATTTTAAGACTGCAGCAAACAAATTAGAAAGGCAGTTTCAGTATTGCCAGTGCTATTAACACTGCTTTCTTGATTGCAGCAGTTTAATGACTGCTGTTTCCTGGTGGATCCCTCCCTGTATCCCCATGAAACACTTGTTTTGAAATGCAAAGCCACTCTTGCAAGTGGAGTCAACAGAGCTGGTCAAAACCAGTGAATAGACAGTCATTTAGTTGAACATATTCTGACTGGCTACGAAAATCAATAACCCTTCAGACAGTGCATTTAGATATATGCTCATCTCAGTGGTGTAGCTTTGGACTCCGTGGGAGGTACTTCTGCCATGGATGTTCAGGTCAGGCAGTAAACTCTGGTGTCTTGAAGTGAATTGTGTTTGTCAGGCAGCTTTGGCAGCCTAAGCTGAAACAGAAACTTCCCCATTGCAGAAGCAGTAATTCTAATTTAGCAGGTGATCAGCAGTGAATCAATTTAGTATTAAAGGACACATTTCATAGAATCACAGAATGGTTTGGGTTGAAATGGATCTTAAAATAACCTTGTTCCACCCCTGCTGCCCTGGCAGGGACACCTTGCACTGCGCCAGGCTGCTCCAAGCCCCAATGGCCAAGCTGCCCTTGGACACTGCCAGGGATCCAGGGGCAGCCACAGCTTCTCTGGGCACCCTGTGCCAGGGCCTGCCCACCCTGCCAGGGAACAATTCCTGCCCAAGATCCCATCCAGCCCTGCCCTCTGGCACTGGGAAGCCATTCCCTGTCTCCTGGCCCTGCAGCCCTTGGCAATTGTCTCTCTCCAGCTTTCCTGCAGCTCCTTCAGGCACCAAAAGGCCACACTGAGGTCACCCCAAAGCTTCTCCTCTCCAGGCTGAACAATCCCAGCTCTGCCAGCCTTTCCTCCCAGCACAGCTGCTCCATCCCTCTGCTCACCATTTCAGGTTTCTATCCATGCTATAGCAATCATGAGCTGAAATGGGGAACACAGTTTTCCTGACCAATTGCACACACCAGAATGCTGAGTTAAGAGAACTAAACTTTGTCTGTTGCCTTGTGAGGAATTAACAGAGCAAATAATCAAAATACCCCTTAGTGAGTTCAAAAGGTTTGTCATGTGCAAACTGAATGTTCAAATTAATTTTGTCGGGTATGGGATACCTTCTAAATGAAATTCAGAAGAGACCTGGCAGTTGTGCAGCACCTACATGCCATGAAAGGCACCACAGATGACCTTTCCAGCAGATCAGGGTTCACTCTGGCTTGAGCTCTTTTTTGTGGAATTCAGTACTGAACACATAGTGTAAATGAAATGGGGACTCTGTTAGTAAAAGTGAATATTGACAAAAGTAGTTTTGGCTTGTCCCATCTGTGAAGCATCTGAGTGCTCAGAGCAAATTTGGGAGCCCAAAAAGGATATTTGTGCAGTGAGTGGCTCAGTGAGCTGAATATTATCACAGTAACAAAACATAAGCCAGCTCCCACAAAGAGCTTGTGCTGCATTTGAAAGCTGCATGCAAAGGATCTTGCTTCTTGCAGCAGTGTGGAATTTCAGCTGTCATTTGCAACAGGACGTATGTTAGTCGTATCAGTGCTTGTAATACCAAGCTACTCTCCTTTGTTGGGAGAGAAGCCAGCTAACATGAGGAGGATCTGGTGGAGCTTAGGTAGAGTAGGACTTAAAAAATTCAGGGTTGCAGAAGGAACAACTTGGCCTCTTGGTCTCAGCAGCAGCACTTGCTTGGTAGGATGAATTCAACTGTTTGGCTGATCTCTCTGTTCACCCCAACTCAGCACAGTTGTCTTCTGTGCAGCTTTGGTCTCTTTGCCTGCTTTTAAATCTGCCTTTTACTTTGGGGGTTTTCTATTCAGCAAAGCAAAATATCTTCCTCTCTACTTCCCCAGCTCATCTGCCACTGTTCCATATTCTTGTGATCACTGTCCTCTGTTCTATATTCTTGTGATCACTGTCCTAAACCCCTTCCTGTCACTTATCCTGACTAATAGCCCAAAAATGTGGGCATTTGCTGCTTCCTGTGGGGTACCACCAGCAAATCTAATTTCAGGCCTCTGGTGAGCAAGGCACTGCTCCTGTTCCTTCAGGGATTTCACTTCAGGACAGGTTACACCCATGCCATTGCTTGCTTATACTCTGGGTTTGACTGACCTTTCTCGGCCTGTGGATGGTCTGGAGAGTGTTGAAGAGCTAACTGTAGGGATGCAGTCTGATGGCTCATAAAACTGACAGAGTAGGCAAAAAGTGGATGCTCTTCCTCAGTTCATTATTAAAAAAGATGACCTCAATACTTCCTCTGTCCAGAAGAAAAATGTGTTCTTATAATTAGTTATGTTAACTACTTGCCAGAGTCACTTTGTACCATCCAAAGACCTTGTAAACCTTTCCTAAATTGAGCTATTGAAATACACTTTTAGATAGGCTTCCTGTAATGGATTTGTATTTGTACTGCTGATGCATTCAAGAGAAGTTATTGAGTCCTTCTGTGCCTCTCTACCCATTCATTCAAACGGTGCCCACAAAAAGGGTTTTCCAGGGTTAAGACTGTATTTTCTGTGAATATATTTTTATAAACTCATTAAAATTACTTTTTATGTGAATGCTCCTCTTTGGGAATGAGATTTTAAAAAGTCTTCTGCTTGAGAACAGCATGGAGACAAATAAAGTCCATTTAGCAGTGCACCAGATTTGGCTCTTTTCTGTACAATAAAGCATTACAGAAATGAGGAAAACTTGTACCAAATCAGGTGTTTCAGCATGTGAGGTGGGGCTCTGTAAGTGACACAAACGTGGGGAAACTTACTGTTGTTGCTGTGCTGTTGCAGAATTAAGGATCTAATTTTAATTGAGTTTCCATGTAATGATGACTTCAACAGTAATTTACTAACTTTAATTAAAATACTTTTCAGCTAATCTTTGGACATTATCCCTTTAATTATAAAAGGCATCTGTTATATTAACAGCCTTGGAGACTGCCTTATTTGCTTTAAAATGTAGGTGCATGTACAATTAAACTTTTGCCACGTTTCACCGTGTTCTGGGCACGATCAGTGACCATTATGCATTACAAGGTTTACAGAGCTGTGATAATGAAGCAAATTTGTGCTGAAAACCTGTACTTCAAGGGAGTATTAAAGCTCATTAATTTCATTAGCTAAATGTATCTTTTTCAACATAATTTTAAAGAAGTCTTGCAACCCCGTGTGAGAATACTCTGGCACTGCAGAATGGACCAATTTGTTTAATAGCTGTGACTTCATAGCAAATAAACATTTTCACATGATTAGTCTAATAGTGTGCTAAGACAGGATTTTCTTTCAAAGGCTGGCATTTTTTCTTTTGCATATTTCTTAACTGCATTCAGCAGTGACATGTTATATTCCACATCATTAGGAACCAGTAGAAGCTCAAGAAATGATATTGCCTGGTACAGAACAAATGAAGCTCAGAGTTGCACAGAGCAGGCTGGAGCATGAGCAAAGTTGTAATTTAGGATGGGAGGACAAATCAAATTGATGTCTGAGGAGCCTGGAGTTGGCTGCTTTCAGCTCAGCTCTTGTCCTGCTGTTGCAACTCTTTCAAGCTTCAGTTGTTGCCTTTACCATGAATTGGAAAACTCCACTCTTTTGGAACTGCTGTTCTAGTTGTACATCTTTCTTCCGAGCTCTTGTATTTCCTGAAGTAAGAAGAGACTACAGCTCTTTACACTTTTTTTTTTCTTTTTTTTTTTTAGTAGCTAGGAAGGATACACAGTGTGGAGAAAGGAGAGAGCTTCTTTTGCAGAGACAGCTTGCAGAAGCTTGAAAGTGCACAGTTGCAGGACAGGAGACACATTGAAGGTGTCAGAGGAGTTTGTGATCAGAGAAGAGAATTTCAGGAGTGGAGTGGACTGAGCAGGGATGGCTTCAAGGTGTCTCTGCCTCAATCCACTGTGAGGTGGTGCAAACAGGACCCAGAGTCCTTGGAGGCTGAAGGATCCTCCCTTCCACTGCTGGGGTGAGCAGAGGACATGGTCACTCATACCAGTTTGGGCAGCTCTAAGTACCTTCCTGAACATTCTTTAGGGAGACCCACTCAAAAGACAAATTTCCCCTTTTCTAGTGCACCCATTTCCATATTGGTACAGTGGAAATCCTAGAATGCCAGGTTAGAAGGCACCTCAAGGCTCATCTGCTCCAACCTTTCCCAGCAGGAGCAAAAGCTGGTTTGTGGTTTTGAGGGCACTGTGTTCTGTTCTGCAGGGCTGGCTCTGTCCAGCTGCCACCTTGGGGACACCAGAATTATGGCAGCTGAGTTCTGCTGAGGGCTGTCAGATTCAGGTGGGTGCTTGTTAGACTTTGGGTTATCTTTTCAAGAGTTTCATGTCTACAGCGAAAGATGATCCTCTAAAAGATGAGGCTATGGCATCTGCCCTGGGAGGAGGAGCAGCCCAGGCTCCAGCCCTGGGTTCAGCATCCCACTGAAGGCAGTGTTACTGTCAAGAAACTGGGAAAGGATGTCAGAATTTAACCTGAGTCAGACTCCCAGAGGTTGTACAGCCTCAGCCAGCTAAGCAGTTCTGTTATTTTGCTGTTCTTCCAACTTGTTTTACTAAAATAACATTCTATTAGTGATATTAAGTGCGGCAATTAAGGACTGAAAGTGTCTAAATATCCTTCCTTTGACAATGCACTATTACATAAATATTTCTCCCTCTTTTTCTCTTTAATGCAAGTGGCATCTAAGTGTTTTGCACTCTAAATTTAAAAAATCTCTATAACCCAGAAGTGTAGATAGAACTATTAAAAATTGTCACCCTCATGCCTTCCACATCTTTATTATTTATTCACATTTAGAGCTGAAAACAAAGAAACCCCACGTGCTAAAGTCATGACAAATTAATCTGAAACAAAGAATCTGCAGTGGTAACATAGTTCAAGGAATCAGTGCTTTGCTGTGATTTGAAGAACTCTATCCACTCAGTTACTAAAAATATACCCCCCACAAATAAACACAACTCTTTACTTTTAGAGAAGCCCCAGATTTGTTTCTGTATCTAAGGAAGTAATTTAAATAACGACTTGATCATTATAATGATCATAATTCACCCTAAGACTGGTTTAGCTAATATTAACTCTAAACCTCCTTCTGTAGCTCTTGTTCACCTGGAGTAAAAACCTACTATACTGTCTGAATTCTGCTTTGGTTTCTGACTGGTCATTGTCCCTGCTGGCTCTGAGGTTTGGTACTGTGGATTTCCAGAGGTGTCCTTTTTCTTTCTCTTAATAGGCAGAAGATACAATAAAGGATTCAGGAGAGCCTAGAAGTTTCAGCTGTTTCTAAAGTAGGATAAAAGTTTGGTTTGCAATTACAAAAAATAAATTTAAGCCTGATCCCATATTCAATCCTTTTGAATAATGGCAGTACATTTTCTCATAAAAACCACAGAACTGTTATTTCTTTTATCCCAGGAGGACAACTGAAGGAGGTAAGATAGGGAAGCTGCAGCCCAAAATTATTTTCCTTAATGTTGATTACTTCCAAGCTCTCTGCATTCATTCCACACACAGCAGAGCAGCAGTTCCAGAAAGAACAAACATCTTGGCACACATGTAAGAGCAGCCAAAATTGGGATGAGTGAGGAAAGCCTTCATGCAAAGCTACCCTGGCAACTCCTGGTGCTCACCCAGAAGACTGTTCTGAAATTTTGGTTCTGTCCTCAATCAGTATCGTGTGTGACCTTAAGATTTTGTGTAAATCCTGTCTCCTGGCTGAGAAGGGTTTGCATTCCAACAACTTTTCCCTGAACTGCATTGTTTACCAGTTTTTGTTGGAATGTAGGTGTGGTCGGGGTGTTTTCCCTCCTTTTCCAGATTTGTCTGCTGTAAGTTACAACACAGCATTTCCCCTGATTTACACAGCCAGGAGAAATCCTCAACCAGAAAGCAATTGTTGTTAATTAGTATCACACTGCCTTAAAGAAGAGTTGTTGAGTCTTTTAATTTTGCATAGTTGATTTTATTTTAATGTCCCTGCAGACTGCTTTCTCCATGAAGTTTAGTGATGTTAATGATAGTAAAGTCATTTGCAATTACTGTGATATAACTTTGGTTAAGACAAGCTAAAAGGAGAATGGAGCTACAAGCTGGTGATCCTCTCCTTATTCAGTAGTTGCTTTAATTAACTCATTTACTTGCAGGGTATCTATGAATGGCTTGAGGTAGTAAGTTCAGATATTTGCCTAAAATTAAATCAGCCGCCTGAACTTTCTGACACACAAAATATTTCAGGGTGGTAGAACTGTGGGCCAGGCTCTCTGCTTCACTTAACTTGATTTGACCTCTCTGGAGTCTATTAGTTCTGCTGCTTTGACAGTGACTTCAAGTCCCATTATCTTCTGTGGGAATATTCATCCAAGCCCTGATGTGTTTTGAATAGGAACCCACTTGGCAGAAGAGAGACCATGTGCCACCCTCTCCCTCATGTTTTCTTAATTTTGTTTTTGAAGATCATTAAACTGCTTCTGTTGCAGTGTTTCCAAAGTTTTTGTTAGGAATTGTCTATACTTTGAGGGGGAGAAAAGGTGAAAACACAAGGCAGCATATACTGTATTTGCATTTTTTTAATGTTCAAGCCTTTTTCTCGTTACAAAATGAAAAGACAGGCTTTCAGCACACTGTAGATATTTGTAGAAGTAATGTTGTCTGCACTTACTGTGATAGAAGACCACAGAGAAACAACTGAAGGACAAAAATAGAAGTTTCTTTTCAATCTAACTGCAAGGTCTTGCTAATGTCCCTACCCATGATGATACTGTTTCTTCTGCAATGCTGATATCAAACTTGGAGTTGTGGGGCATCTCACTAACTTCTAATTGCTCTGTCTCTAATGGAATGTTACTTATCAGGTCTTGATCTTTCAAAGTTATCTGTTTAAACCATCTCAAATGCACTTCTATTCAAGACTGAAATAGAAGAGGACAGATTTATCCTTCCAGTGCTTAACTACTGCACACTACTTGCAGTGTGTGGCTCGGCTGATTAAACATCATGCATTATCCAGAGGGAATGACTCCTCACTCTCTGAATGTCTTGTTCTCTCTGTCACCACCTCCAACTTGCTGATACTCAGCATTGTGAGGCTACTTTTTTTTGTTTAAGCCATGGTCTAACCTGAGAGAGCAGATGAAGCAGTGTTATTTGTGTAAAAAGGTTCACACCGTTTAAGTAATTTTGACTGGTTCTGATGTATGACTCTGATCTGTGATAGTCATCTTGTCTTTAGGATCACCCTACAGTAGAGGTTTTCACATCAGATTTAGCTGAATAGCTAAATAGTCATTAGTGGATTTAAAAATCCTAGTATCATGGAATCATAGAAGGATTTGAACTGGAAGGGTCCTTAAAATCCCATCCAGTGCCACCCCAGCCCTGGCAGGGACACCTTGCACTGCTCCAGGCTGCTCCAAGCCCCAATGGCCAAGCTGCCCTTGGACACTGCCAGGGATCCAGGGGCAGCCACAGCTTCTCTGGGCACCCTGTGCCAGGGATCCAGGGGCAGCCACAGAGCACTTCCTGTGAATTTGGTGTAATCTGGCCTGGAGCAACGGCATTCATAAAAAGGCCTGTTCATTCAACAGCTGTCCGGAAAAAGTATGGAATTTATATATAATTTTTCTTTTTTTACCCTGCATATATCTTCATTTGAAAATCTTTCTGATTCTTGCATCCTTGGCAAGGATAAGGACACTGCCTCCTCTCTCTTTAAAAAACAAAAATAGGGCTTTTGCTTTTGACTTCTAGTGTTACAGAGTTTTGAACAAGCTGCATAAATATTTCCCTAATTTAGAAATATTTTACAACACGTTTTTGAATTAGCCTGGGTTTTGATAAGCAACCCTGCAGTGACCTTTAATAAAAAAAAAATAGTCAAGCTGTGGTTTTGTCACTGGGGGCCTCTTTGATAACAGAGAGGATCAGCTGGACCACACAGCATTCTGTGCTGTGTTCTGCTGCTGGGATATGTGGGATGGAGGAGTAAAGCAGAAAAAACAAATGCTGGATACTCAATGAAGAGGTGATGGGAAGTGGGAAGGGGACACTGGATGCTTAAAATTAGCTGAGTTCTTCGGAGAAATAAACTCAGAAACTGGAGGCCTGTGATTAAAAACAAGTAGTATGAAGAGATTTCAAGATTATCCTGAGACCAAATACCTCTTGAACATCCTGGGACAATCCTGTATTATGCTTTTCCTTTGAATTAGCTACCTGATCCAATCACTTTTTCCTTCCAAAGGTCCAGCAAGGCATCTGAAATCCCTTGCACTCAACTATTCCAAGTTGTATAAATATTTGATGACATGAAGTCCTGTGGGCGCTGCAATAATTATACAAATTGTAATGCTAATCCATGGTATCAATAATGCCTTTGGAGAAAATAGCATTATATACTTCAGTCCCAGAGAATAATAACAATATTAACGCAGCGCTGACACTTGGCAGAACCACTTCCCCAGCCTGTGTTCACTTGGCAATTGGAATTGCAAAGAGGCAGGGAAAGCAGACATTTCTGGCTGCAGTTCTGCTTCCAGAGTGAGAGAAAGAATTTGGCATTTAATGATATGCAAAGTGTTGTTCCTGTTTGATTGTAGTATACTATACATGCCTTGGAGCATGACTTGGAGTAATTTAACAACTGGAATAACAGGCATTTGGGAAGAAACTAATTTCATAGGAAGGCAGATCACAGACATTAGGCTTGTTCATAAAAATGTTGCCTTGTCATGCTTTGTGACGTGTCACCTCAAGCTAGCAAGAGGATGTGGGGGGCAGCATTTCTCACTTCAGACTGGATGATCCACTTGAGAAAACACCATCAGTAGTGACTACAAACGTGGTCCCTAACCTGCTTTACAGACCCACAGCAAAGATCAAAGCTTTGCCTTTTTTTCTTCATTGTTCTCTGTCAGTTTGGACTCTGGCACAGGTTGCTGTGGCTGCTCCATCCTTGGGAGTGTCCAAGGCCAGGCTGGATGGGGCTCTGAGTAAGTCTGGAACTGCAGTGGCCAAATTCAGTTCCACTTTGCCTTTGGCCTTCCAGTTTTCTCCCTCCATAACCTCTCAACATTCTTTTAATCCCTACAAGGTACTTTAATCCCTCCTCCAGAGATGATACACCCTCTCTTTTTCCCCCCTGAATTCTCTATTTAACCAAGCTAGTCTTTTTCCTTGTCAAAATATAGATGATGGAGCTCTAAATGATTATATCAAATACCTTTCTGTGAGATGCCTGTGTATCATTCCTTAATGCATAGGAAAACCATATGAAATAGGGTGAAAATAATTTGGAAAAATCTATCACTGGATTTTACTATCTCTTGATATGAATATCTTGCTTTAAAAACCCCTGCATATTTCCTAAATCAAGTAAGAATGAAGACTGAAAGTGGTATATTCTTGCCATTTCTGTGTTACTATGAAGACTTCAGGGTGTCTGATGATGCAGTCTCAAAAATGCAGTAGGAGTTGGGTGTTATATCCTAGCCTGAGTCTTGTTGCAGTTGCCATTTTTGGGGAATATTAATTCAGTTCAATTTGACACCTCTCCTGAAACATTAGGATTCAATGACATAATGAAATTCAGGGTAGAACATGCCAATGCTCATTTGTGACCTGTTTCTCATTTTCCGTCAGTTGAGTAAAAAAGATTACTTAGGAAAGGTTTTAGGTGAAATTATAGATTAGTTTTCTATGTGCTCATGCTAAAAACTGGGTTCAATTTCAGCTGTGGTGGACTACAAACTTGATATTTTAGAGGCGTTTTTCCACTTTAGTCCTTAAAGTTCATTGTGTATCATCACACGATCCTTTTTGCTGCATTTTTAGCAACTAATCTCTGATCAAAGGAATATAAAAACCTAAACATCAAAAGTGCTTCTTAAGGGTTCACAAATCTCTGCTTTCTTCTATATCACAGAATGTGGTGGCTATTTGGGAGGATGCTGCATATTATTTTGGGGGAGGAAGCCTTCAATCACTTAAACAGTAAGGGGTCTACTGATAATTTTTATTATTCTATATACATTGCTTTTCCATTTCTTCATCAGAGCCATCTGGAAGTTAGATGACAATATAGACATGGAGTATAATTACAGTAATTCAGACCCAAAAAATAATAAAATGACATTGTTAACAATTATAGTATGACTTCCAGTTCCTGATGAACAGCAAAACTGACTGAAAGAATAACAGAACAAGTGGAGCAGAGAACTCACACAAACATCAGTGCTGAATGCTGGGCATCTCCCCTGGTCCTGGCAGGAGCTGAACATGTCTATGCAGCAAAATTTTGCCTGCCCACCCTGCCAGGGAACAATTCCTGCCCAAGATCCCATCCAGCCCTGCCCTCTGGCACTGGGAAGCCATTCCCTGTCTCCTGGCCCTGCAGCCCTTGGCAATTGTCTCTCTCCAGCTTTCCTGCAGCTCCTTCAGTTTCGTGTCTATGTGTTGCCTTTACTGTTAGAATCTCCAGCAGATCTCAAAAGTTTTCAGTCAGCTCTGCTTTTTGAGGTTTTTCAGTGAAAATCCCCTAAAATCCTATGTTTGCTGCCAAACTGATTGCCTTGTGATGATTCCTCGTGTACTTTGCCACAACAATGCATCTCTGAAAGCATCTCATCAAAAGGCTACCATCCATGGAAGGAAAAAGAGCAGCTATTTCACAGGCCAGCTGAGATCTCAAGGTCTGTAAGACTCTCTGATCTGGTCTCCCCTTTGACAAAGCTCAGGTGTGGTCTCTGTGCTCGTTCCTTTGGCTTTTCTGCTCTTTTTAACTCTTTCCTCACTTCCTTCCCACTGGACACAATCCAGTATGTCCTGTTGTTAACCACTGCTGGTCCTTTCAGATTGTCAGAGACTCACAGGATATCCTGAGCTGAAGGGACCCACAAGGATCTTCAAGTCCTGCTCCTGGCTCTTCACAGGACAGCCCCATTATTCTTCCTCTCTCACCCAATCCATGGGATTTTTTCCCCTTTTTCCCCCTTTCTGCTAGCACATACAAACACACGCATTCCCACACTGCTGCTGTGCTCCTCCACACCTGCAACTTTGATAAGTGTGCCATTGTTTGTGGATGTTCAAATTTTCTCGTTGGGGTAAAATTTTTGAACAAAGGAACATTAATGAATAGGAAAGATCTACATGTGAAGTAAAAAATAAATCCTGCAAAATTTTGTTGCACAGACATGTTCAGCTACTGCCAATTCATCCTAGTGTCGTGGTTATTGGGTTTTTAATTTACTCTGGATTTGACAATTACACATTTTGGATACTTTTGTTTTCCCCTCCCTGCTCTCCTGCCACAGTGACACAAGCATAGGGCAAAGTGAGTTGTACCCCTGGGGCTTTGAAGAGCTTTGGTGTTTCCAGAGTGAAGATGTTGGGACAGTTGTGTTGTCTCCACATAGCTTATTTCATTCAGGAGACGCCTGGTTAAAGCCCAGTTGTGACAGACCCTCATTTCATGGAAGAATAAAGAATAAAGGAGTCAGGACTGATGCCTGGGAAGAGGATCTGCAGGCAAACCCTTCTCAGGAGAGCCCTGTGCCCACCTGCCATCAGCTCCTGGGAAGCACAAGGGTCCCAGGCTGTGTTTCTGAATGAGAATCTGGGGTGGCCCAGATGTACCAGGTACAGATTTTTGGCGGGTCTGTGGTTTCCCCATGGTTATCCAATGTAACAGCACAGAATTCTGCATAAAGTGACGACACGGCTCTTCCCTCCCTGTTGCTGCTGTCCTGGAAAGTGATGCTAAACTCCCCATTGATCTGAGTGGGAACACAGCTGGACTAGCTCCAAAATGCTTCTGAAAGTCCTACTGGTTCTCCCCACACTTTGATTTATCCAGTCTATTCCAAAGGGCAATTTCAATCCCTAATGGAAGCCATCAGTATTTTCAAATGAGGCACCTTTTAAAATGTGGAAATAGCTTGGAGAATAATTCGTGCTAAAGTAAACGTTGAGTGTTAGCTTTTTGTTGTTGCTGTGCAGAAAAATACAGTTTTGCTTGGGGTCGATAAGAGATTGAAAAGTGTGGGTAATAATAAAAGCTGAAGTGGGAGTTACTGTAATAATGGGATGTCATGTGTAAGCCTATAAAATAAACAGTAATTATCACATTTGAGAAACGACTCTGTTAGAATTCGCATTGCTCTTGACAGCTTCATCTGTACATCAAGCCTTTCTGGAATATGCACTTTCTTGTTCTTAATGAGCAAACAAATGAAACAGGAGTTCTTACCCTGATAGAAGGTGTTGATTTCAACAAAACCTAAGCAAAAAAACTAGATAAAAGAGAGGCAGAGCAGCAGACTGCAGGATGAGTTCTTGCTAACGCATTTTGCTGTTACAGAGCAAGATAAAAAACAGCTGTAGTTTTATTATTTATGGGTTTCCTCCATCTTTTATATGGCACATGTTGAAGGAAGTGGGCTTTATGTATTGCATCAGAAAATCAGAAGTTTAACGAGCAGTAGTGGATTCAGAATAAACTTTGTAGCTTTTGCAAAGACATGGTAATGTCTCATGATTGTGAATCATAAACTTGGGTATGTCAGATTTGGAGGAAACAGTAGGCTTTTGTTATGCTTTTACTCTTTTTTTCCTCTATATCCACACATACTCAACATTAAACAAAAATGCCAATGATATTTGTCCTTTGAAGAAATTTTTGTGGGTTTTTTTTTTGTAATTTAATATTAAACTATAATCTTTTTCCAAATATAAATATATCCAAGAAAATAATCTACAGCTGTTAGCTGTATCTCTTTTACATATTTTATTTAATACTTTTTACTTTTTGTTCAGCATTTACAATGGAATTTAGGTGGGTTTTGCATTCTTGAGAGAGGTTGAAACACTAATTCCAGCCATGCAAAAAGCTCTTTGTCTTATCAAAATTAACTTCCTCCATACCCAATTTATAAGAGCAAAGTGTATTTAATTTGACAATCTGTAACATGTACTTGGCTATAAAGATAAAACTAAGTTAAATAGATATTTAAAGATATTTAAAGATATGTAACTTACCTTCTACACTTTATTTCTGAATTTAGACTTCTGAAGAAGAGAGTCAGAGTCCGAGTTGAGGCAGTCAGGAAATAGGAAGAGTAAAATCAAGGGAAGTAAGGAGCAGAAAATAAGTTGCTGGAATCTCCTTGCACTGTCCCTTAGAAGGAGTTTAGTCATTATTTTCATTTTCTTCATTTATGTGGAGCAATAAATCTGTGAACTTGAGGTGTTGTGTGAGAAGAACAGGTAGAGCACACACCACACGGGTGGATTTACTATGCCAGGTGTTTTTTCTCAATTTTTTTTTGTTGTTTGTTTATTGAGGAAATACATCTTCAGTAAGAGTGATTTCAGTGGTTGACTTCACTCACAGAGCTGCCAATGGCAAAGCCATTGCTGTGGACACGAGCAGGATAATGTCTGAGCTCAACCTCAGAGGCCAAGCTGCAGTGAGAGATGTTTTATCTACCAGCAGGGCCAGGTGTCAGCAGCCAGGCTGCAGTCCCCATGCAGCACCTCAGCCATTCATTTTCCCCAAATCCCAGAGAGGGAAGAGCAGTCAGGTGTTCCCACAGGGGGGAATATGGCACTGAGAGCTGAGGGATCACAGCCAAGCAGGGCAGGTGGCACCAGGGGCTGGGAAACACCACAGGACCTTCCTGGGCAGGCCTGGAGCAACAGGGCTCTGGAGGGAAGAGCCACATCCAAAATCTAGCAATCTGGGGAGTTTGTCTTTGGCTGTGCTTGGCTATTCAGTGAGTGATCAAGGGATGTGCAGCTGGAGCACTGCAGCAGGTGACTTGTTTGCCTTTCCTGCTGCTCCCAGGCACTGGAACACAGTCTGCAGCTCCCTGCCTGTGTCCCCACCAGTGAAGTGTTTTAACCTATTTGATGGTGCCTTTATAGAGCATTATTTTTGTTATGGAGGTTGCCTTTGTGGCAATTATGCAAAGGAAAAACACTGTAAAGCCAGGGCAGGTTACACACAAAGAGAACGTGGCTGTAGATTGATGTGCTGTGCAAGCCTGGAAGGAGCAACAACACCGGACTAAAAAAATCCTCCTGAAGATATTGAGCTAATGGATTGAGATTTTTTTTGTGGTTTGTGTCAACCCCCATCCCTACTCAAAGCTTTTTAATGTTCCGGGGAGCCAAATACAAAAGGAGAAAAGAGAGGAAAATCAAAGGGATAAATTAGCTGTGGTTTTGAAAGGATGAAATGAGGCAACAGAATGAATGCTAAGACACTATTCCTAGTATGATAGACCAGGAATCTTGTGCCCAAGTCTTGTGTCTGACTCTGTTAGCTTCAAAAAGCTTCATAAATGCAGAAATCTCACCTGACTGAGGGCTGGCAGGAGCCTGTTAATTTGTGTTCACTTTGGGTTGGTTCATTGTTGCACTTAAGTATTTGCATTTTAGCTGTGGAATAAAATATCTACAAAAATAGTTGTGATAAATCAGTGGCAGAAGACAGAACAGCACTAAACCCTAAGGATTAGGAATATCTTGGCTCCTCCACACCACATCACCAGTCAGGCCTGAGCTCTGCTTGTGTATTGTTTTTACAGGTTGACTTCTGTTCTCACTCCAGTCTAGAGCCAGCTGGATCACAAAACAGAGAAATTCCGATATTTGCTGTAACAGATTTCAAAGCGAACCTACGGGGGTGTGGAAAAGTGATTGAGAGCAGCCCTGGGGAGAAGAGAACAAGTTTAAGTGGGATCTTGGGCAGGAATTGTTCCCTGGCAGGGTGGGCAGGCCCTGGCACAGGGTGCCCAGAGAAGCTGTGGCTGCCCCTGGATCCCTGGCAGTGTCCAAGGGCAGCTTGGCCATTGGGGCTTGGAGCAGCCTGGCACAGTGCAAGGTGTCCCTGCCAGGGCTGCAGGGGTGGCACTGGATGGGATTTAAGGTCCCTTCAAACCCAAACCATTCTGGGATTCTGTGATTCTACTTCCATTGGAAGACATTTATTTTCCAAATGTCTCCTCTTCAGCAGTTCACAGATAATGAAGCAGAGGTGCTAGTTTTTCCTTTTAAAAATTAACATTCAGAGATGTAAGTCTTATTTACCAATGTCCTGCTGTGTTGAGAATAACATTAATATACGACATAGCTTCAACTAAGCTAAGATTTCTATCTGGTAATTATTTTTTTTCCACCTGAATTTTTCTGTCCCTCACTGAGAAAATGCTTTGTATTATAAAATGGTATTTAAAAAGCCACAAACAGATCTGGATTTGTGGTGCATAATTTCTAGTCATTTTTATGTATAGGAATGTTAAATCATGTTCTTGATTTCCATAAATGACCCACATAACGTGCCAGATTTCTTCCACGTTTTAAACAGCCCTGGGTTTTGATGAACAAAAATTGATAGGTATGAGATGAACAAAAGAATACCGATGACACATAATATAAGCCTTGATCTAAAGTTGTGAACTTGTCAGATGACCTGCCAAAAATGGATTATTTTCTAAAAGTTTGAAATATGGCTGAGAAGCGTGCTGGCCATTATTCAAAGCCTTTAATTTATTACATTGATGCTGTTAGACAAGTGATAATCATAGGCTTTAATTTCCTGCAGAATTGGGCATAGGTGTAGAATGCTTTCTATCATTTAATATGCAAAAAACCCCTCAGATCAGAGAATGGAATTTCTCTCCATGTCACCATAGGTTGTCTAATCTGACACAGATTGATAGTAACACATTACATAAAATTGGAATTTTCCTCGACCTTTGGTATTTCTTTGCATCCTCAATGTTCACACTTTCAAAAAATGTCTCTATGCAGTTTTATGCCCAAATTAGTACTACACAAACTGTAGTCTTTTGCTTGATTAAATTCCCTATAATTTTACTCTGATTTCAAAATACTCTTGTTCTTTCCTCGTGCTGGATTGCTGAGATCTCTGGTGGGTTGTGCATAAATCATAAACTTGTTGATTCCCTTGTCTTTTTCTGCAGTTAACAGTAACCCACAGCACTGTTTCCAACGGGACAGTCATCCAACACGGAGAATTGGTTTTTGCTGTGGGTTTTTAGGGTTTGTTTGTGTAGTTTTGTGTTCTTTTGCAGGAGATAGAAAGACTCCTGGTCCCCAGGCCATGGCTCCCCTGGCCCTGCTGAGTGCCTGAGCAGCTGAATGATAATCTTTGGCATTCAACAATAGATTGGTTTTACTCAGCTACATATGGGCTTCCAAAACCATTAGGTTTCCAAAGATTTTTTTGTTTTTATGGTTGTTGTGAAAAACATTTAATGTGAAATGTTTTAAGCTTAGCATCTTACTTCAAATCAGCTTTTTCCCTCTGCAGGTTTAGAGAAAACTTGCCATTTACTTCCTCTGTTTTTTGTTGGTTTTTTTTTTTTTGGTTTGTTTTGGGGTTCTTTGTTTTGTGGGGTTTTTTTTTTGTTTGTTTGGATGGTTTTGGGTTTGGGTTTTTGTTTGTTTGTTTGTTTGTGGGTTTTTTTATGTGGGGTTTTTGTTTTGTTTTTAGTGTTTTTATGAAATATTCTTAATAACATGGAAAACATGCTAAATATATTTAAGGAAAAGTGTTAGTTCAGCCTGGAGAAGAGGAGGGTTCCTAATTTTGGCCTTGCAGGACCTGAAGGAGCTGCAGGAAAGCTGAAGAGAGACAATTGCCAAGGGCTGCAGGGCCAGGAGACAGGGAATGGCTTCCCAGTGCCAGAGGGCAGGGCTGGATGGGATCTTGGGCAGGAATTGTTCCCTGGCAGGGTGGGCAGGTATTCCATGCTCATAATAGTTTCATGGTCTTTATCTTACTCAAGAATCTAACACAGTATTCTAGCAAGTGAAACATTTTTCTATTTCATTTTTTTTTTTTTGCTGGACTAAGAGTATAAAAGGATCTGACTTCAAGGTGTAGAATAGAACAGGCTATGTCTATTTGTAAGTAAAAGCTAATGTTTTGCATTTTAACAGGGAAGGAAATGAACAGTGGCACTAAAACCACATCTGCCAGAGCAGAGCCTGGTGGCAAAAGTTACCTCTTGTTACAGTGATGACAGTATCCAGATGTCACCCAGTTAGGGGCATTTGCTAAAATCTTTTTGAAGCAGCAACACCTGTGACCGTCAAAAGTGATAAATATTAGATAATAAAATGCATTCCTGGTAGGTGAACAGTGTAACCAACACAGTCAGGGATAGAGCAATCAAACCTCCAGCTCCCTGCAAAAGACTTAATTGCTTTCTTTATTCCTATTTATATAGTGCTGAATCTTTGAGGGCCTCTTGCTTTTCTTATTTGCAGCTATTTTATATATAATATATACTATTGCATGGCTTCTTATTGACTTTCCTGGGGTGTTTTTTTGGGGGGGGGGTTTCTTGGGGAGTTTTGTGGGTAGTTTTCTTGGGGGTTTTTTGGCTTTTGTTGGGTTTTTTTTGTTTGTTTTTGTTGTTGTTGTTTGTTTGCTTTTTGGTTTTTTTGTTTTGTTTTTTGTTTTTTTGTTTGTATTTTGGGTTTTTTGTGGATTTTTTGGTTTGTTTTTGTTGTCTTTTGTTTATTTTGTTGCTGTTGTTGTTTTTAGACTGATATTCTGCAGGAGCAAAGTTCAAATGTCTGGAGTTTTAGATTTGGATAACCACTGGGAGCTGAGAGTGCATTTTTCTGTGCAGCTGCACATTTGCTTGGGGCCCTCTAAAAGGAAGGGAAGTGGATGCTGTGAGCACATTGCCATGAGCTACAGTTTAAGCACAAACATTTGAAATGTCATTCTGTGAGCTTTGCTCTCCTCACTTGCAGTCGGTCTGAAGTAGAGTTTTAGGCTATTGTGGAAGCAGAGCCTACAGCATGCCTGAGTTCTGTATTCATTTGATCTCAGGATATGGCCTCACCTAAAGCAGAAAACCCCAAACAACACAACAAATCCCTTTGTTTTGCAGTGGACCGTAAAAGCTTGACCACTTGCAATCCCTCCTGCTGGAGAATTAACTGGAGCCATTCCTAGCTCAGATAAGCTGTGCTTCCTCATACAGCTTTGAAGCTGCTGGTAGCTCCCTCTGTCCTCCCAAACAGCAAAGAGGGCACTAAACCACCATCCTCTTACTGTGGAGAAGAATCTTCTCTTCCATAACCACCCTGCTTTCAAACGTGCATTTTCAATTCCCATTTTCAATTCCAAGAGGATATTTAAGGTATCCTCTGAGTATCTGTGTTTAAATGGAAATGGATGCAATTCTGCATTTCAGGGGGAAAAAATATGATTACACTTTTATTTTTTGAATAAAAATGAAATTACTGAAGTCCTTGCTGTATCAAAATCCACTGCTTCTGTTTGATGCATCGATAGTGACCTCTGGGGTTGCTGTTCTGCTTCTCAAGGGGATTTTGTCTCTGCTCTTTTGGCTGGACTCCAGGTCTGGATGACAATTTCAAGGTTACAGTTTGTTTATTTTTTTTATCCAGAGACAGGGGAGATCAATCCTAATCTATAGAGAGACTGAATCTCAAATGCCAGAGTGCCAGAGGCTTGACCCTCAGAAGTGCTGAGCACTCAGAGCTCTCAGCTGTCGTGTGGCATTTGGCACCTCAGGTGTCACACCTACCCCTGGCCACCCTCTGCCGTGCCCTGGGAACTGAATTAGGCTCTCACTTGGCTTTCAGAGTAGAGGATTTTCTTCCCATTTCTATGGACTCAATTGAATTCTGTCTCTCCAAGTAAAGCATTCACGAATTTCTCTTCGTTCTCAAAGGTAACGTTTGAGACTCACTGGTTGTTTTCCTTTTATTCTTAGACTGTTTTCCACTAGTCTGTTCTGTTCTTCCACCCTGTGATCCTTTGTTTTCTCTGTTAGCTCTGAAATAGAAGAAAACCAGGCTATTGGTACAGGCAGCAGCTCCTTTTTTAGGAACTAACCTTTGGTCTTTGGTGGACTTGAGGCAGTGCTGAAGAACACAAGGCACTGCTGTTCTGGAGTTGTCAGCACCAGCAAAGAGAAACACAAGCAAACTGATTCATCTCTGTCTACTTCAAATTAATCCTGAAAACATTCTCCTGTGGCCACCAAAGGGAGGTCTCCCTCCACCTCCCTGGTGCTCTGTGACCTTTAGCAGTCCCAAAAGGAGGCTCGGTGCTGGTGACAGTCAGGAGATGTCAGCAGAACCTGGGTGAAAATATCCCAGCACAGCACTTCTCCAGGATGACTGAAATCCTATTTCGGGAGACGATAACATCATAACCTTTTAATTTTCCTTTCTATTTTTTCCTGGGTGCCAGATTGACAAGGCTGGAGGATGAGGCTGTCTGTTCCAGCCCAGCTTTGGCGTGGGCAGCAGAGCGATTGTTCCCACGCTGCCCTGCTGGTGTCTCACCCTGACCTCGGGAGGCTGCTCGGAGTGCAGCCAGCACAGTCCTGAGCCTGCTGAGCCTGCTGAGGAGGTGGCTGATGCTCAGTGCCAGGCCAGGAGTGGCTCTGCAGAGCAAACAGCTCCCTCCCAGACATGGCACTGATCACTCACCAGCCCAGCTGCTCCGAGCTTGCACTTCCAAACAACCGTCTGATTTCCAGATTTCCTGCCCCAGTCAGTCTTTCTCCTTCTGTCTCCAGCCTTTGGTGCTCTCAACCACTGCTCACACTTCAGCTGGCACAATTAAAATCCAGGTGTGGAACGTGGGTCTGCTCTCATGCAAAATTAAATATTACTAATATAGTCAAACAAGTAGGAAAATATAACTTTACAAGTTGTTTTTTAATATTTCTTTACTATAGACAACAGGTTATAGCACAGGTTAAGAAAAAGCTGTGCCATAAATTAACCTTTTCAGGTTATTTCTTCTCTTTGGTGAGTAGTTCCCCTTCTCTAATCCTTATTTTCAGTGTCGCTGTTAGCACTGTCTCCATTTGTTGTATGTGAAAGATAGCGCTCCCTGATAATGAAGATATTAGTCAGCCAATTACCAGAATTGCTGCTTCTGAGTGTTTTATTATAGAAGAAGTGTGTGTGGGGGGCGGGGGCCTTGCAGCAAGGGACTGCACAAAGAGAGTGATTCTGCTGTCCCTGCTCTTGCTGGTGGGGATTCTATCCACTGCCTCTGAGAATGAACAGCAATAAAGAATATCCAGAACCACGACAGGATAATATCTAATAATTTCCTGAATGGACAAAGAAAGTTTTAGGGCAAATTTAGACAGGTATTACTATCTCAGCTTTAATGATACGATACTTTATATTAATTAAAAATTCCTCAACTTCAAAATAGTCTTGTGGCCTTCCCTCTCAGCCCACACAAAGCTGCTAAGACAAGGCACCTTTCCAGGCTAGAAAGAGCCATCAGTCAGCAGCACACAATAGATATCAAAGACATCCCACTTCTAAAGGTATCATTAATACCAGTGCAGAACAAAGTGCACTGCAGCTTTTCATACCTCATCTGAAAGAAAACCACAGTCAATCCCACCTTGCCTGGCTGAGAAGGAGGAAGGGATGCATGCACTCCAAGGTTTCTCAAGGATGAGCACAAATTATGTCTGTTCAGGCAGTGGTACTTGGCTCTGTATATGCTTATGGATCACTCCAATTATTCCTTTAGGAAATAAAGCATTATATTGCCAGTCTTCAAAAATATGTATTGTTAACATTAGCTGTGCTTTGCATTAAACATTTAAATGATGTATGAGACGAGTCGGGTAAGGGTGTGCAGTGAACTGTGGTGTGGAGACTGAGAGTCTGGGAAGGTCTTACACCTGCCCAGGCATGGCTGGGCTCAGCCAGAAAGGAAATTACAAACCCTGGCTGAGTCCCAGGACAGCAGGAAGGCTTGCAAAGCTCACCCTGAGCCCTCTGTGCACACACAGTGTGGTTTGGGAGGACACAGAGCCCGGGAATGGTGCTGGGAGTCACCCAGTGGCACTGAAGTGTAAAGGAAAGACAGAATTGCCATGGGGAAGCTCCCTGGGCTGGCTGGTTCCAGCATCTCCACCTTCTCCCTGTCACCCAACACACAGACAGCATAAGGCAGGGACCTTCCAAAACGTGCTGTGGTCAATCCCTGAAACACAGCCAGGTGATCTTGCTGGGGACACAGCTGGAAACTCCTGCTTGCCAGGGGGTTTTCCACATTCCCCTCACCTGCTGGGCTAGAGAAGCTGCTTTACCTTGCATTGCAGTGGTGAGCCGTTTGGACCCACAGTATGTATTTTATTCCTCATTTGTTCTGCGGATTAAGCTTTTTATTTGTGAGCACAGTGTCACTTTTCACTATTCAGTGAAAAGTGCCAGGCAGAAACAAATGCCTTATTTGTGGAAACTTTCAAGCCCAGTAAAACATAATACTAGTGGAAGCTCTCATGTTATTTCTAGAGCCTTTTGAGCCTTAGTTAAGTGAAGTGATAGGATATGACACTGCTTTTTGTTTGTTTGTTTGTTTGTTTTGGTAACTTTTCCAAACAAACAATCTCCAGGAAATAAGGTATGACATTATTAGGCAGGTACTGAAGTGAAAGCTCAGTGCTTGTTTGCTTTGTAGCATTGTTTCACTCGGGCCCTGAAAAGAAAAGAATACTGTGGCAGTGTGAGTGGCAGCTACACATAATGGAATATGTGTTTATCCCTGTTTATGTTTGCAGCATCAGGAGTGTTAATTAGAAGACTCTATCTCCTGTGCAGTCCTGGCTGCCATATGGAAATAAATGTTACCTAGTTTGAGGTGAGTTATCCCATGTGTAAACAAGCAAACCAGACTTAGTTCAAGCTTTTTGATAATTCACGAGATTATTCTTTCGCTAAGATTTGATTTGTATGGTTCTTTAATATTCTGCAGAGTATCTGGACTGCATAATGGCAGTGCTCCTGCCAGCAGCCCTCTGCATCTGTCTACCAAAAAATAACATTTCTGTAATTACAGGACGGGTGAAGATGGATAGAGGAGTGGGGAATGCTGAGGGACAGTAGGAAGACAATCACAGCAACAAAACACACAATCTACAGAAGTCGGAAGAATATTACAAAAATAAACAAGAACTAGTGGGAATTAGATCAGAACAAGTATTACTGTGGTAAACAGAAAGAATGGTTCAACTGCAAAAAGCACAATAACTAAACACAGAGGGCCTCAGAATTTGGTGTGCTTGCAAATGAAGAGAATCTCCACTAAAACATCATTAAATTGTAGCCTGTGATAAATCTGAAACGCTGATGAGTTAGATTTGATTTGTCACTGTTTGCCATTGGATTTTAATCAGTGTTTCTGCAAGTGCATTGTAAAAGCTGGGTTTTCAGGGGAAGGCTGAGGCAGCAGAGCACCTGGCTTGGGGTTTGCACAGCCAAGGCACAAAGGTGACTGGAGCACACTGAGGAGACAAATGCTGCTTCCAAGTGCCGTAACTAGAGGGGAACATTAGAAGTTTTGAAGCTGTGCCAGAAAAAGAAACTTCTTTCTGGTAGGAGTGCAACATTGTGGGCTGAATTTGGGTTGCTTCAGAAGCTTTTTGCTGCAACTCTTCTACTGTTTGTGGAATAATTAGAAAAATCTAAAGAGTACAAGCTGAGATGAAATAATGTTGAGAGAAGAATGGATGACATCTCTAGAGGGATGGTGGGGAGGTTGTGCCCCTTGCAAAGCTTGCACCCCACAATCCTCTTCAACCAAATTGAGCCGTTCTCTTGTTTGCAAGGTGTGGATTTCCTGACAAAGTCCTGAGGAAGCTGAGATGAATTGATGTTGAGAAAAGGATCTGTGACATCTCTAGAGGGATGGTGGGGAGGCTGTAGTGTTGCCTTTCGGTTGGTCTTAGAATCATGATGCAGACATGGTAAAAGGGTTTTACTCTGCTATTTTAATAGGATCCCTGGTGCACAACTCCCCAAAGGTGGAACACGCCGAGATGCACACACTTGTATAACGTGGATACAAGTTTATGGGCTTTGCAAATTAGCATATCTGTCTAGGACCTCCCAATTAGAAAATTAATACATGAAGTAATGTTCTCTTATTCTAAAGAAACCTCCTCCAGATGAGGATAGAGCCCAGTTTACAAAGTAGGTTCTAGAGAGGAGGTTTCAACCAAGATTGAAACCTCAAATTTTGAGATAATACAGAGCTTTCTGGCTTCCTACGGGGGATGTTTGCTCTTTCTGCCTTGCAGAACCCCAAAACTAAGCTAGACTATCAGACTATAAAAATCACAAGCATGTAGGCTAAGGGTACAAAGACTGTATAAAGGGCACAAAAATATATAAAAGGGTATATAAAGAAGAAAAGGCAAAAATCATCAGGCATCAGTACCCTTCACACCCCCCAATTTTGCTATCAAAGCCACCCTTTCTGTTGTTTGCAAGGTGTGAATTTCCTGAGGATTTTCTGGAAGTTCCCAAGTGTTGCTTTCACCCCTGTGTCCTGCCAGTCATGGGGTTAGGTGCTCAATGGAATGCTCAAATGTGGGGGAGCGAGATTTACCTGTGCTGACTTCACTCAGCTCCTCAGCAGGGAAAGAGCCAAGCTAGGCCTAAAAAAAAAGAGAATAATTGAAGTAAAATGCTTAGCAAAGACACAGCCCCTCGCCAGCCCATCCAGGCAGGGAGCTGAAGCTTGTGGAAGAACAGATTGTTCTCTCCTGAGAGCTGACCTTGAGTTGAAGAGGTAACATGGTTCCTTTCTCACTTTTCTGTATTTGCATCGCTATTTAAAAAAAAAAAAAAAAAAAACTTCCATTTTCCTCCCCATATCTTAAAGGCATTTTACTAATGTAATAGATAAAAAAGAAATATGTTAAATAAAAACATTTATTAGAGGACATAATTTTAAATATTTAATGATATAATTAAGTCTTATTAATGTAATGGTCTTTATTCTTCAGTTTAAGAATTCACAAGGTTAATTTCCCTTTCATCTTTATTATGCAATGTTTGCCATAATTATTTGTTATATATTCTTATAAATATTAGATGAATATTAGAGATTTTAATTTAAATAAAAATATAGGTCATCTTTTACCACAGTGTTACTCCAGTGTTAAGTTGGAATTAGTGAACTTAGCAGGGTAGTGAGTCAGGTCCTGCTATTCCTTCAGTTATTCCAGAGTTGGCTTCTCTGACTTGAGTGATCCATGGAAAACACACTTTTTACTACTCTATTTTTACAGGCTTGCAGAGAAGCTGAGGATCAACAAGCTGTGCTTTAGTCACATCATTTTCATGTTGTGTCCTCTGGGGGACATTATTTGCATCATCTCAGTCTCAGATACTTATTCACTTGATTTTACTGCATTTGACAATAACAACCACCTATCAAAGTTGGTAAATGAATTTAGTATACATTTCAGGAGGTATTTACTTGATTCATTAAATTACTGGCATTAAAAGCAGTTGTTTGGAGTGAAATGATCCTCCCTCTATATCTCTATAGAGCTCTGCCTTTTTAGCTCCTTAAAGAAAAGTCCTTCAGCATTGAGTCCTGTGCATTTAAATGATTGATATTCTCCTTCATTAGCAGTATTTGTTACATATGCACCAGAAATATTTTTAGGGGCAATGGATGCTTTATTTTACCACAGCATTACAATTTTTTTTAATATCAGTCTGCCAAACTACAATGTCAGCAGCTGCTGAAAAAAAATCACTTTATGGGCAATATGTTGACTTACCTTCTTAATTAAATAAAGAAACAAACCAGAGCTGTCTGGAGAGAAGTACTTTGAAATAAGCATATACTCCTAATCAGTCACTGCATTCAGAATGGAAAAACAAATACCATTTGAGCTAGCAGCCAAATTGCAGCCATTTCAGCTTGTGCTGCTATTAGGTTTGGGTTATGAGGTGTGCAAAACGACCTTTTGGGGAGTTTCTTCAGGTGCCACGTGCTGAAACCTGGGGTTTGTGCTACTTTTCCTGCTATTAGTCACCACAGCTCCCTGTGGGTCGCTTGCCTGCTGTAATTGTCACCTCCCATGCTCCTCAGATCTGCTATTTCTCTTCTAGATAAGGAAGGCACCTCATGAAGAGCTGGGCTGAACTTAAGGGATTTGTTAGGATTTATTATCTTCAGGACAGAGGTGGCAGAATGCTGTCAGCTTTTCAGGCATCCATTTCACAGCAAGAAGCTGCCCTTGCCACTGACTGCCTTGTCCCTTTCCCTCTGTTCCCAATACCCAGGGCAGGTGGATTTGCTGCTGCTCAAAGTTCACTCTCATCCCTGCAATCCCTATCCCACACCTCAGCAAATTTACTCAAATCTGATGGAAATGAAGGCAGATTATTTGCCCAAATCACTGCTAAGACCTGGCTAACCCTGATGAACTTTAGCTCTGCACTTGCTCTAAATTATGAGAGCATCTATTCCAGCATTGTTTCTGGAATAACTCTCCATGTTGTGTTACTGCCACCACGGTGCCTGGGTGCAGTGTGGCTGTTAAAATAGGTTAAAATGGTTAAAACAGGGCATTATGTGTTAGAAAACCCTGTATTGGCCAAGTGTGGTGCTCTGTTTGCCTCCCAGGGATGCTGAAGTGCACCAGAACTGTATTCTCTGCAGAATGCACGAGGAGCACTCAGTACAAAAATCAACCTTCAGCAAAGCCACGCTGCTAAGCAGGGAGGAGTCCAAGCTGGCAAACAGGAAACAATCCTGTGGGCTTCTCTCAGCCTTGGAAACCACAGCTCTGCCACCACAGCCCAGCTCAGAGATAGTGATGATGACTTTTTCCACTTATAGGAAGTCCTACTGGTTTTACAACTCATAAAAGATTGAATTCTCTCACCTTGTGCAGCATGTCTCTATTATAGACAACCATTTCATCTCTCCTGGGATCCACCCATCCCTCTTACCTCATCTTTCAGAAGTCCATTAAAAATCTGTTTTATTTAGAGTATGCTTAAGCTTGCTATTATCTTGGAATTTTATGGTAAATCCTGCCTGAAAGTGAATACTTGGCTTTGAGGTCAAGCCACAGTGAAATGAGGAATGGGAGAAAACTCTTCAATGGCTCCCCCCAAAATTAATTTATTTGTGCAGTGGAGAAAGTCAGGTGGGTAACTCAAGTGTTAAATCTGCTTTTTAAACACAGGGGAACCCTTAGAAATAAGAATAAACTTATTTAAACTTATTATTTAAACTTATTTATAAGTTCAGCTCCCTCTTTACTAGTAGTTTTTCATCCTTTGTTCTTGGAGCTGCACCTGGCAGTTTTACCTCTCCAGACTTTCATCCTCCAACATCTTTCAACTTCTCCTCCACTCACCATTCTTTGGTGTCAGGCAGCTGCTGCACAGAACTTGCAGTGCCTCACTGACAGACAGGACTGGATTTGTCCAGCCAAGTGATGTCAGAATATTCAGGGAGCACATGAGCATTACAGGACACGTGAGAACACACAGAACTTGTCACATGTGTGCCCCACTCATTGTTTTATTTACATTCATGTCAAATTGCCTGTTTTCTAAACAAACAAAAAAAAATTTTAAAAGCCTCTAGAAGCATAATTAGGGGGTTGTTGTTGATCTAGGGTCACGTTTTGTTGATGAATATGGCAATTTCATTTGTCAGAGAGAAAACTGTTGTTTTGGTTCTGATGACACTGAAAACTGTCTGTACTTCAACATTCTCAGTGCCCAAAAGAATTATTGGGCTTTATTTAACTTACACCTCTGAGCATAAAAATCTGACAGCAATGGGGGTGATTTGATTTTGCATAGAGGAGATAATTCATTTATAGACATACGATTAATGCAGTGAACATTGAATTTCTCTTTCCTCTGGAAGAAAAGCAGTGTTACATATTACTCTGGGATTTTAGAAGAGTAGCTGTTAGGGAAAAAAAAGGGAAAAAAAATTATTTTAACCTGCTTAATTACTGCACACTAGAGGGCACTTGAGGTAGAGCAAACAATATTTGCAGAGCTCCTGCGACCGATGCAGCTCCTGATGCTCACAAGGCAGAGTGAAAACACACAGCAAAAGTTTAACTTTCCAAATTGCATCCTGTACAACTTTTGTATCCTTTTGTACATTAATGTACCAAAAAAAACCAAATAATGGTTGAATGCCTTGCTGGATATAATTTTCTTTTGTCTTTCTCCTAGTGTTTGATGTACAAAAGGAATAATTGTTTTTCTTTCTAATAGCCAACCTGACAGCAACTAGTCAAAATTGCAAACAGTGCCTGAGGAATAATAAAACCTGATAATGTATTGTTATTTTTATGCACTCCATAATATCACTGGTTCAAAAGGCACATAAATTAGTAATTGGGGAGTTTCTATTTTATAATCTCTGGAGAGTGGAGATGGCCCAGAACCAGTTGTGTTTTCTAGTGCTAAATGGAGTGTCTGGGGATGGAAAAGGATGGGCTAAGGGTCCACAAGCCCAGGGCTGCTGCTGGGTTAAACTTTTGTTTCTGTCTGACAGAACAGACTTCCCCTTGGGCTGGGAGAGGAATTTGAATGGTTATAGGAATATGTTCGTCCAGTCAAAGCAAAAATAACTTCAAAATCAGTGCATCTGTTTCTTCTCCCATCTCAAAGAACGAGGGAATGGAGTTGG
Source organism: Entomyzon cyanotis (assembly GCA_024500445.1). Taxonomy (NCBI): domain Eukaryota; kingdom Metazoa; phylum Chordata; class Aves; order Passeriformes; family Meliphagidae; genus Entomyzon; species Entomyzon cyanotis. Next base: position 17,143,871 of record JAKEPQ010000743.1, on the reverse strand, counting down.
GTTGGATGCCTTTCTCAGAAGGCCAGACCCAAAAGCAAGGATTTTTTGGATTTTGGGTGGTTGAGAATCACTTCTGTCACTTATGGCTGCTGCTGCTCTTTCTTCAATGGGGCTTTCCAAGCTTTCTGTGCCAGGGTTGGATATTGAATTTTAACCATGTGTGATCTCCCAAGGAATCTGGCATTCCTTTGCACATCCCTCCCTTAGGTCTCTCAGGGTTTCTAGCCTTGCCAGTTAAAATGTAAACAGGAACTTCTTTCAGAGGGGAAAAAAATTGAAACCAAACCTAGCCCAACCCTGTACCTTTATCTCACAGGCTGCCTGTATCATTTCCTTTGTTTTAATCCATAGGATCACTTGTAAGCATTATATAATGGATGTTTTTTTCCAGTTACAGATGTCTTCAGTGACTTCCCAAACACAGGAGATCATTATTTTTCCTGATAACCAACCTGTGATAACTGTATACAAGCAGGTTTTAAAGGTTGCAAGACAGTGATAAGAACCTATGTTGTAAAGGTAATTATGTCTCTGTACTGGCACAGGGAGCTGATAAAAGTGCATATTTTATTCAGAAATGCTCTGGACTTAGGATAAATCTTCTTGCTTCTTCTTACTATATGGAATGTGAATTCTAGCATGTAAAGCAAATTAAATTAAGGAATAATCCCTCACGTAATTTGAGCAAAAGGTGCAAACGGTGTAGAGTGGGTATTGCCTAGGAAAACAAAAGCACTGAATGTGATCTAAAGCTTTCATGGAACAATGGCAGATGACACCACTACTCCATAAACTTGCTTTAGTAACTTTCAAATCGCTTATTCATTTCTTATTATTTTGAAGTGGCATTTTAGTGGCAATCCCTGTAAGCAAAAGTAGCTTGCAGTAAAGTCATTTATCTTGATCAAGCAATTCACACTGGACTCATTAATTGCATGTAATTTTGGAACAGGCCCTGTTTTATGTATCAAAAACTGACATCAGCTGCTGATGGTTTGAGGGGAATATCTCACTGGTAGGTGATCTGATGGAATAAAATGTGAAGATGAGGGATCAGCACAGTGGTTTCTTTTCCCCTCTCAAGTCCTGACTTTGGCATTGTTATTTAAATGAGATGACCCTGAAGCAAGGGTCTGTGCTTGGCAAGGCTGTGCTGTGGCTGAGGTGCCCCTGAAGAAATCATTTCAAGCCACTTCTACTGAATATATTTTTAAGCAGTGAGGTCTAAACTCTCCGTCTTCAGGGAACAGTTGATTGCACTGCTGAGGAACAAAGAATGAGATGATAATCAACTGTTTTTACAGAAACGTGAAAGTGAGGAGAAATGGTGGAATTCCACCATGCCATGTATTTTAGGTGATAGATATTTCCTGTTTGTCTATGCATGGGAAATCACATGGGGTTTTAATCTTTCTACCTCATAAAAGCAAAGCAATATGGAAGAAAATGTTCCAGTTCTCTTCCAAGCAGAGGTTAATTTTTTTCCCATTTTCCGTCACAACCAGTCAAGAAACAAACAAAAACAACCCCAAAAGACTGAAACCCACCTAAACCAAACAAACAAAACATCAGAAAACAACAACAAAAATAAAAGAACCGAACAGTACCACAAAACCAAGATGAAAAATAACCCCAAAATAACAAAACCAACAACCAACCCATACCACAAGCCAATACATTTTGTAAATATTCTGGGTTTTTTTCCTGATCCCAAAATTTAATATGAAAAATTGCATTCCAATTTGATCCATGATGCATTCAATCATATGCATTTTGCAGATGACTTCTTTCTTCAGTAATTAAACTAAAAATCCTCATCCCTTTGCAATGGGAGTCAGTTCTGCTTTTTGCTTAAAAAATGAAATGGCCATTTAGAAGATGGAGGAATAATCTTCCTTGTAATATTTATATAAGAGGAAATAATTTTTAGCGAGCATATTCATCAGAGTTATGCAATAGTGTGTGTATATATATATCTCACTATGATAAATATCATTAAATAATTTCACTTGGATAGGATGCAGAAAGTTGCATATGCTCCTTTGATATTCCAAGCTTATTTTTACATTCATTTTAATCCATACACTTCCTGTCAAGATTTACTCCCTCACCTGAAAGGCTTTCCAGCAGGGGAATCCATGGATGGCATAATCCATTTTAACAAGACACTTCCCATCCTCTCCTACAACCTGAGGATGAAAGAGCACAGCATTTGCCCTGGTAATTTCCAATTGCAAGAAAGGTCACATAGAACAAATGGCACAAGTCAGAGGTTGAAATCAAAACAAAAAACTCAACTTTTAAGCTGCACTTGGAGGTACAACCTCTCCCATTAGCTTTCTTCCCACACACAACTGTGCTGCCTGTTTAAAGCAGGGACAGGAGGGATCTTATTAGGAAGAACTTTTATTCTTGGTTGCTTCCATCAGATGTTTTTAATAGAAATTGAAACCAGGTGTGCAACCACTCTTACTGAAACCTTAGAAAAGTTTGAAGCTGGCATTAATTGCCAGGAGTAAAGCCAGGCTAAGCATCCTCATGCTTGCTTTGTGACAAGATCTGTATTTTCACTGTGTTGTTCAGCTGCTGGAAGGATAGGGAAAAAAAATACCCTTTGCTTCAGCAGAACCTCAGGTTAAAGGAAGCCACATTTCTGATCTTATCTATTGCAAAGCATTTTGTATTTCCCTCAAGGCTCTCTGCCTGCTTCAAGTTAGTATTGTGTATTTTTATATCCATCCATCTCCAAGGAATCCTGCCAGGCTCACAGCTTGGCAAGTAAACGCTCGGGCTGAGGGAAGCAAAGAGAGAGTTAGATGTTTCTTCATTGACCTTGAAAAATGGCACATTCTGGGTGCATTTTGCTACATTCCCATAAATTTGGGACTTTTCAGGAGGATTTGTGCAAGAAGAAATGCACCTGTTATCTGCAAGAACTTACATTTATTCAAGACAAAGTCGAGCAGGTAAGAGCTCCATGTGAAGGGTCTCATTCACTGTCTTACCCATGTGCATGCATTCATAGGATCAGCATGGAAAATAAGATTAACAATCACTGAATTAAATGATATGGCACTCTTACCATATAGAGGAATATTGGGGTCCACTTTCTGCAATCCTAGATAGATCTTCAACAAAGTAGTCATCTGATCTTTTGCCTAGTGGAGAGGTTTGAGGTGGTACGAATGAGGTCCAGATGACCAGCCTTTGAAAAATAAAGTTGAGCAGTTAAACTGTTTCACTAATACAGAACCACATTCATTTTAACCACAGTATGGGGCTGGTCAAGGAGAGCTGGAGGATGGATTTGAGGGCACTGCAGCTTCCCCAAGAGCACTGGTTCAGAGGAGAATCACTCCTCCATTTTTAGAGTCCCTGCTGTACCTGGCCACGTCTACACCTTGTGCTCTCACCCCTTCTCTGTCGGCAAACATCAAATTTGGGAAACATACAGAGCTATGATGTATTATTAAAATGAACACATTTAATCTGCTACCAGATAATCCATGCAGCATGAAAAGGAGAAAAACTCCAGGAAGAGGAAGGCGGGCAGTGGATGGCAGTGGCCTGTCCCTCGCAGGGTGCTGGCAGCGGTGTTCTCGGCCTCGGACGGGACGAGTCCCCTCCGGCTGGGTAAAGCCAAGGCAGGTGAGGGTGCCCAGCGCTCCAGCACCGGGGTTGTGCGGGATGGTGCCGGAGCTGTGCGGGATCCTAGGGCTGTGCGGGATCCGGGGGTAGTGCGGGATAATGCGGGGGCTGTGCGGGATGGTGCCGGGGCCGTGCGGGACTTAGGGGCTGTGCGGGATCCGGGGGTTGTGCGGATCTCGGGGTTGTGCGGGATCTAGGGCTCTGCGGGATTTAGGGCTGTGCGGGATTTAGGGGCTGTGCGGGATGATGCTGGGGCTGTGAGGGATGATGCTGGGGCTGTGCGGCATCTCCGGGCTGGCAGTCCCCGAGGGATCAGGGGACGGGGCGAGGGTCAAGGACTTACTGCGCGCTGCTCCCTCGCTGCGGCTCCCGCTGCGCGGAGCTCGGCTGGCGCTGCCCCGGGCCGCTCCGCGCAGCGCCCGATGGAGAGCCTTGAGCCGCCCGCGGCTCGCCGGGCGCGCTGGGAGAAGCGTCGGTAAAGGATGCCCTCCCCGTCCCCGGGGCGCCCGCCCGCAGCGCAGTCACTCGGAGACGAGCGGCTGCCCGCGGCCCTCGGGGTGCTGCCGCATCGCCCCGCACGGCTCCCCCGGCGGGCATCGCCTCAAAGCTCGGGGTCTCCTTCTCGCCGGCGCTCCGGACACGTCCAGCCCCGCGGGCACGTCCCCGGTGGCCCCGCTCCGGGCCCGGCCCCCCGCCCCCGGGTCCGCCCGGTGCCCACCCCCGCCCGCCCCCCGTGCCTCCATCCCTCCACCCCCGGCTCGCTCCCTCCCTCCCTGCCGGGCGCGGGAGATGCCCCGGCGCGGAGCTGGCGGCCCGGGCGCTCGGCACGGCCGCGGGGAGCGAGCGGCGCCGCCGCCCCTGCAAAAGTTGTGTGCTCGCCGGGGGGAAGGCGGGCGGCGGAGGGAGGGGGAAAACCACCACCCCAAAGTGCTTACACCAATTTCCCAGCGCTAGACCTGCCTCCGAGATCAGCCCAATAAGAGCTGTCAGGGGAGGCTCCCGGCTCACTTTTCCACATCGCTTCACAGTTACGTTTGGCAGGCAGGCAGGCACGATAGCGCGCTCAGCCCCGGAATTAGCGGATTTATTTGGAATATCCCTGCTTTCCTGGAGACGTGCGGCTGCCGCCGGCTCGTGCGAAGAGAGAAATTGCTAACTGCGCTCCGGCATGCAGGCACAGGGACCCGGGAAGCCCAGCAAGCAGCGGCTCCGCCAGCATCGGCAGCCTCGGGAAGCATGAGAAGAAAATCCGGAGAGCCCTGCCTGCTCCCAGGGACCGGCTGATGTTTTTTTACCTCACCCTTGCCATCCGCGCGTGAAGTGGCTGTGGGCGAGCGGCTCCCTTGCTCCTTCAAAGAGTGAGTATTCATTTTATTCAGCCAATTTGCGGCTGGCTGGCAGAGGGCTCTCGCTCCGTGGGTTTCTGGCTGACTTGGGCTCTGTGCGTGCAAGGTGCGCTGGGCGAGCGCTTTCCCCGTCCATAGGTGCGGTGTGAGGCTGAACTGGGCTGCCTCATTGAGTCCGGTGTTTTCAAATTCCCCCTAATGAAAATGTCGTGGGGCGGCTGTTAGTATTTTTTTAATTATCTTTATTATTCTCTCGGGAGAAGAAGTGGTGGTAATTGTATTTTCCTTGCCGCTTGTTGGTGTTTTTTTGGGGGGAGGTTTATTTTCCCTTCCCTTCTACAACCCTCCTCTAAAGGATCAGGAGGACTTTGGATCACACAGGGTTGCTTTTAAGGCTGGCGAACCCGTTTCTTCTCCTTGTTTTCTTATTTAGTACAATAAGTCTCTGGGCTATTTCACTGTGTTGAATAGATGCAGGGCTGCATTCATGCATTGAAATAGATTGCAGTTTTCGTGCTGAGAATAAAAATCACCACCAGCCAGATATGTAAATGAGAGAGGAGGAGGCTGGAAGAACCTTGAGGGGGGGAAATCCCCCTGATTTATCATCACCTTCCCTCCCCCCACAGCTTTGCACCCCCTAAGTAAGTAAATAAATAGGAATGGCTTCACAGCTCCCTTTCCTACTTCCAGAGAGGAAAGCATCCCAGAAATACTGCTCTTCTTCTTAAAAGCTGCTATGGACATGAATCTGTAGCCATAAGTAGCCAGGAGTCATCCCTGTCCCACAAGTTGTTTTCCTCCCCATCCTTTGGCTGACTAAGCAGAGGATGCAGCCAGCCGAAACTTGCGAGAGGCAGAAAGCGAAGCCCCTTAGCCCCAGCCTCGCTCGCTGCTCGCTGCCAAGGCTCCCAGAGCACAAATGCAGGAGCCTGTGGCCCCCTGAAGCTGCTGTTGCACTAAACGCTTCATCTTCTCTTTGAGGAAGGCAGAGGAGGAGCTCATCCTTCTATTCTGCTTGGCTCCGGCATCTGCTGGGTAGCAGCACCCCAGCCGGGAGCCCCGAGCCGCCAGACAGCATCCCTGCTCGGCAGCACCGGCTGGGCGAGCCTGGCAGCCTGCGGAGCCTGGGGCAGCTTCTAGGTGGGGAACAGAAAAGAGATTAATTCCAACCCTCATTTAGGCTCTGCCTACCGCCATGAAGGTGACACTACTTAACACGGGCAGCAATTCCTTGGCGGTTCGTTGCCGTTCAGGCGCGTCTGGAATTTGTCTCAATTCGAGCAGTTTGCGTTTAGGAGCAGACTAAATAGAGTGGAATCAATCCAAGCTGGCAGATCCCGGCGCTCCACAGACCTGCTCGCGTTGCCAACAGGTATCAAACTGTACCCTGCTCTCCCTCCCTCCCTCCCAGACAGGCACAAACACACGCTCTGTTCCATGCGAACGAGTCTGTCTCTTTTCTCTGAAAGGAGAAGAAACACTCATACAACTTTTATAAAGGCTGACACCTCTAAACAGCTCACTTGATCACATAAACAGCTCGCCCGTAGTGGCGCTGGCTATCGCAGACAGGTGTTTTTTGGGAGGTGCTGCTGGCAAGAACTCAAAGAGCCTTAACTGTTTATTGTTTCAAATGGAACCTGTTAGCGCTTAATGGAAGGGAAGTTAACAGCTGCTCACTTCAGTTTCAATTAAAGAATAGAGCTGATAACTACCAAAGCTATAGATAAAAAATCCTCTTAACTTCACTCATCCTCTTTGGGAAATTCTACAAGAGTTTCTCCGCAACAAGGATAAGGAGAAATATGCAGTGCTCTTGTGTGAATGATATTCCTGCTCTGTGTTCAATACCAGACTGCTACGAACAAGCAGAGACTCCCCAATAGGCTTTTCAGTACATATAATAAATAAATTCAGAAGACTGGAAAATTACCCACGTGTATATTTTTCTTGTCTTTAAAAAAAACCGATGAAGCATCTAGAAGAAGTTAGTATTTGACATACCTGTGAAATTACCAAATTCCACGCCCATAAAATCTGATAACATCAGCAGCCCAAAGCTCTCTGTGGTGTTACCTCCCAGCCTAGTTTTATGGATGTTTGTGACAGAAGAGCCCTAGGAAGGGATTATTACGTGATATTTTCATCCTTTAAGCTTTATTGTTCCACCTCACTGCTTGCAGAATGAGCAGAGCTTTCTGGTAGCTTCCTCCTAAGCTATTTATTAACTCCCTCCTTTTTTCCAAACTTGCATCCTGGCTGTAGAGGATGTTGACTTCCATGCTTAGTTGTAAGCTGAGGGCCTTCAGTGTCCTTGGAGATCGAAGCATTTCATGTAAGCTGGTTCTTAAATTATCCAGGTGAGCAATTTGTTAACTGGGCAGGCTGCTAGCCAAGAAACTAACTTTGGACATTTTCTTCAATATTAAAAAATCAATAACACTCCGTGCGCCTGCTTAATAAATGCAACTGGTTTTAATAGGAGTATCGCTGGATTTGACAGCTGCTCCTTTTATACCTTTCGTGTAAAATAAGTTTGCATCTCTGCAGGGCGAGGCAGAATCCACCTCAGATGAAGTCACTCAGCGCTTTTTCAATGTTCTTTAGTTATTCCCATCAGCTCTTGCTACTGAGGTCCAAAACAGAGTTGTAAAGGGAAAGTAGTCCCACAATGAGATATAAATTCACTTTTTTTGTGAATTTGTGATCTTTTGAATATTTGCCATTTGTGATCTTCAGGATTTTTCTAATAATATGTCGCCTTTATCAAATAAATTTATCTATGGACATTTTATTTGCACAACTGCTAACATATGATGCATTGTCTTCTCTGGAAAAAATATACTTGTCCCTTTTTCAAGATACAGAACCATTTCAACTGAGAACTCACAATGGACATGGGTTTAGGTCTGTTAGCCCTTGAAGCAGTTCTTGAATTTTCTTTCTTTTTCCTCTCACACAACTGCAGATTTCATTTAAGTAAGACCATTCCCACAGACTTTAGGTGGGACTTTTTCAGACATTTATTGAAAATATGGGCCTGGAGCCCACCCACCTGACTTGTGGTACCTACAGACCATTTCATTGCCAAGACTTAAGAGACTTTAAAGCAAAAGAAGCACTGATCTGAGATGATGAACAAGAAGGAATGTGAACATGTCCTGTAATTTCTCAGGGCTGTGCATTGCTAAGTGATGATTGTGCATGTTCTGTAACAGAAAGCGACTGCTTGTGCAGGTATTTTTATAAATCCCCCATAACCATCAGATACCCCATCTCTAATCAGCATTCCATTTCCATTTTATTATTATTAAAGCCTGACCTACTAGCGATACAATTGTATGCTTACAGTCTACACTAAAGTGCTATCATAAGAGTCTTTCAACTATGAATATAAAATAATACAACCCAAATTCTTTCAGTGGGAGGCAAATGCTACGGCAATTTGAGCTTGGAACATTTTAAGCATCATTGCTACCACAAGATCACATCAATAGAATTAAATTAGATCATGGGAACTCAAAATTTTTCTTGGTGTTGTTGCCATAGAAAAGGTGGCTCACTTCAGAGCCTTCTGAACATAACTATTTGAGCAGTAGACAGAACAAAATAATGTCCAATTTGAGATTTCAAATGAGTGTCTATATATATTTATATTTTTTTTTATATATATATATATACACACACATTTATTTTCCACTCCTTTGTTCTAGAATCTGTTCAGCATGTTTCTCATTTTGTCAGCCACGTAAATAACATCAACTCAGTGGCATTTCAACTACATTAATAACATTTTGTTCCCAAAATACATTGGGTACTGATGGTACCTGGAGTAAGTAGTAAGTGTGAGCTGAAAAGAAAAAAAATTATCTGTGAACCAGTTCAGTTACCAACACATAGTCTTTTACTGGAGACAGATGGTATAAAATCTGATTTCTGCCTGCCTTAGCCATGAGAGCAGCTTTTATCCATGGGTTGGTTGCAGTGATAGCACTCCTAGGATTGATTTTCCAAGGTGTTGATCATGATGTGTCTTGTGGAAATCATTTGAAATTGAGAATGATGAGCGCCTTGGCTTGGACTTGAGATGAGCAATGTCTCCCAGTCCCAGATCTGCGAAGGGAAAACTCCCATGGGAAGTGTCCTCTGTCCCCTGAGGTGCCCGAGCCACAGCCAAGCTCACAAAGGCATTTCTCAGTGTCTTCACCAGGTCTTTGGAACAGATTAGGGAGTTCAAAATACAATGAAAACAGGCTTGGCAGTCCCTAGGTCACAGTTTCAGCTTTCTGATTTGGTGTGAGATCACCCAAAGTGGCTTTTTCCAGGGAAGCACTGCTCAGCCTCATTTGAGGAACACCCATAACCATTTACATGCAATGCCTTTGCAGTCGCTGATGATCAGGATCTTATGCACGTATTTTATATATTTGTTTTATATAAAATAGAAAAATAAAATATTTTCAATACATATCTATTCTTTCCAAGCCCTAAATCATACCGCAAATGGACTGCATGCACTCAAGAGGGAGCGCAATCCTCTAATTGAGCTTTGCAACACTTCAGTTGTGAATCTCTTATGGATTAAATGTAACAGCCATGATTGCCCTTTAAGTAACAGATCATCAAAACTTAATGGCACTGAAGTTTAGGTTGAGTTCTGTGTGCTGGTCTCTGACCTTTATTTTTTGTGTGTTTCCTGAAGTTAGATTAAAACAAATAAATGGGGGGGAAAATCCCACAAAATCTCAATCGGGCAACTGCAAAAGAAATTAGTTTAACATCAGAGAGCTCTAATTCTTTCCAAACAGCTCATCTAAAGTGATGGTAAAACTGCCATCAAATTCAGTGATGCAAAATTAGAAACTTTCACTTCTAATTTCACATATCTCAGCAGAAGAGATTAGGGTAGGTTTACTGCAGTCATACTGAATATAGTTAGAAAGGTCCAGGTATATTCAGATTTTTCCTTTTTAAAGATTTTTTTAATGCACACGCACGTATTCATGCATGTGGCTGGAGAGTTTATGTAGCTTTCACTAAGTCATGGTGTCCAGTCATAATTTTATAATCTTAGTTTAATCAGAATACATGTCCAGAAAACTTGTGGGTTCTGCCTTAATTATTATGTTTTGTTTAATTCTGTAGAGAATACCCAATATTCATTAAACAAAACCAATGAAAATGAAAATTCTGTTGTATATATTTATATATTTTTTTAAAAAGACTGAGAAAGAAGCCCAGAAAGCAAGATATTTATGTCCTCCATTAATATTTAAAGATTTTTTTTCAGGAAGTACAGGATAAGCACATCCCAGCTGCTGAAAGTCTCCTGATAAACAATGCCCCAGGCAGAGCACAGTTAACACCTAATTCTCAGTCGCAGGCCAATCTGTTTGCCTTTTTACGAGCTCCCTTCACGTTGAGCTCACCTTGCCTTGTCTCCCCTCTCTCCTTTCAGAGGCACAGAGGTCTCACATTATGTAATGCACCTTCAGAGAGGGGAGCAGGGTGTGACAGCTGAGCTTGCTCAGCCCCTGCAATGCTCTTCTATTTCAGTCAGAGGAAAATAGCTTTCATCAGTGGACTGGAGAAAATAAAAATTACTTCAGATCACTTCTTCCTTTTGCTATAGGACGAAAACAATGCTGATGCAACTGTTTTTGTTCTGTTTTAAGTTTGTGGACCACTCTGGAAGTCTTGTCTGTCTTTGCTCTCTGTTTTGAGCCTGCAACGTGAGATGATGTTCTGACACACATCAGTGGAGTCTGACTCCCAGAAACCCAAACATTTCTTTTTTCCTAACTATAAGAAGTTGATGGGGGAGATTGCAAATACCATTTGTTCTTTTCTAGAGCTAAAGCAGCTGTGTTGCCATTTTAATACCTATGGCTTTCTTATCAGCTATGATGGAAAAAAACCCGTCCACACCAAAAAACCCCAAACCCAATCAAACAAAGAACCCAACTAACCAACCAAAACGACCTTAAATATCGTAAAGACTTATTTCATTAGGGAGGAAATTTCACCTTCAGCTGCAAACTGTGGAGCACATGCTGACTCTTTGTCCTGCGCCTGAGCATGTGTAGCACACTGGAAGTCCTGAGCACTGCACAATGCAAGGAATAATAAAGAATAAAAATAGTTTGAAGGTTCTGACGACACCCTTGGTGGGTTTCTTTAAAAGCATTCTGGTTCCATAAAGTAGTGCCTGCTTCTGGAAAGACTGACAGCTTTATATACAAAAAATCTGAGCCTTGGCAGCTTTAAGGTTGGCCCATATTGATTTTATTATCGAAGAGTGACAAAAATATCCCCAATAAGAAATTCTATTGATAGCAGTAGAAGTTGAACAGTAAGCATGATATCACTGGGTCGAGATACTCTTTTGTGGTTTGCTTTTTTTAAGAAAGGATTTCCTGATAGTAAATATTTATCAAAAATTATAAAATATTTAGGTAGTCACTTACATAAAGTAGACTTTGGAGGTATGATAAAGTATCATGTTAAGCAGTCACAGAATAACAATTTATTACAATGTTAATTAAGGGAGATACATTCCAGTGCGATGTACATTGCTGTTTTCTCTTTATCCCAAAGCCTCAGTCCGTTGTGCAGTGACTTATATCCTGTAGCAGCCTCACCTCCACTCCAGATCACCAGTTCTGGTGTTTCCCAGTTAAAGTAAAGAGTATGGCAATGAAGGAAGAAGAATTATCTTAGAAAAGCTTTTCTAGACCTTCCTTCCCTCTGCCTCTGAAACAGATCCCTAAAACTGAACTAACCTGCTTTTGATAATCTTCCAGATAGATTTATAAATCCTTCAGTAAATATTAGAGGTCTAAATGTTGAAGAAACCATTGCATTTCTGTACCTCTGTGTATGCCCGCATGTCTGTATTTTCCCAGTGCATGGATTCCCTCAGCTATATCTGATGCAGAGACTAACATTGTGCCTGAAACAGTCCTTTAGCATTTGACACAAGCTCAGGAACTCACTTAATAACCTAAAGAACTGTGCAGAAGTCTTTAAAGAGTAGCAGAGCATGACTAAGCTTAAAAAAATACAGTGCCATATCTCTGCTCACTGAATTGCTCCATGTGTGGTTAGGGCAGAACACCTAAGAGAAAAAGCAAGAGAGAGGTGGTGCCTGTTGCCATTGCTGCTGAAATAAATAGTGCTTTAGGTGTCTGCTTTTGATTTCCCAGGCAGCCATAAGCAAATTGCCACGAGTAGTACATCAGAATAAACTTGGACAATTGATTTGCAGTTGGATTGGCAGGAGCTTCTGACAGCACAAAGGATTCCTCGCCGTGCTGCAATAGCAGAGCTCCTGTAACATTTCCCAGCTCGTTTCCCTCCCTGTGCAATGTCAGGTGTGTGGCCGAGGGAAGGGATGTGTGGATAATGCTTTAATGCTTCTGTGTGTTCCAGCTAACTCCAGGTGACGTAACAGTCCCTTAAAATCACTGTTAGTGGCTGAAATCTAGTGCAGCTACACGGGGTAATTAGGATGTGCAGCAGGGCTGGGACATGCCTGGCCTGGAGTGTGGCTGCTGGCTCTGTGCCCTGTCCAGCCCCTCTGCCAGGGTGGGCTGGGTCACAGCAGTTCCCTCCTGATGGAGCCAGCACATCTGGGAGAGGTTTCCATCCCTAAAACCTGCCCTGCTGGAGCCTGGTGTCTGACCAGCACATCTGAGAGGTTTCCATCCCTAAATGCTGTCCTGCTGGAGCCTGGTGTCAGACCAGCACATCTGGGAGAGGTTTCCATCCCTAAAAGCTGCCAGCATCAATGAACAAAACCACATCAGGCTGGATACCAGGAGTCCATCAGAGATTTATTTAAGTAGTTTGCTGTTCTTAATTGCCTGTTTCTCCTCTTCTCCAGAAGTTTTCCTCCGCTCAATTTTGTTGATTCAACTATTTCTCTGCTCTCTGAAGCACATAGTGAAACTTCATATGCTTTTTGTCAGCAAGTTGTTCTCAAAACTTCCTGTTGTTTGCCTGTAGTTGATGGGTCTTTAGTTCTGCAATGATCTGGGTTAGATTCTTGAAGGAAAAGTCTTCTTGAAAGAGGGATTTATTGCAAATTGTTTTTGTTAACCCACATTTCACTGGCCTGTCTGGCAGCGTTGATTGCGAAGAGCACAACTGCAGGGACCGTAAACTGCAGTGAAGGAGGAATGGGAATGGAGACCAATTATTTGAAATGTGCAGTTTGCATGTTGTGGGGGCTGAGGGGGGGTAGGAGCCTCTTAAATGAAAATTGCTCTTGGTGGAATTATAGCATGAGCAACGGCCTAACCCAGCTCTGTCAAAATGATTTGGTTTTAAAAACACCTTACTATTAAAGGCGTTTAAGTTAACAAGATCATTTTGACAGAACTGGGTTAGGGAGTGACTGCACACTCAGTTCTGCTGGCAGAGAAGAGGCAGGGGAGTCTAGCCAGGCCATGCCAGTGGCACTTTGCAGTGGGCACTGGGGGCAGGACTGGAGCCACTGCCATGGCAGCAGGGCTGCTTACAGCCTCACTGCTGTTCATCCTGCTCTTAGGTGGGGAATTACTTCTTAATTTGACTGTTTTGTAAGTGAGTAATCTTTACACAAACAAATAATCCACTGAGGAGTAAGGGTTATTATTTATGGCAAGAAGTATTCATTCCTTTGCAGTGGAAACATGAGCGTTCTGCCTTATCCAAGGTGATTGAAATCAAGTTCAGGTACAATTTAATGGAAATGTACTGGGAACAGGAGGAGTGTGGAGCAGAGTTATGCAGGTGAGGATGACGTTTATTTGCTGGATATGGTGTCTTGATAGCTCTGTTCTGGTGGACTTTGGGATTGTTCTGCTTTAGTGGCAAATTAAAAACTTTTACCACAGTTCTCCTATAAGTCAGAGGGATGGAGCAGCTGTGCTGGGAGGAAAGGCTGGCAGAGCTGGGATTGTTCAGCCTGGAGAGGAGAAGCTTTGGGGTGACCTCAGTGTGGCCTTTTGGTGCCTGAAGGAGCTGCAGGAAAGCTGGAGAGAGACAATTGCCAAGGGCTGCAGGGCCAGGAGCCAGGGAATGGCTTCCCAGTGCCAGAGGGCAGGGCTGGATGGGATCTTGGGCAGGAATTGTTCCCTGGCAGGGTGGGCAGGCCCTGGCACAGGGTGCCCAGAGAAGCTGTGGCTGCCCCTGGATCCCTGGCAGTGTCCAAGGGCAGCTTGGCCATTGGGGCTTGGAGCAGCCTGGGACAGTGCAAGGTGTCCCTGCCAGGGCTGGGGTGTGGAATGAAATGATTTTTAAGATCCCTTTCAACCCAACCTTCTCTGTGATTCTATGAAGAAGAGTAAGAAGAATTCCTGCAAGTGGGACTGGAGCACTAAAGCCTTTTGTTTTTGTTACTGAAAACTTAAGGCTTTGTTGTGCTGCCAGACAGGGATGAGTGAAGGAAAGATAATTGTTCTTCCCACTGGGGAAAGGCTCTGCATCATTTTGCTGCTTTTGGTGGGAAAGGACTTTATCTGAATCCTTGAGAAATGGAACTAAGAAGCAAAAGTTGTAGTGTGGCCAATGCCTGGAGAGGTAAAAAAAAAAAAACCCTTAAAAAGTTTAAGAAAGAAAAACAGTAATAACAGTAATTTTAGCAATAATAAGGAATTTGCTTGGATGATACCAAAGGAAATACTAAATGTACACAATACCTATATCTGTGTACAGGGATCCCAATTTTGCCAGCCTATTGACAAGGGAAGAACAAGCCCTGATCATGAGCTGTGGGAAACCTGTGATATGTAATGAGAAACTCACTGTTGCCCAAAGAATTTCAGCTAGAGGAAGCTGCAAGATGTAAATTTTTATCAAGGATACCTGTTTAGCTTTCCTATTTTATTCTCCTAACCTCTACTAAAACTTACCCACAGCTCTGTTTTGCAGGAGTAAAAATTCTTGTTTCTGGCAGACATTAAATTAAATGAGTTCTTCTGTACCTGAAGGCCCACGAGGGTGGCTGGGTGGAATTTTGGGGCTCCAGAGGGAGCTTGCAGAGTGCACAGGTTTTCCACTTGCTGCCACCTAGCACCTCCTGGGACTCCCTAGGTGGTCGCTAAATGAAAACCTCTCATCAATTATTTGAGGCTTGTTGTATTGCCGCGTGCATTTGCTTATATTAAATTAGCATCAAAGCTAGAAATTATTTAAAGAACGAAATATAGTTGATCCTGAAAATTCTACCAGGAAAACCCTTCTAGGCAAAAATCATCCATTTTTGTCTGGCATCTCTAGTGTAACTCATTTAAAGAAAGCAGTACCCAAGGGCTTTTCTTACCTTCATAACAGTTGTGTAGGAGCTGATAAAATCCACCGCAATGAAATAGTGAGGGCAAAGGGCTGAGATGCTGCATATCATCACTGCAAATGAAATAATGGAAAAACTTTGTTGCCATTCCTAAGACAACATTCCATGTCCCCTGTGTGAAGGAAAACTAGAGTGGCTTTAAAATCTCTGAAACTGAGATCATGGTGTAAATCAATGCATGGGCATTGTAATAAAATGGTTTATATGACCAGATGAATATTCTCTTCTTTGAAAATGAAAAAAAAATTGATTTTTTTAAAGCTTTTTATGATCTTACTTTTTTCCCTTTTCAATGGGAAGTTTATACCTTCAGCTACTTTTATTAACTTTATTAATCTTTTGAGCAAATCCTCTGCATTCCAGTGCTCACCTTTTAAAATGACAAGATGATTTTAGAATAACTGTAGTGAAATGAGCTCTATCAGAAGCACTTTCCTCCACTCATACACAAAAAGAGCTTTATACCTCTGTACTGCCTGTTGCTATCCCTGGCTCTAACTCTGTGCAAGGGATGAACTCCTAGCTGGCACCTGCACAGATTGGAGTTCCAGGAGAGGTCCCAAGGTGTGTGCCATTGTTTTCTGAAGCTGTGTGCTGGTTATGTTCTCCTGTAGGTTATAAACCTCTTCATAATCACTTTGTGTTGCACTTGTGCAAGACTTATGCACTGCATAGCTCAGAGTTTTATGAGTAGTGCTCCAAGATGCAAGTTCCTGTGAACAGAATAATATTTTCCTAAAACTCTCTCAGCACACACAGTGGAAAACAAACCACTCAGCTTTATCTGTACTTCTCTATAGGCTGTGCATGGATAACAAAATTTATGAATACAGTTTTTAAGTTGGTGAAACATAAGGCAGTTGGTTGAATCTCTGCTCCATGACATAGTGGAGCATTTTCTTTCCTCTATTTGCTACATTAAAGAAATTCTTTATATTTTAAATACACTTTCCCCTCTCAGGGATGAATGGAGAACTAAAGCTGTTTTATAAACAGCTCTGCTGGATTAGAGTTGATCTGTAGTTGTATATATCAGACAGTGTATGGGGAAACCACTCAGAAGATCACTGAAATTTTAACACAGCAGCCCAAGGCCATCTGAACATGTGGAGATTAAAAGCAAAAATTATACCTTAATCAACACCAGCAAAAATCTTTATGAAGGTGGAGCACTGCCCCAGGCCTGGGCAGCACAGCAAGGAGCTGGAGCTGCTGGAGAGAGTGCAGAGGAGGCAGCAGGATGAGCAGAGGGATGGAGCAGCTGTGCTGGGAGGAAAGGCTGGCAGAGCTGGGATTGTTCAGCCTGGAGAGGAGAAGCTTTGGGGTGACCTCAGTGTGGCCTTTTGGTGCCTGAAGGAGCTGCAGGAAACATGGAGAGAGACAATTGCCAAGGGCTGCAGGGCCAGGAGACAGGGAATGGCTTCCCAGTGCCAGAGGGCAGGGCTGGATGGGATCTTGGGCAGGAATTGTTCCCTGGCAGGGTGGGCAGGCCCTGGCACAGGGTGCCCAGAGAAGCTGTGGCTGCCCCTGGATCCCTGGCAGTGTCCAAGGGCAGCTTGGCCATTGGGGCTTGGAGCAGCCTGGGACAGTGCAAGGTGTCCCTGCCAGGGCTGGGGTGTGGAATGAGATGATTGTTAAGATCCCTTTCTACCCAGCCCATTGTATTTTTCTGTGATTCTGTGAAATACTCCTGAAGGGCCATGTGCTTGTCTTTGTTGCTTTTAAAAAGGTGGTTCGGGCTTAACTGGAGTGATTTTGCTGCCATTCCATACTCATCACTTCTTTAGACCGTGGCATAATGTAGGAAGGGAAAATGCTACTGTGTCTCACCTTCTGGTCTTCCCTGATTTCTGAGTCTGCCTTTGCATATGGCTCTTAATATGTTCTTATTGCCTGATTCAGTAGCCCTGTCAGTTCCTCCTACACATCTAATCCAGAGGATTACTAGTTAACTGCCAGGCACTTCTTGAGTTTCCTATTAGCCAATGTGCAAATTGCTGGGCCAGATATTTCAAATGCCTTACGGTGTTCTGCTCCCAGGAATGGAGAAAAGAAGTAATTTCCAAATTTGGTAAAGAATTTTTGGGGTCAATCCCACCTCCATGCATTGCACAAGGTGAATGCCCTGATTCACTGATAGAGCCTAAATGAGAGTTTTTTCTCAGCTCTTAGAAGGCCAGGTTGAGCAGTAGAAAAATTTATCCATCTCAGTTGTTCCACACTGACCACATTCCTCAGCAGAACAGGTTCATGCCAAAGTCCCATCGCATTTTTTCTCCTTTGCCTTGCACTGCCCAACTTTGCTGTCAGCACTCAGAATCTGCCAGCTCTGTGTGCTCTGAGCTTGTGTGGCTGAGGTTTAATGGCTCTGTGTGTGCATTGCTAATAGTTCTGATGTGGTTTGGACTCGTTTGCCTTAAGGTATTGCTGAACACAGAGCTAGCGTGAGGACAGTCCAGTCACAGTGAACCTGCTGGATTAGTGTGAGTGGAGAGGACCTAAATTTGATTGGAGTAAATGAAGAGTAACAAGCAGGAAATCTGGGGGAGGAACCGAGGAGGGATGCACTGAAATGAACTTAATGCTTTCCAAGGATTGAGAGTGGCAGTGTGAAAACCAAATATCCTGTTCTTCTTCAAACAAAATTGTTTCTGGGAGCATCGTATTGTTTTATCTCATTTATTTCATCTCTTTTAGAAGGCAGACTGGGTAGATTAATTAGGAATTGTTTTCAACAAGCTTCTTGAATATGAAAAGCAGTGCTTTATTATTATTATTATTTGGTTCTGTTGATAAAAAGAGCTGTAGCAGCTTCTGCTGGAAGAGTAAAGAAGTCAGTCATGGCCCACTTGGGTCCTTTTTAGGGCTTGAACAGAGCAAGATGTAATGTACTGTTCTTTTTCTGGTGTGACTATTTCTGGATCAAAAATCCCTTTGTATCTAAACTCAGAAAATCAGTTACTCAGAGAAAAGGACCCTTAAGTTGTGTTTTTAATTTCTGCCCTCCATTTTGAATTTAATCCTGGATGTTGGTTGAAGATGCTGTCTCTTGCTGTTCTACAGTGGTTCTATTTCTCCTGTGTTTTGTTTATTACTCCATTGAAGAAATCAGAAAAATCTGTGCCCTGGCAGGCACAGGCACCCACATATCCAATCAGATATAAAAATGATCTGTATTTTAATCCCATCTCCGTAGGGTGATACTGTATCTCCTAAAAAAAAACTAAAGAAAACTCCTTTTCCCCAGGTAAAGTCAAGTTAAAAACTAACTAGAGAGATACAATAAAATTTTTAAAGTTATATTGTTTCCAACAATATGAGCAAATTTAACTACTTCCACTGAAAGTTTGGCTGTTTCTCTCTTTTGATACCTTCTACCACCACACATGCCCCTGGAAATCTCTTTAACATGTGCTGGAAAGCTGCAGCAGCAGTAAATTCCATTGAATTCCTCAGACTGAGGAGGCTTTTCAGAGGGTGGCTGATGCATCCCATCATTAATCTGTTTTTTCCTCTTCCTTTTCTGGGATTGAGAGGACGTCAAGACATTTAAAGCCTCTCTTGCTTCTCTCACATTTTCCCCAAAACTCCCTGACAAGAGCTTGCTGTATGCTCTGATTTCTTTATTTCCACCCCAGTTGGCAATGAGGCCTATAAAGCTCCAGGTTCTCCTGTAATGGATATATTCCCCTCATTGTGGATGCATTGTCAAAGCACTGCACTATTAGCTCACCATTCTTCCATGCTGCTTGAGAGATTGAGTTTCACTTTGCTAGCAGCTCCTCTCCCCTTCTAACAAGACAAGTTTCTCACAGTTTCAGGTTTTCATGCAACAGATTTCACAGTTGCTTTGGCAATTACTGAAGTTTAAAAAAAAATACTTTCTACATTGTTTTCTGTAAAAATAACAGCTGGTGTTCTGCATGTTTTATGCCATGAGTGTGTATGAACCTTAAAAAAGAACAACAAATGAAATATCCCCCCCCCAAAAAAAACCCCCAAAACAACTAACCAAAAAACCCCCAACAAAACCCAAAACCCCAGAAAACCCACCAAACCCAAACCACGAAGCTCTCAGGATTTTCACAGACATACAACACTAGGAGTTCATTTAAAAGTGGAAGAAATCCAGCCCAAGACACAGTGGAAACTTGAGAATAGGCATTCCCACACTCTTGTATATGGTGGTTTCTCCTGAGATTGTTTGGATATGAATCAAAGAAAATGTATCAAGACTGTCTTTGCGTAACTCCATAACTCTGTAATGCAGTCCTTCTCCCTGAGCCACATCCCATCTTACTTTCCATGGATCCATGGCTGCATTCCAGGTTTTGCCCATCCCTGTGGCATCAGCCCTGCTGTGTTAACTTGCCTTTCCATTTCAAGGAGTGTTTGCACTGAGATGAAACCTGAGGTGACCTTCTAGTACATCAAAGGGTGGGCAGGGAGAGAAAGACAAAATGCTCCCAAGTGTCCGTCTAGGAAAATGTCTTTGAAATAAAACATGACTGTGTGTTTTCTCTGAAAGCCAAGGAGAGACAGTGAGAGCTGCAGTCCAGATGTACAGAAATGAGCTTCCTTAGGTCCTGCTAGTGGCTGGTTTGGGGATCTTGGGTTTCACAGAGGATTTAGCAGTGCTGTTCCTCTGCTGGGCTGTGAAGGGTTTGCTGGGCAGTGGTGCTGCTGCTGTTGCAGATGACTAACTGACAATGGGATGCTGGAGCTTTGTATATTTAGGAAAAGTTTGGGGTTTTTCTTCTTGTCTTCTTGTGGAGGAAAGGAGAATAAGAGTGAAAGAATCTGATTTTGATTTGCTTATTGGGCAGAGAAATGTGTCTGTAACTAAAACTGCAGGTAGCAAGAAGGTTGGGGGCTTCTTCAGACCTTGAGACAAACTTCAAGATCCCAGAATTTGGGTTCCCAGAATTTGGTTTGAGTTGGGAGGGACCCTAAAGATCATCCATTTCCACCTCCCTGCCATGGGCAGGGGCACCTTCCACCATCCCAGGTTGCTGCAAGCCCCATCCAGCCTGGCCTTGGACACTTCCAGTTCTTAGGCCTAAATATTTTCCTCAGTGTATGTAATCGTTCCTCTGGGTCTTCTTTCAGTGTTTCAGGCAATGAAAGAATACACAGATTCAATTTATTTGTAACCCATTTAATCTGCAATAATATTATGAACTACAAATTTAAAACCTAGCATGGCTTGTTTGTGATGTAAAAGTAAATAAGATGTTTCAGAATGCTTTCCTAAGCTCTTTAGTCACTGATTTGAACTTTTTTCTTTTTTTTTTCCCCCCACCAGGAATCTTTAATGACTGGAAAACTCAATGGATCATGTTTTTATCATCTAAGCTATTTTTACATTGACTGTGCTGTAAACACATGGAGGAGCTGTAAGTAAATGTTCTGTTCTGCATGATGAATTGGATTGCAACAGTCTGGAGGAAAGCAAAATAATAATTGCATTTCTGTGGTGATTTGCGTAGCTTGTGGTACAATGCCAGAAAGACTAACGGAAATGCTTATGGATACATGGACTCCATTAATAATATTATGGATTACTGTCCTTCCTTCCATTTATATGGCTCCAATGAATCAATCTCAAGTACTACCAAGTGGATCCAGTACAGGACTAAAAAGGCTAAATGAAGAACAAAGAGTTTTGCACCGTTCCAGGAGAGGCTGGGTTTGGAATCAAATGTTTGTATTGGAAGAATTTTCTGGACCTGAACCAATCCTAGTTGGCCGGGTAAGGCAAGATTTGTCTTTTTTTTTCTTCTCTGAATGTATAAATGTACAGCATGAGGTCTTCAGTCATTGAGATTCTTCTAAGGAATTTAAGACTGAGGTGCTTTGTGATCCCAAAATTCTTCTCTAATATCCATAGATTTGTCCTTTAACTATACCTGGCTGTAAGGACATGGTTTCCTAGTTAGCTAACCTGCTATTTCCAACAAAAATACGCATATTCCATTTGTCAAAAAAGCCCCACAAGCATGTTCACATCCTTTCTTTTCTCTCATTAGTCACCACTCCTCACCTCTGTCAGCTTTTTGCAATGTGTTCCCAAGCATTCTAAAAGATTGCTACACCTGTAGGTCATGTTCTGTCTCTAGTCTGATGAATCAAGTTATTTATGCTCTGAGAAATTAAAAAAAAGAATCCAAAAAGGAAAATGTGGACTCGACAGCAAATTACAAAATCCTAGATTCTGTGGAGGTCCTGGTTTGCCCACGATATGAAATAACATTATTGCCATGGATTTCGTAATTTACTTTCAAAGTTAGACGATAAAACAGGGCAAATTATCATGTTTTTCTGGGTCCCAGCTTTTCTGCTGCCCTAAAGCTTTGCTTGTTGCCATGCATTAGTTTATGCTGTAGCTGAATGTGTTACCTCCAGTCAGTGAATCAGCCTTGCACTTGTATGAGCCATCTGTATCCACCAGGGATGAACTATCCTTAGAATTATTCTTAGAAAAGAATGATCTGTTCGTAAATGCATGTTTGGCAGTGAGCAGGTATAAATACCTTAATTGTTCATCACTAAACTTCAGTTCCCTCTGAATAACTAAGTGCATTATTGTCATATTAGCTGCCTACTGGAGTTGAGTAAAAAAATCTAGACTAACAGAATTATGGAGAGCAGTTAATTTCATGATAATCTTGGAAATTCTGTGGATAAATTAATAGCATATGGTAGAATACAGTGACTGTCAATAGCTGTATCTATTATTGAAGAGAACACAGATCAAGTGCATTCCCAAATCTTCCCTAGTGTAGCCACTTTCGAGGTGAAACTCAGGGTCAGAAGGTGTAATGAGCTCTCTATCCAGTGACTTTTGGTGCTGTGTCAATTTACATTTATATCAGGTATTATATATCTGTTCTCATTTGTTTCTCTGGGGTTAGTAACATATCTCAGTTTCACAGAGACAGCAAAGTGCATATTTCACATCTAAAAATGTTTTATTCAACCCATTCTTTCTGGAATATTTTAGTCGAGCTTTTAAATTTATTTTGAGTAGCTGGGGAGAATCCTGGGTTTGTACTTTGTAGTATTTTGATTTTCAGGGTAAATCCAGGTCTAAATATTTTTACAATATTTTTACAATATTAAGATTTTTTTTTGGTGGTTATAATATCCTGAATAGTTTGAGTCATTGGTGAATAGAAGTGGGTAGGTTAAACTAAGCCAAACCAAGGAAGACATTATCCCATCTTCTGCTGGCATCTTAAATAGAATTAGCTAAAATGCTGTGACACTCTATTTGTTGAGACTGCTGCATAATTAAAACACTGCATGTCATAGACGGAAACGAGCAAAAAGCAGAGTTTGTTCCCACAGGGAGAAATTTTTAGTTTATTCATTAAAACGACTTAGAATATTTTTGGAATTCTTCTATTTTTCTCCCTCTCCAGAAGAACCATCCATATTTCTGAGTTATTTTTCTCTGCTAAGGCTGGCGAGTGCTGAGTGCTTCCAGGCTGGTGTGCAGTCAGTGGGAGCAGAGGTGCTCCACAGCTTTCAGAGCTGCTCTTAATCCTTCCTGACTGGAAAGCAGAGACTCCCTCAATTACAGTTCTTGGCAATCCTTCCCAAAACTTAAGGGTGTACAGAATGTCACGAGCAAAATGCTTTCCTTCTCCGGGAAGTTGGGCTGTGGTTTGTCCTTTGTCACCCTCATTGGTTTCTTACCCACTGTAATTTAAAAATAACCTCCTTTTCAGAGCTCACAGGAGATTTGCACTTACCTGGTTCCTCCTCCTGGCTTTTCCACTTACACTCTTCCTCCAGACTTTTGAGTTTTTCCCCTGCTAAGAGATTTGCACACCTGGGGTAGCTCCTTCATTCTGTAACTTCCTTTAATTTTTTTTTTTTCTGCCCTATGACTTACTCTTGATTTTCTTTTTACTTGTTTTGCCAGACTAATGAAGGACACTCAGTAAAACAGGATATAGTGAATTAGGGCAGGGGAGCTGAACATTGTAGAAAGAGTGATATCAGATCTGTGGTCCCTGTTTGCTGCATTTTCTGGATATAAATGTGCTTTTGTGCCATTACAGAGGCAGTATGGCTTGCATGCTTTTTACATGTTGAAAGATCTAGTATAATCTTCACACAAATCCTTTAATTGCTTTGAAGGAAACAGTCTTGAAGCAAATCTATTAATGTAGATCTTGGTTACAATTTTTGTTTCTATTGCAGAGTGTCCCTGGCACTTTTCGTAGTCATGTATGATTTGTACAAACATTTAATTAGGTGCTTTGGAGACTCAATACGAAAATAAATTTTGCACAAACAGAAACAATACACATGCAAGTGGAATTTGTTCTATGTTGTCAAATGCACCTGTAAGACCTGCTGAAAATTCAGCTCTTAACAACTGCTCAGAATAGAACTGATATTTAAATAATGGTTTTCATGTTAGTGGGTGGAAAGGCACTGAGCAGAAGCATTTGATTCTAATGGAATTGATGGGATATATCAGCAAAATAAAACTGAGAGACGAGATTAATTTTATAGAATACCAACAGGACACAACTCACTTTGCAAATAAAAGCCTGAATGCGCAGTCTGTGTATTCCTCCTGTTGGTTAAAAAGGTCTCGTTCCAAAGTTTGTGAAGTGCAGAGGAATTTTAGCAAGACAGGATTACAGAGGTCTGTGGCATCTTTTATTAAACTGCTCGGTTTTTCCAGGGGAAACAGCTTCCAGACATAAAGACTCTTCTTCAGAGTTTTAAGTGTTGCAGTGCAACTGCACACACTTCAAAGGTACTTATTCATTGCTGTTCTGCATGGATATAGAGTAATAAATGCATTCCCAGTGTATTTGCTCTAATAAATGAAATAATCTGGGGTGAGACTAATAGGAGGAATTAATGTGAACACCTTTTAAAGTGTGGTGTTTTTCTTCAATGACTGGAGTAAAGGACCGGAGCAAATCTTTTGCTTTCATTCTTGAACCTCTTAGAATGAATTTGAGCAATATGCACTTTTAATGCCAATTTTTGTCATTATGTTTGGTAGGATCAAGCTCAAAATAAGAGACTCTGCTTGAGCTTACACATCTGAAAATAAGTGCTTTCTGAATTTTTGAGATTTCTCTGTGAAACGCCACAAATATTCTTGGGCTTTTTGTTTTTTTGTTTTTTTGTTTTTTTTTTTTTTTGCTATATTCATATTGCATTTATTTTGCCATGTGGTGTTTTCATAGAATCGTGGAATAGAATATCCTGAGATGAAAAGGACCCACAGGGCTCACAGGTCCAGCTGCTGTCCCTGCACAGACACCCAACAATCCCAGCCTGTGCATCCCTGGCAGTGCTGTCCAAAGGTTCCTGGAGCTCAAGTGCATTCCCAGGGGCAGATTTGGGAATGTCACCATTCCCTGGGGAGCCTGGGCAGTGCCAGCACCCTCTGGGGGATGCACAACCTTTCCCTAATCTCCAGCCTGACCCTCCCCTGGCACACCTTCATGCTCTGTGTCCTTTCTTTGGACACTCTCTAACAGCTTTATATCATTCTCATTTTAATAAGTCCCATATTATTTAGGTCTGTACATGTAAAAATGTGTATGTGCATTTTGAGAAACCTGCAAAGTAACCTTTTTTGTGTTCATGCAACGCACTTCAAATGAGGGGGTTTTATTCCCAGCAGCAAGGTCCAGAGAGACAGATTTGCAAATAGCCTTTTGTACTTCATTTCTTTTTTTTCCTTCACCCGCAGAAGCAGGTAGGCACTTTACAAAGCTTCTGTGTCTCCTTTAGAAGCCTCCCCGTCCTGCACAGTGCTGTCAGCAGTTTGCAGCCTCCCCGTGGCTGACAACCTCATTCAAGTGTAGAGTGATATGTCTTGTGACACTGCATGTTGTCCCTGAGGACTTGATTAGTTGGATAGAACTTTTACTTGCTATCCACTGCTGCATTTCCTCCCTCTCCTCTGCATGCACTTACAGCACCGTGGCAGATGTGCTGTGAAATCTGGGCTGTAGCAAATGCCACTGTTCCTTCACAGGAGACGGCCTCTGAATGCACAATGACATAGGTAATAAAGTGAAAAGGCCTTAGGAAGCTGCTTTTGGGGTATTGCAGCTCCTGAGTTATGGAACATGTGTTGTTCGTGATGCTTTCAATGGGTTAGGACCTGGTTTAATGGATGTTTTTAAGCAAAAATCTGGGATAGTTAATGTGATAGCAGTTGTTTGTAAGTAGAATCACAGAATGTTCTGAGATGGAAAGGACCCACCAGGATCATGGATCAGCTGCTGTCCCTGCACAGACAGCCAGCAATCCCAGCCTGTGCATCCCTGGCAGTGCTGTCCAAAGGCTCCTGGAGCTCTGGCAGATTTGGGAATGTCACCATTGCCTGGGGAGCCTGGGCAGTGCCAGCACCCTCTGGGGGAAGAGCCTTTCCTGATCTCCAGCCTGACCTGCCCTGCCCAGCTCCAGCCCTTCCCTGGTGCTGTCCCTGTCCCAGAGCAGAGCTCAGAGCTGCCCCAGTGCTGTCTCTGTCCCAGAGCAGAGCAGGAGCTGTCCCAGCCCAGAGCAGAGCAGGACAATCCCTGCCGGGCCTGGCCAGTGCTGCTGGGGCTGACAGCCACAACAGGAATGGCCCTGCTGATCCTCCAGGACAGGGATGGCCCTGCTGATCCTCCAGGACAGGGATGGCCCTGCTGATCCAGGACAGGGATGGCCCTGCTGATCCCCAGGACAGGGATGGCCCTGCTGATCCCCAGGACAGGGATGGCCCTGCTGACCCTCCAGGACAGGGATGGCCCTGCTGATCCAGGACAGGGATGGCCCTGCTGATCCCCAGGACAGGGATGGCCCTGCTGATCCAGGACAGGGATGGCCCTGCTGAGCCCCAGGACAGGGATGGTCCTGCTGATCCAGGACAGGGATGGCCCTGCTGATCCTCCAGGACAGGGATGGCCCTGCTGATCCTCCAGGACAGGGATGGCCCTGCTGAGCCCCAGGACAGGGATGGCCCTGCTGATCCTCCAGGACAGGGATGGCCCTGCTGAGCCCCAGGACAGGGATGGCCCTGCTGATCCCCAGGACAGGGATGGCCCTGCTGATCCAGGACAGGGATGGCCCTGCTG
Source organism: Entomyzon cyanotis (assembly GCA_024500445.1). Classification (NCBI taxonomy): domain Eukaryota; kingdom Metazoa; phylum Chordata; class Aves; order Passeriformes; family Meliphagidae; genus Entomyzon; species Entomyzon cyanotis. Next base: position 17,117,430 of record JAKEPQ010000743.1, on the reverse strand, counting down.
GCTCCAGGGCACTGCTGACTCACATCCAAGTGGCCACTGACCCCAACCCCTGTGGCCCTTCCTGTGGCCACTCCCCAGCCTCTCAATCCCAGTCTGTGGTTCATCCAGGGTGCACCAGCCCAGATGCAGAATCCAGCACTTGTCTTTGGTAAACCTCACAAAGTATGGAGGCAACAAAAGAGGGAATGAAGGGCACAAAAGTTGTTTGTTTGTGTTTATGTTCTCCGGCTTACCAATAAATTGATCCAAATTTAGGACCAGACACAAAAATCCACTACTGGTCAGACAGGTTGGTGCTGTCTCTTTCACACCACTCCACTAGAAATAGTCCCTAGGTTCTCACAGAACTTTCTTCAGACTTTCTTAGATTTCCCTGTTTCCAGCCCCAGAATGACATGCCTATTTTGCCTGTGTGATGAGAGCTGTGGGCAGTGAGCAGGGCAGGGAAGAGCAGTCCTGGTGGCACACTGTGCCTGGTGCTCAGTGCAGGGCTCTGGAGAAGGTGCTCTGGAAATGCTGGATGGGGAAACCAGTGAGGCTGTGTTGGGGAGGCTCAGAACCTGCCTGGCCAGGTCAGCTCTTCAGTGTGGGGAGCTCAGGAAGGCGTTTTCCATCTGTGACTGCTGCAGAATGACGTGGTTTGTGTCTCTTCACTCTGTTAAATGCAGGTTTTCTTGTATGGTTTGTGGGATGAGGGAGCTGGGCAACTTCTGCTGCTTGGAGCAACAGAGATTTTTATTTTTCCCTTGATGTTTGGGGTGTGGGTTGAGGCCTTTAGAGGAGAAACAATTTTCCTGTAGGAGGAGCAGTGGAGAGGCATCTTTTTTTCACAGTCAAGTGCTTCAGGCTGAGCTCCTGTAAAACCAAACCTGGGAATGCAGAGAGGGCTTGCAAATAGCTGGGAGCTGGATGTTCTACATCGTCCATGCTTCGTGCAATCCTTGAATTCTTCACCAACATATTTTTTTTTACCTTAGCCACGAATTGGTAAAATGTCACTTGTTTAAAATCATGACTTTGAAGCACAAGCAATGCAAACAGGCGAAGTAAACAAAGTTTTAATTGAACAGGTTCCTTCCACATGTTTTGCTTTTCATTCCTCCACTGAGCTTGTGACTGTGATGGCTCCCTGAAAATACTGTTGTACTCAAGTGATGCACACCAGAAATGTGTGTAACTAAGGCTGGCATTATTTTGAGGGACGAATTACACAGTTTCCCTGAGTGGAAAAAATCCTTGTGACATGTAGGTGTAGCAAAGTTCTATTATAAGTTTCATAGGTATGACATAGTCCTACAATAATGCTTTGTTAAAGTTTTCACTTACACAACACAGAAATCAGAACACCATATTAGATAATTCTACTCTTTTTTTTCCTAATACATACTTGTATGTTTTTCTGTGATTTAAGTGCATGCCATAAAATATTCAATATCTGAAATGTTGCAAAGTCAACATTGCCTATTGAGCCCTAGATTTTTGTTGTTGTTTTGCAACCATAATTATACACTAATTTTCCTGCTTAAGTTTAATAAACGCCCAGAAGCTGAAATGTATCAATTATTTTGTTGCTGTATTCTTTGTTGAAAATACTAATTCCCCCTGCCTTTTGTGTGCTTCTGAAGGGGAAGAGGTGACTGTGTGCTGCACAGAATGCACCAGTTTGCATGGTCTCAATCAGCTGAGTAATCAGGAGTGTAACTAGCTCAAAGAAAAACCCTCCTTAATTAAATGTTGCTGCAAAGATAATAAATATAGGAGCCGACATTTTATAGAAGTCTGATGAAAGTAGTGGGGTTTTAACAAATATTCCTGAGCCCACACAACTTTCATTTGTTTGTTTTTAACTAAGAGCAAGATTCAAGAAGAAATTGAAATATAAAGCATAAATTTAAGTAAGAGCAGTTTGACTGAGCCAGCAGTGTCTGCATTCTCCAATACAGTGTAAAAAATATTTTACTGATTTCTCTAAGAGTTAAGAAACAAGGCATATCTTCAGACACTGAAAGTCTCATTTCTACATATTTCTGGGAGTATTACTGAATAGAGTTGAACATTTTCACGCTTCCTCATCTCCAGCCTGGGGCATGATAGAACCACAATTTAAGCAGAGCCACATCTTAAACCCCTGTGCATCAGCTATAGAGCAGGGCTGGTAATAACTTCAAAGAGTCATTTTATCAGTTACTTACCAATGCAGCATCCTAAAGGGTCAACCTGCAAAACACCTGGCACTGCTCAGATGTCTGTATTTGCTTTCTTGAAGTGGGGAGACATCTGTGATGGGAAGAATAACTTAAAAGTTGGGTAGGGGTTTTTCTGTTTGGTTATTTTGGTTGGTTGGTTTTTTTTTCCTAGGTTTTTTTTTTCAGGGTGTGTGTTTAGGTTTTTTGGGGATTTTTTTTTTTGCTTTTTGGGGGTGTTTGGGTTTGTTGGGGTTTTATTGTTTTTTCTTTTTTTAAGTGTTTGTTTGTTTGGGTTTGGTTTTTTTTTTTTAGTTTTGTCTTTTTTGTTAATAAAAAGGCATGCTGTATGTTACTTTGGCATTATGCACTTCAATTTCTTTGTCCTGTTTTTCTAGAGCCACAAAGATTTCTGACAAGCTGAAACTAATATACTGAGTATTTTATTGGTTTGTAATGAATTAGAAGCTTGCATAGTTTTCCCTATATTGATCTGAACACTTCATCTTTTTCTCAGAGAACCGAAATGTTGTCTTCTGCATGCAAAATGCTGAAGTGACACTATGAAAATTGGAGTGGAGTTTCTTATGATATTCCGAGATGCCCTGTGATTGTTTAGTCTTTCCAGCATTGCTTCAGTAAATGATTTTCAATTTCTACCTGTAGGGCCCACCCCTCGTGCTGTCAGGATGCTTCTGTTCCAGTTGTCAATTTAACTACCAATTAGTGCCAATTGTGAGGGGAGTTTTTTGCTAAAAGTTTGTCCTTGTCGAACTTGACAAACACATTGCCCATCCATGGATGAGCTCTCAGGTAGCTGGGATTTCCCAAAAGTGCCACAATGTGCCTTTCAACCAGTACAGTGGAAGGGAGGTTTCATTGTTCTCAGCTCCTGATAGGATGTTCCTCATGTTGGCATGGATTTGTGTAACAAACCCCTAAATTTTGCATTAACATGAGAAATTATTTGGGACCAATTCCTTTGGTGGCTGTAGGCTTCCAGTAAGAGCTGAAGTGGGTGATACCTCCTGAAGTGAGCCACACCTGAGAAAGGCTTTTTAACCCATGGACAACACTGTATTTTTAGGATATAATAAATACACAACCACGGGAACCAGAAGACTAAATCAGTTTGCAAGTGAAAATAATGAGAATTAGTTTGCATAAATTTTGTTTCTTGAAAGTTCTGTTTTAAAAGTTGGCTTTTCTTCCTATTCTGGTAAAGTCAAAGAAGAAAAAGGAAGCCATAGTATGTGTTGTGTAACCGACCAAGGATTTCACAGCTGAGGCTCTGTTGTTTGGTGTTTGGCTTTTGATTTTGGTTGTAGTTTTGGTGGTTTTTTTCACAAAGCCCCAAAGGGATGTTGATGTTGGACAATTTAAGGCGTCAGTTTCGTTGCAGAAATAATTTGCTGCAATAAATATTTCAGGCAGTGTTTAAAGGTAACTATTATTGGCAAGCAATGTGTGAGGCATGTAGAATTGAAAATACATGCAGATAATTTTTGTAAAGACATTTAGGCAAATACTAACGTGTTTGAATAGCCTCTCGGTGATCCCCGAGGAACACCTGTAGTGACACAGAGCAATTTATAACTTTCCTTTTTCCTGAGGAATCCCTCTTAGTGTAAAATTTCCCCTGCAAGGATTCCTTTCAAAGCCTTTATTTTACAGCAGTCATGCCAGCAGCTAAGCAAAAGTAAGTGTAGCTCTCCCTGGAGACTGTCGCTGGCGTTCCTGAATTAACCGCAGGAATCATTAGGAGCCACAGAAGACATCCCTTCGCTTGCTCCGGGCTCTGAGCTCACTCACTGCTTCCCACCCAGCCCCTGGCGAGCAGAGGCAGAGCCGAGCTTGTGCTGCAGCCTGGCAATGTGCTGCAATGAAAGCAAGCGGGAATGAAAGGCTGGAATGAAAGGCAGGCTCGCAGAGCATCACTGGGGCTCGCAGCAGCGCTGCAGGCACAGCCAGCACAGGGCATTGCAGAGCAGCTCAGAGGGCCCCGGTGCTTTGCTGGTTCAAATCCAGGAGCCACGTTAGCTGATTCTGCTCTCCTTGGCTCAGGGAATTGCCTGTCTGCTGCCAGGAGAAAAGGGGATTTTATATGTGCAGAACTCATGGTGGGCATCCGGCTGTGGAGCGTGCAGAGGACTTAAACCAAACCTCACCTCTTCCCCGCAGTTATTTTCTGAGGTCATTGTGCTAAAGCATCATCAGGATCTGTGACATGTTATACACCCAACCTGAGAGGTCAGGATTTTAAAGTGGGATGGGCAAAACCACCTTATTTTTCGATTAGTTTGGGACAATCTGCAGCAGAATTGGTGCAACACGAAGCTGTGTGTTAAAGCATGGTGCAAAAGGCTCAGAATCTCCTAGTGCTAACCTCCAAAGCTTAATGACAATTTTCCATATTTGCACAGAATAAGTTTTCTAAATGGAATGACTGACATTCTTGCTATTCCCTTTGCATTCCTATTTCCTTTTTTCCTTCCTTTTTTTTTTTTTGAAGTTGCCTGTTTTTCAGGCCACCTGTTCTCTAATTATTATGCAGTCGAAAGCATTTCACATAGACCATTGGCACGGTTTGCAATTCCTGGTCTTGTCCTGCCATACTGACAAGAAATACAACATCCAGAGGCAAAGGAAAAATGCTTGTGTTTCTTTCTTCACATAAAATCACCTGAAACAAGACTTAATGCCAACACAATATTTCCAATTTGTTCATTTATTTCTGCTAATTAATGGGTCTTGATTATGATGTTGGCTATCACACATGCACTGATCTAAATATACAAGGACTTTTTATTGAGTTTTCATATGAACAAATAGAAGTTATTGTAATCATTTAAATAATATATCAGGATTTTACTTGGCACTAAAGAGTTACTGACCAAATTGATATTTAAATCATGGGGGTTTTTTTTAAGAAATCTCATTTGTTTCTTGTGCAATTTTTTAAATGTTGTACATATCCTCAAAGCACACTCTGCACAGCAAAGGAGGACTTGTGCACCAAGTAACAGTAAATGTGAAAGCTGTTAATACTGCCATGTATATTAAGAAGCCTTGGCTAAAATTTTGATCTGTTTTATTGAGTAGGAGACAATTTCTGCCTCAAAGCTCTTGCTGTCTAATTGGAGTATGCAGTTTATTAATAACTGAAATGAGATGTAATAGGAAATATGTGTATACTTCAGTATGGTGAACATAGAGCTTACTGGCCCAATGGAATTCGCGTAGCCTAAAAAATAAAATGAGAAAGTGGACAACACTAAATTGTCAGACGACATTAGGCTTCTCTTTCCATGTAGAAAGCAAGGGCACTGATCATTCCATTAAATAATTATTTTATAATTGATCTAAATTCTGCCCTTCCAGAAGACCACCTGCTCATTACTGCCTGTTGCTGATAAGCCAAGGAATGCATGGAAATGAGCAGTTTGTATGCAAAACCAAATATTTGGATTTTTAAGGGAACTTTTTTCAGTAAATATTTCTATCTAAATCAAATGCATTCTGCACAAATCCCATAGCAGACAATTCTCTATGGGGCACAGACTGATGGATAGTGGAGCAAAATTTTGCTCTGTCAGGATGGATGTTCCTTCTGAGACAGTAGGTTCACTGCAGTGCCTTGAATAGGGGATGAAATGCATGTGTTCTGTACTCGTAGGAAAAAAAAAAGAAAAAGAAAAGGAGAGGGAAAAAAAAAAGAAAAAGAGAGGGAAAAAGAGAGAAAAACCATAGCATGGCTGAGGCAGTATTTAATCCACTGACAACATCTATTCAGAATCAGGAGTACATCTGTAAATCCTGCAATTTGCAGGATAACTGGATAAGACAAGAGATACTTTCCCAGCTGTAACCCAGGCAGATGTGACTCCCTTGTGCCCAGTTTCCAAGGGCAGGCTCCTCGTGGAAGGGAAACTCTGATGGCACTTTAGGGATGCAGGTTGGCAGCCTGGCAGATACAAGTGTTGACTCACCTGATGGCCCACTTGGTATTTAGTTTTGAGAACCTCCTAGCACAGGGAGATCGAGGCTGGTGTAGGACAGAGTAAGTGACCTGGGGAGTCTCTGCATGGTGACCTTCCTGCTGTAATAACCAAAAAGTCACTAGGCATCCACTCCATCCTAATGTAGAATTGTGAAGCCCAAATACAGTTTGTGCAGGGCCTGGTGGAGCCAAAGAGGTGAAACAAAGAGCATTGACTACACTGAGATGAAAACTGGTGTGTGTCATGTGTGTGCATAGGTTGGTAGGTGTTAGAATACTACAAGGATTTCTGTTAAGAGGGACCCTAATAACCAGTAGGGCATGGGTTTCACTAGGGAAAGTGTTGCTCCTTCTGGCATGGAATAAAGTAGGAACACAAGAAAACAGCAGTGCTGGGGTGGCTTCTTGCCATGTAGAATGACCACAGTGAGGTCATCCCAAAACTTCTCCTCTCCAGGCTGAACAATCCCAGCTCTGCCAGCCTTTCCTCCCAGCACAGCTGCTCCATCCCTCTGCTCATCCTGCTGCCTCCTCTGCACTCTCTCCAGCAGCTCCAGCTCCTTGCTGTGCTGCCCAGGGCTGGGGCAGCTCTGCAGCTTTGCTCTCACCTGAGGGCAGAGGAGCAAAATCCTCCCTGCCCTGCTGCCCATGCTGGGCTCAGCCCAGAATACAATTTCATAGAATGGGTTGGGTTGGAAAGGACCTTAAATCCCATCCAGTGCCACCCCAGCCCTGGCAGGGACACCTTGCACTGTCCCAGGCTGCTCCAAGCCCCAATGGCCAAGCTGCCCTTGGACACTGCCAGGGATCCAGGGGCAGCCACAGCTTCTCTGGGCACCCTGTGCCAGGGCCTGCCCACCATGCCAGGGAATACATTTTTGTTTAATCTCTCATCTAAACCTCAGTCTGTCAGTGGGGAACCATTCCCCCTTGTCCTGCCACTCCAGGCCCTTGTAAAGAGTCTCTCTCCATCTTTCTTGTGGACTCCCTTCAGGCACTGCAAGTCCATGTAGACTGCCCCTTGTAATGTTCATGACCTTTCTCATTCTTCTAGAAATGCTGTTGAACTTTTCTCTAGTGACTGTGCCTTCACCCTCCATGCAGCAGGATTGGGAGCTGAAAGGGAGAGAGAAAAAAAAAAAAGAGAATGCACTGAAGGTAATTTTGCATGTGGTACCAAATTCTGCTTTGCAGAAAAAAAAAGAGTCACAGCCACTCAGAAATCCTTTATTTTATAATCTCCCTTATTGATCACACCTGTATTGAAATCCTGAACGTGGGAGCTCAAACATTCTTTGCTAGGGCTTCTCAGAAATAATTGGGTTATCGTTTATTTCATCAGAGAATCAAAAAGGGGTAATGAGACATCCTTTAATCTTTAAAAGTGTTTTGTCATTCTGTGCCTCACCAGCGGAACACTGGTCTGGACTCTTTTGGAAGTGCAGATTGCTCATTAGGAATGCGTGCAGTGAAATAATTTTGAAGAGGAAACATTCATCCTGTGTATTTCTAAATCTCGATTATTTTCAATCGACTCTTCATATGAAACATTTCTTGTTAGGGCTGCTTGGAGAGGCATAAAGTGTTTTGGGTGCTAAATCAAAGCTGATATGGTTTCACTTACAGGAATTAATGCTGGACCATGTAAGTACAAAGGGTGTTCTTGTGTATAACCTGTCACAGCCAAACTGGGGAGAGGTTTGTCCTTGCTACTGTTCTGGCCTTTTATTACAAAGAGCAGGAAGAACAGTCAATAACCACTTATTAATGATTTTCTCTGTCCTTTAGTGTAGCTTTAGGTACATTAGGCTCTCAGTAATTATCTCATTCATAATCCTTCATAACAAGTAATATTTTCTGCATCTTGTGAAGCATAATTGGACAATATTTTCTTAGGATGTACACTATTTCTATTCCCTCCTTAATATAACTTTCCCCAAGAGTATCTTGCCAAGGAAAAATGAGCAAGCATAATTTTATACAGGTAATCAAATCTCTCAAATGCTGGCACATTTTCCTTTATCTCCATGGGACTGAAAGCTAGCCTTCAAATAGACCTAGGCATTAAAGGGGAGAATTTCAGCACACAATTAGAACTCAAATAAGCTTGTACAAGGCAACTTGAACAGAAGTGCAGTTTTGAGTTATTAGTACTGTATTTCTATTACAGAAGATTGCATTTGATTAATATGGAACTGCAAGGGAATATATATATATATATATAGGTATATGTATATTAGTCTAAGTGCATGTGTTGTGTCTTTGTGTATATATAGATATGTCTAATACATTATTTAAACACTGGCTTATAGCAGGAGTTTGCAGCCTTTCTAAATAGTTCTATTTTTGCCCACTTACAACTCCAAACCACATCTTGCTGCAGGTTTTATCTTACAAGGTTGAGCAACATAAATGTGAGGGGGGGAAATAAAGACAGAAATCAGCATGTCTTTAGATTGCTCTCAGTTGCAATGCCCAGCAGAATTGTTAATTTATTCCAAACCTTCTGACATAAATCATACTGAAGGGGCAGACAAGGAAGCCCTACAGGACCACAGACACAAAGCTAAGGTTTCAGGCTGAGCAGACACTTTAATCCGTGCTGGACCTACGGTGAAACCTTTCAGTCTCCATTTCTGTTGTGGACTTGAACATTCTCGTTTCTCTTTTCTCTCATTTCAGTATCAAGGGCTCTGGTGAGTACAGAACCCAGGGAAAGGTGTTACTGAGAGAGTATTTGAGTCCCCAGCTGTAAATAATTCACATGACTCTGGTAGTGTGTAACCCAGCAAGATAGCTGCCATGTTTGGTGTACTTAAGCTAAAGGAGACTCTAGATGGCTCAGGGAAGACTTTTTTTTTTTCTATTATAGTTTAAAAGTTTGGCTTGACTTTTGTTGCATATTTACACGCAGCAGTAGTCTTACGTTGGTAATTAAGAATTTTATGGTGTGAATATGCTCATTCTTCAAGACCAGTTTTTGGATTATTTTAAGTTCCATTTTCAGTTAGCTAGATTATTCCATGGCTGTCCTATGTACAGCCTGATATTGAAGTCAGAATTTGGTTTTTTATGTGCATGGGTCAAGATTTTTCTGTTTTGCATTACCACAAAAATATCCACAGAGTTCTTCCAATTGTAACACTTGAATTCTAAGATGATATGCTTAGTGAGTTTTTTGTTGATCATTGTCTTAATTCACTCAGAAAACATTAGTAAAAACAGGATATTCAGTAATTGGCTTTTTAAATCTGGTGCAAGTATGCTTAAAAAAAAAACCACGAAAGAGCAAAAGCCCTCCATAAAAAATTTATATTTTTAGCCTCAGTTAAAACAGCAATAGAAATGAGGTAACTTGGGTAATAGTTTTGATAATCTGTTGGGTTTATTTGCTGATGGCACGAGCACAGATCTCCTGTCTCTATCTGGAATTTCAGCCCAGGTGGGAAGTACCTGTTACAAACTGCAGTTTGCCCCTCTCCTGGGTCAGGCTCCTAGCTCAGGACAGTGTTCCTTCTCCAGAGGAGCAAGGACCATCTGCCCAGGCCTCCTGACATTCTGAGGAATCTCCTCCCTTTGGACAAAAAAAAATTAAACACCATGAGCAGAATAAAGACAAAGGGATAAAGAGAAATGGTTTAATTAGAGGAAGAGAATTGAGAAGGGTGGGAGCTGCTGTTCAGCTTGGGGTGAGGCTTTTCAAATACCTGCCTAATTCTATGGGTAAAATACTGGGTGAGGATGTTTTCATGGTGTTTCCTGTTTGCTCTGAAGGTTTTGGCTGTGGGACTCTGTCCCTGAGGCCCTTTGTGAGGGGCTGTGTCTGAATTTCCACCCAGCTGATGTGTAAGGTTCACATCTGTGCAAAGCGATGGCTGGCAGCTCTCGTGCCAACCTGGAAAAAGGCATTTCTGTTTTTCAGGGCTAGGGAGAGCTCAGGTAGAGCTGCCTGGAGCTGCTGGTGGATTTCTAAGTGTCTCTGTGGCTCTCAGAAGCCATCAGCCCATGTGCAGATTAGTGCCAGAGAGCTGACCTCGCCCGGACCTGCCGCCAAAATGACCTGGGAGTTGCTGAGGAAATCAAATTTTGTCATCCTCTGATGGCACTTCTTCTCTGTAGCTGAGATGACCTCTAACACTCCTTATTTCCTCTCGATATTCTCTGAACTGCACCTCAGACTATTTTATGTCTAGCTGGGTTTAATGTTAGGGAGTGTTTGTGGTGAAGCTTCCACACGCTTTGAGCCTGTCTGTAAATCAGCCCTTGCAGATAAAACAATGCGGATTTGCACAGTTTGTCGAGTGTTAGGGCTGGATAATGTCTTCGGTTCTTAAAATACAGTTTTAAAATCCTGAAGAGTCCCCCTCAGAGTGCAGACACCGCAGAGGCCACAGCAGGGGAGTCAGAGGAGTGGCACATTCCCTGACACAAGTCACAAAATTCATGGTGACATCCCTGCAGAGCTGCCAGGTGAGCTTGTACAAGTTCTGCCTTATTTGCTGAACTAGAAACGCTACCATGCATCTTTTCCAGCTGCATTGTGCCTCCCTCCTACTGCAATAGGCTTCCACAAACTTCACTTCAGCACATTTGACATTTGTATTGTGGTTTGTATCCTTTTGTCCTGTAAGACAGTGTCCTTTGCACATTCCATTCGTTGCTCACAGGGTCAGCTTCAAAACGTTCAAGAACTTAGTGGAGCACTTCTGCTGTAAGAGGATGCAACCTTTGCTCCTCATACTTATTTTTCTCCTTCTCTGCATTGCTTTATGCTGATAAGGAAACTGAAGTTTGAGAGAGATAAAATTTTTTTACAAATCCTTTGCCATTTACTTTTAGTTTGTCCAAGTGCAGCATATCTGTGCTGACTCCATGTTCAATATTATCATCAGGACAACACAGGGAGTGGGAAGAAAGGATTTGGAGAATAGCAAAAAGGAAGATTTCAAAGGAATTAATCTTTATTTTTACTAAAATATATTTTTTTAAAAATTGCCCAGCTGTTCACTGTCATTTAAGATACTAGTCAACCTCACAAACTGATGAGATTTTCTCTGTTGGAAATAGGAACTTCAGAAAATTAGTTTCTTTCTGGACTTAGAATAATATTTGAGATGAATAGAGACTCTCTGCTGTTGTATTTATTTGTTTGAGACATCCATTGTTCTTGGAATTCTCTTGGAGCTCAGAGGAACATTTGCATTACAACAAACACACCTTTTATTACCAAGACTTTGACACAGCCAGGCAGGTCTGGAGCAGGGAACTTGCTGCTTCTCTGTTCCTCTTAATATTCATCTTAATTCATCACACTGGGTTCATGTGGCATAAAAATGGGATGCACTTCACTGAAAAAATATGAATATATCCTCAGAAGTGCGCAGTTGTGTGTACCCTGAGATGAGAGAGTCACTTTTAGTATCTGTATTGGCTTTTCAAGCAGCAATAAAGGAAACTCTGCAATAATAACTGAGCACTTGTGACTGGCAAACACACTCCTGCAGTTCAGAACTGGAATATGAATGGGCACCACAGGAGGTTTGCCCATTTCTGATGAAAACAGTTTTTAACAGCATGAATTTATGAATCCGCTCAGTGCAAATGAGAGTTTATTATGCTGAGAGTCCAAAAATGATGCTTCATTTATTAAATTAGTACAAAAATCGTATTCAGATAGTGTTGGAGAGTTTTGTAGACCTTCCTGAATATCAGATCTGAGCCTGAAACCATTGACTTGGGTTGTGGGAGGTAATGGTGAAAACAGGACAAGCTGCCAAAACTTCCTATTCTTTGCTTGATTGAAATGAATGTGTATTTGGAACAGCACCTGTCACAGTTTCCCAATCTGTGCACTAGAGAAAATGATGCTCGCCCATTTTGAAAATTCTGGGTTTGTTTAATGAAAGCTTTTTGTAGTGTTTTTGCTCTGCAAAAAAGCTTTTGCCCTTTTAAGACCATTCCTCCACAACATAGATCAGACTGCAGTTAATGCTGCAAGATTCGAGGCATTGACATCTACTGTAGTACAGTGTGAAGTAGCTTCAAATTTACACGGATATGGCAGAATTCATAACATAAAATTCAGGCAAATTGGATACCTAGTGCCACATAACTGAGGCTTATTGCCAGATTTGGATATCCAGTCTGCCAGCTGCACTGTGCACTGCCCAGCTCATTCAAACCATATGCCTTGAGCAAACAATCAGCAAAGTGTGTTAAAAGCTCGGAGAAGTACCACATTAGCCATACGTCAGCCAGCTGCATGTCCTGCCCTATTAATTTCGGTAAAAGCTTACCCCTTCAAAACTGGGTTTTGGACTTCCTTGTTCTGAAAATGCAGCTTAAATAAAATCCGTGCATCTGCAGTTAGATTTGCACCAACAAATTAATTCTGCCTGCAAAATAATGTTGAGATTCTTGTTCGGCTTTAAAAGTTTCCCCAGAGACAGAAGAATCCATTGCAAGCTTTTCTGTAGCTGGAAAGGAAACAGTCACTCCTGAGCACCCTAAAGCCTTTTGTAGCACACATTCTTCGTACTCTTGAGAGACTCTTGCCCAGAGTAGAGTGTTCAGTCTTGTGCCATAAGAAACATGAAAAATGTATGCATTGTTTTCCTCCTTTTGTTGGATTTTGCCCATGCTCACCCTGGTGGAGCCACTACCCTGAGGCTGTTTGCAAGAGTGAGTCAAGAATGCCCTGGAAATAATAAACATGTAAACTGTGCAGTTGTATGGCTCCCTACATCTGTCAGGCACTGCTTTGTCTCCACACCTCTATGTGTTTGTATTATGTGTCCTGGTTAAAATGGGTTCTCTGGTGTTTACATTTATAGAACCATGGATAGTTATTATCTGCTTGTTAAGGGGTGAATATGAAAAAAAGGAGATAGCATTGTTGTTGTGATTGGTACAAAACACTTCTCAAGGTCCAGGGTTGTATTATTTTAGATCCTATTCTGTGGGGTTTCAAAAAACAAGAACAATGCATATTAATAAAAATGTTACAGCATCTCTGAGCGGGAATGAAGTATTTTGCTCCAAGCAGTCTTAGCTAAATAAAAAAGGGTAGCAAGTATATTGTGAATGAAACATTTTCATTGCTGATTCTTGCCTACATAGTCTTCTGCTTTGATCCTCTGAAATATTTTATCAAGAGAAGCCAATGTTGCAAGTGCTAAGGCAGAATAGCAGAGCAGCCCACTGGGGTTAGTTGTCTGTTCTCCACAGTGCTCACAGTTAAGCCAAAGTAAGGCATAATTAGGCAGGTAAATTCAATCTACTTTCACTCAAACTGATTTATACCATTATTAATATCTCCCTGCAATGTTAGGGGGAAAAAATCTTTAAATATTAGGGGTAGTAGAGAATCTGACAGACTTTTATTGTTTCTTGTGACTGGAGCATCTCCCTGCCCAGGTGTTTAATTTCTCTGTTGACTGGTGAAAGTTCTCACAGTAAATACAAATGACAAGGACACAGTTCCACTCTACAGGGCTTAGACTGTGTGCAACAGATGCAAGACACCATTGTTTATCCTTTGTTGCTGCTCATCTCGTCTCGTCACAGACCTTTAATGACTTTATTGGGTAGTTTATCGACTCAGCTTCCAGTTCCCTTTTTCCTTCCATGCCAGGTCGTTACAGAGAGAATATCTCTTGAATTAGCACAAGATATCTCACTGTTCTACATAGCTAAAAAGTACTAAAGCTCCTTCTCATTTGTGCAGTAGTTCTGGGTAGTTGCTGTCCTCCAAATTCTGGTCACCAGTATTACCAATGTCAAACATAGTTTAAGACAGTGGCAAATTCTTGGAGCCTTACTCTACTTGTGGTGGAAGTGGCTGAAAATCAACAGCATTTTACCAGCTCTTGACTGTGGCTGTGAAGTCTTAAGACTTAGATCTGCAGAGATGTAATAACTGATAAAAATACCTGTTTATAAAGGTTGCTTCAAGGTTGGGCATGTGGTTCCCTGCAGAAGAATCCCTCCAGTGTTAAACTGATACTGCTCTGGATGAGAGCCAGCAGGTTCTAAACTTGCTCCTAAAAACCTGAAGCTGGAGAGCTTTTCAGAGAATACATCTATATTGCTAATTTGCACCTTGAAGGAGGAAATTGGCTGGAGAGTTGGTGAGAATGAATAAATTGATTCACAGTGGGTTGACAACTCACTGTGTCTCAGTTTCTGTGAAACATCTGTGGGTGATGCCACCACAAAATTTGACTGCTGGCTCACAAGCTGGTCCACTATCAATATGTGATTAAAAACCTGTTGCTCAGATATATGAACTGGATTCGTGGCACTGTTTTCCAGATTACTTTGTGTGACTTTGAATGGGTGATAAAGGGACTGGAGCAGAGCAAGGAAAAGCCTGCTTCTTCAAAAAATGCCATCTCTGCTGACCCCCATAGATGTGCAAGTGGAATAATGCAACAGAAAATCAAGCCCAAAACTGAAATTAATAATTAATCAAGAAAATATTTTTCTTTTTAAAAAGTACTCCTTTTTACAGTTCTAGAGAGAAAAATAATGAAGATGAGTAAGTTCTAGCAAGTATTACAAGATGAAATTCCTAGCAGCCAAATCATTAAATGCATTCATTTGTAAACATCAGTGATGGAGATGACAAGTTGTAGAGATCACAATTCCTCTCTTCTTGTCGTGAGGAGTAGTGATTTATTATTTGAGTAATCATGCAGCACAACACAGGATTTAGATTCCCCGAGAAAAAGATTTGCAATGTTTATGAATGTATTAGTATTTCATCATTAGAAAATTATGAACTCAGAAAAAGAAAATCATTAATTTCTAAAATGCTATGCTTGTGCACTGAATAAAGCTGTAATGTAAACCAGACGGGCAAGCCTGTGAATCAAATAGTCTTGCACATCATATAGTAAAGATTTTCCTGGTTTGTTTCTGCTGCAGACAAAGAATGCTCATGTTTGTGCCACTTTAGTCTGTGGTGAAGGCGCAGAATGTAGTCAGGAAAGCATCCTTATTTTGAGCACACTTAATAATTAGAGCTGCACTCTTTGTCTTCCTTTCAGCCTGAGAATTGTCCAGTTTTATACAAAGATTAAATGAGACAAGAGACTCAGATGTCCTGGCAGTCTACACTTGGTGCTGAAGAATGAATGCATTAAATACATGAAATTCTTAGCCAGTATCCTTCTGCAAAGCAAAACATAGCATTATGCTGTTACACAATATGGGCATTTAAATTTATTCAGCCCTTGTAGAATCTGCCTGTAGCTTCTTTTTCCCCCCAAACAGCCATTATTGTAGCTTTATTCTGAGGAACAATTTGCTATATCACAGCTGGTCATCAGTGAGGCATTGTAGGCTGAATTTTGTGTCTGGCCCTAGCGAGGCATTGGCATTTCCTCCGTGCCAGGACACACTCAGCAGCACTCGATGCAGAGTTTGTGTGACCACAAGCTGCAAGTTTGTTTTTTCAGGCTAAAGGGAAGGACTATTAACCACAAACTCCAGAGCCTCTGATTTTGTAATTGGAAATCAATTGGGCAAAGCTGAGTTTTGCATATGCGACCTCTTCCCGCGACTGTATCCCAGAATGGTTTTCTCCTGAAATGATGTGCTTAACAATTTTACATCAACAGCTAATCTATTTACAAAATCAGTTGGAAATACTAAATTACCTGTGTGCTTTTGGCGACCACATAGAAAGAAAGTTTAACCAACATGGAATTGTCTGAATGGTGGGTTTTTTGGTAATTTACATTTTAATCTCGTTGTTTATTTGTTTTAATTAAAAGCCATCACAGAAGTTATTGGCTCTGTGGAGTTGCAGTGACTTTGGTAAGGGCACAGTGGGGCTGATTACATCTGGAGTTTATATTGCTCCCTTGTGTCCAAGGGGGTAAAATGCAGCTCAGTGTGTTAGGCCAGACGTTGCTAAAAGGCTTTTCCTCAACTCCTTTGGCCACCAAGGGGCTGTGTGGTGGTGTGAGCTCATTGCTGTCCTGATTGCACTGGTATTGGAAATGCTCACGTGCCATGGATCTAGCATTTCCCAGTGTTACATTCCCTGTTCTTGTTTCCCTGGTTGTTGTGCACAGACAGCTGTTCAGTCCTCTGAAAAGAAGGTGCCTGGCCAGTGTGTTTAATACCAATGACCATCAGATGCAGGGCTGGGGGAACAGGACCCAAAATCTGTGGTTTTGCTGAAAGATGGACTGCAAAGCAAACTTTTATCAGTGACAGGCATTGACCCTCAGGGACCAGAGTGTTGCCAGTGTTATTTAATGTCTTCATTAAGGATGCAGATGAATGGATTGAGTGGATGGATTAGATCAGATATTAGAAGGAATTGTTCCCTGGCAGGGTGGGCAGGCCCTGGCACAGGGTGCCCAGAGAAGCTGTGGCTGCCCCTGGATCCCTGGCAGTGTCCAAGGCCAGCTTGGCCACTGGGGCTTGGAGCAGCCTGGCACAGTGCAAGGTGTCCCTGCCACTTGCTTTTTCCTGTCTATGCAGTGCTTGATCTTATACACACATAAAACCATGGTAATATGTAAAATAAGATGCTGTTCTGGTTAATTTTATGTTGGAAATGGAAAGCTCTTTCCACTTTAAAGGGGAAATTTCTAATTAATAAATCAGTAAAATTGTTTGGGATTTTTTAATTTGCAATAATTAATTTATTGTGGTGGTGCCAACTTATATTCTGGGAAGCAGGAATGAAGAAATAATCTACTAGGTTTTCTCTTTTTGCTTGAGGTCTCATTATCTGTGCAAGCTTATTATTTACTACCCCAGAGTAGTGCTGTTGTAAAATGTGTAAGAATATCTGAGATTTGTGGTATGATAGGGCTGAATTCAATTGAATTGGATCTAAGTAAGTGCAGATGTGGCTGGTTTCATCTTTATCAGCTTATCTAAGCTTTTGCACTTAAAGGCTTCTGTCAGTTCAAAGCACAGGCACTGTTTGGTTGAACAGAGCTAAAC
Organism: Entomyzon cyanotis; assembly: GCA_024500445.1. NCBI lineage: Eukaryota > Metazoa > Chordata > Aves > Passeriformes > Meliphagidae > Entomyzon > Entomyzon cyanotis. The sequence goes on along the minus strand of JAKEPQ010000743.1, from coordinate 17,100,279 downwards.
TATGGTAGCACTTCTTAGCCTTTCAAAAATAATTCTAATTTAATTCAAACATATGTACTACAGAATTTGGAAGAGTTTAGATATGCATCAAGTAAAAATTCCTTTCCATTTTTATAATATAAGGAGGCACCAAAAAAAAAAAACCATATCAAAGCTCTTGAAGTTCAATTTTAGTTTTCTCAAAAAACGCTTTTTCTTTCCATGTGAACAAATATAATTGAGTTCTTTCCCCATTCCCTTACTTAAAAAAAAAAATCACTAAAATATAAATCAAGATTTAACATCAAAGAGCAACTTTGTCAATACGGGCATTTGGGGAGATTCTTAGAATGTTGGAATAATTATAACATTGGATTTCTGTTCAGCACAGGGATAGACAAAAATTTGCTACTCCAGAGCATAATGAGATATCTAAGTGCATTTCTGCATTTGAAATGATGGCAGAGCCTACAAGTGCAGCAGAGATAAAATGGCTTTTTTTTTTTTTTTTTTTTTGGCCTTGAGTTTTGGTTTGTTTGCATCTCCAATTTTGATAGTTTGTACTTCAGCTGGACAGCAGGGCACATTCAGAGGAGAGCTGCATCCTTTCTTTTGATTGCATTTTTTCAAAGGGCAAAAATATGGGCCAGATATGGATCACAAATAGATCACTTCAAAAAGAGCCTCAAATTTATAGCTGGAGATTTGCACAGCGAGAGCAAACTCAGCCTAATTCATTTGCCAGTGAAGCATATTCAAAGCAATCACAGGAAGGGCTGTGCACAGGGATGGCTGGGTTTGTGCATCAAAACTTGTAATCCAAAATCCTTTGGCCGAGGCAGGATCTGTGAAAGATAAGCAGGAAGAACTTATGAGACTGTTAAAGAACTAAGGAGCTATCGGGTCTAATAATTTTTCCTTTCCCAAAACTCAATCCATCAGCTTGCATCCTCCTATATGGCATTTGCTATTTATGAAAATTTGACTTGCCTCATAATGATATCCTATATGAGGTGAGGATATGTTTTGAAAACACAATATTCTGATCCTTGGAGAAAAAAGAAGCAGTTGGATCTCCTGTAGTGTTTGTGGACTCAGCCTGGGGTGATGAGAGCCAAGAGACTTAGTCTGGGAAACTGTGGTGCCTTAGACATCAATCATTGGCAGCAAAGATTTACAAAATCTTTACAGAAAGAGGCACACTGGGGGAAAACAGAAGGGAGAATGCAAAACTTGGAGATTGGTTTGAATGAAGGTGAGAGGCTTTGGCACCGTGGGGTGACCCTGTCACTTCCCAGTCCCCGAGCACAGCAGTCAGTTGTGCCCATCCTTCCCGAGACAGCTCCAGCACTGTGCTCCGTGTTCGTGGGACCTGACAGCCTGCTCATTGATTGCCAGAGATGTTTGCTGCGGGAAAATTATTGCCTTCACAGGTGAGATTTCTCTCTGCTTGTCGTGCATTGCTGAGGAACTGGAAGGGACTGCTGTCCCTGGGTATGGTGGGATTTAGGAGGGGTAATATGGGGATGTTTGTCATCCTGTGACACAGCTCAAAGATTTGCATTACAAACTACAAAAAAATTAATTATTTAAAGGTCTTCCTAAATCCTACACAAGAGGGGCTCTCAGTAGGTGCTCTATATGTGGAATTTACTCTAAACTTAACTCCTCCTGCTGGAATGATTTATTTAAATTGTGCAGGCAGATGCCAAGTCATAGTTGTGACATCCTTTATCACAGACATGCAATACAGAATTTTGTTTGTTAAGATATACTAATAAGAGATACCTCAATACATATAACTCAGGAGCACAATCTAAGATGTAATGTTAGAGATATATGAGTACATCCTAGATGAATGATGAGGATATGGTTACTTAGCTTCTGTTAACTTGCAGTCTGGTGACAGCAGGCTCAGTACTAGTGAGCAGTGGGTGCTGCAGCAAAGAGAGCCAACAAGATGCTGGGTCACACCACCAAGGGCATCACCAGCAAGACACAAAGTCATGATCACACTCTGCTCTGTGCTTGCCAGGCTGCACCTGCAGTGTTGGGCTCAGTTTTGGTCCCTGCTGTGCAAAAGGGAGCTGGACAGGCTGGAGAGGGAAAGAGAAAGGTAATCCAAGGGCTGGAAAGCTGCCACACAGGGAAAGGCTGGGAGGACTGGGATTTTTCAGCCTTCAGAGAGGAAGGGTTAAGGGAGAAGTTGTAACCATGTTCCAGTATTTAAAGGGCAGCTGCAAAGAGGGTCACAGAATTACGGATTGGCCTGAGTTGGGAGGGACCTCAAAGATTATCCCATTCCATAGGTAGGGACACCTTGCACTGTGCCAGGCTGCTCCAAGCCCCAATGGCCAAGCTGGCCTTGGACACTGCCAGGGATCCAGGGGCAGCCACAGCTTCTCTGGGCACCACAGCTTCTCTGGGCACCCTGTGCCAGGGCCTGCCCACCCTGCCAGGGAACAATTCCGTCCCAGTATCTAATCCAAAATTCCTCTCTGTCTGTGTGAAGCCATTCCCCCTTCTCAGCAGGAGTCACATGGAGAAGATAAGGGGTAATGGGTAAAAGTTCTTTGTGGGGAGATTCCAGCTGAACAGAAGAGGAATATTTTTCACGATGCGAACTACCAACCTTTGGAATAATGTCTCCAGGGAAGTGGTGGATTCCCAAATGTTGGGCATTTCTCAGGTTCAGCTGCTCAGGGTGTTGGGCCATCTTGTCTAGACCATGGTTTTAGCAAGCTCTGGCCAATAAAGGTTGAACTTGATGATCTTCTATCCTCTTCTTCTATGATTCCATGAAATCTTTAAAGCACTCAGTAAAATGAATGTTTGCTGTCCACCCCTGAGTCGAATGCCAATTCTTGTTTATAACATTATAAAGTTAAAAAGCAAGTCCGATAATTGTCTCCAGCAGACTCATTTGCATTATTTCCTCCTGGTAATTATATGAACAATGGGGATTCTCTACCTAAGAGCAAAATACATGTTGATCTGTATGTGCTGAAATACAATCACAGCAAATGTGTTTTAATTATGTGCAGAAGTAAAGGCACGGCAGAAAGCTGCTCTAATATCTACAAAATGAGTCATCACCTAAAAAGACTAAAACATTAAAATAAAGCTGGTTCTAATAAGGAAAATAATTAAATTATGATAAACAAACGGAATGAAATTGCTTTATTTTTGTTGGAAGGAAAGGTTTAATTGGAGGATTTGTGTAGGCAGTAGGGAGGGCTTTGCTTTTAAAGGAAATAAAAATTTAATTCTCCTAGAACATGAGTGCTGCTTCGGAGATGAATGACAGATTTTCATTTCATGTGCAGTTGAAAAGTTGGGGATAATAGATACTTTTGTGTCACTCAAAATACAAACTCTTGAAACACCAAAAATGTTTTAGGGTAGGCATAGCATTTTAATTAGACAGAAATTAAACCCCTTACATGATAACAAATGAAATTAATTTAAATGGAAACATTCTATTTACATTTTAAACATATTAAAAGAGATAAATACTTCAGAAGAATTAAAGTAATGCATACACAGGTATAAAAAGCTTTTGAGTGAAAAATAACATCGAAGCAAACAACGTGTTCAGAAAAAATACTGCTCTGGTCCTTCCCCAAATGATTTTTCTTTTCCTAAATCAACTTTTTAGTAATATGAACGGTTGGAGTGAGTGTCACTGAATCATTATTCTTGTCCAGAAAAAAAAAAATACAGGTGAAAAAAATCTATGCAGCTCCAAGGGTGCGTCTGGTATTTTGGGAGTGGCTTCTTGGTGGTCTGAGCAGCCATCCTTAGGACCTTTAACTACGCTGTTCTGAATATTGGGCCTCCATTTCTGTGAGTGTTTTGAGGCCCTGAGTGGCTTACCAAAACCAGAGGCTAGACAAAGCTAAGAGAATAAAGAGCAGTTAGATTTATTGAAGGCCTTTGAGGTGCATTCAGGGCAGACAAAGCCTACTCGAGAGGTGACATCCGAAAATGGACAGTGAGTCACAAGTTTTTCACACTTTATAAGTTCTGTCCATTAACATATCGAGCCTTAATCCTCCAATTACACCTTCAGCTCATGATGTAAATTACCCCAAATTTGCTCCCCCAATTCTCTGTTGTTTACTTATCTTGGGGCCTGAGGCAGCCAAGTGTCCTTGGATCTCGAGCTTTAGAGGAATCGTTTTGTCTAAAAATGCTGGGAACAGTAATTTTAGCACTCTATTATATACAGTCCAGAGCCACACACCAAAACTACAGCTACACAAAAATACAGAAGCTAGAATCCCAGGCACCAGTTTCCTCAGCAGCAGAGGGGCAGCTGCTGTGGCAGTTGCTGAGCAGTGGTGAGGAGATGCTCTCCCGGTTACTGTGGTGACACACTCGGCGTGTCCAGCGGTGTACGTGACATCCCTGCACTCCGATCTGGGTGATGATAACGTTCCCTTGATTGCAGGAGGACAAATAAAGGGTTTTTCTGGTCTGTGGGAAGCTGGGAGTGGATTGCTGCTGTTGGGATGTGTGATCACTCAGCACTGCACCCCGGGGCTGGGTGACACAGCCACTTTGATGATGACTCTGTTTGCTTGGGCTATCAATATAAAATGTCACTTCCAGAAGAGAATCAGGCCAGCAGAGAGCTTTAGCCACAGGGAGGGAGAAGAAATTAGCTTGGCAGTAAGATCCAAGGCAGAATAAATAAAGTCTGGGTGTATTCTGAGCAAAAAAAATACAGTCACTATTGAATAGATATGTTATCCAAATGTTATACTATGTTATCCAAATCAGGTATTATTTCTGGGGAAAAAAAGACAACTCAGAGGCTCCATATCCATCCCTTCTGCAGTCAGAGAAGCTATTGAAATCCATGTTAGCTTTGCAAATTTGTGGCCCACCTTACAGAATGTAATTCTTTGTGTTCTCCTGGATTTTAACTAGCTGATATCCTGATTTCCTCCCAGGCAAATTTCTTGGAAGAGTTTCTTCCCATCAAGCAACTCCCCCATCCCTTTGATGGCGAGGGATTGCTTCTCCACTGTTTCTCCACAGGCCTAAAAATTCAGTAATTGTCAAATCTCATGTAGAGGAGAGCAGGAAATGGAAGGGAAAAGTACTTATCAAATGTAAAACTCTCCAGGTAACCCTCAAAGTGAATATTATCACAAGCATTCCTGGATTGTTGGGGCGTTTTTCCTCTTTGCTTAATACTGTGGTTTGCTAGGTTTTTACTAAAAGGAAAAAAGGGGGAAAAAAGTTCCAACCATCTTGTAATCAATAAACTGGCATCTGGAAGTTCAATATTCTCAGCTTCATTTTCTGTGGCAAGATTTAAATTGCCTAACATTCCTGTAACTTTATTCTCCATGTGTTCTAGGAGCCATATGCTTGGTATTTATTTTCTTTTGTTCCTTCCTGCTTTCCCATGTATTTACTCTAGATATTTCTATTTCTTAGTTGTTTTCAGCCTCCAAACTGGCTGATATTTGGCTTTTGAGTTTTGCTACCAGTGTCCCTTTGGAACTGCATTTCAGCAGATAGAAGAAAGCTGGGATATGAGGATTACTTTTTTCTTGTGACAATATAGCATAATTTAGCTGGAGGCTTTTTACATTTTTCTCCTATTATCCCTCACCTAATCTGCATAACCTCATTCCTTTTTATTAGTAAGGGACAGATGTCAGACCTGTAACTATTTAACTCCAATATTAAAGTTATTTTTTGAGGGATGAAGAGTAAGTACACTGCATGGAATACAATTTCAGTGCAGTTTTTCATTCTGCCTTAAAAATATAGATTCTTTTCAGGTCTAGAGAATGGTTAGAATTAATGTCATGTTAATCTAAACTGTTGGAACTGGACTGAGCAGAGACCAGAGTGGCAAGCCAGGATTAAAGTTCCAGGTCAGCTGTAAGAAATCCAAGGTATTCATGGATCTGGTGGCACTGAATCTTAAAATGGGGATTTCCATCCGTCCATCCATCCTGGTGGATACTACAGTCTCCACTAATGGGATCGATCTGTAAGGGGCTGCTCATGTGGCAAACTAAACCTAAGAATTTTTCGGTCTTTCTTCATTCTTTCACAGACTTGGCCCTGTTTGTTAAACCTGCATATCAATAATATATGAAACCAAAGCAGAATATATCACTCGCTCAGGCACTCTGCTTTTCTTACGGATTTCTGTCCTGTTATTGGGAATGGCAGTGTTGCAGTCCCACAGAACTGCTGTGTGTTTTCTCTTGGGTGTTGTGCTGGTTAGAAGTTGTAGGGTTTCATTCAGCCTAATTATTTTTTCTTGAAAACGTTGTTTGAGCTCGTTGTACCAGTGCATCATACTTCCTCATCACTCATTCAGGAAAGAAAAGGCGACTGGAGAACCCAGGGGGTTTCCCTGCTCAGCCCCTTGCCAGCACTGTATAATCAGCAGCAGTTATGCACCAGACTGGAGAAAACGATGGCTCCAAGCATTCCCATCCTTCTGTCTTTTCCTGAGCAGCTCCCAGTTAGTGCAGTTGGCACAGCTGAGACAGGAACTCTGGGCCAGCTGATAAACACACACCAACTCACAGACCACTGGTGAGATGTTTAAATAGCTTGGCATTTCCAGTGGGGGTGGGAGAAGAATTGGGTTTAATGGTGGTGTGACTGTGATTTCTGACTGGCCACTGTTCCAGTTTGCCTCAAAACAGAGTTAACATTTGATGAGCCAAGAGATGTTTGATATTTGATGAGCCCAATCAAACTTGATATGTTTTTGTGTCAGAATATTCCTAACAGGACTGACCAACAGTGCATTTACACTGCTGATGTTTTGCTGAAGAACTTCATGCAGCAGATTATCTTCTCAGTTAACTTTGCCATCAATGTCCATTTGCATACCCAATAATCCCATCTCCATAGGCAAACAAAACATTCCATCTCCCACATCCTGAGTAAATGTGAAAAGGCAGCTTTACTGACTTGGTAAATAATCTCACATATTTTACTTTACTTCAGGGTCTTGCTATTTCCAACATTTTATTATCTCCCAGTCAGATAATTGTTGATCTCATTATTTATCTCATTTGTGTGGAAGTCAATTACATCTGATCTATTAGTTATCAGAAAAAACTATCAAAAATAAACTTGTAGGCTCCTGGTAAACTCTGAATTTAATTGAAGTATAAATTGAGGAGTCATAATAGGAATTGATAACTAGATGTTAGTTATGAAGGGTTTTTTTGAGGGGATGTCTTTGCTTCTGTATCCTTCAATGAAAGTCTTTGTGATTCTAATATAGTTTTGTCCCTTCAAATTTGTGACAGAGACTCCTACTGAGTTCCTGGGGTTTATATCAGGTTCTAAAACAATTCTCATTAAAATAAATTCATCTCAGGATGAGAAATTTGTGAAGGAATTCAATCCCATTTTTCCTATGAGTTCGAGCCATACTGAATCCATAGAAAACCATTGTAGAATTAGCTAAAGTCTTAGAAACTTTTTTCTAAAATTATGTATTCCAGACTCATTCTTCTTGTCTCTGGTTCAGAAAAAGGGGAGGGAAAAAACTCCATTTGCTATTTCCCCATCAGCAGAGGAGAGTGAAGTAAGCTTGGGAAGGCTGGAGCACACAATCCAAGAGTCCTTGTGACAACAAGGACCTCTATGTTTTATTGCAATCCAGGTCATTAATATCCATTATTTACAGCTCAGCACTGACTGCAGTTGTCCCCTGCCTGGCTGCCATTTGGAGCTCTCAGTAGAGTTCCCTCAGGAACTCCAGCAGGAATAACAGGAATGTACATAACATATTTGGATTTTGTTTCATTCTTGTATCTAGGGTATGATTTGGATAATTTAGGGACTCAACTTTGCTTCTCAGTATTGTAGCACTTCCTCATCTTTTTAAAGGTGGGGGTTTTGTGGGATTTTTATCCTGAACACACATTTTATTAGAGAAATGTCAGCAGAGTCCTTGGAGATCTTCACAGTTCTCCCTCATGCAGCTGTTTCCCTCTTCTGCTGTTCCTTTTATTGACTTTATGTTCTCCAGTGGGCAGCCTGATGATCAGTTCTTTGAAGGAGGGGGAAAAACACATCATTTGAAAGGTCCTGAGAAATCATTATTTATCATTATATACTTTGAGTGCTGCTTCCAGCCCTGGGCAGCTCAGCAAGGAGCTGGAGCTGCTGGAGAGAGTGCAGAGGAGGCAGCAGGATGAGCAGAGGGATGGAGCAGCTGTGCTGGGAGGAAAGGCTGGCAGAGCTGGGATTGTTCAACCTGGAGAGGAGAAGCTTTGGGGTGACCTCAGTGTGGCCTTTTGGTGCCTGAAGGAGCTGCAGGAAAGCTGGAGAGAGACAATTGCCAAGGGCTGCAGGGCCAGGAGACAGGGAATGGCTTCCCAGTGCCAGGAGGGCAGGGCTGGATGGGATCTTGGGCAGGAATTGTTCCCTGGCAGGGTGGGCAGGCCCTGGCACAGGGTGCCCAGAGAAGCTGTGGCTGCCCCTGGATCCCTGGCAGTGTCCAAGGGCAGCTTGGCCATTGGGGCTTGGAGCAGCCTGGGACACTGCAAGGTGTCCCTGCCAGGGCAGGGGTGGAACAAGGTTATTTTAAGATCCATTTCAACCCAAACCATTCTGTGATTCTTTGCCTCCTAACTTTCCTGCAGTGATCATCCTCTCCTTCCACCCCCAGCAGGGGGAATGCAGGACAGCAGGTCAGCCATCCTTCCTGGGAGGAGCCTTAGGGAAAGGCAAGGAACAGCTGAATGGGGACAGAGCCATCTGGGGTTTTGGCTGCTCTGTGCTCACAGTGCTAGGAGCTCTCCCCTGCTTGTGTGGGTAGAGGGAAGTGACAGTGATTCAGCCATCATTAAATTAGTACAGATGTCTCCCTCAGCCTCCCACAGGAGTCTCTCCATGAGCTCAGACAATTTGGATAAAGGTCTAGATGCTGAGTCTATATGGATTCTGGCTGGTTTGAGATTGACATATGTTACACACACCCAGCTCCTGGGATACTGATTTGTATACAAGTTGGCTGTATCCACACTGAGCCAGAGGTTCTTTTTTGATGGGACATTGTCCCCAAATTTTGGATGCTTGGGATCATAGGTAGGTCAGGTGCTTAGAGCAAATGACATAAATACTCCAAACAGTCCCCACACCTATAATCATAGCACTGCTATTTTTGCTTCCTTGGAAACAGATCAGGTTGTCTGATGTGCCCAAAAAGTGATAATTGTCCCTGAGACTTGAGTCTCCAAATGTCCTGGGCAGGAGACTGCAGGGCTCAATAGAAGCTGCTAGAGAATCAGAGCTAATACATCAGTAGGTATTAAAGCCTGCTGGAGCAGGCACAGTGGCTTATTTCTGCATATTTAATACTGTTGGTGTGTAATGGTTTATGCATCCTCTCCCCTTTCAATTCTTCCAGAAAAGCATTAACAAAAGCAGAAGCTATGATCTATCTCTAGTGGTTTAAAGAATATTTCAAATTTAATGGTATTGCAAATTGATCGCATTATGAGAGACATAACCTTTGCGAGTGAGTTTGTAAGAAATTCACAGGAATGCATGACTTAGTGGAAATGCATGGGAAATTACATTAGGAAGCTTTGAAAACCACAGAAGTGATGAGGCAAATAACTTCTTGTGAAACTGCGTGAAATGATAATAACTAGTTTCAACCAGGTTCCTCCGAATAACTTACAATTCTGCATGAGTTATCCCTAATAAACATCTAACTGCAAGAAAAGAGGGAAAAATAATCAAATTATCCTCATGTTACATCTATTTATTCTGATGTATGACACTCTGATGTTGCTATGTAATTGCAAACAGAGCAGCTCTGAAGAACTGGTTCTGGTTTGTTTGACATCTCATAAGTAGTTTGTTTTGCAGCATTTCCTAGTTGTGTTTATTTTCTCATTCTAAGTAATTTGAAAGATATTTCAAGGAAGAAAACACTGCTACTGCACCCCTGTGCACAGTTCACAGGTTAGTGTAAGTGCACTAGAAATCAGTTATGTTGTCACCGGTAAGCAGATAGTTTATAAGAGAAGCAATATGTAAGTACCCACAATTTAATTTTTCAGCTCTCTTTATTTCACTGTTACCTTCTCAACAGCTTTCAATTTTAGCTCGAGCTGGCTGCAGAGCTGATGTTTATATTTCTGCACTGTAGCTGTGTTTGACAGCCAATTGCTAGAGAAGAGCTTTCTATTTGCACTGCCAGCTTTACACATTATGTAGTTTTAGACAGTACTTACTTCCTTATGTTCAGACACTGAAGGATGCTAAGCAGTAATCTTAAATTTGAAAAAATTACCTTCCAAAAAAAAGGTATTTCAATGCTTTCAGGCTGATTTCATTAAATACTGTTAGCAGAAGGCATACTGCATGGATTTAAAATTCTTTTATTAAAAAGGAAGACAGGTTAAATATAGTATCTCTGGGACCCTCCCAGTCATTTTGAGCAAAACATGAAAAGAAGCCAGGCTGGTGAAAGCAGCAGACAGCAGAGCCTTGAAGGATTGTGAAATCATGACAACTTAAATATGGTTAAATAAATAGAAATATCCTCTCCCCTTTGACCACTCTGGCCTACTGTACTTTCCTGTGCCTTGGCTGATCTGGGCTATAGCTTGTCTAGTTTGGCAGATTTTGTAAGTAACCCTCAAATTACTGCTGTGGCTGTGTAGTGATTAACTTTTTTATTCCTCTTCTGCAATCCAAAGACTATGTATTCTGAGCTATGGCTTTGACATTCACTTGAGGAAATCATTTCAGCAGCACAAAGAGGTCTTAGTGCTCAACTGCAGTGAACTCTGGGCCTGAGAGTGAAGCCTGGCAAGTTCTAATAAGCTTTTAAAAAGGAGGAAAGGAAAAATACAGCTCAAGCAACACAGCAGAAAAGCTCAGAATGTGGTGAATAAGATGATGATGATTAAATGAACACCAGAGGAGGATTTGGGATATAGGAACTGCTGAACTTCTGGCTAGCCTGAAGAACGGGCATTCCTGTAGCTTATGGTTTTTTGCAGACATCTCCATTTTTTGTCTATATCGAGGAAGGAGCATCAAGTCAGACTGTGCTGGCAGTAAAACTGACAGCCCAAAGGGAAGAGCCCTCTGAAGTCATTCCTGGAGGCTTCACAAGCCTTACAGGGAGCAAAAACTACAGTGTCGTCTGTGTCCAAGACTGACAAGCTGGAGGAGGCAGAAAATGGCTTTGCTGCTCTTTCGCCGAGTGGGGAAGAGAGTGACAAGTGCAGGAGGAGGCACTGTTAATTATAATGCCTGAAGCACTGGAATTGTTAATGTAAGAGCTTGACCCCAAACAGTGGGAGATGACAGATACTTTTTTTCCCCCCATAAAGACACAAAAGAGGGAATATGTTTTACAAGACTAAAGCCGCATGCAATTTTTGAGGCTCTCTATGCCCAGCTCTCAGATCTCCTGTGGTGAGCCACTGTGCTCTGTAGATGAAATAATAGAGAAGTAAATGAGATGGGAAAGGATTCCTCTTTGGCAGCATGACACAACTTCATCACATGCTTCCAAGTGTCAGGAACAGTTGGGTTAAAAAAATCCAGAGCTGCTTGCAGCAGCCGCGTCTGCTGGAACAGGGGAAAGGAACAGCAGTCTGGGCTCAGAAATAGTTGCATGAACTCCCAGCTGGGCAGAGAGCCAGCTACAAAGAGGTGCCAGCCATCTGAGGCCACTTGACATGGGACATTTGGGTGTTAAAGAGCTGCCGAGAGCAGGGAGAGCCGTGGGACACAGGTCAGGTGTGGTGGCGGCGCGCTCAGGACAGAAGGGAAGACAGATGGGATTCCCAAATGGAAAGGGCCAAGGCCAGAGCTGGGGAAACAGAAAGCTTTAGCTATCATCTGGCCTAGCATAAGGATTCAGACGCAGCAAGGTATGTAAGGAATGTGTGCAGGAGAATGGAGCTGGGAGGGTGGTTTGGAGTGAAGCAGGGTGGGAGCAGAGCAGCTCCTCTGTTGCCGTCACAGCACTGGGGAGGTGAGTGGGGTGGTGGAGCTGGGGAGGCTTTGCATCTCAGGGGCATGTGGTTTCCTCCTTCTTTGGAAGTTGCCTTGGCAGGGGGAGCACAACAGTGAAACAACACCAGAAATAGGTAAAAATCCTGATTACAAATTCATATTGAGATTAGCTGGAGATAAATGCATGAAGCTGTCTAAGAATGGCTTGAGCAGTCCCACGGTCTGCATGTTTTTTCCTAATGTGAATCTTTGTGAGACTGAATGTGGGTTTGTCTTTATCTGTGGGTTTATCCTCTCTTCCTCCCATCTGTAAAAACAAGCACAGCTATGTGTTTTTTTTCTCCCAAGGCATTAAACAAAAATAGATATTAAAGATCATTAATTCAGCCTGGTGAGGAAGGCAGTACATGATGCAGAAAGGACCAATGGCTCTGTGACCAGGAAGGACTTAAATCAAGATTCAGGCAGGTTCCTGAGCTCTTTTCTTACATCAGCTGGTCGTGATCAGTGAATTCAAATAACCTGAGTGTAAGAAGCCAGGCTTGTCTGCAGTTTTCCAGCAGCAGTTCACTCCAGTGTGCTGTGGGATGAGACCAAAAGGTAAGCAATGAAAAGCCGTTTGTGCACAGTTGCAGCATGAATATAAACAGAGGCAAAATTAGCAAATCAAATAGAATAAAAAAGCAGTAGCAAAGAATAAACAGAAACATAAAAGAAGCCATCTGGAATCAAAGATACTCAAATGACATGGTAGGAAACTGAGGCAGACAAAAGCAGAGATTACACTCTTAAATGAAATTGTTAGGGATATTATTGCTTTAATTCCCTTTGAATCTGGTTATGAAACTGCAGCTGAGAAGTGTGAGCAGTAATGGCTTTTGACAGTTACTCCAGAGGCTTCAACTTACATGATTCTTGGATCTTAAGTGGAACCTTTGTCTTCCACGGACATGTCTGCTTCCCTTCCGAAAGTGTTCCAAGGACTGACGTTATGTCAGGAGCATCAACTCTGTGCCCCAATTTGTCATTACCCTGAATAATAATGCAGAATATTTCATTCTCCTCTTCCCCATTGTGCACTTATAATTCCCATTACTAAAGATGGGATCAGCCTATCCACGGAGAAAATGAAAGATGCTATTAAATTGAAATTAAATTCACTTTATTAATTCTGTGTTGTGTGCAAGTGAATCAAATCTATTTATAACAGTTTAATTAGAAATAACTCTTTAAACCACAGGTCAACAATAAACATGTTCTTTGTCCATGATGTGTCAGAACACATCAACAATACACAAAAAAACCTTCTGTAACTCCTAAAGAGGTTCATGCTTTTAGGGGAAAAAACCATCCCTGCAAAGCCACATACAAGAAAGAAACACATGAAGAGTAAGGTGCATTACTGTTTTTGAAAGCATTGATATATATATATATAAATGATTGTGAAAGTCACTAAAACCCTTCCATACTTTCACAGAATGAGTGAGAGCTTCTTAGAACCTGGCAGTTTCAGAAAAGAGTAATAAAAAGCTGAAAATTCCATCTCAAAGTCCATTAAATGGGGTCTGCCTCATAAATGAGGAATTTTATTGCAAGGCTAAGGTAAAAAGTAGAAGAACTTGAAGCATTAGGACATTGCTGGTGTGTTGTGTGTGTATTTGGGTGACTTCAGGTGAAAATCAGCGAGGCACCCTTAAAAAAAAGAGTCCAAAGTTAGGACAGAGAACAGTGATGCAGATTTTAAAATGAAGTTTTAAGGGCAGATGATTCCTTTTCCCTTGAAATGAGTACGGGGTAATTCCCTTATAATTACATGAGGATGAATTAATTACTTTCTAATAAATTCAAATAAAAACTTGACTACATAATGCTGCCTTCTCTTGCCTTTATTAAAAATGTCCAGGAGCATTTTCATAATATGTAAATTCCCCCCCCTCCCCATGCGAATTATCATTATATTTATGGGGTTTTTACTGAAATTAGGAAATTGGGATTACGAATCCTCCCATTCCTGATGGATCTATTATGGGCTGGTCTGTACCACGTTGAGCATCAGCACCACATCCCAGAGAGGGCTGGAAGTGCCCAACCCTCCTGCAGAGGAAAACCAGCAGCTTTCTGCTCATCTGGGGCTGGCCAAGCCCCAAGTGCATCCATTCTGCACTTTCCTGATGGTGAACACATGGCTTGAGCATGGAATTCTTGCTGCTGAGCAACCTGTTGTTGTGCCTGCCTGGCTTTGCCAGGTAGCTGAGTGAGAGCAGGTGAGACAATTCCCATCTGCAGGGGAAACTCAGAAATCTGCTCAGAATTGCAAAGGAGTTTCCCCAACCTCGCTGCCAGCCTTTGTCCATACATTAAATCCCTGGCTGCAAATGTAGTTTGGAGCAAAATACTTGATAAGAAAACCTTGTTTGAAATATGCTGAACAAAGAGTTAGAGAATAGGGAAATTTAATAACAGTTCCACACTCCTGGAGTTGTGTTTTGCTGCAGAATAGCACTTTTGTATCTGCAGAATATATAGGCTCTTGGAATAAGTTTCATCTCTGCAATTTCTCTGACATGGATCTAATTATACATGTTTGTAATATGTATATATGAGAGACTATAAATATCTGTTATACAATTGGCTAGTGTGTTGGCAATACTGTTACATGTGCATTGGTTATTTGTGAAAATAATTTTGTGGCAGCCCCTGTGTGTGCTGTTCTTGTTAATCCTGGCTTCGTTGATTGCCATCTGCATTATCAGATAGAATGGCAAAGGAATTAATAAAGACTAGAAATTGCTCTAGTCTGAGGATTCATTTGGAAGTAAGTTAATTTTTTAGGAAAAAATTTATCTGTGCTGAGGCTACATGGGAGCCATTAGTAAGGTATTAATTCAGGGCATCTGGATCACCATTAAAAGCAGGAGATGGTCCAAAATCACTCCTCTCCCCATAAATCCAGGCATGAATTGGGGGATGGAGTTACATCTGCTGCTTTAAGGGAGAGAGGTGTTTGGATTTATAGTCCCACGGGCAGGGCAGTGATGGAGGAAGAAGGTTTCACTTCCTTTGAAGTCTAATGAACTGAATCTCCTGTAATGGAAGTGATTTTGCCTCTCTCTGAACATACTAAAGTCCTCCAGTAAATGTGCTTGTCTGATTGGTTTGGGGTGCTCTTTAGCAGTGGGATATTGGGGCAGGTATTACAAACATTTTCTTTTTTAAACAGAAATTCTTGCTGCATCTGGATGTTGCTCAGAAAAGGAGAGGTCAGCTTTCAAGCATAGGAGTAACAAATAAAGCTACAGATGTGGAAAGCAATTTCATATTTACATTTGGGAGGCTTTTTGAGCAGAAAGCACTATTCATTTCTCATAGTCATTACGCCTCTCTGTCATTCACCTAGTTCCTATATAATTATGTGTTTAATGATCTTTACTCCTCACATGAACGCAGCTTGCTGAAGCTTGACTCTTGCAGTAAATTATCATTCATGTCTGGTAGAAGAGAGGAAATATTACTTGGGAGAAATGCTGTGCTATCTGACTTAAAACTTCAGTTCTGTGATATAACTTTGTAAGTAGGTGTTGTGACTTAATCTTAAATCTAAACAATAAAATGAGTTTGAAGAAGTGGCTCTTCCATAGGTCATTCGTTATAATATTTTGATATAAGAGTGTAAGGACTTCAAAAACTTATTTTAATGGTTTAAGTCAGTCTGGGTATTCACCATAGATTGTAGTAAATGCCACATTTATGTCTTGGTTTTTTAATTAAAGAAAAAAAAGTAGTTTTCCCCACTATAAATCTTTGGGTAAAAAACTGATCTTCCACTCATCAGACTTAGTTTCAACTTTAATATAAAATGCTCCTGGCTCTTCTACTTTGTTTAATGTTTAGCCTTTCATTTTATAGCCTTTCAAATAGCAATATCTCTTTCTTGCTTTTGATACACTGGAATTTAACTTACTAGAGGAAACGATTAATGGTAATCATAGATATTTTTATCACATTACTGTTGGTATCTCACTGGAACTGCAAAGGTTTTACACCTCTGCATTAATGTCTACCAGAACTGATCTGTGAACCATAACTGCTGTTGGATTTTATGGGTAAAACCTGAGATTATACTCAGTCTCTCTTAGCAAATAGCAAATTGGAGAATCTGAGCCTTCTCAAATACCCGGGTGGGGTAGCTGGTTTATTCAGGCAGTGCCTTGTTAAAAATGCTGGTTATTTTTCAGTGTGTAGGTGGGTGAGCTGAGATGTTCCCAGTTCCTCTGCTGAGCTGCGGGTGTCCAGACAATGCTGTGATACCAGATCACTGTAACTCAGCTCTGAATATCCTGCCAAAACCTTCATATGCAATGTTAATGCCATATAGATTTTATTCAGGGAGAAAACAGATGCTTAAATTCTAAACAATGTGCTTAAAACACAAACAGTTTCTGGATTGATCTGCTCTGGGGCAGGCTCTGGGGCCCTGAAAATAAGGGTCTTAGGGACAATAATCTGAAAGGCAAAAAAGAGTTGTGTTAAGTTTCTGAGCAGACAAAAGTGTGATAGCAACCACGAGGAGAGAGCAGCAGCTCAGTAAGTGAGGCTGATTGTTCCTGAGCAGGAGCTCATGGCAGGTGCAGAAGGAAAACCAGACTGAACTTTTGGAAAAGGGGTTCAGCTGTCACTTGCCATCTCTGGGTGTGCTCCTGTGGGCTGGGGAGGGAGAGTGACCTGCACTGAGTGATGGACATTCACAGTGCAGTGCTTTGGACAGGCCGCTGAGGCAATGGTGGTGTATTAATGGTGCCCAGCAGAGCCCAGAGGATGAGTTGATCACACCTCGTGTGCTTGGTGGCAGTTCTGCTGTTATGGCAGAGCAGGGAATGCCCTGCTGGCCAGGATCTTGTGTCTGGAGTGAAGCAGGTCAGCAGGGAAAGCGGCTCTGCCTGCTGCTGTCCACTGTGCTCAGTGCAGCACTCCGAGCTGTGAGCTCCTGAGGTGTGGAACAGCTGAGTTCCTGACCAGATCAGTTCAGATAGAGCTGTTTGTGACCCATTCTGGACAGAAAACCTGCAGAGCCACTTGTGACATCAGCATCTCCCTGAGCCTTGGCTGGAGCTGCTGGTACAAGGCTTCTTTCCCACCTATTTTAATACCCTAATGCAAGCTCTTCTATTGAATGATGCTGCTGCCTGGCCCTGGCAACCCCTGCTATCAATTGAAGAGTAAATTGCATAACCAGCAACAACTTCTGTTGAGCTGTCTGTACTAAATGAACAAACAGGAAAAAGTCTTCTAGTACTCATTGTAAATCAAGTTGCAACCTAAGCAGGTTGTACATATTTCCTTCAGACTACCTTTTGTGAGGCAGAGATAAATAATAATAGATGCAAGTTGCATTTTTAATGACGTCAGTCACTTCTTATTGATCATATTGAGTGTTAGACCTAATAGTAAACAGAATTTAAACAACTATTACTGTACATTTATTACCCTGTGTTTTTGAATGTGTTGACACTAATACATATGGTCCAACCAATTCACACTCTCACCCTCACAACTTAAAAACTATTGGAGACAATCTGATATTCAGTACTTGGCTCTGAGCCTACAGAAAAATCCATGGAAGTCCTTTGTCCCCAGGTTTTTAATTAATAAAAAAATTAATAGTACAGTAACCTCTCTCTTGTATACTGCTTCAGATTATTATAATTTTTTTTAAAGCCAAATACATGTTACATACATTTTTTTTCTAATGGGGCTTTGAGGAAAATGTAAGATGTGTATAAAGGTTCTTCATTCAGGGCATATACTTTTAAAATAAAGATCTTAGAACCTTTTAACTTCTGTTAACAGCTGAGTTATAATACCGTCCTAAATTTCTGTGACTGCTGTCTCTGTCAACATTCCATAGATGCCAGTGCTCAACCATTTCCAGTCACCTGGAAATAAGCTAAAAGTAATAACTAAAAATAGGAAATTAGATTAAAACAAATGTTATTGTTAACCCGTCCCTCACCCTTTGATCTAATAGCTTAAGAACATTTTGTACTTGTTCATTTTGGCTGATAATTGTTCTGAAGGCATTTACATTTTAGAATGGGGATTTAAAATATATATAACAGCAGCTTTTTAAATAGAAAGTCTAATTATGCCTATGATTGCATTCATTTTTGATTAGTGTGCATACAAATCCCTGCTCTCCATGTGTATTCAAGCTGAGCTGTGGATCACTGGTGCTGGGATTGAAGTACAAAGGAACAGCTTGACAAAACGTATAGTTAGACCAAAGCAAAAAAAAACCCCAAAATTCTGTGCGTACATTTTTCAATCTTTCAAATGCCTTTTCTTTTTTTTTTTTTGTTTCACCTCTTAGTTGCACACAGACCTGGACCCTGGCAGCAGCAAAATCAAGTACATCCTGTCGGGAGATGGAGCTGGAACCATCTTTGTGATCAACGACAAGACTGGAGACATCCACGCCATGAAGAGGCTGGACAGGGAGGAGAAGGCTGAGTACACCCTGACAGCCCAGGCAGTGGACAGGGACACCAACCAGCCCCTGGAGCCTCCCTCCGAGTTCATCATCAAGGTGCAGGACATCAATGACAACCCCCCCTGAGTTTGTGGATGGCCCTTACCACGCCACGGTGCCCGAAATGTCTGTTGTAGGTAGGTATGTCTGCAGTGCCAGCCTTGGAGCGCTCACAGCTTTAGCCATGCCAGGAGGCCCTTGAGTTGGGGATGAATAATAAGGTATTTATTATGTTGTTAGCATTCATTTGCATATTTTCAAATCTTTTCTTGGCCGGAGCTTTCATCTGCAGCACAATAGCAAAGTCCCTCAGTAGTAAGGAAATGACTAACAGCTGTATTAATGTGTCTTTCTTTGTCCAACAACACTTCAATGGGCTAAATTTATAGTTCCCTTCTGACACTCTAGTTAGAGTATTGTTATTGAGAAGGATTTATCAAGATTTGCTCCAGCATGACGCTCTAATCCTATTGATATTTTGTTGATGTTTAATTATCTGTTTGTGTGTTTTCCTACACTTGCAGGGCATTGATACATACTTATTTGTTTTCCTCTAAGTGCAACTGTAATCAGGCAAAACCACTGAAATGAAAGATGCTGTGTCTGGGAATTGATGGGTAGGCTCTAGAGTGGACTTAACCAATTAGCCACAGGATTTGCATGGATGATGGAGGGGAAAAGCAGAGAAAGCTGTGGAAAAAGATGGTGAAAAGGGAAATTAACTGTGTGAAAGCAGAAAAGAGAAAGGAAAAGAACATAATCTTCTTAATATATTTTACTTATATTTATTCATTTTGTCGGATTAGTGTGAATCTGTTTCCTCATGGATTAATACATTAGAATTTTTCTTGCATAGGTTGTCCCTTGGTTTGTGTTTGCCAGTGAATGTCCTTGCAGAGGCAGATGGTGGCACTCTCAGGTCCTCACTGCCTGTGACACTCATCGAGTGCAGCTGATCTTCAGCTCTCACTGAAGCAAAAGGGAAGCAAAAACCCACCAAACCAAGAGAATCCATTTCAGGGCAATGCAGGAACTCAGCACAAGCAAAGACATCACAGTCTGGCCCATGAAATGCAGAGGAAATTCTAATGTATTTTAGTGTTGGGTTGAGGATAATGTGCTTTTCAGCGATATGTCTACATCTGTCAAAGCAAGGTAATTGAAGGAGTGCCAAGGCACTTTGTGAAATAAGCAGCATCCTATCACAAAGTTTCCAAAACACCATTCTCTCTTACTTAGTTAAAAAGAGGAGGAATGTGAGGAGCCAGAACCATCCTCTCACTCAGAGCACAGGAAGATACTCCAAGTCATTGTCAAATCTAGGTGTGGTGTGCTGACTGCATGGTCAGACCTGGGGCTTCATCTTTTAAATCAACTCTTCTCCAACAGATTGTCATTTCTTCATTGCATTGAATTGCTTGTGCCAAAACTGATAGGTGAATTTTCAAGCCTGCATTTCAGTTTTTTTACAAAAACACAGCTTTTATATGGTGAGTTGCTTTTAATTAAACAGGAGCACGAACATAATATGGACCTGCTTTCAGAAGATATTTCAGCCAAGCTCTAGGTGAGCAAATTATTTAATTAAATAAAATGAGAGAGTAAAAAAAAAAGAAAAAAACAGTGTGGAAGAAGGAGGAAGGAAAACTGAATGCTGTTATTCCTTATGTGAATAGGATTTATGTAGCATTCTAGGAAAACAGAAAGATATATGCAAGAAAAGAAAAGATGGTTTCTGATCACAAAGCTTGCCAAAAAATAATTTATAACTGTGTGTATTTATAATCTCTAATAAAGACATGGCTCCTATCCAAGCAGTGTTCACTGTAAAGAAGAGAAGAAAAAAACCACAAAACCCCCAAAATTTTGACAGGAAACTAGTCAGGAGATCAAATGAATAAAAATAATATAAATTGTTAACATGAGGCTTAAAAGATGGTAAATGCCATGAGAGTAAGAGAATAAAAGAGAATAACAGATGAAACATTTGTGAAGGCATGGGAAAGTGAGACAATGGAGAAAGGGTGAAAGAGGAGGTAAAAAGCTGAAGAAAGGTCATGAGAGATGAATTTTAAGTTAAAACTTCATCTGGGAACACTTTTTGACAGAGGATTGTAGCAGAAATGACCAACGGCCTGGATTTAGTTCAGGGATAGCGAAAGGGGTTGGATCCTGGAGGGAAATGTTTCACCTTTTCCTCGAGTTTGTTGGGGAAACAGAAACAGTTCCTCACTGAGCTGCCTCTGGAATCACACATTCCACATTCAGATGGATTCTCAGGCTGCAGGGAAGAGTTTTGTCCAAAGCAGTGTGTTCTGACACAAATACAGGTAGAGACTGCAACAGATCATCTGAGAGGTCTGAAGTTCATTGCTGTAACTCTGGAGTTTTGCACATTTATCCCTTAGGATCCCTGGCCCTTCCATGTGTTTCCCATGACATTCCTAAGGGTGCAGGTTTCCAGGCTGTTGTTCTACAGAAGCACAAACGTGCACTCCTGCTCTTTTGGTGAAAAACAAAGCCTATTTCTCTGCTGTTGCTTCAAAACTCAGAGAATGTTTCTCGTTGCATCCCATGGGATGTGACAGAGTGTAAAATCTCTGACGTAGAGGCAGTGGAGTCTGTGTCTTAATCTCTGATGAAACCAAATGTCGAGGCTGGAAAGTGGAAGATGAGAGTGTTACCCTTCACTAATGTTGCTGTTACTATTTCCTTCTGCTTTTCTCTCTTGACCCACAGGTAGCAGCATCAAGAGCTGAAGGAAATGAATCTGTAAATTATTTCAAATTTTTGGAAGTTTTTTTTTAGTCCTCTTAAAATTACATTAAATTCGCTATGATGTTTATGAGAAGACTCTCTCGGAGTCCAAGGAATTTTTATTATTTTCCCCTCACTAAGAGTATTTCACTTCCATTATCCACTTACTTAATTCCCTTAAAGAGATCTCCACCCACTGCCAATTTCAGCCCTGACATTCGTACAACACAGGCATTACTAGGCAGTGTTCTCACTCAGGATAAAACAAAGTTCTTCTGAACCTTTTCTTTCCTCAACATGCTTCTATCAATTCTGCTCTGAAACAGAAGAGGAACTCATATGCTCTCTATATATAGTTCTTATGTAATGAGGATGCAGTACAAGGCATTTTATTTTTGGGCCTCTGGGGAAGGCAATGCATGAAATACAGATGGAGGCTTTAACCTTTCATTGTTCTAAGGTTCTAACAAGATGCAGTTTTTCCAATAGGTGCATCAGACTGGTCTTATGTTCCTGGCTAGAAGAGATGTGTGATAGCAATCTCAGGGGTTATTTTGCATGACTGTCTAGAATTGGAATGAACTGTCTAGAAATGGGACTGTGAGGATGTGAAAGCTGGGTTCAAACTGGATGGGATCTTGGGCAGGAATTGTTCCCTGGCAGGGTGGGCAGGCCCTGGCACAGGGTGCCCAGAGAAGCTGTGGCTGCCCCTGGATCCCTGGCAGTGTCCAAGGGCAGCTTGGCCATTGGGGCTTGGAGCAGCCTGGCACAGTGCAAGGTGTCCCTGCCAGGGCTGGGGTGGCACTGGATGATCTTTAGGGTCCCTTGCAGCCCTGTTTTCTGGTTTGATGTCCCTCAGGGCAGTGTGTGCCAGCACACAGGACTGTGTATGTGAGCTGGTGTACAAGAACCTCACACAGCCACAGCCACAGCATTCCCTGTTTGCTTTCTGTTCCGTTTCTCTGGAAATTCCTGCTTCCCTGCTGAAACAAAAGGGTGTGCAGGGCTCTCCTGGCACTGCCTGGTGCAGAGAGGGTCAGCATTAGCCGCAGCTCTCTCCGGGAGCAGCGCTGCTCATTCTCAGCTCTCGGTGCTGAGCACACTCCCACTCGCTGCCACCGACCGCCTCACCCTGCTCACACTTACTGAAATCATCTCCTTCTCTCTTGGAGCAAAGAGACCAGCACATTCCAGGAAAAAAAAAAAAAAAAAAAAGTTTTGAGAACGAAATTGAATTTTTTTAAATGTAATTCCTGCATAATCTACTGTAGTAAGCCCTGCTCCCCAACTCCAAAAATGATGAATTTGCTTGTGAAAGTGGATGTGGAGAATATGTTCTTTGCTGAAACCGAGCACTTTAATCTCTTAATTATGATATTAATTTTCTTAAAGAATTAAAGATCAAAAAGTGAAATCTGTGGAATTACTTCGTTATAGCAAGTTATTACATCTCACAAATAGGAAATAATTTTTCTGTAGATCTTGTTTAATTACTTTTAAATGTAAAAGGGCACACTGGGGTAGAAACTCAGTTAAAACCTTGAAAAGAAAAAAAAAGGATTCATCTAAGCTTCTGGGAGGAAGAACCCCAAGACTCTATTTTCTTCCCTTCCCATTTGCCTATGAGCTCTGTATCTGTGCCTGCAATGAAGATAGACTATTATGTAAATGAATGAGCAAACTTAGTAGATCCATAAGGGTAATTGGAACCAGTTCTGTAGCTTATTTAAAGAGAAAACAAAAAAAGAGAAAGAAAAGGGAAAAAACCCCAAAAAACAATCCACATCTTCCCCTGAGTTTATTCTGTTTCTGTGTTACCTTCTCAGCTACACACAGATTCATGGATTTCCCAAAACATGCTGCAGAGGTGGTAATGGGAGCCAAAGTGGATATTGTCTCCCGACAGCATAGTTTTAGGATCCCTTTTTTCAGGAGAGGAATGAGGAGTGAAATCTCTTGATTTCGCTCTCAGCAGAGCTGGGAGTGTTTAGACAGCGAGTGTCATGTTGAAAGACAGGAGACGACTGAAGCAGAGTGACAAACGTGTTGGTGAAATAAAAAAGGACACAGATGGAAAAAGAACAAAAGCCATAAGGGAAGAGAATTCTCTCCTAGTTTGCCTGAATTAAGGTAAACAGACAAACTTTAATAATCTCCAAGTATTAAGGCTTCTCCTGACAGTCATAAAAATAATGAATAAAGTACATGCAGTGGAATCCATTCTGACATTGCTCTAGAAATGCTTTAACCTTCGCCACTTGAAAATAGTAACAATATGAAAAAGCTTAGAATAATGATATTTTTGTCCTTAAATGCTACCATGAAAGGTCTTTACTGGAAAGGGTTTAGGTTTTCTGTTGAGTCAGAATATCAATTTTCAGTTTTGGCACAAGCACATCTACTTAGGAATATTTTCCCTTGAATCAAGGTTTGCCCTTGGTTACATCACTGCGGATGAGAAATTCTATCACCTTTGTTTTGTTTTTTTTTAAAGCAGAGAAGAGCTCTTTAGTCCAGCCAGGTGTATTAGGAGCACGCTGTCCTTAGTGCTGCTTTGCTTTCCACTTCTCCCAAAGATATTCATTCTCTTCCACTCACAAATTGTTTTCTAAAAGGACCAAATCTGCTGTATATGAAATCAACACGCACGTCTGACATGAATAGTGATAAAATAACTTGACAAATTAGAAAGTTGTGATAAAAACCTGACCTGAAATGTTATCAAGATCAACCACACTGTCTTGCTGGGGTTTTTATCATTGATTTTTAAGGCACTGAGCATGACTGTTAAATCAATGATAGTTTGTCACAAAATTGTGGAGTAAAGGGACTGCACCACTGGGGTCAAGTACAAATTAGCCCAAAGGGTAAATGTGAAGGCAGTGCAAAAGCTAAGGGAAAAGACAGCAGATGTTGTAAAATATGGCAACCATGTACCAGCTGTTAAAGAGTATATTTTCAAGTTGTCTTGTTCCTCCACTTGTTCCCCTTGTGCATAATCACATGCAATAGCTGTGGTACTGAGGAGTGTTTGATGTGAGATTTCTTTGGTAGGTGTGCATGTGTTTAAAATGGTCATTCACTTCAGGAAGTGCTCAGGACATTTAACAGCAGAGCTGTCTGTCTGCTCCTTAACCTGACTGGTTGTTGAGCCTTGAGAAAACAGTTCTCAGCATGTGCTGCTGGTTTTGTGCTTTTCATTTCGCTTGAGGTCTGATCAAAAATGTCATTATCTTTCTATATTTTTCTTTACTGATTATTATGAGCTTGAGGACCATGATGAAATTAATATTCTTTAGGGGTTTATAGGCTGACCCTTTAGTTATCCTCCTTTATATTGTCCTATTGTACTAACCCATTTGACTGACAATACAAAATAGCCAAAATCAGTGGGACTGCTCCAAGTTCTGTGTGCCAATGGCAGGAAGTACTTGAGTGCTGAAGTTCTGAAGGCACTGTCTGGTCCTTGGGAGCCAAGCCTGACCTCCCTGTGCCAGGTGTGGAGCTATTGCTGTGTGCTGGTTTCTTAGACAAATGCTGCCTTTCTTCCTCTCCATTCACTGGCAGCAGTTTGTCACAGGTTGTCCATTTTCTGCACTCCCTTGGCATGAAGGAAGGTTGTGCAGATGACACATAGTGAAGACAAACTCTTCAGGAGAAATCTGCTGGGATCAGAAGTGAAGTCATAGCTCCTTATGGAGTTCTTCCAAATAGAGAAATCTATCTTTCCATGATGTTCCATCTTTCAGGATGAGGATGGACAGACAGACAGAGCTGTCACATATTGATCATGTGATGGCAGAGCTGAGGAAATTTGGCCACTCTCAGGTGCACTGCTTCTCTATTCCTGTGTACTTCCAAGAATCTGTTCTCCTGTGGTTTTTCCTCTTGCCTTATGGTCACAAACATCTTGTTCTTGCTGCAGATACTCTGCTTCTGAAATCCTCCGTGGCCTCTTCCATTTGTACATATCAAATGCGTCATCGTGTTTGTGTTCTGTGACTGTGAAAATAAGTCTCTGACTCAGGTTTCTGATGCATTCTCTTCTGGTTACAAGTTTAAATCTATTCTTAGCATGGATTTCTCACAATTTCTCCACATGTAAAATTTTGAAGAAAAGAAGGTGTTTCAGAGAGTGGTAGGGTTTGGCTTTACAGGCTGTGAAGCTGTGTTATCTCATTTTTTTAAGCAGCTTGGCTGGTGACATGATCCCCTTTGCTGGCCAGGGGTGATGCCTCGGTGGAAAACAGAGGGCTGAGAGGAAGTAGAGCAGCACAGGTTCCTGCCAGACTGGTGCTCTGTGCAATGCCACAGAACTGGTCTGGAGCACAGTCTCACCTTTTTCAATCACAGGAAATGCAGACAAAGTCTCACCACAAGGTACAAAGTTCTAGGTCAGAAAATTAGGTTCAGTGTGGCAATATTTTCACAGAAACTTTGATTACTGTAACTTCTGTTCTGCTGCTATCACAAAGGCTTGTCCTTAGAACACAGGGGACCAATGCTCCTTAAACTCTTCATGCGGTGGCCTGGGTTGGACATCTCTCTGATGGACACACTTGATATTTGGCAAAACGAGATGCAATTTAGAATCCATTTTTTCCCCCTGACACTGGTCATTCCCCACCCTGCCCCGAGCTGATAGCTCTGATTTGCTCAGGTGCTGAGTCTGCAGCACTTGGTGTTTCTCCATGAAAACAGCTCACAGCTGCCTGTGGAGCTGCTGTCAGCACAGCTTCCTGGGGAGTCAGCCCTGCGAGCTGCTGGGCACCTGATTCCACCATGCCTTTTTCCTGGGGCCCAGAAGGACTCTGATGCCAAATCTGGCCCCTCAGTGGCCTGGGGGACAATATTTCAGACCCTGCTTTTGCAGCCTGGCTTAAGGTGCTGGCACTCCACACAGAGTGAGCTGAGCATCAAAGGTGCCAGATGATATCAGCCACTTCCTCTTCTCACCACACAGTCAGAAATGAAAGAATTTCTGCAGCAAGCAGCCTAGGCTGCTTTATTATTTATTTATATATTTTTACAATACACCTGAGCATAACCTGAAACTTCCATTGGAATCAACAAGACTTACACTAGCTTTTTTTTCTGGTTGGTAATATAGTGTACAGTGATCATCCAATTTTACTGCCTTTGCCTGGGGACCTTGCAGAACGAGTGTTGATGAAATAGTCAATTGATTAGAGACAAGCAGTCTTTCAAAAAGTCCTGAACAGAAGAGGAGCTATTTCCCACTTCTCTCACAAATATCAATTAATATTCTATAGCGAGGGTGATATCTAAAGGGAGAATAAAAAAAAACTAGCATGAAAGGAAAACATAATTCTTTAAGCCAAACATAAAATATATTTTACCCTTCTGCTGTTGCCTGTGATGTTTCAAACCGTGTACTAATCCTAACAAACAGCCACCCAAGGGAATTTATAAAGGAATACCTGCAGGCTCTCTAATGGCACCATCTCATAAGTTGTAGCAGGAAAGAAATGCCAGCCTTAAAGCTGAAAAGGCAGTGTCCCTTCTTGCTACATCCACACAGGTAAATCCAGGTAACAGCAGTGAGGATAATTGCCAGGGAGGAATCCATATCCCTAAATCTGAATATGTATTTCTGTTGTAAAATACGTCTGATTCCAAAAGGCTGTGTTAAAAAGGCGGCATCAGCGCTCCAAAACAATTAGTTTATGCAGACAAAAAATGGTAAAATATGCAGTTGATTAGATTTCACATCCATGCTTCCTCCAGCCCTCATTATACAGCTGTGAGGTGCTGGGGCTGCCAGCTCGCTCCGCTCCCTGCATGTTCAGACAGCCTTTTTCTCCAGGCATAGCCAGCTCCTCTCATACTTCTGCACTCACATATTTGCATACAATATGTTTTCCCCATTTCTCTCACACGATAAAAAGTCCTTAAAACGACACATGAGCAATCTGCAAAAACACTGTTGTGTTACGTGTGTTTGTTCAGAGATTTTGACTCAAACATGGACTGCATGATGTAACATCCTTTAAAGGTTTCATTAACTTTCTAAAGGATCTGCTCCAAAAATTGCACTGAGAAATATGTGACATTTGGAAGAAATAGTTTGGATACCTCTTCTGCTAATGGAGCTAAACATCATTCAGTTAATCAAAGGTATGAAAAGATTATCTTTCTGGTAGAACCAAGAAACAGCTTCTTGCATTTTCCTGCATGGTACTACATAATTTATTATAGACCAAACTTCTCCTGTTAGATCCTGTCAGATTCTTTCATTATGCCAAATTTTCAGGTGCTGAAACTTATGGTTTAGATTATCAGTTCTTTAGGGCAGCATCTATAATTTCCTGTAAGTCTGTAGGGTACAGAAAAATCTCTTTCTCTGTGCATTTCAGTGACATTACATTCAACAACTTATATAAAACAAACTGGCAAAACAAGCAAGTAATGCTTTGTCACTCATGTTTAATATTAAAAATAGAATATGAATGTCAGTTGCAGTTTATTTCAGAAAGCTTATGCAGGTGTCTGCATGATTATATAAGTGCACACAGCTGTTTATAGAGAGATCTATACAGGAGGATATGGCCTCAGGCTGGCCAGGGGAGGCTCAGCTTGGCCAGCAGCAGGAATTTCTCCATGGAAAGGGTGCTCAGCCTTGGCAGGAGCTGCCCAGGGAGGTTTGCAGTCCCCATCCCTGCAGGTGTCCCAGGAAGGCCTGGCTGTGGCACTCAGGGCTCTGGGCTGGGGACAAGGTGGCACTCCATGGGCTGGCAGGGATTTTCCAACCCCAGTGATTGTGGGATTCTAGGATTCTGTAATATAGAGAGAAATGAATGTAAACAAAGCTAAAATTCTTGCAAGGTCTCTCTTTGTCCTGCTTGGTGGAGAGTCAGCTTTCCACGCTCGCAGTTCCTGGAGGGCTGGAATTAGAGAGGTGGCCTGTTTGCAGAACATCCACAAAAGAGAGGAGTCACAGGGTTGAAATGTAGGCATTCACATCAGCTGGCCAATTTAATTTCTGTTCCTCTCTGCTCAGCCAAGAAAGGAGGATTCCAGGAGAGGATGATTGTGTCTTCCTCCCTCAGGTAGAGCAGGCAGCTGGTGCAGCTAGGTATCTAATTTAGTCAGTTGAGCCTAAAACTGAGTTGTATGAATAACCCTCTTTTCCTTCTTCCTACCTTAATCATCATAAACAAGATCATGACAGCATCACAGTATTTCACTACTTAGAGTCAAATAAATTACAGCTGGGAAAGACAAATTACCCTATTAGTTAATCTTCCTGTCTTTCTAGGGTTTTCCCTTAGAATACATTATCCAGCATCCTGTGCAAGAGAGTGAACTCTTCAGTGAGGAGGATTCTGTTATTTCCCTTGGGAAGTTATTCCTCCTTGTACAATTTCTCATTGCAGGGAAGCTTTTGTTGTTGTTTTTCTCTGTGCAGAAGATTAAGTGAAGTCTTGTATCTGTGTATTTATGTGGTTCTCATCACCAACACACCAGGATTACATCTGTAACATACACAAATTTTCCCTCTCATTTCTGCCTCTAGAAGTGATTGCATATTGGATTCTGCCACAGATACACTGGAATGCATGCTGGCCTTCCTGAAGATTAGTAGAGAAAGAGTGAGTGAGACCAAAAGGGGTATCAGAAAATTAAGAAAAAAACCCAAAAAACCCCACAAACCAAAAACCCCAGAAGTCCCTGGGAAGATGAGAAAACATGGTCCCACCAGGTTTCATTATGGTCACGTTATTTATTTTTACCAGCCATTCCAATCTTTCAACAAAATGGTTGTTCATTGAATATGGATTCATGTAAATTCCTGGCACCAACTATTCATTACCTCCTCTAGAACATTCAAATTTGATTTTTTGGATTTCCCCCCCCCCACCCATGCTGTCCTTCCTGTTTCTCCAGTGTGGCAAGCACAAATTACCCATTTTTCCCTCAGTGGACTGTTCTGGCCCATATGTCTGCTCTTTACCTTTGCTTAAGGTGTCATCTATTGCCTCACTGATTTTTCATTCATTAAGGGTCTACTGGACATTTTAAAAGCAGATTTCTTTTTATTTTTCACATGCTTTCCTCTAAGTATGGGAAGATCTCCTGAAAAACTCACCCAAGACCTCTGTCATCTGTTCCCAAAGCAGTCTTATCATTTTTCTGTGGTTTTGACATATATTTTGGCACTTTCCAGGGGGATTTACATCCTCTCGTCACAGAATCATAAAATCATGGAATTCCTGTTGGAAAGGACCCACAAGGACCATCGAGTCCTACAACCTCCTTGTGTCTCTTCTGTCTGTATTTCTCTTTTCTGGTACTTGAGTCTTTGGGGAGAGAACTTCCCTGCACTGTGAGATTTGATCCACACATTGAGCTCCCAGAGCTTTGGCAATGAAGTAGCTGTATAATAAATAATAATAATAATAACAATAATAATAATAAAAATACATCCAAATACAGCTGCAGAAGGTAGGGCTCAAATAACACACGATCTGCAAAAGAACCCTTAAACACTCGTGCAACATTCCCACAATTTATATGTGTATATATTTATATATCTGCATGAACACCAAGATATGCAATGATATTTTATGGGTATAATTTGCATATGTTAACAAGTTCTGTAGTGCTTTAAACAGAGTCCTTATTTCAAATACATTTTCTTTATTTGGTTAGTGAAACCTCTAATTCATAGGTTTTTGTGTTTAGAAATGGTCTCGTGCAATAATGCAGGATGATAAGGCTTAAACCCATGTTTTTGCATTTAAAAAAAACGAGCAACAATGAAAAACAAATAAGAATAAGTTCCTTCAGCTTTGA
Organism: Entomyzon cyanotis; assembly: GCA_024500445.1. Lineage (NCBI taxonomy): Eukaryota > Metazoa > Chordata > Aves > Passeriformes > Meliphagidae > Entomyzon > Entomyzon cyanotis. The sequence goes on along the minus strand of JAKEPQ010000743.1, from coordinate 17,070,212 downwards.
GGCAGTAATAATTTACATGTCAAGAAGTTATGCAGGTTTTTATGAGATTATTGCAGTTTTATTCAATAAAAAATTGTTACCATGACAACAACTGTCATGCTACCTGTGAGATTATAGCAAAGAAGGACTGTGAAGAAAAGGCTTCATTTTGGAAAGAATGCTGATCTGACCTGCTGGGCACAAACAATGCTTTGTGTGACCACCCCTGACTGCAGGGCTTCCATCAGCCCAGCTCCAAAGCCTGCTGAAGGTTTTGAAGCACAGGATCCTCTTAGGAAAACAAAAGAGTTGGTAAATAATGGTGAGGCTTTGTCATGCAAATACTCTCCTAATGCCCCATCAGGCAGGTAATCAGATGTTGTGAATGAAATGGAGATTTCAGCCTGTCAGGATCTGGAAGATTAGGGAGATTAAGAGAGAAAGTGAGTGAGACCAAAAAGGGCATCAGAAAATCAAGAAAAACCCACCCAGAAGTCCCTGGGAAGATGAGAAAACATGGTCCCACCAGGTTTCATTATGGTCACGTTATTTATTTTTACCAGCCATTACAATCTTTCAACAAAATGGTTGTTCATTGAATATGGATTCATGTAAATTCCTGGCACCAACTATGCATTACCTCCTCTAGAACATTCAAATTTGATTTTTTGGATTTTTTTTTTCCCCCAGTACACACATTTCACTGCCACACCAAAAGAATTTTCTTTCCTACTCCCTGTGGCAGCATATGCATTTTTCTTTCTGACTAATGTGCAGAATCCGTACCCTGACTTGCACATAAAAACACAGCCAAAACAACAGAAAAGCACTAGCTGAGCACACACATCTTATTTTTTATGGTGGTTTTTAATCTTAGTTTGCAGGCAAACACAGGCTTTCTCACCTAGCCAAATAAAAATACTCCTGTTGTTAATTGTGTCCCTGATTGCTGGCCTGTTGTAAAGACAGAGGAAAACAATCAGCAATGGCTAATGGTTAAAGCACATTAGAAGTGTTCATTAATTAAAATCTGTTGAATCTCTTTGCAGTCTATATTTATGGTGGTTAAGTCCATATTTCAGGGGGTCATTAGCATTGCAAAAGTGTACCTGAGGAAAAAACACAGAAAGTTTCTTAACGTCTTAAAATTTGCCTCATCTCTGGAAAAATAATGGATTTGGTTTACATAAGGCTACATTATGTACATAAAGAAAAAAAGAAACAGTGATTATGTTGTTGGGCCAGATTATATAAAACTGCAATATTATTGTAATTAGGACAACAGTGACTTGGACTACAATAGTGGCTTTCTTGGAAAAATGGCACCATTTCAAATTTATAGTCTCTGGCTAAATGAGTTTGTTGTAGCATTGACAAAGAAACAAACACAAGCCAAATGCAGTCAAAATTAAACACAAACAGAAACCTTAGCAGTTTATTTGCTGGGCAGAACCCAGAATGTTGTTTTTCCAAGAGCATTTACTTAATAAATGCCCTTCCCTGCTTTCTTGCAGCTTTTTCAACACAAAAGTTTTATCTTTAAAACTTTAAGTGCATTGTGCACGTGAAAAATATTAATGTGCATGTAGTTTCTAACTGCAGTGTCTGTAGTGGAGTAAAATCCTGCTTAAATATTGATAATCCAAAGCTTGGAGAGCTCTGGTGTGGAGGTTGCCTAAACAATAGGCCTTGTTGCTGTGAGTTCCTTTCTTCTGGATTATTTTTCACTGTCAGGAACCTCTCAGTTCTCCAAATGTTTTGGTGCCCAGGTTCTGTCACCTGTGGGAGTGGGATTGGTTGTTCCATGTGAACTCTGAAAAGGAGAACCAGAGCAGCAACACCTGCAGCTGCAGAGGGGACAGAGTTTGCTCCTAAATACACTGATTATTGCAGTGTGAACAGGATGATGTGGCGTATTTCACACCTGCAGAAGATTTGACTCAAGGCATAAAGAAAAAAAAATTCAAATTAAAGGTGATAAAATTTAAACTATGCCAAAGCTTTACTAATTTCAATAGTGGAAGCAATTTCTTTAATTTCTGTCTCATGATCGCTCACATCTTCCATAGACAATTTTCATCAGTAAGATTGTTGGGAGCAAATTAGTGGGTTTGACAGACCTCAGGAGTGTGTGCGATGGTCGGAAATGAAGTGCTGAGTGGCAGACACTGGCTGGGGAAGAAATTGATTTCTAGGAGGCAGGAGAATATTTCCCTTTTCCATTCCCTTCATTAGTTTTATTAGGTGAGATTATAATCACACTTCAAGTGACCTGTAAGGGAAAGAAAAAGAAGGATATGCCTTTCCCCTGCTTTTTGTGTACTTTAACTGGAAATACTGACATACATATTACCTGTGTATTTTTAATATATGTATAAACTTCAGTTGAACTTGTGGTCTCAATAAGTGATTAAATTATTTTATATCACAAGACAGAAAAAGGTTGGTAGTAGAGCATCAGGATTGGAAGCAATTTTAGGCACTGATTAACTCTTTTGATTAGAGTATATTCAACTTTAATATCTAATGAACACTTGGGATAAAGAATGTGCTTATCAAAGAGTCAGCATATCCATTCAAGTTTGGGAATCTTGAAATAAATATCTATAGAAAGTCTTAGGAATTCTCAAGTGAAGTAAGATAAGAATAGAAATTATATATCAAATCTTTCTAAACAAGCAATGTAATTATTTCTGAAGGCCTTTGAAATGAGAGCCAGCTAGGAAAATCAAACACAATCTCCAAGAAGTCAACAGTTTTATTTCTTTATTTCCCTTTGTGTATAAAGTATATAATGGAAACAAAACAAAACAGTCCAGATAAAATACCCTTAGTAAAATTTTCACTTTGTGATGAGCCTTATCTTATTCTAGCCCTGTCCCACTGTATGGTGTTCTGTCTCAGAAGATTACAAACCACAAGGTTTATGATAGCAGCCACTGAAAGGAGCACATCCCCTGCTGGTTCAGCCTGGATCCAGCTGCAGGGAGCTCTGACCCTGCTTTATGGCTGGTGTGACACACGGGACAGCAGCCAAGGGCTGCAGGGACTGTGGGGATGGGCTGGGATAGGTTAGGATGCACTGGGATGCGCTGGGATGGGTGGGCTGGGATGGGCTGGGATGGGCTGGGATGGGCTGGGATGGGCTGGGATAGGTTAGGATGCCCTGAGATGCATTGGGATGGTGGGGCTGTAGCCTGAATTTCAGAGAGGGGAGGTACAGCTCTGCTGAGGGATGATTGTCTGTGGAACAGCAAGACAGAGCCCTGCAATGAGGGTGTTCAGCAGCATTAAACACACTATCTCCACCATGGTATGATGAAGACACTTCATTGCAACAATCCAGGTTCTCAAACTGTTAGTTTGTTCTGAGTTTCCATACTTGTGAGGCACAACAAATGTGCTAAACCAACACCACAGACAGGACAGGAACAGCATCAGGTGTGACCAACCACAGCCCCACTGTGAGCACTGATTGGTTCTGATCATTGTTTTACAATTCATGGAACTGGTTTTTCACCTCTAGTTTAGCTGAGTCATTCCCAGAATGCTTTCCTAGTTAGCCAAAGGAACAGAAGTGAGCAAGGATTTTCACAAGGGCAGCAAGGCCCTCTCTTTGCAAGGCCTTTCTGCTCCACAGCAGGGTGTGACTACAAAAGGGGAGCCAACAGAATTTAAACTTTGTGTGAGACAATCCTGTCAGGCACAGCGTCTCATGCTTTGTAACTCGTGTGGGTGAGCCACTGAGGAGCCTTTTGTCCCTCTCCTCCTGCAACATCCACACTCAAGCTTCCTCTAAACTTCCTTGTCGTATTTCCCTGTTAAATTTCTCTCCTGAAGCCTGAGCCATGGCCTTTGAGTGTGCCCAGAGCTGCTTCCCTCTTCCTCTTGGGATTCTCCTGGGTGTGAAGGAGCTCACTGAAGATCTCGCCTGTCCCCTTTATTATTTCCACTCAGAACTGTCAGGGATTGTCTGGTAGTGTCTGCTTGTTGTCATTGGTCAGACAGTCAATTCCTGATGTTAATTCCTTACAAACCAACCACCAAGTCAAGGATAAAGTCCATTTCTCATGCCCAGTGACAGGTTAAAAACTTTTCTATTACAGGTTAGGTATGAGATCACCTTTCAGCATCAAATACAGTTGAGCTTCAAAACATGAACAGTTTGCATGTTTATAAAAGAGGCTCAGCAAGCATCTGTCTAAGAGGGATGTGACATAATTCTCCTTTTCCATGAGATATTCAGCAGCTGCAGGGCTGCTCTGGGCCCTGCTGAGCAGAGCAGAGATGCTGGGAGGGCATTTTCCCTCAGATGGGCCATGGTGGAGCTTGCAGTGCTCTGCCTCCCTTTGCTGATATTCCCCTCTGTAAGAATTGGTAAATTTACCCCAAAAATAAATTACCAATGTCAGCCAAAGCCATTTTTCCCCTAGTGAGATGTATTTCTGCAGCCCACATTCCCTTCCCTGGAAATTGTCCCATTAGTTCCACGCAGCAAACCTGCCACACGTTCAGTGCCAGCAGATCTTGTGCTCCATAAGAGAGGTGCTCTCCACCCTCCCAAATCCTGCCCTTCCCAGTCCTAGCCCCACGTCTTGCCCTGCTGTTTGAAGTGGCCACGTGGGAAAGAGTGAAATGGCAGCTCTTGGCTCATATGCAAATTATATCTAAATAAGCAAACATTCCTCTAAATAACTTGCATGTGCTGTAATCCACAAAACTGCCCCAGAGAGGGAAAGAGGCAAAGGGAACACAGGGCAAGGACCAAGGGATGCCAAAGGGATCTCCTTCCCTTTGCTGCCCCTGTCCTGAAGGGATATGGGGTTAGGATTCAGCAGCACGCCAAGGGTACAAGGAACAGGAGGCTGTTTTTATAGGCATATCCAGAAAGGAGGATTTTTGGTGCTTGCTGTAATTATTTTCCTTTCTGAACATAATTCAGCCCTTAACCTTTTTGCTGCTCTTGCTTTCTCTCCCTCTGTAGATAGTGTCTTTATTGTTAGCCTAATTAATGCCATCATACTTTTATGTCAGGAAAAAAAAGTCTCTGCAGCAACCTTAATGCAACCAGCTGAATTTCATTCCCTTTTGCTTCTTACAGAAATGGCAAGTGCTATGTTGTCAAAGAAATAAAAAGAGTAATTTCCTTTTTTTTTTCCTATTTATTTTTGTCAGAGTGTGGAATTTATAACTCTGGCTGAACAATGGCCCCCTGAGTGGCAGAGACTCATTTCAGAGACAATAGTTGTTGTCCCAACTCTGTCACTGTGGCCACATCAAATCATTATCATGGCTGCAAGCCAAGGGAAGAAAAAAGAGCCCTTTTTATTATTGTTTTTCTATCTGGTCTCTGTAACTTGGCAAGGTTCTTTCAAATGTGAATTTGCAAGTTTTAAATGCAACATATTATACTGAATTATTAACCTTTGTGTTTTGTATAACTTTGATATGGTTCCTTTGCAAATGCTTGAAGTCTGCACAGATCTACCAGGTAGCTTTAAATGCTTTCTACAAAGAATCTTTAAATAATACAGATACTAAAAGAGCTTTTATTTTAGCCAGAAATTCAGGCTGCTGGCACATATCAGCTTGAAGGAAAATGTTTTGTTTCTGTTCCACAAGTAATATTTTAACTTGTTACTGATATGTTTTCTAATTTTATTATCATTATACAGCTCACAAGGAAATGAATTTTTGTTTCAAATTAGTTTTTGAATAAGATATGCAAATTTCCAATGAGTGTAAAGATCAATTGTGTGTATTCTTTCTCTTTAGGCACCTTTGTTACTAAAGTAACAGCTACAGATGCAGATGATCCAGTGTATGGAAACAGCGCCAAGCTGGTTTATAGCATCCTGGAAGGACAGCCTTACTTTTCCATTGAGCCACACACAGGTGGGTGACTGAATACAATCCCTGCCTTAGGAAATGGCTTCAGGGTACTCTAGGGGAGGCTTGGGTTGGGCACTGGGAAAGTTTCTTCATGGAAAGGGTTGTGCAGCTCCCAGAGCAGTGGGGAGGGATTTCAAGCTGTGTGGATGAGGCACTGGGTGGGCTTGGCAGGGCTGGGCAGTGCTTGGGCTCAGCTGTGCTATTCCCAGTTCAAGTACACTTTAGCTTGGGAATTTCAGTGAATATAGCTCATGTTTTCATTAGGAATTCTTTTTCTTTGCTCATTGGTTGGATCAGTTTGGGGAGAGAAGGAGCATCAGTAGTGAGTGTAGGTGTGAAGTTTTATTAGCATGCATTTAGGGTGACTATTTCTCTGTTGTTTTGTAGTCTTGAGAGTCATCTGAAAGCAGTGCCAATAAATCCATTCCCTCTTGTTTTTTGTACATATGTTGTACTTACAGCAAATTCATTGAGTTATATTTTAAAAGCATGTTCGAAGGTGATTTGATATTATTCTAATATTATATTATAATTGGTACTATCTAACATTATTCTAAAGTTATTTCACCTGTTAGTAGAAGTCCTTTTTAATCACTGTGAGTGAAAGAGATGTGATCTAAGGAGAAGAAAACTAAAACTGTTTTCAAAATGTACAAATACAGACATTTATTTATATGACCGTAAAGCAATAAAACAGGAAGTAAAATTTTTTGTCCTTATGCAGATTTACAAAATTATACAATAAATACTCAGAGAAATTATCAAAAGATGATTCTGATGGATCAAGTGTACTAAGTTTTCTCATCAACATTAAACACTGTATTCTTGTAATCTTTAAAAGCTGGAATTTCTTTAAATCTTTCTGATGAAATTGCATGGAAAAAATATTTCCCATTCCTAGTAATGCCCTAACTTCATGGGACTTTATGTAAATTATGTGCATCAATAAATATTAATGGATTAGTCCAATAAAGTGTTCTTTTCTGGTTGAAGGACAGCTATCCTAAATGTGAAAGGGATCTCTGGAATGTGATTCAGCCTTTTATTTTTACACTGCATGTAAAATAGAGTTTTACAGAGCAAAATTCTAGCAGAGTACAATGGAAAAAGAGCAGCTTGTTCCAAAAATAAGTGTGTTAAGGGAGTGTTATTAGTGAAGGCCCTGAGTTCCTGCTGGCTCATTTGTCACAATCATGTGGAAATATAGCTCTGAACAGAGCGTCAGGTATCAAAATATAGTTTGGTTTCTTTAATATTCCAAATTACTGTGTGCAGTATTGGCTTGTGTGAGCTGTCTTAATTAGAGGGGAATTGGCTGGAGGATTTTTCTCAGTTTCTCCCAGGGAATGTTAGTGCCTTTCCATGGGAACACATCAGCTTTCCTATAGGAGCTGAGAAGTGGATTCTCCACCTACACAGAAGATTTTCTTTCACAGAAAAATGGCCTGAAAGAAATATTCCAAATGTTGGAAATTATTTCATTTTACTCAATTTTCTTATTTGTATTGCATCAAACCCTGATGCCTCATCCAAAGAAGTAACTACTCCTCACCTAGGAAAGTGATTCCTGTTACCATGAAAGCCAGGGAGAGCTCCAAAGCTTCTTGGTGAACCTGAAAATCAGGATTTTTCTCCTGTTTCACTGGCATTAATTCCCCCTTCCTCCCTTCATTTCCAGCTTCAAATATTCCTTTGCAGAGCAGCTCAGTTACCATGAAAATGCCATGCTAGTGTCTAAGGGGAATTTATCCACAAAGAATCCAACTGTGGCCACAGTCCCTGAGTGGCTTCATGTTATGGAGCTGCTTGTGGTTAAATTTAAAATGGTTTCAGATTCTCCATTTTTCTGGATCTGTGGAGGACATCAATTATGTTTTCCTCTAATTCATTACAAGTGGATGAGTTCTGTACTGAGGCTGTTCCCTGTTTCTTTGCCATCTCTATGTAGTGCTCTTCATCTGTCGTGGAATCACCATCCTGCTCTCTCCAAACAGGACACATTTCTTCGTTTAGAGGATGTAAAATATAAATATACATCACAGTTGAATCATTAATCAAACCAGATGCAGGTCGTTATGTAGAAACTGCCGCCACGATACACAGGGTGAAAAAGATTGTTCCAAACCAAAATGTCCAAAGCAAATACAAAGTGTGAAGTTGTTTGGTTGGTTCTTTATATTTATCCAACCTTAGGGATGTGAGCCATCACAATTCTCAGTAACTAAGCAAAAAAAATAAATTATCTTGTACTCCTCTGGACCCTTGGGGGAAGTTTTCATGTGGGAAGGTGTTTGGATACTGTGGTGACAGTGTACAAATGAAAGCAGAGCTGGTGTAGTAGTGTTTTATCCCAAACACATCAAACCTGAAGGTGATCCTCCAAGTGTGGTACATATTTTAGAGTTTGAGGGTTGTTTGGGGTATTTTTGGGGGTGTGAGTGGCAACGTGGGTGTGTGTATAGTTACATTTCCTCTGTGGTTACATTTCATTAGTGCCCTGAGAAGTTAAAAGCCTTTCCAATTAATGTGAAACAGAATTGTTTCTGAACACAGGCATCGTGTCTTCCCCAAAATGGAAGCAGTGTTTTAAGAAATGGGCTATGTGAGAGTGATCCTCTTCAGAATGTAAATATTTTCTGTCATTCACATGAGCTTATCAAGTGTTCTCACAAATACAGCTATTTAGAGTTGATCTACCTACTATATTTCTAGATCACTGGTTTATTGTCTTCATTAGAAACTAAGAATAAATGTAGATCTGTGCTGCTACCAACACCAGGGCAGTATTGTCTACAACTTTTTAAATTTCCTGGCTTGGAGTGAGGATTGTCTGCCCTTGCTGCTTTGTTTGAATGGCACGTGGAGAGCTGAACCATGAGGAGTTATCCCAACCATGCCTCCTGATTCCTCTGCCTTCCTTAGTCTTCAGCACAAAGAGAGAGAGCAGAGGATTAGGATGTGGCTCCATGCCTGTGCTGGGAAGGGCTGTCACACCTGAGGGTAAAAGTGAGGGAAGCATTTGCTTTCTCTGCTGCTTTTTGGTTCCTCCTGGCTTGGCAGGAGCTGGCTGTGGCCCTTACCTGAATCACTCTCAGCTGGAACTCTGACATTACTCTCAACCTCCTCACTGAAACAATTCTGTAATGCTGGGCACAAAGAAACAAGTGCTGGTGAGTGACCCATAAAACAATAATTTTCCATTACCTGAGATGAAAAATGCATATCCTGCTGCAGTTCAGGTTTGCAAGTTCTTCTGTAAGACTTATAGACACATGAAAGGAGGTAATTCGGAAGTTATTTTACACTCAGTGCTCTGAATGCGGCTTAAGGTAAATGCTTTTTTGATGGCTTGTTCTGAATATTTTTCACTTTTTATAGGTGTATTTTATTATGACCATTGGTTTGTTGGATAGAGGGTGGATATAAATAATACATGGCAAAGATACAGATTTAGATTTTTCTGTGAGAGACAAAACTTACAATGTGATGGCATCAGATTGGTAACAAAACTCATGGTGGGCTGAAATATATTCCTTATATCATTATGGTTCCATCTCAGTAACTGATGCCAGGCTCCCTGCCTAGTGTGTTTTATTTATAAAGGTACACAAGTTGCATGGATTCTCTCATAATCCAAGTGATGACAATCCAAATGCTGGGAAGGGGGTTCCTTAAGACTGCTAAAAGTAGCTGGAGCACACTTCTCACTTTTAAGCTTTTTCAAGGATATTAAATCATGACTGTCAGCTTTAAAATAAGATTATCATAATGGAAAGTAATATGAAGTGACACTGTGTTCTACAATATAGGGATGGCAGAGGAAATACATTTTCAGCTGTGTCTGCCTTATTTACATTTCACATGAACTTAAATAATGTCACTCCTACACACACCTGAAATATAGCTACATGAACAAGGCAAATTACAGCAAAGCCTTGCTGCACTGGAAAACACATGGGATTAGTGGAGCACAAGCCCTGAGTTTGGGTGGAAAAGTACAGCTTTTAAGCACTGCCATCTTGGATGTGGGCATTTGGTACAAAGCCAAGGCTCAGGGTGGTACAGCTGAGACGAATGGAAGAATCAGGAGACCCAGAAAGCTGAAGACTCTCCTCACAGAATGTGGGTATTTCTTTGGAGAGTGAATAATTGTGGGGTTTTTCCCTGTACCTGGTTTAACTTTCAGTTGGAAATGCACATCCTTTAAGCAGCAGAGTTTTTAATTTAGTGTGTGACCCTCTCTGGTCCACAGCGTTGCATCCCTGAAATCAAAACATAAATGAATAGGCCTGGAAATGAAAACTTCACTCAACAGGAGCTGGTTTGAATCCTTTATTTTAATTTGCAGTCTTGCCTCCATGTGGAGCTTATCATACAGTCCAGCAGAATGAAAACAGTAAGGGAACAAGGGGATATAAACCAGAAACTTTTCAGTTTCAGTTACATTTTTGAAGTTCAGGCTGTTTCTGCTATCTGGTTGTTAATGTCCAGTTCATTCCCAACAGTACAAGGTGCCCTCAGAATATTGTGTATAGGACTGATAAGAGCTGTCATCATAAAAAAAACACTGCTGAGATACTGAGGAAAGGTCAAAGCGGGGTAGCTAAGGTCAGGAGAATATTACTTATAATGAAAGATTGATTGAACTTAATTTGTATAAAGTGGATCAGGGGTGATTAAAGAAGGATATGAAATCACTGCACAAATATTTGAGAGGTGTTAATAAAAGAGAGGCACAGGGACTGTTTCTGTAATTACTCATGATACAATGACAAGGAAGCATTTCAGGCTGGAGAGAAATGGGGAAACAGTTTTGATACAGGAAGGAATCTAGTACTGTAAGGGGAAAGTAATGAGCTGCTAGGAACAGAACTCACTCGTGTTCAACAGAGCCTTCCTAAATAGTTCAGCTTCTAAATACTTCAGATCTAAACCCTCATGGGGTTAGTGAGAGAAAGTACTTGTTCGACATGAGTCAGAGCATGGATTGAACTGCTGCTTTCCAGCTCATTTTATTGACTACTGCTGCTGCCACAGCCTTGCCACTTGCTGCAGATTGAAAGTTTAGTAAACTCCTAACTGAAATAATAAAAAGAGGAATGAACTGGGATGGGTAGGTGTTGTTCTGCTTTAGCAAGAGGGGTGGAGAAACTCCTTTTTGTAGAATCATAGAATCACAGAGCAGTTTGGGGTGGAAGGGACCTTAAATCTCATGTCATTCCAGCCCTGCCATGGCAGGGACACCTTCCCTGGAAAAAGGCAGGTGTGTGCAGCAGCATGCAGGTGCATGCAGCCCAGAGAGCAGCATTCCCAGGGCAGCATTCCCAGAGCAGCATTCCCAGGGCAGCATTCCCGGGACAGCATTCCCAGCACACACAGGGATGCCTGGAGCTCCTCCCTGCTCGCTGCCCGCACAGCTCGGACCCAGCGCTGCAGACAGCCAGTTTTCACACCGTGGGAGTCTCTTCTTGTCTGTGTGTACTAAATGGACAGTGCGAGCCGAGGAGATGCGTCAAGATGTTTCGCTGAGGCTCTTTGGTGGCCCTGAGAGTTGTCTTGGTGACAGCCCATTAGGAGAGGGCTGGGCTGACACGGAGCCAGGCAGGAGCTGAGTCAGTCCTGCAGCTCTGCTTGTTAGCTCCGAGAATAAAGTGCAGCTATTATGGATCAGGTATTTAGGATTGGGCCCTTCAGTGACACCGAGAGCTGGCCTTGCTGATTAATAAAAGAAGGATAAAACCGCTGCAGAGACGTTTGAGAACAGTTCTGATGGTCTGCAGTTGGTAAAGCTGAGTGGCTTAAGATCAAGGCAGATTGGCATTTGGAGAGAAGTGATTTCTGCTTCTTGAGTTTATCAAATAATGGCAGTAACAAAAAAAGCTGATACCACATATATTTGTCGCATTTCAGAGCAATAGCTCTGTCATTTTAGAAAGCTAGTGAGGTGGTTTGAACTTGACTGTTCCTCATGCTGAGCAGGAAAACGGGCAACATATCTAAATAATGTTGTGCTTCAAGGGCCTGAATTAGAGAGAGGAATTTGAACTACACAGCTGGAGTTGGAAAGCACCTGAAAAAGAATCCAGGGCTACTTTCTGTAAAGTGTCTGGTGTAATCACAGCTATTAGGTCGCTACAAATAAAATCCCAAGGAAACAAGGTCATAAATGCAGTGCCAAATGTTTATTTACTGCATTTGTTCTCAGCTGGTGGGAGGGTGATCCTTTCACCATGCCAGTGAATTGGTCCCAGGGAAAAGGGGTAAGTGGAGCTTAAAGATTTGTATCCATTCTCTAAAACCCAGAGACAAGTTCACCTGAATTAAAAAGGCAGCATTATAACAGGTGTTACCAGTCATGTCCTACAGGCTGTACTTTTAGAGAAAGGCAGGTAATTCTGCATGCAATAACAAGCTTGCGAGGGCTACTTCAGAACGAAAACATGAGCAGAAACCACAAAATTTGTAGTAATATGGGCTGAAAAAAAATACACAGTGCATTGTAGCTTAAGAAACACAAATTAATAAAACTATATTGAACCTTGATCTCACAGTTTAACAGAAAGTGCCATCTTCCCCATATACTTTTTAAAAATAAGCATTAAAATAAAACATGTACACTATTGGCTTCTCTATTAAAACTACAAACGTGGCACAGAAATATAAAATGGTATAATATAGCATTCGATTCTCCACCTAGTCATTATTTTTACTGTATCTAATGTCTTTGATTTGAAATACATCTACATCTGAATGTAGTTCAGACAACTTCTGTAATTAATAACTTTTATAGAAAGTTAAGCAGCTTTGCTAGAGATTGAAGATATGTTTCTTGTCTTGCTAAAATAAAAATCCTAAGGCATTAGAACTAAACAAGAAATTAGAATATTTGATGATAATTCTTATTAAAGATATTATGATAAAGGGAAAGAGAATTTAAAATAGTGGATCAGTATTCCTGTGTCACATCATCAAAGCACTACATCTTTTTAAACTTCGAATAAAGCTAGTTGTGATCTACTCATTTTTTAAGTTCTTTGGCACAGATTTTCCACAGATCTCCAAGTAAATCTTTCTTATGGACTGCTGAAACCTCACTGAGGTCGCTGTCCTTCATGGGAATACAAAGAATGCCTCTCACAGCTCTCTGAAGAAATTGCAAGATTGATTTTCAGGTGTTTGGGTCCCAAATGACTGTTCTATTTAATAAGAACCTCCACCAAGATTTTAGCAGGGAAGGAAGATCAAAGCAATTACTTAGCTCTTGCAAAATGAAGTAGGGAAAGTTCCAAAGTATCAAAGTATGCAAGTTGAAATAGCAGGAAGTCTTCAACAAAGCGTGTGTGAGATGAATGGGATGTTTAAGAAAGGCTTTTCAGGGCCAGGTTCCAATTTTGCATAGTGCTTGCTTGGTTTTGTTCCATGTGCTCAATTATTATTATGTATAGTTTTATAGCATTCTCATAAAGAGATCCTTCAAAAAATGGAGAGAAAAGTGAAAGCCAGGTCCTCATTTCTATGGCTTCTTTTGCTTCTCTTCTTTCTTTTCACAAGCTGCAGCCTCTGACACTTCGCTTCTTTTCCCCTGGTGTTTTTCAGAGTGAGACAGTGTATATTCTTCCAAATAGGTTTTGGAAAAGAGCCCCCAGGGGTGCATTTGAGCTGATTCAAGTTGTGAGGCAGATTGTGCAAATGGCTCAGTGTGTGCAGTCAGGACCACTGCAGAAGTAAATGCCCTTCTGCAGCTGCTTTATTTGCCATTGAGCAGTGGGACGCCAATGGCTGTTTAGGAAAAGCAACTCAGCCAAAAAAAGTAGGTACTTCAATATTGAGGGGTTTCATCCTTGGAAGGAATAGTTTGCTTCTTGACTTCTTCACCTTCTGAGCTGCTTCCTGATCCTTCCAGCCTGAGGGAGAGGATCTGTAGGGAAATCCTGGTGGATGTCTGCTCAGTGGTTGGACCACATGGCCAGGAATGCTCTCATAGCACTAAGGTTTGGGAATTATTTCAGGCTACAAGGAGACAAAGCCTTAACTCAGACATTATGGAGGGAAGGAGCCTTGAGTGAGAAAGCAGTGAGTGCCTTTAGTCCCAAAAAGGATAGGTTTTTCCCTTCCTATTCTTGGCAGACTATTGATTGATAGTTTCTTAAAAACTTGTGGGAATGGGAATGCTGCAAATTCTACAGGCAGCCTTCTGTTAGTTCTTACCTTCTGCTTTAGAAACTTCCCCTAATGTTCAGCTGAAATCTCTCTTGGTGCAGCTGAAACCCATTTTGGGGCTATGTTTTAGGTACAGTATTTCTTCTCCCCAGTGGAAAAGGAGAGCAGTTTCCAGTAGTTTGTAAATATTTGTCTGTAAATACTTTCCTTATACTTCCCTGACTATATCAATCAGTGTTTTTCAAAACTGGACACACTGTTCCAGCTGCAGCCTTACCTGTGTGAGTGAACTGGAAGGATTATTCCCCAATTATTCCATGTAACAGACTAAGTAATACACCAGGAAATGCTTGAGCATTTTTATCAGCAAAATGCTGTTGTCTCACATTCAGCTCATTTTGACTCCACATTCTCTTCTGTCTTGTGAGTCATCTGCTCTATTGTAATTGGGAAGTTAATTGTTTCCCTCACACAAAATGCTTTTACTTGCCAAATTGAGTTGCGTCCTGCTATTTCAGACTCTCCAAAATGTGAGAATTGTTTTGAACTCTAATCCTGTTCTTCCTGTGCTTGCAATGGCTCCCAACTTGGTGTCATCTGGAAGGCTTGCTGAGTTCTCCCTGCCTTCTGTCATTCAGGAAATACAGAATGATTCTAGAAGCAGAACAAAGCCCATGAACCACATCATCCATCTCTCCCCTCTGACAGTAAGCCATTGATAACTGTTCTGAATACAATCTCCCAACAAGCATCTACCTGCCTTACATTAGTTTATGGTAATTCTCTCCCTTTTAAACTGCTCCTGTTTGGCACATATCCTTTCATCCATCACTGCCTGCTGAAAGTGATTATGATTTTATTCTCGATTTGTTTCTGGGCTGAACTGAAGCAGAGCAGGCTGAATGCTCAGTGAGTTGATGTTCTCTGGGTTGGTATTTGGTGAGCCCGGATTGTGTTCTAAAAATAAACAGATGGTTTCAGTACTTTCTGCAAGCCCAGCCTGAGAACTGGTGAATAAAGCAAAAGAACAAATAAATATCCTTGAGATTCTCCATGCAGAACTCTCTTAGCCTGTATTTGTCTTGATCACAATAGCTGAGGATGGAGCTTTTTTAATTTGCTTCTTGAAAATACCAACACTTCTCTGTTGCTGACCTCAATTCTGTAGATTTTGAATGAGGTGGTAAGAATCAGCCATGTAATTTGGATAGATTTGGTGCTTAAAAACCTTCAGTTCTTCTAACAGTAATTTAAACAGTAAACTGCTTTTTAGCCTTTTATTGTGTTTGAAATTGAGACTTTGACTCAGCTTCTGGCAAACGGTTTATGGTCTGAGACAGCAGATATGTATAAAACTTGAAATAAAAGCTTATGTTAGTGCCTTGATACAGAAAAAGAAACCTAAAAATTTTCACATCTTAAAAGCCAAAATTGTAATTTTTGTTTTGGCACTTTTAAAGATATTTAATCTTCCTAATATATTTCAAACCACAGGCAAGGGCTAGACTGTTCAATACATCAAGAGACAAATTAAAATACCTGTCTGGGAAAAACCATCACTTTCGTGAAGTAATTGACTTGTCTCAGTGGAAGATGCAGAATACAAAATATGGCATCTTATACAATTCATCTGTAGGTTAGAGTTAACTATGTAAATTAGGTTAAAAAACCCAGACAGACATAGAAACTGCCTAAAAATTAATAATGGAGGAAAAGTATAGTATGCTTAATACAAACTCCACAGAAATAAGGTTTCATTGGTGAAAAAAATGAATGTGGACCAAATTCTGATAGCCTAGGTTTGCATTAGAAAGCTTTTTGTGAGTAATTTCATTTATAACAATAGACTTATTTGCAGAATACATCATTATTGTTAGTAAATAGTAACCCAGTCAGTCCAAACCAGCCACAACTGTCAAATGCTTTTAGCATTAAGCATCATTTACTCTCCTTACCTGGGCTGCCATAAAGGAAATGACCTTACTCTTTCCCTGACTGTGTTTTGCACCTATCAAATCTGATGAAAGGGGTTTATTGTTCCCCTCTTGGCACTCAGAAGACTGAACACAGCCATTTGCTGCAGTGTGGTTCCCTGCTGAGGCACCTTGACCTGCTGTGCTGTTAGCCTTGAGGCTCCAAACCCCACTCACCCACCCTGTGGTGGAATGAAACTCCCTGATGAGAATTTTCCTGTCCCTCTGGACATGTCCCTGTGTCCCCTGCTTCAGGTGACCCTTCCTTGACCAGATGGTCACCAGAGGGCCATTGCAGCCCCAACCCTTCTATGTCTCTGATGGATTAAAAGGGGAAAAAAAAAGAGCCATATTTCAATTTAACATTTTGAATTGTGTTCCCTAGTTTTAATGGACCTTCTTTAGTCTGTTAGGTCTTCTTATTATGGTGGACTTTACTAAACTGCAACAAGCACTGTTTAAATTTACCATTAAACATTTAGTATGATGTCGCTGTTGAGCGGCTAGCTGAGGACTGACCCAAGTTCTCAGACAAGGAAAGAGAGGAGAAGAGGAACTTTATTGTTTTGAATTCCATATATATAGAGTCTACAGAAGTGCCCCAGATTGGTCAGCCTGAGACCTCCCCCTAGGCCCAATTGGCCAAGCCCGAACTGACTCAATCCGGAGAAACTGTTTGCAAAACATCCAAACTTTATCTTGTTTATGAAATATAGCAAAATGTTCCCACGGGAAGAACCTGTGCTAGCCACAGTATGGCACTTTCCATTCATCCTGTGAATATAATAGAACATTATAGGTGGAAAAGTTTTGGAAAGAAAAAATGGTTTTATTATTTCTTCTGCTACACCTCCATGAAATCAACAGGAGCTTGCAGTGGATTAATTGGACCATCCATTGCTGATATTTCCTTCAGCCCACTGACATTTTCTATTTTGATATACAGCAGATCATTTTATTTCTGTAGGTTTATAAGCTTCTAGCCTGATAAAGTATGTGATGGGAGATTCCTGAGGTCATTGTTCACTGGTGACCCCCTGGGCAGGGACACTGGAGTGGAGTCTGTCCTGTTCAAGCTTAGGCACTCAGAGAGAACAACTGCAGCCTGCAAAACACACTAGAGCAGATTAAATAATGGGTTTGGGTTTAAAATATTTTAAACAATCTGAACAGATGTGGTTAACAGTGGTTACTGAGTCAGCTTGCTTTGTGGTTGTCTTTTGTTTGGCAATTCTGAGGAGAAATGGTAACTTTCTGTGGGAGGCAGGGCAGAAACCAAGAAGTTTGTCAGGAGTAAAATGTAAAACAAATATGTGTCACAGCTATGATTAATTCTTGGGTTTTGAACCACAGTTTCAGTGCACGTCTAATTAAATCAAGGTAGGTGACCTCTAATATAATTTTTTCAAAATCTCAAATTCTTCTTCATCCTTTGTATAAAGAGATAACCTAATTGGACCTTTGACATTTTTTGTATACCAATATTTGCATATGTCCATAAAAACAGCTGCAAACTGAAGTTGTGTCTGTAGCTGACTGTTTCCCCTTCATTATTGTAGCTATAATTAAAACAGCTCTTCCCAACATGGACAGAGAAGCCAAAGAAGAATATTTTGTGGTCATCCAAGCAAAGGACATGGGAGGACATATGGGTGGACTCTCTGGAACTACAACAGTGACAATTACACTCACTGATGTGAATGACAATCCTCCTAAGTTTGCACAGAGTAAGTGCCATTATATGTATGTGTGCTCCTATATAAGAAGGTATTACAGTGTTGGTTTTTAGGTTTTGGGTATTTTAATCAAGTGGGTTTT
The DNA here is from genome assembly GCA_024500445.1 of Entomyzon cyanotis. Taxonomy (NCBI): domain Eukaryota; kingdom Metazoa; phylum Chordata; class Aves; order Passeriformes; family Meliphagidae; genus Entomyzon; species Entomyzon cyanotis. Next base: position 17,052,390 of record JAKEPQ010000743.1, on the reverse strand, counting down.
TGTTTGTTTGGGTTTTTTGTGGTTTTTTTGCTTTGTTTTGTGTTTTTTTAAATGATTTTAACTCTTCATGTTGCCTGGGTTTTTAATGTCATTTTAAAAATGTAGTTGTTACTGGAGAAATATTAATAGTCCTCTGCCTGCCTAAGAACTTAAGAGGGAATTATGTCCGCAACAGTGTACACACCCCTTTTACATTCACCCAAAAGGGCCTGGAGACTTTTGAAAATACATTTATTTCCTCTCAGTGCAGTTGTTTCTATGTGCTTTGCTGCTTCCATCTCATGCAGACAAGTGACACCACCACTAAAAGACACATATAACAGATAAAAGAAATGAAGCCTTTGCTAATTAGGCAATACTGAGGAAAACAAAGAAGAGTCTGAATCTAGATAATTGTTGATCTTTAATTCAAAATCCATATTTTCTACTGTGGTTCCAATGGGTATCTTGCTGAGCTAGGTTAAAATGATTTGGCATCCTGCTGGGATTCTCTGTAAGCTTTGTAGTCTATTTCCAAGATGAAGATGAAAAGAAAAAAAGAAGAAGAATGAGCATGATGACAGGATTGATTTTATTTGGAACAGGTGCAATCTAATACACTATTAGAAACTTACCATTTTATCCAGCTTGTTCTGGAAAATTAATGTTAAAAGGCTTTTGAGCCTGGATCTAGATTTTATATAATTTTTGCTTTCTTCGAAGTATGTTTTTCTACCAAGTGCTCATGGACCCAATATAGAATTAATTATTTTCAATGTATGTGTGACTTGAAGTCCACTTTTGCCCTTTTCTGAGGACACAGTAAAATGGGTTTGTCCTAGTGCTCAGCATATGATAAATATTCTTCTGTAGCCTAGAAAATGTGCATAGAGATGGAGAGAGAGAGAGAGAGAAATCTAATATAAATAAGCAGAGGCAAAAGCTTATTTTCAAAATATACATTTTATTACCTCATCGTAGTGGTTTTTAACAGATAAGCACTCTGCACAATAAAAGGTTTTCTCTCATAAAGCAGGAAATGCATAAATTTTTTACTTCGTGTCCCATTGCATTGCCTTCCCCTCTGTGTTAGTGTTTTCCAACAATTTCCCTAATAATGTAAATGTCCCCAGATGAAGTGTATAACCAGAGTGCAGAGGGATGTTTCTCTTATACCTGCAGTGTCCTGTGGCTCCTACTCAGGGAGCACAGAGCTACCTTTGCCAGCTTACCTGGCTTTTACATTGTACCAGCACTGTCCCAAAAGGTGCTTTTTTGGCTGCCAATATGGCAAAAATCTGATGCACAAATCAGCACAGAGCTGGTCCAGTCTGGGGGAAGCCCTGGAGCACAGCAGGTGGAGGTGACACTGCCCTTCCCAGTGCTGCTCAGGCACAGTGACACTGCCTGGGAGCATCAGCAAGATTCCAGCATCCTTCTCCCTGGAATGCATTCGCTCCTGGGTGAGTTCTCCTGCAAAACCAAGGAAGGTGTCACAGCCAGTGCAGGATTCAAGCTTCCCTCTGAGAATAACCACAGAGCCTTATGCAAATTCATTAGGGAAAAAGCCCTGCATGTGCCATAACTGGGCATTATGGATTTATTGCTTTTAATGATGAGTCACAGTAATTTTATAGCTGGGTGTTATTACAAAGTCTGCCTTGTAAAAAGGCAGCATTCCAAGCTGGCTGCCCAGCACTGCAGATTAGCACAGCTCTGCCCTTGGACAAGAGCTGAGCAAGTCTAACATATTTTTTTTTACACTGTTGAAGCACAGTTTGCATTTGCCTGGAAAGGAAAATAAGAAAGGATCAAACTTACAATAAGCCTAGCCAGAATGAAATCGAAATTCATAAGATGTAATACATGCTGCTTGCACAATAAATGGTAATGAGCTCGGGAAACAGGGTGTTTTATCGGGTTATTGTTTCCAGGCAGGACAGAAATGTATATTTATGGTTTGATTTCAGAGAGTTAGCCTCCTGGGTTTTAGAAATGAAAAAGATGAACTTTCACTACTTCTGTGATCTCTCTGAAATAATTTTAGAGGCGTTTTATAAGTCACCAAAGTTTTTAACCTGGCAGTTTACCACAGAATTGTAATGAGAAGAACTGTGCACTGCTGTGGAGACCCAGGGCTTTCAAAGATGCCCAATGTGGATATTTTGGTCAGCTTAGCACTACAACACAATTCATAATTCTGGAGAGGGATTTGTGTAAAAGAGTCAGCTGCATCATAATTTTAATTTTTTTTTTTATATTTTGTAAAGTATTTTAATAAATCTGAGAGCAAAATTTCAACTTAACAATGCAATCAGCTGTGCCTGGAGATTCAAACCACAAAGTGTGGACAGCAGAATAAATGATGAACGCATAATTTAGTCTCCCAAGGCACTTCATTGCTTTGTCTGCCCATTGTTTGTGAGCCATTATGGATATTCTGAGGAATCTTGATGATCTCCCAATTATCTTCAATAATTTAGCCTGGAAGCATTAAAATCAAATCACTTTGGGACTGTGTTGTATATCTAATACATGTATTTGTGAATTCCTCACAGTTTCCTTCCTATTTTCAACTGTTGCTGCTGCAATAAGCTACAACAGGTAAAGCAACAACTCCAGAACTTTTTTTTTGAAAATTCGTATCTGCACTTAACATTAATAACCACAGGTTGTCCTAGAACAACAGGGAGGAGAGGGAAGAACAAGGCCAGAATCCTTTGACAAAAACTGTTTTAATAATCTACTATCCTTGAATTCCTTTTGCCCATTTTAACTCCTAAGCAGCATTTCCTTTGGTTATTAACATCAGCTTCAATAAGTGTAATTATAAAGAGGTCAAACTATAGGGACTCCAGAAGGAATTTTGGGTTTAAAACATGTTCTGGTTTTCAGAGTGCTGTTAGGAACAGGGAGATGCAAGAGAAAATGGGTATTTTGCATTTTGCCTTAATAAAATTCCTCCCTAAAATAATATATCTAAATAGATTTTTGATGCTTTTTAGCTTAAAAGGTTTGAAGGAGGTGTAAAAAAAATTAAAATGCTGACAATTTGAATAGCGATTTCTAGTGGATTTTAGTCTAACTCTACAACAATAGTAAACAGAGTAATGATTGCTATGAAAAGTTATTGCTTCCAATAAAACATAAATTCTGTGAGTTTCCTTAAATGTTTCTGGATTAGTTTCTTACCACAAAAGAGAGATGGAAGGACTTGAACAAACAAAATCAAATCAAATTTTAAAAAGTAGTAAATATTTGAAGTTACATAAGTATTTACACGATACTTTTTTAACTGTTAGAGCAATCTTCTGTGGAGTAAATGTCAAAGTTTTTTGGTTGAATTGTAACTCCTTGTCAATAAAATACGTGTAAAAAAAGGTAAGTTCTGCAGTGTTGAAGGGAGCTTAATATTTGTGTTTGCCAACACAAAACATCCCTGCAAAGAAGAAGCAGGAGACTGCTGGAATGAAAAGGATTCTCACCTAGAGTAAACTGGATATTCTCATGTAAGGACCACGTTTTGCTGCTTTCAGTCAATGACTTGTGTAAAGGGGGGTTGGATCAGTTGCACATCTCAAGAGTTGGCACTGGGGAAGTGTGAACATTGAAGAGCACCCAGGGGATGATGGACCAGGTGTAATGTTTAGTCTTTTCCTCTTATTTGGAAGGTCTGTATCACTTCTCTGTAATGGAAGATGTTGCTCTTGGTGAACCAATAGGAAGGGTGAAAGCAAATGACCTGGATATTGGAGAAAATGCTAAATCATCCTATGATATTATTGAAGGAGATGGAATGGATATATTTGAAATTACTACAGATGCCCAAACTCAGGACGGCATTATTAGAGTGAGAAAGGTAAATCATATCTCTGTTAACAACCATAAATGTTTATTGTACATACAACTACCCAGCCAGACTTTACTCTGTGAGAAGATGCTGGAATTGCAGGGATTCTTTTATCTATGCGTTTGGTGTCAAGCCAGTGAAGGGATGACAAGGGGTGTATTGGCCATGTCCCTCTGAATTTTCACTGAAGTGACAACTGGGGAGACCTCCATGGATGCTGGAGATGTGTTCATCTTATCCAGGTCCCCTGTGGTCACATCATACAGGCTTTGCTCCCTCATTTCTAAAGGAGAGCAGTAGATCTGATTCCACTTTGTTTAAACTTCCATGAAACCATGGCTGAGTATTCATCAAATAACTTTTCTCAATTATTTGATTTCCTGTATAGCTGCTCAGAGGAAAATAGATCACAGTGTGTTAATTAAATTACCTTATGTGTGAGAGCTTAGTCGTCTGCCCTTTCTCACGTTGAACTGTTTTCACTCAAGGAACAGGGATTTCAGTGCATTTTATGAAGGAGATCAGTAGTTTCACAAGAGAAGTGCCAAATTTGGGCCCTAAAGAAAACCATGTAACCTTTTCTATGCTTGTACAGTCTTGATGTGTGCCAGGTGAGGTGTTTGCATGTACACAACAAAAGCACCTCCCAGTTATGTACAGAAATACGGGGAGAGGCAGCACAGAACAAAACTCCTCTAGTAGTCAGGGAAACATTAATTGCAGATTTAGTTGTCATTATTTTCTGAGGAAGGAGAAAAAGCTGTTTCTCATGCTGTGTTCTGAAAAAAGATATGAATGTAATTTATGGCAGTGGCAGAGAGGGTTTTAACTGCATAGCATAGATCATTCTAAATGAGTCTTCGTTTATAAAAAACAAAAATAAACAAATACCAGACCACAATATTCCAGTGAAAAAAGGTGAATCCATTGATTCAGGTACAGGTAATTAATATTCCACTTGTACCTGTCATTAACAAGGTCAGGCAGATTGCCTGTCAAAACTTTGTATTTTCTCTTTCTCGGTGAGTAGGTCAGCACTGGAGATTTATAATAAACTGATGTATATTTATCCAAATTTAGATTTGTTTTTCTAAAGAGAAAATTATAATATACATCCCAGCTCTTCCTTACAGTTATTTATTGTATGCTGTGGCCTCTCCTGTAAGCTGAGGCAATTAGCCTTTTGCCCCAGTTCCCTTGGCTTTATTTCATAACTGAGCCTCAACCATAATGTTGTTTCATATTTTCATTTTGACAGCAATAATAATTTTGGTTCTACTCCAGTAGATGATGTATGGAGGGTACTGCTCACCAACAGATTTTCTTCAGCATAAAATCATGGGCTTTAGACAATGCTGAGTAAATTTTCAAAATGATCTTCTGATTAAGCATGACTAAATGTATTGGGGTGCTGTCATTTCTGTAAAGCATATGAAAAGCAGTTGAAAAAGTACTACAGGAGCCATGATTGGCAAATTGTGAATATGCTGATTTATAAATCCCCATTCATAATTTCAAAAGCTTACTAATTTAAGAGCCGCTAAAGAAGTAAGGTGTTCTTGTGTTTACTAGAATTTGTGAGAAAGAGCAAATCCCATTAGAGCTTGATTCATACCTGGAAAAAATCAACAGAATTTGAAAACACACATATTGAAGGCTTTGACAGACTTCCTGAAGATTCCTGTTTGTGCTCTTGCTGGTATTTGCATTGCAGATTCAGAGTGTCTGTGTCCTCTTCTTTTTATCCCTGAGACATTATAATGCAAATCTTAATATCTTTCCAATGCTTGGCAATTTTCATCTTTGAAATTTGAATCGTTGTGAGACACAGGAGAATTATATAGTGAATATACTGATGTACTTCAAGACACAAACTTGAGTCTCCTATAATGAAAAAGTCTAACGCTCAAAAGTGTCACAGATTTCGGGTTTATTTGGTATTTCAGTCCCTTAAATCCACTGAGTTTTCAGCTTTTATGAGTTAATATGGAACTGTAAAATAGTAAAAACAGTGATGACATGGCAGGTATATTGATAGAATAAAATAATTTGTTTTGTGATTCTGTCTGTGGGGAAAAAAAAAGAGAAAAGATGCAGAAGTAGAAATTGCTAGTTTTAAGAAATTCCTGAGAGATGTGTACCTCATTTACTCCTATAAACTGAAATACAGAGGTACTCGAAGTGCAATAATATTGAAGTACTTTCTTATATGATTAGCTCTACATTTTGCCTCTCATGTCCAACAAATAATAATTGCCAGTTCTTTGCATTTCTCACATTGTTCTGGAAGCAATAAAATATTTATTCTTTGTGGAGCCAATTTAATTTTTTTCCTTATCTCCAACCAGTAAAGCAGTGATGAAGTGCATTATTGGTATGCAACACATGTCACCAGCAAGAAATTTGTAGTATTTATCTGATATGTAATTGTAATGGTATAATTCATGAGAGAGACTATTTCAGTAAATTCCTTGTGAAAAGCAAGGAAACAGGGCAGTTTTCTCTGAGGCTGGTAAATAAACAGATATCAATATGTGCCTAGAAAATCTGGAGGTTGGGTTTCTGGGAGAGGGAAATGACTGCATTAAAACTCACTCCGTGTGCTTAAAAATGCACATCACATCCATCCATCAGCATTGCCTTCACTCGTTCTCCACGGCCACGAGTAAAACACATTGATCTTTGTCCTTCCCAACAGCCCCTGGATTTTGAGACCAAGAAGTCCTACACTCTGAAGGTGGAGGCAGCCAACATCCACATCGACCCGCGCTTCCTCAGCGGGGGTCCCTTCAAGGACACAGCCACCGTCAAGATCGTGGTGGAGGATGCTGACGAGCCACCAGTCTTCTCCTCACCCACCTACCTGCTGGAGGTGCACGAGAACGCTGCTCTCAACTCCGTGCTGGGGCAGGTGACAGCCCATGACCCCGACGTGTCTTCCAGCCCTATAAGGTAGGGCTGCTTTGAAGTGCTCTTTGGGAAAACGGCTGGCAGATCCCGAGTGTATTTCCCCGCTCCTTGTGTGACTGTGCTCATGCTGTTCCGTCTCTGTGAAGGTGCTTGGAGATGATTTGGTTTATGATGTTAGATCTATCAGTTCAGATCATTTTCAAAGTCCCCTAAATGCTCCTTGCCATAGGAGTAGTCTTATGAAACAGAGGAATGCAATGAAAGTAAGAATGTGAGCGTTTCTTACGAGAAATGAGGTTGGATGGGGTTGAATCATCACTGTGTATCTCTGCAGTGAATTTAAATAATCCAGTAGTGTCTGCTCTAACAATACTGAGTTTGTGCCATGCACTTGTAAGGTTGTCAAAACAGATTTTGTATTCCTTTGTCTAAAGCCATTCCTGGTTTAAAGATACAGAGACGATTATGCCCATATGAGTTTTGCATCTTCAGATTATGCTATTTTCCCTTGGTGATCTAATTTGAACAAAATCTTTCATTCCAGTTTGATCAGATCAGTGGGTTTTATCTCATTTGATGAGCACAGATCTTCCCCTCCCCCTTGGTAGTGTTGCATGGTGTGATGATAGTGTTCCAAAGCACACTCTGCTCTGTGTAGTACTGCCTGCTAAAAGCATTAGGAAAACCAACACCAAAATGTGAAACCCATAGCAAAAGTATATGTGGAGAGAGTCTATTTAATAGTAATCATCGCTGTGCATTGCTGCCTCAGGGAATTTAAACCAAGCAAGTAGTTGCAGCATCAGGAGAATGATGTTAGTTGTTATAATCCATCATTTTCTATCACTATCATTTTCTAATCATTGTCACTTCCATCAGGTTTGTTGCAGAGCTGGACTTTAAACCTTTAACTAGAGGCCCTACATGTTGCATATGATAATATATTGTATTCAGAATTAGGAATTCAGAATTGCCAGCATGTTTGGATGCATTAGAACTTGTGTGTGAAGGTTCTGGAGAGTATTTTTGGGTTTTATACAGCTTCCTCCTGAGGGGCCAAAAAATGGATCTGAGTAAGCGGTTTACTTCATTCCCACTTTTTCATCATTTTATAAATCAAGAGACCTTCAAACTTTGAAAAGCAAAAATATTTTGTGTGTGTGCAAACTGTTTTAGACTATTATTGCTCATCAGGTCATATAGGAACTCTTGGCATCCATGAAACAGAACTGGCCAAAATTCATTACATTTAAACTAAGAGGTAATTTATTAGTATGATTATTACTATTCAATTTATTAGTATGTTTTCTGTCTTTTTAAAAAACAATGGATGCATTACTTTATAAGATTTATTTTTTTCTGCAATACTGGCTTAATAGCTAATTAAGGAATATACAGAGCCTAATTTTCTATGCAACTTCTCTTCTCGTGTTTGCTTACTTGATTAATTTGGCTTTATCTGGGAGAGCTCTAGAAAGCCCAAATTATTTTCAGGGTTTTTTAAAATTTGTTGCACAAAAATATTTTAAGGCCAAAAAAAAAAAAAAAAAGGATTTCAAGTTAGTAAGTCTGCTATTAAAGGAGAGAAAATATAAGTTGGGAGCAGAAATACAATTACTTACTTTCTAATTTGGAACAAAATAGGAACCTGGCAGGTTCTAACAGAAATATGTGGAAACATGGTTTTCTGTGATTGCAATGTGCATTTCAAGTGTTTATTCTGTTATTGCATCAAATTTATGGTGCAAATTTTATGCGTATGTTCTGTGATACCATTTCAAAAATATAAACTTCAGTTAAAAAATTGAAAAATTACAACAAGCTGTTCTAAAACTGATGCACATTTTTAATGTTCTGTGTTGCCTGGCCTTTTTTGATGTATTTTTTTTTCTTTAAAACAGAATTTTAGAAGGCAACAACGCATTGTATTTCAAGGAAATTACCTTTTTTTCAGTAGATATCTGTTCTATCAATATTTTGCTTAGACAGAGCTACTGTGTACATTTGTTACAAAAAGCCAGGCAGCACAAACAAAATATGAATCACCTTCTGTGCTCCCAATACCACATCTGCTTTGCATTGGTCTGACACACAAAGGCTGCACACATTCAGGGTAAATGAACTAAAACTTGGATATCTCTGAACATGGGAAGAGTCTGATAATTGAGTCAAAGGATAAAGTGTTAAGGGATTTAGAAAAATTATTGTAAAATACAGTCTGGAAAGAAGCTAGTCCTGTGGTCTCATGGAAGGTGTCCTGCCCAAGGCAGGGATTGGAATTAAATGATTTTTAGGGTCCCTTCCAACCCAGGCTAGTCTATAATTCTATGATTTTTCCCTTTTTTTTAAGGAAAAAAAGAGTTCCTCCTCATTTTTAACCAACACCCCAGCAGTTTGTTTCTTATCCTTGCTTAGAAGAGATGAAGCATGATCTGATCTTTCTCTCGCTTGATCTAAAGGCATGAAGCCTCTCCTAGGTTTACAGGCAGGTGTAACAGATGGATTTTTGGGGCTGTCCAGTGCAGAGCCAGGAGTTGGAATCTGATGATCTTTGTGGGACAGGGTATTTTATGATTCTGTGATTTTTTTTTTCTAATCCATCAGCTTTAAGATAAGCAGCACAAGCCCTTTTTGATCCTTAGCTGCCATTCTGCAGTACCTGCCACTTAATGCCCTCCTCATTTTTGGTGAAAAGGCTTTAAAATTTGGGTAATAACTGTAAGAATGGTCTGTAGTTTGTCTTACTCTAGCCCAGTAATTCCAGAATCATGTGCCAGTGCCTTGTCTGTATGCCTCTCCCCTGGGAAAGGGCCCAGTGAGTTCAGCTCTGCTGCAGAGCTCTGCTGTGGCTGATGTGGGAAGGGTGGAACATCCTGAGCTCAGCTTTAGCCTGGGAAGATCATTCATTCTCTGTTAGAACCCAGCTGGTGATCCCAGGAGTACTCACTGCATGCTCCTGCTGTTATTTTATAACCATGCTGTATTTGTCTGCAGTGCATTATCTTGGATAAAGCACGATCCGAGCACACAGGAAAAACCAAGAGTCATAATCTTTCTTCCTATACTGCAACTGCCCTGCTGTAAATCACTGCCCTTCAGTGGCTTTCTCCGTGGAGAGATAACATTCACTGGAGCAGGTTTTCCCATTCCTGTCGGCAGAGATTTCATCTTTGGCAGCAGTTGATCATTTTCTTAATTCACAGCAGGTCTTAAAACCCAGATCCAATCTGCTGTGCCTCCCCAATGGTGCAGTTGTTTATCAGTCACTAAGTACCCTGTCCAGTCCACGTGGCATTAATAAACAATGGAGATTTACCACTCCTGGGGGTCACTGCTGGGATTCACATCTCAGCAGGAGCAGCAAAAAAGGCTTTCTGCTCCTATTTACATTGGTGCAAATAAGGACTAGATCAAATGAAGCCATAAGAGCAGGACTGAGAATCATTCCAAGGCTCCTGTTAAACCACTGTGGGGTTGTTCCTATAATTGCCATAGCAGACTCATAAACTAACCCAAACTTCCCAATAACCTGCTCTGGCTTTATGGCAATTTCAAAAGATATTATTTCCCAAGATATTCCTTTCTCATTTTTGGAGAAATATATGTTTTATGTATGTTTTATGGATCTGACAATTCATTCCCATTAAAAAGAGTTACAACACCATTATCATGAAAAGAAAACTGCAAGTATACTATTAGTTTTCCCAGGTTTATGACACTGCAGATTTTATTTTTTGGTTTTGTAACAAATATTTATCAGATTAAAATCAGGAGAGGGTTTTACCTCTTTGTTGTCTTGCAAAAACATGCAACTTATGTTAAAAATGTTTCCTCTTCAATTGGTGGGTTTGTGTTGTGAATAAATACTGCTGGGATGAGATGAAATGTGGTATAATAAACTCACAAAGGTGTCACTCCCTCTTTTATAACTTCAAAACCTGCATGGCAGGAAGGCCGTGCATGGAAGTTAAAGCAAGGATTGATCCTTAGAGAAAAACTCTGTTTTCCCTCAGTGGAATTTATGTCAAGCCCAGGTCAACTGAACACTGAATAGCATACAAGCATTTCACATTTTATTTTGTTTGTGGACTGTAGAAATTTCATAAATGTTTGATATCAGTAGAGTTCTTTCAGCATCATTACATAAAATACAAGAATGAAAAGACAGTTTTAAGTATGACTTCTTAAAAAGAGCTGATTGTTGTCTTCTCTTGTATTTTCTTGGGTGAAATCTTAAACCTGTGAAGGGCTGTAAGGTGTTTTATACTAACTTCACTAGTACCAGAATTTTACTTCTAATGCTTTAATTGGAACTAGGGAGACATCAAAATACGGTTAAGATCCATTTTCAAAAATGATTGCCTGAAGTTAAGTACCTACAGCTTTATTCTTCCACACAAGTGACCTGATTTTCAGAAATGCTGAGTTTAGTGCAATTCCCATTAAACCACTGAGAACTAAGTATGTGGAGCTCACGAGAAAATCAGTTTACTTAAATGTCCAAATATAGATGCATGTGCCCAGCTTTAGGCACAGATATTTGGAATTTTACTTCATGTTTTTCTGCTGCTCTTCTTTCCAAAATAGTAATTTTTAAGTGAGTAAAACTAGTACTTCTCGGCGTTTGAAAACAGAGCAAGCAAATATCCAACAAATCCCATTTCCTAGTTAAACTGGAAATTAGCTCCCTCTTAAGTCCATTATTTGTCAAGTAACCTTACCAGTGTGATCAGGTTAGCTTTGGTCTTTGGTAATGCAGTCTTTAAACACTTAAACTTGGAGATTTTGATAAGCTTTCATCGTTTAGAACTCTTTTTGAAAGTGAGAATACATTGCGCAAATAATCTAATTGCAATGTAACTTCCATTCTAAAGATGAAAATATCTGATGCTGAAATAATAAAATAATAAAAAAAAAGATGAACACAATAATCCTAAGCTTTGAAATCAGATCCTAATGCTGAGTCTATTAAAATTGATTGTGTTAGGCTGGAATGAGTTTTGAGTTCATTGGAATATATTTATTGTAGCGTATAAAGGGACCTCCGAATCAGAATTTTTCTTTGGAAATTGCTTTTGATAAAGCACAAACCAGACTGGAATAGCTGATTTTCCGATAACTGTGCCATTCTCACTGTAGCAAAATACATTCTTTCTCTTTTATTGGGGGATTTTAACAGCACGCTTGCAAAAGGTAGAAAAGTGATGAGAAAGCGACAGTCTTGAGTCACTTTCCCGGCCACTCCACAATGTAATTGAGCCTGATACCATATCATAACTCACCCTATTGTGCCTTGGTATAATGCAGAACAGATGTAAAAACTGCCAGTGCGTACTGCTGGGTTCTGTAAAGCACAGACACAAAGGCTTAAAAGGCTTTCATAGAAATCCACAATTAGGATTTGGTAAAACCCCTTGAAGTCAATTTCTGTTGAACCATATCAATAGTTTATCACTCAACTCTCTCATTCCCTACCTCTCCTGTGAAGAAACTGAAGGCTCAATTTTGTGATTAAATTTCTTTTCGCAAATAATTCATTAATAAAATAACTCTGCGAAAATGGACAAACAGAAGAGCTTTCCCTGGAGATCTGGACCTGAGCTTGAAATCATCATCGTGCTGAATGCACCACTGCAGCTCTGTCTCCTTGTCAGGCTGCAGAATTTACCTGGACATTCACATTTGCAAACTCTGACTACCTGTCAGATGCAACTTGTTTTGTCAAAAACCGATGATGTCAACCCATAAAAGCATCAGGCCTCCAGTGTTTGCAGTATTTTATAGGAAGAAATGGTGATTCACTGTGCTCTGCCTGTGGAGCTGCTTGAGCCATAAGCAAATAATGTGTTTGGTGAATCGCTCATGCTTCGTTAATCTGGAATTTATTGGTAAAATAACATTATTCAGCCCATTTTTAAAATAACCAGGAAGCCCACCATTTTGGGGTGCTTAATACATTACTGCTGAAATTATCATCAGTTCCTGTGAAATACCATAGAAACTGTCTAATAAATGTGATGGATTGTGTAATTAACTCTTGATCAGCACCGTTTCTCAGAGATGTTACCCAGTGAACCTGAGGGCACTTTACGACCTTCACACTGGGTATACAGCTAATTACTCCTTGGGCAATAATTATTAAGTTTTTTTAGCCTCAGTTTGTCATTTTGTCTTCTAAATTATTATGCTATTGAGCCTCTCAATCCATTTGGCTATAAAACTGCAGCACTCCGAGGGCTCCCTAAATTGTCTGTGACTGTATGGATTACACCAACTTCATTAAGTAGATTACAGGGATGTCTGTTTTGCAGGTTTTCTATTGATCGCCACACTGACCTTGAGAGACAGTTCAACATCAACGCAGAGGATGGGAAAATAACTCTGGCAACACCCCTGGATAGAGAAACCAGCACATGGCACAACATCACCATTGTAGCCACTGAAACTAGTAAGTGTTGTGTGCTCTGACTGTCCTGTTGGGTTTATAATTAATGGTGACAGGCTGTGCAGTGGAAGCTGTCTATAATTCAGTAAAATAAAATGTATTGGGTGTTCATATCAGAGAATTTCTGAAAGAAAGCTTAATTTCTGTGCAAGTTCCATTTGTTTTGGTTTTCACAACTGCATGTTTTTTTTTCCAGTGAATATGGTAATAGAGATTTTGAAGAGATAGATGAGTACACATGTACAGGGTGCGCATGGTAAACATTAAAAAACAGTTTAAAAAGCCCAAACCAAAGCCTTATAATTAGCCATATTAAGACAGAAAAAATTAAAGCTTTGCTATTGTGGAAGTAAATTGAAGGCTCAACCCAGACGTTCTTAATGCTGAGCGCTATTATGTTTCAGTGCCATAAATGATTAAGCACAGGGGTAATGTTGCATGAAAGTAGTGCTGTTGGATACGTATGGATGAGTTTACTCACACCCAGCTCTCGACAGGAACCTGCATTGTTCAGCTCCACAGAGCCTTGGTGCCTGCTCTGCACACCTGAGTCAGGAGAGCTGCCCTGCCTGCCAACACGGGTCATAGATTTTAATCAAGGAGAATTCTTAATTAATTTGGAGCTGCGAGCGCTGCTGCCAGGATCACACACGGCAGTGTAATTTATTATTCATATTAGCACTGGGTTTGAGGCTCTGCATTCGGCACAAGCGTGCTGCAGCAGAGGAGCAGGTGGGGACATGGGGCTGGCACCCCGTGCTGTGCCCTGAGCTGGAACACAGACCCTGCAGCCCTCGCTGCTGCCGCCTCTGTTGTGCTCTCAGTGGGCAGGCAGGACCCCGTTTGGGCTCACACTTGACACAGCATTGCAGGAGTATCTGTCTTCTGAGCCTGGTGATCAGTGCTGCATGGAGAGAGCAGGGGGATGTGATCTTTGCTTTCCCCCAAATATCTTTTTAGAAGGATACAGCATCATGGCACAGAGCATTTGAAGCTAAGTAGCTGTGTAGCTATGAACATAATAAATTAGGGGATAAAATATGCTTATTTGGCCCACTTTTGCTGTCTAATATTTTTCCTGTGGTACCTGTTTTCAAAACCCAGCATGTTAGGAATTCATGACACACGTAAGTGAGAAAGGTAGGTCTGGTTTTAACCAAGCTCCCAGCTTACCCTCCTTGTAACCTGTGTTCCTCTGACCCAGCTCAGGAATTTGGGAATTTCATTGCCAGCATTGCCAGCAGTGGCCTATTACTGTTCCATCTTGTAGCCAAAGACTGCTTTAATAAATTAGCAGAAATACTTTCTGCTTGCAGAAAAGCCAAGCCTCAGGAAAGCACATGAGGAAAGAAAGGAAGGTCTGGTTTCATCAGGCATGTTTCCTCTGGGTAGTACCTGATCAGTTAATAATTCAAATGTTTTTAAAGGAAAAATATGTAAAATTTCCATACTAATTTTCTGAGATCATAAGATTTACCAACGGCATGGAAAGCAAAATTATTAGTTTATGATCCAAAATTTTCAGATGTTGGAATAGTGACATGTAGAGTGAAGTCATTTTTTATTTGGTTTCCTCCAACAAGTCAAAAAGAAACAAGATAAAAGGAATGATTTTGCAAGACACTCCTCCAATTCATTTTTAAATCTCCCTTACGTGTGTGTGTCAGAGCAAAGTTGCCAGAAGTGCACTGTACTAAGCTACACAAGAATGAAGTCTCCCCATTGCATTTTCAGTTTTTTAAACGTAATTATACTCAAGAATTTTGTAAGAAATCAGCCTTGTCATTAGACTTCATGGGAGCCTCAGCCTCTATTGCTATTGTGAAATTGCCTCTTATCAGACTGGCTATGAAAATAATAATGCCAATCTTGTTCTAAGCATTTGTGTTCCTGCTGATGGCTTTTTTTTGCATTCCTAATATAATTATTTGACATTTACATAAAACAAGGGCTAAATTTCATAGACTACTGTCTTTGCTTATTTAAGTGAAATTATTTTTAAGCTCCTCAAGCAGAAATTAAATTTGCTTATAGAACTGTCAAACAGGGGAAAATGGGCATTTTTAGGTTTTTTTTCCAAGACAGCAATAGGCAAAATCTCTGTTGTAAAATAACAGAAATCTGTTGGAGACAGACACAAGCAGCAAATGCAAATACAAAGTGTGTCATTAGGATGCCTTCACTGACAGTCTTATTAATGGACTGCTGATCTCTCCCAGGAAAATAAATACGTCGGAATTGTTCGTGCAGGAATATTTCCTCTTCCTGGGCTGGCTGCTTCCCAGCCCTGTTCAAGGCTCTCCCCTCTCTCTGCAGGGCAATGACCAGACCATTTAATTGCCATTAAATTTGCTTACTACTCATAAGGTTTCATACTGGGTTTTTTTCTTGATTCCCAGCATGGTAGATCCTAAATATACTCCGATTTAGCAACACTGTCATAGATAAACACCAACTTTGACCAATCTTTAATTCCCTATTTCAGACCTTCATGCTGGTAAGGTACATGCAGGTAACTTTGTGATCTAAGCACAGGTAATTTTTGGCAGTTTCCTGCTGTCATCATGACAAAGTTATTTATTTGAATCATCCCCCAGCCACTGTCTTAGGTAGGAATCTTCCAAGGCAGGATTGGTCTGGCTGGATGGAGCATTGCTGCTTCTGCATTTTCACTTGAGCTGGGCATGAAGATCCTCAGGCTCAGACTGGCTGATCTTTTTAAGAGTCATCAGATTTAAAATGTGTGTGGATAATTTTAAATGTTTTTAGTCTGAGTGCTCCAAAATATGAACTTAACCCTTCCATGTCTAACAGAAGTAGGAGGAGAAACTGAAAAACATTAGCCAGTGGGGAATGTGACTCTTTTCTACGGGTACTTGACAGGCAAAAGACCAGTTTGGGGGAGTTTTTTTGGTGGGTTTTTGGTGGGATTTTTCATTTGTTTGGGTTTTTATTTAGAAGAAAGACATTTTCTGTCTTTTCTTGTTCATAGATGAGTAGTTCTGAACTGGCCAGTGCTTGTTCAGAAGAAATTCATGCTACTGGTGACAAACAGTATTTTATTCAGAGACCTGTGCAAAGTGAGGTGTTTTGTGTGGTGCTGTTTCCCTCCTTTACTTTCCCATTGCTGACAGAGTCCTTCTGAAGGAGTTTCTAGTTTCCTGAAGCCTTAATTTTCAGGGAGTTAAACTGGCCAGATGGACAAAAGAACAGCTGCCTTGAGTGGCTCTCCCTCAGACATTTGTCTAAACTTTTGCACTGCCTTAATTTTCTGGTTCCCAAAATGCTTGGACAATGCCCAGAGCTTTTGTTTAAACCCTGTTTAAACCCCAATAACCACGTTGTGTTCTGGTTGTGGTGAGGGACACACCTGGTGCAGCTCGGGTGGGAGCCCAGAGAGCCAGCAGGGTGTGACCTGTGGCCATTGGCATGACAAGGGTTCAGGGGACCTCTGCACCTTTGGTCTTCTCATCTGCTACCCTTAAATCTGTCTACACTTAAATATTCCATATTTCTGCACACTTTTCCTGTTGTGTGATTTCTTACATCTCTGTCTTATGTGATCAAATTAATTTTTGCTTCTTTGTTGTTCAACTTTTTTCCTCGCTGGTCTCCTCTGTACTGATGAATTCTGCCATGTGGATTTTTAAGAGAAGATAATATTAGAAAGAGCTTTGATGTCTTTGAGAGATCCCTCTGAAATACCAGGCTTAGGGTGTGCAGAAGAAATACACTCATGGCAAGGGCAAGACTCAAAGCTATTGAACCTGTGAATTGATTCTTAAATTTTCTTTCTACACTGCCATCCATCCAAGTTTACCCTGCAGGACGGAAAGGAGCAGGAATATTCAGGTGACAACAGGCTGGAGGAAGCAGGTCCACTGGCAAAATGATTCCCTGAGAATGAACCTTTGTAGTCTGTGGATGTAAAAGGTGAATGTTGTCACTGACTCTGGACTTCAAACACTGAACTAATGAGATTTCTCATTAGTTTGTGGTGTAGCTGAGACTTACACGAGCTTAAAGTTGTAGCCCAGGTTGGGAGGTTTATTTTAAATTTAAATGCTTGAGAGAACAGGGGTGAGTGTAGTCTTGCTTTGCAAGTCAGGGTTGATGGTGCTGCTCATGTGTTTGAGCTCTCTGGAGCTATATCCTGAACAGGAAAGGAATCTGGGGGCATGTGCAAGTATTTTTTGACAGCCTGAATTGCAGTGCAGTAAGAATGAATGATTAAATTACTGACGTCTCTTTTGGTGCATCCTTTTTGTGTGTACAAAGGCTCATCACATCTTTGGTTCTTTGCTACTTGCCTGAAATGAATTTCCTACCATTCAGTAAAATCTAGTGAAGTCAGGATCCTAACAGTCAGATGTGATCCCATTCTCCTGAACCGCCAAATGCATTTCTTCGTTGTGCAGATTACAATTACAGCTGTAACTCTGCTCCCATTGACGTGCTCGTGTTGCTGGCATTAACTGGTTGGCAGTTTTGCTGGGCAGTGGAGCAGAGCAGGGCTCAGGCTGGGCTCAACCTCCTCAGCATTCTGCCAGTTCCTTGCATGGGTTTTGCAGCACTTACCACGTTCTGTGTTGTCAATGCTAGTCAGAGGAAAAGAAAATCAAATAGCCATGACTTATTTATTAGAACATTTTTGCTACAGATTCTGAATGGAGCTCAGAATCGCTGATCATTCAAGCGATCAGATTGCCAGACATGGATAAAGCATGTAATAATTAAACTCTCTTCTCTTTCTGCCTCCAGCTCCATGGATTTTCATTTCCATTTTCTAATGGCTGGAACAACCACCTTGCAGACACTTTCCTAGCACACTCACTATGTCAGCCATTAATACTAAGGAAATGCCCTGTACTTCCAGCATTGCTGGTTAATTGATATAACAGCAGCACTAATAAATGGAGAACTGGTGTAGTTTGAAACCAAAGCAAAGGCTTATCTCAGAGAAGCTGGTTTAATGTAGCCTAGAAAGAAATTTATTAGCAACATAATTTGACTGCACAACATTCCTCTGATTTAAATATGAATAACCTGGTATTTGCATACTCATCCCTCCTAAACTGAAGCTGAGATGTGCTTGAGATACAGGATTCTAGTGAATTCTTTGGAAACAAAATATACTGCAATGCCTTCATTATTAGCAATGCTTATCTGAAATTCTCTTTTTAAAAAGTGAGGTCATCTTTTTCCCCAGAATATGTGTATTACATAGTAGAGCTTCCTTGAATGATACCACAGATTTCTAGAAGTGAAGACTTCTAAATATATTCCACTTGGCAGGCTCAGATTTGTGACAAACACATCAATAAATAACAGAAAGTGTGGCTCATTATCTTTAAAGACAGTGAAATGATGATCCCTTTAAAGTCCCTGAGCTGTCTTTCACCTGATGTTATTCAGTGGATGTTGCTGAGTGGACTACTCAAGGTTTATATTTTCCCTGAAGTTGTTATGATCATTTGCAGCACTGGATTCTTCTCCCTCCTGGATGGGATCTTGGGCAGGAATTGTTCCCTGGCAGGGTGGGCAGGCCCTGGCACAGGGTGCCCAGAGAAGCTGTGGCTGCCCCTGGATCCCTGGCAGTGTCCAAGGGCAGCTTGGACATTGGGGCTTGGAGCAGCCTGGCACACTGCAAGGTGTCCCTGCCATGGCTGGGTGGAACAAGGTTATTTTTAAGGTCCATTCCAACCCAAAGCACTCTGGGATCCTGTGATCCTCACCCTCTGCACGTCACACTCCCAGTTGGTTGGGGAATACAAATCCAGCGCCTGGGAGAGGATATTTCTCGTAGCCTGGAGCCATGCTTTTAGCCAAGTTTTAAACCTCTGAATGAAGGGTTTTAATGGAATTTCTGTTGTCCTTATTCTGCAGTCACAGAGCTCTTATTTCATTTGGGATGGAGTGCTTGACGCAATGGTTCTTGGCACTCAGCCCCACGTGCCAAGCAGGCAGCCCAAGGGCTGGGCACAGCACCAGAGCTGCCACAGCCAGCAGGAATTCTCCTGGATAATTACTCAAAGCAAGAGGTGAAAATCTAGACAAGATCTTGAAATGGAAATGGCGATTTGACCACAATAAATATTTTCCAGGCCCAGAGCAGAGGAGGCTCAAGGACAAAGCTGAGGGCTCTGTCTGACACAGGTAATTACCCACACCAACAGCATTCTTCGGAAATGAAGAACTATGAGGCAATTTTGTCACCTAATGGGAAAGGGCATAAAGCCAGAAAGGCTCTGTATGGTTTACCGAGAGTATAAATACAGTAATTGAATCATCACCCAGCACACGCACTGCTGAAGTTACCTGTGTTGTGTATTCCTTTAAAAAATGCAAGGACACTAATTAAAAAGGAAGAGAAACATATTTCTTCAGAACAAGCCTTCAGCTACAATGTACTTTTTAATGCCATGGATACCTTTGCTTTTATTATACTTTCATTTATTTAATTTTATTTAGCCTTTTATGGTAAAAATAACTATAGGCGTTATTAGCAATAATTCTAACATTTTAGGGAGTTACTTTGGTACATCATATAATTATCTCTAACTTAGGGCTGAGTAAATTTCAGTAAGTTTGAGAAAGAGATGGAAGTAAGCCTTTATGGAGGTTTAAACAAGAGAAGCTCAGGAATATTAAACTTTTTCTGCTTGACCCTTTTTGCTCTGGTTTAGTGGAACTCAAACTATATAATCCATCATTTTAACAGTGAAACACAGAATTTACTAAGGTAGTTTTTATCCATTTGCGCATCACCAGAGGGTTACAGAGCTGCTGAGGGTCGCTGAGGGTTTGCCATTGGGCATGGAGGGCTGGTGCCTCTTGTCAAACCAGTTGGCAGTTCTCAGCTCTGAAAGGGATTCAGACACAGCACACATTTTCCCATCAGTGTTTTACACACTTGTGAATAAAGCATCTGAGTAGTTCAGTGAAAATAAAAAAAAAAAAAACACCAAAAAAAAAAAAAAAGTCAAAGAAGGTAGTAAGCATCATTATGGCAAGGAAAAGAAGAGAGATTTGCAGATTTGCATGAACAGTCTAAATTACATTTCTGTTTTCCAGGCATTGTAAATCCAGGCTAGACATCCGAGTTCTAGATTGGCAAGTATTCATTTCACAAAGACATACTGGAGTTGGAACAGTGTTCAAAGCTTAAAACACAAAATGTTGGGGTATTAGGTGGTGTTTTAGAAGGAAATAAGGTTTTCTGGGGCACAAAACAGGGAAGGATTCAAGTCAGGAATACAAGCAGAACTGTAAATTTAATTTAATTAATTAATGCAAAAAATATTTTTTAGTTACTTTGAGGAAATCTGGAGGCTGGTTAAACTGCCCAAATAGATATATAGACACTATATAGGTAGATATATATTATATCAGCAAGTAAGGTAGATATATATTATATCAGCAAGTAAGTGCATCTTTACTCTGACTAACTACCAACTGGCCATCTGCACTTTGAACATTTGAATTAGGAGTTCTAAGGAAAATAAGATTCATCTTAGAAATCCTGTGTGGAATTCACCTCATTTGAGAAGCTGAGTTCATCAGTTCTGAGCAGAATGCAACAATCTCAAATCTCCACTGTTTTTTCTGCACAAGAGCAGGTCAGAGTTGAGGTTTGTAAATAAGTGTAATTTTAGACAATCTTCTTTAAGCACAATTCTGTCTAGAACAAAGATTCTGAACAGCATGCAATGAGCTTTCTAGCAAAGGTGCTGGGTAGCAAAGAATGGAACTATTTTCTGGCTGAAAAACAAAGGAGGTGATTTTTTAAATGCGCTGGGGAGGTATTTTTTGCATATTGCTAAAGGTATGCAAGTAAGAAGGTTTGATGCTGAACTCCTAGAACCTGATTCATATCCAGCAGTATTTTATCTGTGAAAGAAACATAGGAGTAATTAAACTGCACTGTTAAGAAAATCAGTCTCAGAAAGGAATATGAGCTCTAAAAGTAATGACATTTAAATGCTTCTATAATAAATTCTGCTTTAATAACAATTTTTATTAAAGCATTTTGATGTTTTGTCTATGAGTAAGGGAGGGATTTCATTGGAGCTATAAATTATTTTACTTCAATCATGAAATGATTTCACATAAAAACTCCCAAATATTCCAGACAACTTGTCCTCAATCAGTCTGCTTATTGTTATTATTATTGCTGCTAGTCATTAGAAAATTTCATAGCTAATTATAATTGACAATAAGACCTTGCATATCTGAGTCAATATTTTTATAAGATTTTAATATGCATGAGGTATTAGCATATTAATAATATAATTGCTCTAAAGTGTGGGCCAGATTCCTGACTGTTTTATGGCTGCACAACTCCCTTGGTTAAGCTGGAATTGAGAAACACAGCAGCAAATCATGTCCTGGTGCATTTGTTGTGTCTTAAAAGTTTTTCTTCAATCAATTTCTTTTCCTGCCTGTTCACTGCCTTATTTTTAAAGCAAATTCTTTTCTGTCATTCAAGGACACCATGTTATTTTCTGGATTTTCTTTTTTTCTTTCTCGTTGTTATATTTAGGAATTAAAACCTGTTACTTCCTCACAACCATTTAAGACATTAAACTGCCTCAGCAAATCTGGAATCCTAATTAGGCTTGTGGTGCTGTGATCCCCAAGAAGTACAGATCCAGTGGCATTCCATCACTCTGCTATTGTTCTAGAGTGTATAATGAAAGTGTCAGAAAGATATTCTGAGGTTCTTTGTTTTCCTAACTGTTTTTGTCCTTCCTACTGGTGCTTGCCATGAGGAAATGGAAAACCTTTTTTTCCAAAAATTTTAGTAGGCTCTAACTTCTGCTGAAATGATGCATCTGCAGAGCAATGCTTCCTACTTGTAGATGCTTCCAGAGATCACAAATTTTACTTTGCTGTTGATTAGTCTTGAAGTTAGATATTATTTTTCCATTTGTTTTTTGTTTTATGGCTGTTTATTTACTTGATTTGCATTGACTTTTTGCAAAAAAAGTTAACTCTAAGACTTGAAACATTTCTAGCTGGCCATTTTTTTAGTAGTTAATAAGCTGCTAGTAAGTGCTAAACCTTTAGCTGTATTTTTATTTTTTTTGCGGTTGTAATGATTCCCCACTTCAATAGCTAACACAGGTAATTTACTGAGTGTAACATCACTGCACACTTCCTCCTGACTTGTATCCTCGTCAGAGACAAGTGAGGCTCAATATCACAGTGCTTTATCACAAATACAAGTTTGCTTCTGCCAGAAGTTGTTTCAGTTTGGTCTCTGGATAGATGTGTGGGTGGAAGGATGTTGGCAGTATTGTGTTTTTTTATTGTTTTCTCTTAAGGATTTACTTAGGATCAGTGAATAAACTGGAATTGCTTCATTGTCATAAACCTGATGTGACTTTAGCAGCTTCCAATACAACCCGCTCAAGCAGCTCTACTAATACGTTACTTTGAATTATGTATTTGTTTACTCATATTGATGTGTCACATATATCTTGATTATATGTCACTGTGAATATAAAACTCACTGTGGTCACAATTAGAGATGCAGAGCAGCCTCTAAGAACACGCTGTTTGTATCCAGAGCTTCTGTCAAGAGACAAGGACCCATAATTTTTACTCAAATATTGCAAAGACGCTCTAATTTCTGATCAGGATGCCCATTCCAACTCTTTCAAGCATCATCCCATCCATTTGCTCCCCATGCTTGTATATTCACCATTTCTCTCTCATAGTTTATATCCCATTCATTCACAGAATCCCAGAATCCTTGGGGTTGGAAAATCCCTGCCAGCCCCTGGAGTGCCAGCTGTGCCCAATGGCCACCTTGTCCCCAGCCCAGAGCCCTGAGTGCCACAGCCAGGCCTTCCTGGGACACCTGCAGGGATGGGCACTGCAAACCTCCCTGGGCAGCTCCTGCCAAGGCTGAGCACCCTTTCCATGCAGAAATTCCTGCTGCTGGCCATCCTGACCCTCCCTTGACAGTGCCTTCAATCCCATCATCCGTGAGCCCATGACACAGACAGGGCCCAGCACTGAGCCTGGGGACACCAGCAGTGCCTGTCCCCAGCTGGGTGTGGCACCATTCCCCATTTCTGGGTCAGACCATCAGTCAGTTCTAATCCAGGGAACAGTGAACCTCCCCAAGCTGTGGGCTGCAGATTTTTCAGGAGAATGCCAGGGGAGAGAGACAGTGTCACAGGCTTTGCCAGGTGACAGTGTGCAGGTAAACACACCCACAGCCTCCAAATCCCTCTGGGATGCCCTCTGCATGTCCCTTGTAAGGAGCACTCGTGTCATCCAGCACATGGAGCATCTCCTAGCTCTTCTAGCTTTGCTCCTTGCAGTCCATGCAGGGGAATAGGAAGTGGTGACAACAAGGTGCAGTTTTCAAAACATACACGTTGTGATTAAAGACAAACTGCCATTCAGAGGGATTTGGAATAACCAGAAAGCCTTGAGTTTCTGGGTTGTTGGATTTTTGGAAGTGGCATGAGGGGTGGGGATTGTCTTTGTTCCCCATTTCCCTCCAGCTCTAAGGTAGATATGAATTAGTTCCAGCATCCTCTGCTCTCTCCAGGGCAAACTCAGAGCTCTCTGCCTGTGGCCCATGCTGTCACTGTAGCAGAGGATAACTTCTCTTGTCATGCACAGTTAAGTCTAAAGAGAACAGTCTTTCCATTTTCTCTTATAAACAGGTTGTGGTAGAAGAGGCCCTTTTCACGGTTGTGAGCTACATTTGAGGGAATGTTTTGCTTTTCTGATCTAGTCTCTCCTTTCCAAGCCCTTTTGATCTGTCTGTGCACTCAGACAAGACAATATCATGCAAATACACCGAGCAAAATGAGATACTTCTGCCGAAAATTACAAACCTTTCCCGGTTTTGCAAATGGATCTTACAATTCAGAGGGTATCAGAGGTAATTACAGAGTAACTATTTGTGAGGCTGCTGAATAACTGCACAGCTTCATGGCATGAAAAATAGCTGAGAGGTCACACTTGAATGTCAAATTACAGCCTGACCTCGGATAAGCAAAATGAGGGCTAACTGATTCTATCAGTATGTATTGTACCTGTATGAAAGGAATAGACTCTCTTTTTTAAATTTAGTTTTATTATCAGGTTTTACAAATCAGTGTTGATCCTCTGAAGTTAACAAAGTACCCAGTTGAAATCCCTGGTTTAATTTAAAGTGTATTTATATTTGATATCTTAAAATTATTTCAAATGTAGGAAATAATGCAGTAGTGCTTACAGTGGCATGCAAAGAACTGAATGCAGGGCTAGGTGGAATATCACTGATAAAAAACAAGATGCATTTGGTCTTTTGGCAGGCATGTCCCCTCTTTGTGCAAATTTTAGGTGATTGATTCAGAATCTAATTGGTTCTGGGTTGTATGAAACAACTTTAATGTTTTACATGCACTAATGTGCAAATAAAAGAAAACCCCACCGAAAGAGAGTGGAAGCAGGACCTGAAGAATGTGGTTTATTTAATTAGCATTTTCTGGCATGGTGCGTGCATGTATCAAAGAAATTTTACTATTTATTTTTTGTTTTGCTATTGTCAGTGGCCTGAAAGTAGAATCCCTCCTTTAGTCCAAGTGATAAAGTGATAAAATGTATGACCTCATCTATTGCTTAAAGGTAGGTGAGTGTGGCCCTCCTGAGTCACCTCCTCACAGATGGAGTTGCTGAACTTTGGCAACTCTTAACTCCAAATTCAGCTTTGAAGAGGTGGATGATCCTGAGCCACTCCTTGGTTCAACTTGTGACAGTCTCTCCGTGAGGAAATAGAAACCGAGTGTGACAAAGCTTTGCTCTTGCCTCATTCACCCTTCTGGAGCTCACAACAAAATAAACCCAGCGAGCTGCTGAAAGGAGCTGAAACTTCTCAACTCTGTTATTATTTTTCTCCCAAAGAATGACTTAGGGAACAAACCTGAGAAATATGTTCCACATCTTTTCCTTCCGGCGCCCCTCCCACACACACGAACACACAGCGACTCGCCGCAATCTGTGCTCCATGTGCTGAAAGAAATACTAATGGAATAATAATTAGGAGGCACTGCTTGTTTCTTGCCTTAGCAACTTGTACAGGAGCCTTCCTGCTATGCTCTGGTATGTTTATGTTGCTGTTTAGACAATCCACAACTTCTCAGCCTTTAAAAATTCAATGATTTCAATGGGAATCCAAATCTTCCTGGTGAACAATTCTGTCTGGGTTTTCAGTTTGGTTGTTTGAATTTTGTCCTAGCTCAGAAATAGCTTGTGTTCTGGTATTTTTAACAGAAATGCTGGCAATTACTGCTGCCTTCCTGACAATTTTGGAGTGGGTTTCAGGCACTCAGCCTCTCTTGAATCAGATCATTACCCAACGCTGCAGACAAACGAGCTCAGTATTTGCTGCACTGATTCCTAGAGTTAAGCTGCAACATAAATAAAACCTCCATTTCACAATAGCATCTGTGTACCTAGATTCTTGAAGTCAGATTTGTCAGTTTTATATGACAGAAAGATTGTTATAAGCTGTGGCACTCTAGAGGTAAAGGATTGCCTAAAGAACGCAACAACATAAACTCTAACAGGAGAAATAAACTTGTCCTGCATGTGGATTATCTTAATAAAGTCATCAAATAAAACTTTGATAAAGTCATGGGGACTGGATCTGTTAAAAATACAGCTTAATAAGGTTGAAATATAAGGGATGTAAACAAAGCACTCTTGTTTTTATTAAGTCAGTGATTCAGATTGTCTTTTGATTTCTTTGTTAGAACTGGAACTTCCTCTACTTCTAATTTAAAATATTATTATCGTTGAAATTTCACTGAATCAGAGAAGCATGAAATAGCCATTTCCAAACCATGTGGTGATTAATAATAATAATAATAATAATAATAATAAAAATAAAAGATGGGTTATTTTCTAGGAATCTACTTTCTATTCAGGTACTTAATTGTAGTTAAAATGCAAGCCAGCTAATAACTTTTAAACAAGAGCAGTGAAGTGATTTTGGATTATTCAATTACCTAAAGGAAAACTGGACTAGACTGCATTTCTTTGGGTTAAATAAATTTTAAACTTCATTTTGGGCCCCAAAAATTCTCTTTATCTCCAAGACCATTGTATTAATGAAGGGAAGACAGGGGAAAGTGTTTTAAGCACGTTCATGAAGTATTAAGTGTTTATGGGAGTTGAAAGCTGCATTATGTTTTGTTAGTTATGGAACAAGACCAGAAATTGTATTTATAAGCTCTAGTTATTCCTGGTAGGACTTTGCTGTGTGCAGTAACAATGTCAGCAATACTCAGTGCTTCGTAATACAAATTTCACGCAATACAGAAACATGTCCTTCCTTTCCAGGAAGGAAGAAGAGTGTTGATCACAATAAAAAGTGCTAAAACATGGGGTTGTAGCCTCCAGAAATTCTGGTTTGGAGACACTAAGTGGCTTGATAATGTTTATTTGGTAGTTTGTTTTAATTTGACTTTGGTTATCTGATCTGCCTCATCATTTTAGTATCAAACTCTGCAGCCTTTTTAAACCCTGAGTAGGTTTCAACAGGTTACTCAGAGGAGTACCAGCAAGTTGAGTGTTTTAAGCATTTAATGTTCCAGCAGAATATTGAGAACTGGGGAGAAAAGCAGAAGAGCTTTTTAGGTGCTTATCATCCTTGTAAACCTTTCAATATGCATTTCTAAACTCAGGTGGATCTTCCGTGATTTTTGGAAGTTTATTTATCAACCCAAACTAAGTTCCATTCATTTATTTTTTTTTTTACATTGAATTTGACAAAGAAATTTTACATTTTTAAACTTTTTTTTTTTACATTTACATTTTGCATCCTTTCCTTGGATCTGTCCAGATGTTCCTTCCTGTGTGTGTTTCCTGTGCTCATCTGGATCTCACTGCTGGAGTTCAGAGGTGTTCTGTGCTCATCTAGACACAGAGAGGTGTCCCCAGATGACCAACTAAGTCCTTCTGTGCAGCCCCACCTTGAAAAGACTGTTATTTAACTAGACTAGCAGAAATTTTCTCAATAGCTTTCAGTGATGCACCTCAGAGTGTTAGATTTTCCAAGGCAGCTGCTGCTCCTCAAGTGATACCTCTAATGATACTTTTGTATTGCAAGGTTCAAGGTAGGTCTGTTTAAACTGTGCATCACAATAAATACAGGTGATAAAGATTTTAAAAATCCAGTTAGTTCCTTAGAGAGTCTCTAAATTTGCACTTTTTTAATTATTTTGTATAAAATCACTGATTGATATTTAAGCAATCAGTCTTGCTGGCTACCTAGTAGATGCAAGAAAGGTCAGTCTCCCTTAATTTTTCTTTAAGGGTTTATTGGGAAAAAACCCAAACCAAACAAAAAAACTACGGAGTAATTAAAACTCAGTTTTGTCTCTGGTTTAGAAAGAACTGACTGTCCATTCATACAAATGAGGGAAATTCTGAATGTTGAATACTAATCAGTGAGACACCCAGAGGCCTGAAGGGCAGTGACCATGCAGTTGTGGCAGTTTGTGATCAGACTGGATCCACTCCAGTCCCTTCCTACTCCCAGTTCAAGGATCTGGGGCATTGCCAACAGAGCTGGGTTAAACTTGGACATCCTCTGTGCAGGTTTTACCATTCAGAAGAATGTTTCAGACTGCCCCAGAAATACAAAGCCTTTTGTAGCCCTGGTATATTTGAGTTTGTGTCTTTTGAAATTGTTATTTTGATGCCATTGGAGTGTCAGTAGAACAATTGAAATTTGCACATTAAGAAAATTATTTCCTGGCATAAGTGCTCACCTCACCTGTTAGTCAGTAAGGTCATAAGATGCAAAATGGGCATAAATATTGCTTATACAATATTTTGTTTCTTTTTCT
The DNA here is from genome assembly GCA_024500445.1 of Entomyzon cyanotis. Lineage (NCBI taxonomy): Eukaryota > Metazoa > Chordata > Aves > Passeriformes > Meliphagidae > Entomyzon > Entomyzon cyanotis. The sequence goes on along the minus strand of JAKEPQ010000743.1, from coordinate 17,024,345 downwards.
TCTCCAATATGTTTCTTTCCATATTAAAACTTTTGGCTCTGTAAGATGGAAAATATTTAAATTCTGATGTGTGGTGACCTTCCCTATCCTATACATGAGGAATTTTAATGTTTCAGACAACCCCAGGAATATAAAGCCTTTTATGGCACTAGGTATATTTGAGTTTGTGTCTTTCAAAATTGTTTTTTATGCCATTTCAACAACAGTAGAGCAACTGAAATTTGCACATTTGGAATTATGGGTGGAGCCTTGCAAATTCAGATTTATTTAGAATTATGGGTGGAGCCTCCTTTTACTGGGAGTAGGAAGGGATCCACTTCAGTCCCTTCCTACTCCCAGTTCAGGGATTTGGGGCATTGCCAACAGAGCTGGATTTCAACCTGGACATCCTCAGTGGGTGTTTTACCACCGAGAAGTCTGCAGACATGAAACGTATGGAAAGGAACAGATGGAACTATTTGATCCTGACAGCGTTTTCAACCGGGCTTTGCTTGGTGAGGATTCATTAATGTGTTTGAATAGGTGTGCTCAGGGTGAAGGAGAACACTCAGCAAAACGTGAAATTCCACTGGAAAGTTTGGAATGACAGAATAACACAGTGTATTCAGAGTGATGGGCAGTACAGGCTGTAGATACATTTCCCTCTCCATATCTCTCTCTCTTTCTCAAAAACAAATTTTACCACAGTCACAGGAACCCTAAAAGGCAGTGGATATCCCCTTGTTTGGAGATTTTCAAACCAGCTGGGTCTCTCTTGTGTTTAGTAAATTAATTTTTTAAATGAATTCTCATCAAGTTTCTAATTATAATATCTTTAAATTTAATGTTTGCATTTCTGATGAAAGACAAACATTTTGGGGGCAGTCACAAGGGACCTGAATAATTTCTTTAGAAGCTTATCTAATTAATTACATTTCTCTGTAATGTCTTTAAAATTTGAACTGCCATCATTTCATTAATTTAGATAAAAGTAAATCTTTAGTGTTTAAATATGACACTAGTGCTGAGAATTCTGATAAGCTTGAGGTTCATTGTCTGTATTTTTACCCAATGGTGATTTTAAAAATGTCTATAAAATGTTTGGGATGCATGATTTGCATATTAGGTTTTATGTGGTTTCAAATAAAATTATTTCATGGCATAAGGGCCTCACCTATTAGTCAGTAAGGTCATAAGATGCAAAGTGGACATAAATATTGCTCATACAATATTTTGGTGGGTGTTTCTTTTTCTTCTCTAATATGTATCTTGCCATATTAAAACTTTCGGCTCCGCAAGATGGAAAATATTTAAATTCTGATGTGTGGTGACCTTCCATATCCTATACATGAGGAATTTTAATGTTTCAGACAACCCCAGAAACATAAAGCCTTTTATGGCACTGGGATATTTGAGTTTGTGTCTTTCAAAACTGTTTTTTATGCCATTTCAACATCAGTAGAGCAATTGAAATTTGCACATTTAGAATTAAAGTGGAGCCTCACAAATGATGGATGTCTTTAGCACACCAGGAGAAAACAGGGCTGGAAGATGGAGGGTTGGATTTGGTCACAGCACGATTAACCTTGATGAGAACCACAAAAGCCACAGTGGAGATGGTGATTCTGCTGTTAGCATCTCTGTCACTTGTAGGGCTGCAATCAGCTGCTCCCTGAGCACTGCTGGGCGCTGAACTTCCTGTACTTTGTAGTCATTTGTACTGAGGAGTGCGCTGAAGGTTGAGATTTGTCATTGCTGATGATACAAACAAGGTAGAATACCATGACTGGGAAATAATATTCACGGAGAGGTGGACTTTGAAGCTAGGGTTGAGTTACCTGTGGAGGTGTGCATGTGCTATGGGACAGTTTATCAAACTCTCCAAATCAGCTGGTGATCTCAGTTTAAACTGAATTCACGGGTTTGCTCTGTGAGGAAAAATAATCTAAAATATAAGTAGTCTCTAAGCAAATTAATTGTGTTGGATTGAGGGAGAGACACAGGCAGCTGACTCTGAAAGCTATTCAAAGTAGACACAAACTGTTGGTTTAGCTTTTTTTGCCTCACAGCTCATTCTACTCTTCACAGTGATAAGCAATTTTATGCAAAACAGCTCTATATTATAAATAATGAGTTGTTACTTAAGTGAAGAAAGAAGTGCACAAGTCATGGTTTTGGTCAGTGGTAGATGATCAAAGTGCCTTAATAGTCCACATTCCTGGCTGGTTTTGCCCCTGCCAGTCTCTCATCCATCTTTCTCCCAATGTGGGTCAGCACATTAACTGTGTATGCAATGAAGAAACAATAGATGTGCAGTCAGAACAATTAATGGAGTAAAATGTGCTGTTCTCTGCCAAAGATAAACAAAGAAATAAATCTCTGCCGTTTGCAGCCTTCCCTTTTCCATGTATAATGGACTTTATCAATAAAACAATACAAACTTCATCAAAGAAAAATCTTACCAATTTAGCCCAGGAAAGGTCTTCATTGAGCTAATCTCCAACAAATGCTGTTTGCAATAGGGATCTATTTATTCTTCCCAGCCACAGAGCCCTGGCCATCCTTCTTTATCTCACGCTCCAACTCCGCGATCCATTACTGATGAGGCAGCCCAATTAAGCCAGGCCAGGAGACAGGATGAGCACGGTCACTGTGCAAGCACTGCCGTGTTTAATTCCCAGTTAAATCTGCTTCCCTTTGCTACTCTGATTTCTCTCCTCAGGGAACCACAGCCAGGTGTCCCGGGTGCCTGTTGCCATCAAAGTTCTCGATGTGAACGACAATGCTCCCGAGTTTGCGTCGGAGCACGAGGCCTTTCTCTGTGAGAATGGGAAGCCTGGACAAGTGAGTATCCCAGGGTTTGATGTGGTGTGTGAGACTGGGCTGGAGTTTTTCCCTGTCACCTTATGGCGTTTTTATTGCCCAAATATGTAACCATGTGTTCATGCTGACAGCTCTTAGCATTAACTTTAGATAAACCCATTATCACTTTCTGGGGGATGTCTCTCCATATGCAAACAAACCTTTCCTCCTTAAAGTGTAGTTTTAAATTAAAGGTGGGTATTTTGGGACAACATCCTGAAAGAATCCTGAGTGTCTTTAGGCTTCCAACATCACACTCTGTGCGGTGGAGGTCAGCATTTCCTAAATTCATGTGTATTAATAGGTGAGAGTATAATCCAACCTGAATTCCAGTTCAGTTATTGAGCTACATTGCAGCTGCTCCCAGGGTATAATTTAGAGGAAACAGTTAAAACAATAAACCCATTTCCCCTTGTCCTTATCTCAGTTATAATCGCTATTCAGTTCTTACTTTTCTATGACAGTTGGGAAAAAAATAAGACAGCAAACCAGAACTTGATGGAAAGTGAAAGTAAATTGGAATTGTGTTTAAAGCAGCTAAAGAGGGTATTGGAGAATGGAAGTTCAAGTTTTCATTATATTAAAAAAAAAAAAAAAAAAGGTTATTTCCTGCTTGATTTAATGAAAAAAGGTTGGCAAAGGAATTTACCCAACACTTCCCAAGGTGAGGTAAACAGCGACATGGCAGAAGCAGGATTTAAACTGTTTACTCTCTGTCAAAGAAAATGAAGCAGATTTGTTGAAAGGTATTCACTTTGAAGGACAAATGTGCAGAAATAGGGAAGAATATCTTATATGCCACATAAATGACAAGGTGAAGATCCAAGAATATGCACAGACACTTAAAAAGTAATGCAGTGTAAATGAGATGTAACTTTTGTCCAGCAAAGAGAAACACTGGGCGTTACAACAATTCAGTGTTTTTAAACTTTGCAATTTATTTCTAGATTGTGACATTTTATTTGAATAAACAGCAGCTGACAGCATGACATGGCTTGTTAATCCAACTATTCCTGTGTCTCATGTGGGTGTTAGGCATTAAATTCACTGTTCTCCAAAGAAGGTTACCTGACAATAGAGTTAGAAGTTATTTTCTTTTTAGTCGTATTAAATGACAACCTATAGAGCAGTGTATGACAACCCAGCTCTGCCAGGATTGTATTGTTACAGAGGATGATTTGACTTCTTGCACCCCTTTTTGTTTAGTAAAACGGTGTCAGAAATGTGTCATTTAAGGAATGAGAATTCTCTCTATCCACTGCAGAGGAGATGTGCCCTTCTGGGCAGACAGTCGTGTTACTGTTGGCATTTCAGTTCTTCTAGCTCAGAGTGGATTTCTGCTTAGCTCAGGGTGCATTTCAAAGCTGAGTAGTTACATTTTCCAGGACAGATTAAATCCTAGTGACTATGCCTTTATCCAGGACCCAGTGAGCCTCCCCAAAATCAGCAAGTTCTGTTGTACAGTGCTTTCTGGCTGTACTTATCTAGGTATTCCTATCAAATTTCAGGTGGTTTAAGAGATGGTGGGAAATGTTCACATTTCATTTTGGAATAAAACAATAAATGAGATGATTAAGAGTCAGCAGGTAAAAGAGGCTTTGTTTAAGCACTTAACAGAAAACTTTCATTAAAGCATGATATTCTTTATCTTACCATTACCTCTTGCACCCTTGATCTGATGGCAGATGTCACTCTTGAGCATGAATGCTCGTGTGAACTTTACAGATGGTTATTAAATATTTGGCTGCCAGCATGGATGAGGTGGCACTGATCCTGCAATTTATTCTGTGTTTAAACAAATAACATTACTGGAACAGTAACCAGTCCAGCATAATCGCTGAGGTTAGCTTTTGGATTGAAGTTGTCATTCAAAAATTACCAGCTCCTGTAAAGATTTTAGTAACTCCAGTACCTTATTGTATTTTATTGTGCTTATTTCTATATTCAAATTTGGGAAGAAATCATATTAATCAGTCAAGATGTAGAATTCAAGAAACTACATATATCTCAGCTATGAAATAGCTGATATGAAAAAGATACCACTCCTTACCCAGTAGCAAAAGCCTAATTTGGATGGTTCTCCAAAGCTTAAACTCAAATGTTACACGTGCAGGAAAAGTGCAATTGTCTTAAGGTATTCCAGTCTATTGACATTTGCAGCTCAATTTCAATCTAAGTTTAAATCAAATTTGATTTACCATAAGGGAGATTACATTTGAACTGTTGGTAAAACCTTATGTGCAGCCACTAAATACATTGCACCATCTATTCCAGTTCACTTTCTAAGTGTTCTATTTTGGGTTCTGATAGAATTGCAGTAGCAAGTGCAGCTGCAGGTGATGTGACACAATGGATTAAAAGCTGTTGATGTACAACACTGCCAGATGCATTTTCCTTGCCTTCACCCACCTCTAAGAGTAGAGGTACCACAGCTGATGGGAGAGGAGAGGGAGGGAGAAGGAAATATGATTTTCTGTGCACTTATTTGTGTGCTCCTTGCATATTTTTACACACAACAGAAAGTTGCCAGAAATGTTTTTTGTCAGTTTTAGGAAACAAACAAGCAAACAAACAAAAAATTTGAATGTAATGTTAGAGTACCTCTAGGTTAGCCACAAAGCAGCTCTTGCCTTTTCCTATTATTCTTTTTCTTCTGCATAATTCCAATTACTAGAGCCAGAACATTCATGGTTTGCTGGTTATAGCTGTGCTCTTGGTTGTTCTCCAGCACAGTAAAATTATTTGCCGGTACTCCTAGAGCAGAACTTCTGTAATGTTGAGTAAGAAAAGTGCCTCACTCCCTATTCCCCTGTCCATACTCAGACTTTTCCAGTGAAGTGCTGTTTGTTGGAAACAAAGCTACAAAATTTTCACTTGAGTAGTGCAGACAGCAATATATGAGAGCTGAAGCCAGCTTTAAACAGGAGCAATATAAAACTGAGTGCAGTGTTCCTCCAGCCTCCCACAATTTGTCTCTATTTTATTCACTTCTCCTACTAGAATTGTTTTTCTTTCTAATGGGAGAAACCTTCAGGTAGATCTTTGTCTGTCTGAAGAGTCAAATGCAGGTTCTGGCAGTAAAGGGATGGCTCTAGCTGAAAAGGCAAAGTTAAAATTGCTCTGTGGTGAGTCTACTCTGATAGTGTTGTGAGTCTGCAAAATAATGCAGAAATAACCATGAACAGCAATGGGGCTGCAAAAGCTTCTTCAGAGTTGGAAGATCAGTTTTATTAAAATTACCAAAGTGTTAACTAGTGATAGGGAATCATTCTAAGTGAGGTTAACAAGTTGCATCACAGGAAGACTTCTAATCAGTACCATTTTAGTACTACATGTACTAAAATTACATGTAGGTAGTCATGATACATTGATAATAACTTTGTTTTCTGTTTATCCTTGTACATATTATTTCAGGCAGATGTAGCTTTGTAGAAATGCAATACAAACCTACAAATTAGAATGCCAAGTTGTCCTAGGGGACCATTTAACTAGTCATTACAATCCAGAGCTGCCTGCTAAACAAAATATGCTGATTTACTAAGTTTCTGCTAAATGTATGTACAGAATCAAATGCATGCATGAAGTATTAATACAACATCAAAGTTGAAATTTTATGTGTAAGAATTTCAGAAAATTCAAGACTGAACAGCTGGAGGGTTACTAACTTCCGCTGGATACATAGTGAAAAAAAATCAGTTCTTGTTTTCTTTATGAGGAGTATTGACCGATTTTACTATAATGGAACACCTTTGGGGTGCATACTGTCCCCAGGAAAGAAAAGATGTCTGTAGTGGGCAGGATATCTGTAGTGTCCCAGCACTGGGGTGGGGCAGGGCCAGGACAGTGATTGTCCCCTGTGTTGGCACTGCTGGGACACCTCCAGGGCTGTGTTCATTCTGGTCCCTCATGGCCAGAGGGTCACTGAGGGGCTGCAGAGTGTCCAGGGAAGGGAACAGAGATGGGAAGGGCTGGAGAATTCCTGAGGGAGCTGGGAAGGAGCTGAGCCTGGAGCAAAGGAGGCTCAGGGGAACCTTGTGGCTCTGCAGAGCTGCTGCCAGGAGGGGACAGCCGGGGGGTCAGGCTGTGCTCCAGGGAACAGGGACAGCAGGAGAGGGAACAGCCTCAGGCTGGCCAGGGGAGGCTCAGCTTGGCCAGCAGCAGGAATTTCTGCATGGAAAGGGTGCTCAGCCTTGGCAGGAGCTGCCCAGGGAGGTTTGCAGTGCCCATCCCTGCAGGTGTCCCAGGAAGGCCTGGCTGTGGCACTCAGGGCTCTGGGCTGGGGACAAGGTGGCCATTGGGCACAGCTGGCACTCCAGGGGCTGGCAGGGATTTTCCAGCCCCAGTGATCCTGGGATTCTGTGATTTTGTGATTCTCAGCCATGTTGTGAACCACAAATGAAGAGCTGGAGAGCAGTAGTGTTCCATGGCATGACCACACAACACGGAGCTGGAAAATATGCCTATCAGCACACTAATAAAAACTTGGAAATGACAATTACTGGACTTCTCTCACCCCTACAGAGTAAAAGATACCACAGTTTTATATCGCTGCATATATATTATGTTTTTTGTTGGTTTTTTTTTTTTATTTTTTAAGAGCTTATTTTAATGCAAACGCACAAAGAAGTAAGGTTGCTATGGGAACTCTAACTCTTAATTCTGTGATGTGTGTGTAACACAACAAATGTAGTTCTGCACTAAGCCTGTCTTTTGCTTATAATTTTTGGTGCGTTTTCAGAGGAGGAAGGATTTTGTAAGCAATGGGGGGAATGGATGGACAGAACTGAAATATGAGACAGAACTATATAGGACAAAGAAGATCTCTAGTTTTTACTTCTTGAAAATTTCCAATCTGGATGATACTCTAAACGTAGTTTGTAGAATTTCTGTGAGATGAAAATCCTTATTACTGCTACTCTTGGCTGTTGACTTTCAGGTGTATTGATTGAAAACCTGGAGACAGTGAAGTGAATTTTTGCATTCGACTCTCTTACATAACACTGGAAAGATTTAACATTCATGGACCAGCACAGATAAAATATTGTAACAACCTGATAAACTGCACCTGTTATGTGCACTTGCCCTTCCAGATTTCACTGTGCCATTATCCTTTTTCCCTATTGCTTTCCCATTCTATCAGTGTTTGAAAAATTGAGCAGCCGTAAAGTATATCTGTCTAAATATATCTGTCTTGTTCAGGATTCCAGGCCAAATTGCACTTGCCTGTGATGATGAATGATTGGTACCTCCAGCCCTGGAGGTGCTTTAGTGCCTTACACCTCTAAGAGAAAGCTGGAAATACTTCCATCTGCAAATGTCTCCATCTCTGCACTAGGACAGACAGAAGCTGCTCAGATATTTTCCCACTGTGTGTATTTTTCCCACTTTAGGCTCCATTATTCAGCTATTAAATTTGAGACCTACTTCTTAAAGTAAAAACTGAGTTAGGCTCTTTTTTTGTCCATCTCTTCTATGACATTCGTTTGTAATTCTATCAAGGTTTCCAACTTGGTAGATGCAGTTCTCAAAAAAAAAAAATTTATGTGGTATTTAAACAATCTATTTTTTTTAGTAGATTTTTTATAATAATAGTAATGATAAATCTGACCTAGTCAGAATATGATTTGGTAAGGAATTAATTGTCTCAAATTCCTTCCTAAGTTGGGATGTCCTACTGCTCAAACATTTTTTTACATCTATAATTGCATCGGTAACTGCTCAAGCATTTTTGTACATCCATAACTTCAAATATTTATGTTTTGGTGCTGAGCCTTGTGGTTATCTAGCAAGATTTTGTTCTTTCTTTGACTCTTGAAGAACAAAAATATGATTTTGACTGTTGTCATATATGTAACACCTACAGATTGATTGATAGTCCTTGTAGATAAACCAAAATAAAGTATTGGTTATTGACATTTTGTTAGGGAAACATGGAAATTTTAAAGTATAAGTCTATGAATTTGTACAACTTCCTGCTTCCATTCTTCACTCTACACTTTAAAACTAAAATTTGTAGCGATTCCTAATTTGAATTTAATTGTCCAAGAAATTATTGGTGCATTGCTTGAGGCATTGTGAATAAATACATAAGACAAATGTTACTGAATTCAATGGCCATGGGAGAGGTCAATAATTCTAATTAAATTTCTTATAAACCTCGTCTAGAATGAGCTAACTAGCACTGAACGTCAGGTCTGAGGGTGGGATCTGAATCCATGGCTGGGTTTGTTTCTGTTTCTCTGGAAAATATTTGAGATCAAAAGCAAGTGCGCCAAAGATTTAAAAAATCCCAATAAAACAAACAAACAAAAAAAGAATCACAAAGAAACCCAAACAGTTAAAGAAAAAAAATCCAAAAAGACCCCCAAACCTCCTGGTTACTTTAAAATAATGTTTCTTCCTTTCATAGTCCTGGGCATCTTTCTATGATTTGGAGTTGATTGGCTGCAGTACCTGAGTAATGTAGAAGGTAAAAATTGTAGATGGAGGTAAATCCACTTCAGACACTAGAATTGGTCATTTAAATCATATGAGGTGCTTCATGCAAAGTTATTGGATTTTTCAAAGTTATCCAAACTATCCAAAACACTCTCCTCACCTTGTTATCCTGCTTTATTCTAGGAATCATTTGTTGATAATGATGTTTTAAAACAAACAAGCACATGTTCCTAGGACAGGAATAACTGAGGTTTTATTAGAATTAACGGGAAAAAAATACAGACTTAGATATTTTCTCCTTTTTTCCCCCTTCAATTTAGTTAATTTATCATCTAATATTTCACATTGGAATTAATTTAAAAAAATCAATGAAGTGAAATGTGTTGAGGGGTGGGGGAAGGAGAGAGGATTAAAGATATATGGTATATCCAAGTGCAGTGAGAAGGATGACTGCATAAATGAAAGACTGCCATAGGCAATAGGAGTGTTTCTGAAGCCAAATTTTCCTTCATTTTTTGTTGAATAATAATTTATTACTTGTCTGAATCAGCAGCAGTGTCTGCTGGCCTCTCTTGCCTGTCTCTCCTTATTCTCTGTCTCCTCATTCTGGAAGCTCTTTGCAAGGGACAAATACAGTTCCTCTTCCCAACATTTTCACTCTAAAGTCTGCAAAACCTTGCAGAGTTATGAATTAGGCTTTTTAATCTGGCATGGAGAAAAATTAAATACATTGTCCAATAAATGCAATGTTCTTCTCAGTACTATTTATCAGAAGTGTGAAAACTTAACGAGCCCATTTTTGTTGCAGGTAATTCAGATTGTCAGTGCCGTTGACAAAGATGATCCTAAAAATGGGCATTATTTCCTGTACAGCCTTCTTCCTGAAATGGTCAACAATCCCAATTTCACCATCAAGAAAAATGAAGGTAAATATAAAATATATAAAATGTGTTTCTCAACAACTTGGTTTCCAGTTGTTTTGTTGACTTCCAATTACTTTACCAGTGTGTCCTTTGGGCAATTAAAATGTAAATAATCTGCTCACTGGTACCTTCATTATATCTCTTAAGCTATTTCCAATAACTTTAAAGTAGATAAGAAGAAAGTAAAAATGAATATGGAATTTAGATCCAGAAGACAGCTCAGTGGCTTAAATAAAATGAAAAGATGGATTTGCTGCCTGTATTATTTCTATTAATTTGAAATTCCAGAGATATGCTATAAGATGAAAATCTGAAACTCTGTTGATAAATAAATGTTGATTCCTACATTGACTGTTTATAGATGGGAACATAAAATTAAGCATCTACTAAACCTCCCAAAGCAGACAGATGTTCAGCCTGTTTGTTTTGTGTACAAAGGTTCCAAAGCACTTTGGTGAGGAACTTTTGCTAGAAAGAGAATTCCCTTAGGTCAGCAAAGCCCAGAAGGGCACTTTGAGTCACTGTGATTTTGGAAGGGCAAAATGTCATTTTGCAGGGCTGTAATAGGGGACACCCATGTGTGATGGAAAAAAAGGCCCATTTAATATTGTTGAGCAATAAATTTCTACTGATCCTTTTCTTTGGCACACAGATCTGTTTGAAGGTCAGGTGAGAGAAGGAGCTAGGACTGATCCCAAGAATGCTATAAATAGTGCTCCTTGTATTTGTACTTACTTGAATATTCAGCAAAGTTGTTCTAGCTTGGCTTTTTTTAATACAGCACACCCTGCCAGGAATTCTAGTCAAATTCAACACCTTATTTGAGATTGTAGGAAAGAAAATCCCTATTTAGTCCATTGCTAATAGGAAGATGTATGTGTGAGCTGTATTTGCAGGAGTGTAAAGGCAATACATGAAATGTCAATTAAAGAGAAAATGCTGTTTGCAATTTTTATTCTACCTGTTCCAGCCTAGAAGCATGATGGCACTGTTTTGCTAAGTGGCACTGCACCTAAATTCTTAAATCTGATTAAATATAGCCTGTATTTTTCCTTTCTTTAGATATGTTTTTCTCTTCTAGCATTCACAAAGTGTGTCTCTGCTTATATCTCTATTTTCTTGTAGTAAATGAGTCTCTGTGTGTTTTCTGGAGAAGATAAAGCAAACCTCTTCAAAACGCATTTCATAATCATCAGCAGTGTAACACAAATTGAATTAAGCATCCTAAATGTGAGGTGGTTTGCTTGGCACAGCATGACAAAGTAAAAAAGATCTTAGGATTTCTCTTCATGTTTAAATACTGAGCTCACGTCGCTAATTACCCCTGTCCTTCCAATCTGTTACCTATTTAAGCCCCACTCCTGCTCCTACTCACAGACAATGGCAAAATGAGTCCTGAGCTGAGTGGGAGTGAGGAAACTTTCTAGGCAACAAGGTTTAGAAAAATAACTCTGATTTTTTTACCGCATTGCCGCTCGGTTTTATGCAGTTTTTAATGGGTTTGAATCAGTTAAATGTGAAAATCCTCTTAAAACAACCACCTGAAATCTCTTGAAATTAAAAATCTGCTTGAGGAGACTTTTCTGATTTAATCCTTCAGTATCCAGTAATAAAATTCCAACTATGCATGCCGTCCTTGTCTATCAAGTTTGCTCAGCCAGGGGTGCAGTGCATGGTTGATGTTAGAACATGATCTCCCACAGGAAGCAAATATTCCTGTCAGAGCCAAAATCAGAGTATAATTTGGATTTTTATGTCCTTTAAGCATCACATATCTTCACTAAGTCTTTATTTGGTTATGCCACTTAAACAATGAACTTGACCGTGACTTTGCCTTGCATATATCTGCCAGATAAGCATGAGTGATTATTCCTGTTGGAAAACACCACTATGCCTGAAAAACCTGAATTCAAATGTCAAATTTCTCCTATTTTTTTGTATTGCTGAGTGTCGGGGCTGTCCATTACCAAGTTAGGGTGGTATGGGACTGTAAGGAAAGCTGTAACAAACCCTGCTCTCCTTTCTGGAGATCAGCTCAATGCTCAGCACAGTGAAGCTTGGAACAGAAAAACATTCCCTCACACTGGTAGCCAAATCCTTGACATCTTCCTGACTGTCTCCTCAGCCCCAGCTTCCTCCCAGAGTCTTGGCCCTGCCAAGTTAATTCTTCAAGGCAGCACAACCATGATGGCTGCTGAAGAAATGCTATCCTCCTGCAGACACCATGCAGAGACTGCATTTTCTCAGGAAGCCTGCTGCAGAAACCCAATTTTTGCTTGCTAGAATTAGCACATTTCTTTATTGAAATCATTTTTCATATCTTGCCTTTCCTCAAAGTTCTCTCTCGAGGGTGGAGGTGAACAAAAGCACCCTGAGAGCATTTGTGAAATGATATTGCCCTTTTGGGGTCTCCTGTGCTCCAGGTAGCTTTGTGTCATCCAACCTGGTGGCTTTGGAGTGCAGAGAGTGCAACTGGGCATCTGCCAGGAGAAAAAGCTGCAATCTTCTCTTTCTGTCCCTCATGCTAAAAAACACATAAGATGCCTGTGATTTGGAATGCTCTCTTTCTGTGTGGAACATATGCACAGCCATTAATCAGTTTAGTCTGTTGCACACAGGCTGATTCTGTTGTTCAAACCTTCCAGATCACCCTAAGGCAAGTTCCCATGATAGTCAGTAATTAACTGTGCTGCTGACATACACTGCAAATATTATGATTGGCCATGTTGTTATTGACAAATGGGTTTGACTAAGGGACACAACAGGTATCTTTCATCAGGAACCACACAAAAAACCCCCCAAAACGCTTCTCAGAGGATTTTATTTTGTGTTATAGAAGTTATGCTCTGCTCACTGCAGTCTGTGCCCTGAAATGGTACACTGGTATTCTTTATTTGCTTGGTTTGTTAAATTTCCATATTTGCGTTCCCTTATGTGGACAAGATACCCAAAACTGCAGAGGCTGCGGTGCCTTTCTGATGTAAAAAATGTAAATTTAAAAGCCATCATGCATCTCACTGAATGTGTGTAGATCATCTCTTAGTGATCTTTATTTTCCGTATCTCCTGATGCTGTTTTGCTGTCCTTTCCTGAGCTCAGATGTCAGTTACTGGGTGGGTTTTTAGGGTTTATGCTTTGGGTTCCTGGGCAGTCAGTGATAATCTGAAGTGAAGAAATCCTGCTTTCTTAAGCTGTAATCAAGGCACACTGATCACCTGCATTGCCAGCTGCAAAAACCTTTATCCCCTCTCAGGAGAAATAATGGAGTTATGTAACAGAAATGTAAGAAGTTAATGCTACATGGAAATCATGTCATGTTTTCAGTGTTAGTCCTGTGACTAAACCTGTGACTGTGTGACATAACAAGTCCCTGACTGCACAAACTCCTGACTGAATCTCTGGGCATTTTTCACGTGCCTTTCTGCTGGGTTTCTGCACAAAAGGAGCAGAAAGTAGGGGGAAAAGTGAAAATCCATGTTTTGTGTGGTGTCTCTGAGAAACTTCGAACCAGAAAAACCTCCCAACTTCAGATGAAAATATCTGCTGTTTAGACAAGTGTTGATAAACTCTAGCAAAGTGTTGTAGACCGACTAGAATTAACCCTTCCAAAAAAAACTGCAGGCTCAGAATAAATGACAAAAAACTGACAGGAATTTAGACAACTGATGAGGATTTTGTACTGCCATGGCATCAGAAAACTGAAATGAGACTCTGGAGATGGAATTAGCATTTGTTCAGGGCCTTTTTTCGGGTGACTGTCTCCACAGAGCATTACCTAAAACCCAGTGCCAGTGGATCTTCTGCATCCCAAACACCACCCTCCCAGCAGTACCTGTTTTCAGCATTGAATTCTGAATTCTAAGGTTTCCTTAGATTGTTCAAGTGAGAACAGAATTCTGTGGAAGGAGCGTTTTCACACATGCAAACATTTTGATATGCTGCCAATGCAATTTTTACTGTCAAAAACCACCAAACACGTCTTTGCCATAAAGAGACCTAAAGTTTTTTCCCCACCAGAAGTTTCCATTGCTATTCCATTTTTCTGATGCCAGATTCTCTTTCCTAAATGGAATAAACCCTGAATCAGACATTCCACACTGCCTTTGGAAGCAGTAATTCTTCTGACAGGAGAAATGGTGACTCTTCCCTGGATCAATGGGATATTCCATATTTCTTTTAGGGCTTATGGAGCAGAACCCAGTCCCAGGCTTGCCTGGGCCACAGGCAGGGCTTAGCTTTGGGTAAGGAACCTCAGTGGCATGAGCTCATATTCCTGCTGAAATCTTAGCCTGAGTTGGCTTGTAATAGGCTGATTATCAGTAATCAGCCTCCTCTCTCCCCCAAATATTCAATGTCCATCTGGCAACCTGAGCTCTGGATTTGGTCCTGATTCTAGTGAGTGCACAGTAAAGAGGTTTTGGGTTGTTTTTTTTTAATGGAAGCATTATATATACACTTAAGTGATGAACTGCTCTGTTGGTTTTCACCAACAAACTTAATATTTATTCTCAGCCACACTTAGTCTGTTTTACCTGTGATACATATAACAGCTCCAAGACTGATCAAGTTTAAAGGTCCATTTCTTTTGTTCTTTCCATCAAGTTAAATCTTGCTTATGTCCTCCTTATGCTGCCTTGAAAGTGCAGGCACTGTGTTTTGTATTTTAAAGGAAATGGCCTGGTAGAATCACTTCAATCACTGGCTTGCATGCCTTTGTATACTGTTGCTTATTTTATATTCCATCACCCCTTTACCATTAAAAACCAACTATTTCTAAACTATTTCACAATAGCTGGGGAAAACAATTACATGTCAGCTCTCTTTTAGAAATCCCAAATAATGAAAGCAAATTATTAGCTTTTTTTTTTTCTTTTTTGAAAGTACTTCTGCGTCACTGTGGTTTTAATACAATAAAACCTGGATTTTTCCCCATCTTTTTTCATGGAAGTATTTTTAGCAGCATCTGTCAAATACATACCTGGAGGGTGAGTCTTTTGTTCCCACCAGAGTAACTCTCATGTGTTAAAATGAGTCTTTCCCTGAAACAGTTTCTTTTGGCATTTCTGGATAAGTCTCTCTGCCATTGTCTCAGCTGCCAGCTCAAGCTCCTTCTGTGTTTTTGATTGACTTTCCTCTCCAAATACATCCCTCAGAGAGCTCTGCTGTTTCATTGCCCTCCTTCCACTTTGCCCAATTTCAAAGTTAACCCCCTGACCCCAGGTACAAACTGCCGGCACAAGGACATCATTAAACCCATCATTTCTGGGTGGATGTGCAGTGAAAATCCACAATAACAGCACCCAAATGGTCCCTGGGCTGTGAGCAGCTCATCCTCACACATTGCTGCACTTTGAGGCAATTTTGGGAAACTGTGGCCCAGCTGCCACGTGCCAGAGGGTGTTCCACAAAGGCATTTCTCGAGGGAAAGCACATGCTTAAGTATTTCTGCTGTGCTTAATTGTCATCCTCATTCCTTTTTTATATCAGTAATTAGACTTACAGACTCCAAAACGCACCAAATCACATCCTTGTTAGTGGTTTTCTTGTGATGTGCTCAGTCTTGCATCTGATAAGTTATTATTTTTCTACCATCTGTCAATATTAGGGATATGGAATAACAGCCAGAAAATGTAAAGGAATATGATGCATAATGTAAGAAAAAGCATTGATCAACATCTCTTTTAATGGACATCGTTTTGTCACCAGAAATCACAAGGAATACTTGCCTAACAAGGTGCAATCAGTGTGAATGGAGCAGAGTTAAAAATAAAGCATTCCAGTGTATTAAAAACTAACAAACACAAAGTACCCTATTATCTGGCACTTCTGTGTCAGGATCTGCCATCCACAGGCACACATCATGTTTCTCCAGGAGTGTTCATAGTGTGAAAAATGTATTATAAATATCATACTATCAATCTTTTTCTCAGCATGGCATTTAAAGTGGAGTTGTTTAAATAGCAAAGTTCAACATTTTTATAACCTGTGCGTGCCAGAAGAACCTCAGTTTATTGATTTTTGTATGAATAGAGTTAATAATGAAGTTGCTAATACAAAATTATTGAAATATTTCCTTTTTAGCGTGGTTGAAAGATTTTTTCAGTAAGTTCTTTTGTGCGTGTATTAGAAATTGTAAGTTACAGAAATTAAGGCATAAAGATGTTGATATTTTGCTGAGTAGGGAGGTCTAAATATTATCACAAATCTGATAGTTAAGGTAACTAAGCTCTGCGAAACATTGTTATTCTGTGGATTAAGAATAGTTTGGCTTTTTTTTTTCCCCCCCAGAAAATTCTTCATTGTATTTTGGATGCATACTTGCCATAACAAAATGTGATTTACAGGCCTAAGCTGCTGAGCCCCTTTTTAAGAATAATATATTTTACGTGCTTGGGTTCAGTGCTGGAGAGTGTCTAAAGCTAATATTGGGGCTGGGTGGGGATCAAGGGACACTGCTGCCGCATCTCCCTGTCTGTGGCAGCAGGCATGGAAAGGAAAGCACTGACTCAAGCTCCCACTGCATTAATATGCAAAAAGTGATGTTCAGCCAGTGCAAACAGCTTTGCTGGAGCCAGTGGTTGTGCATTGGGTGGCAAGTCCCTGAAATAATTCATTTTTATACCAGAGGAGATGCAGTTCCCTATTTATTGTGCTCAGGTTCCTTTATCCTTGGTCCTTAGACAATTCACCTGGCTGGAACTGCTCTGGATCAGAAGCTACGTTAGATCATCCTTTGTGAGAAAAGCAATCAATTTTCTTATTTACATATCTGACAATTCCAAGATGTAATGTGATTCTGTGGAGTAATAGACTGCCTGAGAACTCAAAGAGAGGAGTTTCTCAGTGAGAAAAGGATGAGCTACATGAGGAGGAAATTGGTGCTGCAGATCTTTAGATTATTCTCAAGTTTTAGAAGACTGGTAGAATGTCAAGTTAATGATAGTATTCCCAAGGGACCCCAGTGCATTCCAGTAGTGCTTAGAGGTTCTGTCTTGCCAGGCTCTGGATGCATTTCCATTCTCACTGTAAGATTTCACGCTGCAGAGAAGTGAGAGATCTGACTCCTTTCTACTACTCCTGCCAAAGCTACACTTTTCCATGGCACAGCAGTGCTAGTCCCATCTAGCTGAGAATGCCGATGGCAATATTCTCAGGATGTATCTTTCTGCTGATAACTTTCTGCTTCCTTTCCCCCTCCTTCCTTTACTATCATCACTATCAGCTGTGTTCTGTTGTTCCCTGAAGTTCTGTTTTTCCTTGATGTTGAATATCAATCGAGTGAGATTCGAAACAACTTCCCTGGCAGAGATGGCTGTGGTGTTGTTTTCTGAAGTGATTGCATTAATGTGGATGGGAAACCAGCACTTTTCCACTCCAATCCTTTGTGTGCCACTTCCTTCACTGACACCTGCTTCTGCTGTCTTTCCCAGCTTTCTTCTTGCATGCGGATCACTGCTCTTTCCAGACTCCTTTCTGATTAGAACCACAAACCAGGTGGAGACTCAGTGCAGTTCTTCTGCAAACACTTTTTAGCCCTGTCTGAATGATTTCAGCTTCTGGCAATGGTTCTGTGCTTTTCACCACTTCGATAGGCTAAGGAGGTGAATCCTTCTTGGTGCACCCAGAAACCTGAGATCAACTCCTGAGAGCCTAACAGAGCTGCCAGCTCCTCCAGCCTGTGAGCCTGCTGTGTGTTGTGTCCATCTGAATCCCTGTTCACTCCTCTCCTGTATTCAGGATGCAGGACTCCAGACAGATTCCCTCTCTCCTCCGCCCTAAGCCAGAGGTGATCCATCAAGTCTTCACTGGACTGGACAGGCCAAGCTGATGGATGAACCAGCAAGGAGGGGGCTATCTGGTAAGCTGACTGTCCTCTTCCAGGCATCTCCAGCTCTTCTTCAGCTCTGCCCTGCTCCCCAGCACGTCTGTACTTTTATAGTTTTGCGCTGGCAAAGTGTTTCCTGGAGCTTCTGCTCCAAATGCTGTTTAACCTTTCCGTCCTGTTCCGCTTTAGCTCTGTGGTGACAACTTCTTTCCAAGCCTCCCAAAAGCAAACTTTCAGACAGCTACAGTTGTCTGTGCACAGTGGAAAATCAGACTAATTCCCACAGCATCCCATCCTTTCAGAAAGTGCCTTTTTTTGGCCATTTGAATCAAGCACAATTACCCAGTTACTGCAGAGCGTTAGTGTAAACATGACCAACCCAAACAGGCATCCAGTGGGAGTGATGACACCCAGGATAATCCCAAACACACACAGCCTGCCATTATGCATACATGACTAAAGAGACTTTTACTTCACTCGTTCTTAATTTATTATTTGTGCTGCTAGCAACAGAGTGTTGCCAAGGCGTCAATTATGTTTCATTTTATAAATCAAACTAATTGAGAACCAGATGCAATCTGAGTGAGAAAGATCCGAGGTCAGTGTTGTGCACCATATGCACGACAGTGCTTACTCATGATGAGGGAATGGATTGGACAGCTGTGAATTTGCCTGCTGTAGGAGTTGCATCAAGCTCAGTAGTGTAACATTTAGCTCTCTTTTCCCAGTTTATTGTATTAATTTCATTATAAAACTAAAGAAGAGTGAGCAACACTGCCATGACTTAAAGCAAGGGGTGAAAAGTTGTGAAAACAAAACTGGAGAGGAAAAGAATTTGGTCAGTAAATTAGCATGCAGATCTGTCTGGTTTAGTAATAATATGGAACATGGATGAAAGAAATAGCAGAGAAGAACAAATTGAGATCTCCAATATGACTTCATTTCAGACATATAATGGGAAAATAGACATTAAATCAGGGTCTCAAAACTGAAGAGTTTAACAGGAAGAAAGGTGGGGTTCTTAACTGAGGGTAATAAAGCTCCTCCATTCACAGTAGCAAGATCTGCAGTAGGAGCTCCTTGGAATTTATCAACAGGCAGGAACAATGCAGAATAATGTTCTGTAAAACTTTGCTCCACCAGCCTTCAATCAAAGGTTCCCCAAGTGCTCTAAAAACATAACTCCTTAAAAACTCACAGCACCCATGGTTATATTCTAGGCCTCTAGAAGTATTTCATGGTAGTATTTATAGCTAAGTGAATATATAATATTTGGAGACAAATGTCTAAATTTTTAATCAGCTACCTTCTGAAAGAAAGATTTCACAGTACCACTCCTGGCTTGATGGGTGCATCTAAGTCCTCCAGGTTTTCTGCAAAAAGCAAATTGTGTGGTGGAAATGTTCATGGACAATGCACTGACTATGTTTGATTTCTTGGAAATGGTTTAATTCACTGAGTAGGAGGAACGATGTCCTGGGGCCAAAGGTTGTTGTAGAGCCTCTGCCCCATCTCCACCTCAATATATTACCCAGCAGAGCCATATTGCATCTAACAAATCCCTCTGGTTTCACCTCATGCTTAGCTTTTGTTTGGTTTTGAATATTTGGGTTTTCTCCCTAAGTACCTGGTTGGTAAAAATGGCACAAGATTGTTTTTCTTTTTTTTTCTAATGTGTAAATTCATTGGTTGCTCTCATTATGGAATGTCTCTTTGTTTCTTCATATCCTAAATACAGACTGTTGAGGAGGAATTAATTTATTAGTTGCTCTAATTGCACTTTTGTCAATTAATAAGAAACTAGGTAGGAGTCTCATTTTAAACTTTCAGTTGCAGTAAAGATTAAAAGAACACCGACACCAGAGGAAGACTTAAACAGGCTAAGACTGAAAACAATTTAAGCAGGAATCATCACACATTAACTGTTAACTTTTCCTTTGATTATGAAAAATCTCCTTTTGCCATTATATCATACTATTTGCACAGGGATCCTCCATTAAAAATAGAAGGTATTAATTTTTCACACTTAGCCTTAAGGCTTATCTGATTAACTATTACACAACGGACATTATAATGTGAGTTTAAAAGGCTAAGGTCATGTTCCAATTTGCATCTTGTTTTGAATCAATTCCACAAATGTTTTACACAAGGAAGGAGTTACTGCTGGAATCAGTCATTCCTCCTGCAGGGTGACCATGACATTGATTTTTGTGTGAACTCTGCATCTCCTGAACCTGCCTGGTGTGCTCACACTTGTTCCATACTTTATGTGGAATAAGTTTGTATTTTACACACCCTTTTATTTCCTCCTTGCTCGTTTTGAGGAGGTGACTGTTTAGGAAGAGGCTGTATTTCTCTGTCACAGCAAATACAGCAGTGATGCACCAAAAGAAACACAAAATTTTTAATGATTTCTTACCACAGCTTCTGACATCAAGCTTTAGAGAATAAGGGGGACAAAGCTTTTTTTTTAGTTGGTTGAGGTTTTTTGTACCACTAAGGTTATTTTCCCATCAGCTCCTGACTTTTTAATTTTTATGGGCGATCTTGTTGTAAAATATGTCACTTTGTTGGTCTTCATTTAATTCTGTCTAATTAGGACGTATTTTATTTGGCAAGCAGCCAGTAATTAGCGATATATTTATGTAATTATTAGCATGTAATATTTATATAATAAATCTGCCTGGAAGGCAATCCATTCAGAGGGCAGGGAGGAGGTAGAATACATGATTTGACTGAACTCAGAAATCTTACCCACTGAGCCAAATGCAGCAAAGAAATGAAATGCATCAGTTGACCTGTCTAGTCTGGGGAGAGAGTTTGCATATCCTAAAATGATAGGATGTGCACACTTGGTAATCAGCACTGATTAGAGAGGGAGTGAAGATGGGCCCCTGTATGAAGTGAGATAATAAGGCAGCTTGTTAGGGAGAGATAAATAGAACTTGAAGAAAAGGACCAGATGTCTGCTTGATGGTGCTGAGAGGAGGAGCTGGTGGGGTCCTGCGAAGGTAACTGCAGGGTGGGGAGGACTGCAGGGAGAGGGAGGCTGTGGGAGCTGCCTGGCTGGGTTCAGAGCCAAGGCAGAGCCCAGCCTGGCCTGACTCACTGAGGGTCAAACCAGCAAACCACTCTGGCTGCAGCCTCAGCACTGTGGACATTGTTAAACTAATTCTGTAGTTTTGGGGTTTTCCATACCTCTGACTCTATAATAAGACCTGGGTCAGGAATAAAGTCCTCTTGGTGGAGTTTTGAGTAGGGTGTGGTGTTGAAGTCATAAGCCTTAAAAGGAGCACCAGCAGCAATCTCCAATTGTGACCAAAGTTCTCTGCTCTGTTCTAACAGTGTTGGGCTGTTTTGAACATGAACACAGAATGTTTTCTTCTCTTTAATGCCATAACAATTTCACATAGCTTTCTCAAACAAACATGAGACCTTTTGGTTTTGTTTGTGCAGTATTATGAAACTTTCAGTCTACTCTAAAATGGAAGCTAAACTTTAGGTTATTTGAAATAATAAAAAAATAAAATAAAACTAATTCATGTAGCCTTTTTTCAACTTGTCACTCCCTAACCTTGCTTAGCTCTGTCCTGTCACTTTCTATAACATTTTCATCCATTATATGTGACCCTCCTGTAAACTTTGTTCCCCCAATCAAGATTAGGACCTTCTGATCTCAGCACACTCCAGAGGAGTGATGGATTTGTGATTGAGGAATTGTGCTGGAGTTTGGAACACTTTTGTTCAGCTTGGCTCTGGGCTTCCTGGATGAATTTGGACACATTATTTAATCAGTGTGTGCTGTCGTGGCATGCAAACACTGCTGTGAGCAGTTCCCATGGGGCTGGTAAAGACTGAGGTTTTCAGGAGTGCTGTAAGGGTTTTTGTGGATTCTTTTGAAAATTCCAGATAGGAAACACACAGAAGTTCCTTGTCAGCCCAGGGAGGAGATGGTGGAGCCCAGCCTGATGGCAGCTGCAGCAGAGGCACTGTGGTAAATTTTGATAACAGCTGCAGTACTGAATACAGAGCAAGGCAGATTCAGTTCTGCACCAGACATCTCCTTCTGTATCATCTTTATCTATTCCACATTGTTACAGCTTCTTTGTACTAATATTTTCTATTTTTAAATGAGAAAAAAATTTACAACAAATCCACTTTCTCTTGTTGTGTGCCTTTCTTCTGCCAACAGGCAAGATCAAAAGATGTAGTTGCTAAAAACTTTATAGAGTTCTAATGCAGTCTATCTAGTAGAACCAGTTGCTTCAAAAATTTATATATAGAACTTAGCTTTTTCTAAAGTGAAATTATTTTGATTAAATCTTTTTTCTTTTCTTTTTTTTTTTTCCCAGTAAAGAAACTATAACTTTCTCAAAGATTCTGCTGGTTTTTTCTGCTCACCTTTTTGACTTTATATATTTTTTCTTCATGATCACAGAGGTCTTTTTGGCATATTGAGATGTATTTTCCTTTGCCAGTAGAATCCCCATCTCTTCTAATATTTTTATGTGATCATGCTTTGTATTTTATTGCAGCTTCTGCCTAAACATTTCAATTGTACTTTATCAGAGTCTCCCTCACAAATTAGAAGACAACAAGGACCCATTTGCAAGGTGTTATTTTAGCCTACAGATTCTTTATATCTCTGCTTGGGATGAAGATAAAGAATGAATAAGATGGTTTTGTTTTGTCACAGTTACATTTCAATAGTGAATACAAAAGTTTTGCTATTTTTAGAACTCCCATCCTTGGAGATACTCAAAAGCCATGTGGACAAGGTCAGGGCTCTGGGTAGCTGTGCTGAGCAGGGGTTGGACCAGGTGAGCTCTGGAGGTCACCCTTCCAACCTCACTCACCCTGTGATTCCATGAGAGCCCTAAAACAGCTTCTGAACTGGTGCTGCAGTTTCATCTATTCACCAATGTTAACAAACATTGACTTGGAGGCAGAATCCAAGTGCTGACATCTTTCCCTGGCTCCTTCTTTCCAAGGCCTGTGTTGTGTCACACAACATGCAGACCAAAGTTGGGTCTCCCAGTACATCCTAAATACAGGTGGCTTGGACTCTAAATCCAGATGCACATGTGTTCCTGCTTTGATCCTCCCTAATCCAGCTGTGTATCCCAGTCTGGAACCTGTGGCTATTCCAGATTTTCTCCATGTAATGTTTACAGAAGCATTCCAAAGAGTATCTGGGTTATTTCATTTGAAAACATTTTTAAACTATTCCACTCCACAGATGGGTAATTGTTGCTTTTCACTCACTGGAATTCCTGCTCTGGATGCCTTTTGCTCTTCCCTGCATTTCAAAAGGGCATCAGTTTTCCCCATGGGAATCACATCCTCAGTGAGAGGTGTGCATGTAATGAGGCATCGTGTGAATCCTTTGGGTGTGAGCCAGGGGTATAAATGAATGCCATTAATGGCCTGATGATAACAAATTGTTATTGTTATACGAAATCTGCATATCAGAATGTCTTCCCAAAGTCATTACCATGCTGCCTGCATGCCCAGGGGCAATGTTACACCATAGCGTTTCAGTCTTTCAAATTACAAAAAGCTAATATAACTCTTGATGACATTTACAAAAATGTATAATGGCACTCCTTTCAGGGCTCTCACAGAAATTATTCTCAGGGAACTTCAAGGGACTTCTGCGTGTATGAGAACTGCAGGATCTGGCACTTTTTACAATCAAAGCCACATTTTTTTTTTCTTCAGTGGCACCAGCTCAAGAAAATGTTAAGTCAGAATTGTTTTTAATTTATTTTCTGACTTAAAATGCCCCAGCCAACGTAAGCTGTATTTAACTTTCAATGCTCTTTGGCAGAGAGTACACATTCTAAATTTCCTTTTCATAGGAAGTTGTTATGTCAGAGTTATAAACCTCTGAAAATTGGCATTTTGTAATGGAAGTGCTGACAAGACCTTTATTACACCAGTACAAATAGGCAGCACTCCAATAAATGCTGGTTGCTGTTTTTATGGGCTGGTGGTTGCTTTCTGCTACTGTATTTCAAAGTGAACATTATGTAAAGAGTAAGTGGCATAATAGAAATACACTGGGAGGGCTGGAATTTGGCTCTTACTGTTACAACAAAACTTCAGTATGGTTGATAGGTCTGATTACAGCTGTAGTTTTTAAGGGCTAGTTTAGGATTTACTGGTAAATTGTTTTAAATTCTTACCAAGTGCCTGTATACATTCAACACAGGAAAGGTGATTACCATGGCATGGAGAAGGAGATGTTAAGTTGCTTAAATGCCAAGAGCACATCACATTTAAAACCCAAAAATGTTCCTACTTAAGTTTTCTGTTTCATCCTGTGATAGTCACAGTTGTCATTGTAGAAGGAAAGATTCCCTTCAAACATCTGTGATTGTCTTCATATTCACAAAATGTGTGAACTTTTCCAGCCTAGGAGTCACTGATATAAGAATTGGAGGATGTGTGTGAAGTGAGGAAGGTGAAGGACATGGGAGGGAATTCTTGCAACTTTTCCATCACCTACCAAAAGCCCTGTGAATTTCACTGAACCTGATGGAGATTTATCTTTGCACTGAAGAGAACACACAGTGAGTGTAATATTTAAAGCTGTACCTGTCACTGTGGCCTGAGGGGCTCAGGTACCTGTCTGCCACCAGCTTCTCCTCCCACACTGCTTTTGGAAATAGGTATTCATAGAAAGACTAAGAATCCATTATCCCTCCAGAGAAAAACAGATGGCACAGCCTTGGGATATCTTGGCTTTTTTTATTTATCCTTGCAGCATTTTTGTTGGGATCTGGTAATACAGTGCTGGAAAGTTCTTGGTTCAAATGCAAAATATAGGCATTATTTTATCAAAGCACAGTAAAACACAGTATCACTTTCTGAAAGTTTTTGGTTAAAATAACAAGAGAATAGAATTAACTAGAATATGTAGATTTCAAAAATGATCCATCAGTCTATGCAAATTGCTGTGTTAATAATGTATTTTTAATGCTGAGCACATTTGACAGCCATTTCATCTCTCTTTCTAAACCAGAGCTTGGCAAGCTGCATTAATTCTTACACTTTACAGATGTACCATTCAATGCACATGCCATGTAGTGATGTGATCCGAATAAAGCAAAGCATGTCAAAGCTGTGGCATTATTAGTAAACAACTTTGTGACTGGCTGCTTGCATCCAGAGGAGGAAAAGGAGAGGCAAAAGCCAGTGCTGTTCTAGCATCTCTCACATCTTCACTGGCCTGGATTTGCTTCCCGTTTTGGGAGTGTCAATCCTAAGTGGCACCAGGGGTTTGGAAGAGATAAATGGACAAAGCAGGGTTGAGTGAGGTTCAGTCAGGTGTTGGGTGCAGTTCAGACAAGGTGGAGCTTAAACAGACCCAGAACCCCAAATTTCCTGCTTTGACTTGCTCTATGTGTCTGTAAATTAAAAACAGAGAGAGGTACTATGTCCTAATTATTTCTCTATCCCATTAACAATAAATCTGGCATTATTTCAGTCTCAAGGCATGCTTGTACATCATTTATTTCTTCAGCAGGGATTTTCTGTCCTTTCTTCAATGAGTTAAAAAACCAAGGTACAAAATACAAGAGTTGCTTCTAGACTGCAAGGGACCATATAGTTATGTTTGATTATAGCTCTGCTGGCCTAAAGGTCAAAGGAAAGTTTTAGAATACTTAAGAGACAATTATCTAAAGTTCAGACTTTTCCAAAGGAACAGAACTAGAAATTATACAGACTATTATCTAAAGTTCACATTTTTCAAAGGAAAAAGGTAGGAGGAAATGCTTATTCATCATCACTTTGCTGTTAATTTGTCTGGCTTTTTTTTTTTCCCTTCTGTGGAGAATTTATTTACTACAAGTTCTGTATTACACAGTAGTACTAACATAATTATTCCCCTTTCCAAGAAATTTTAACATATGAGAATGATGTATACATGATTAAATGTTACTTTGCTCATGATTCAAAATTCCCAGCAGTACTTTTCATTTCTGCAAAGGACTACACGGAAATGTGTTTAGGTGTTTTTATTCATTAGTTGACTCAGCTGTTCAATTCTGGCATAAACTATTATTATTTAAGCCAACTGGTAAAAAGAAAAAAAAATAATCAAAGACACAAAATATGTGACATTTTCCAATTACTCTTCTACCAATACGTTTTCTCACATGAAATACATTTTTCCCCCTGTGTTCTTATTGGTGTTTTAAGGAATTGCAGAACCTCCAGGTCTAGAAAAAAACAAAGTCATTCAAGTGTCTGTAAATTTGTCCTAGGAATGTTTTGAGAATTGCCATTAAATATGCCAGTATGGAATGCAGTTTGCTCTGGGGCAGGAGAGACAGTGATCAGTCAGCTGAATTTTCAGAGCAGAAACTTTTTTCTTTTGAACCTGGTGTCAGCTATCAAATTTGAGAGCAGTCATCAATCTCCTTTTTTTTGAAGACATCACACATTTTTGACATTTATGAAAAGCAGCAGGTCAGTTTGGAATACCTGTGGATGCATGGTTTGGCCATCATAAATCAGAAAAAACATACTGTAAAAATGGCTTCTTTATTTTCAGGTGATTTTGTAAGCCTTCTGTTTGAATAGACCATTTATGGCTTTACTACACAGAGTAGGCAAAGAGTCTTTTTTCTTCTAACTGCTCCTCAAGAGAATTTTGTTTAAAACAGTCATCTAAGAAAACCTGGTACATGTGTAAAATTACACATGGCACACTTGTTTTTATATATATATGTATATATATATGTGTGTGTGTGTATATATATGTTATCATAAAAATGTATTTAGAGTGCATAAATACAGCCATGTTGAAAACACTGAGTTTAATCATGAAACAAAATCATTACAGCAATTCTAATGAATGAATAGATCATTTTTTCAGCTACTAGCTATTGCTAAACTTGTAACATGGAAATTCACAACTGTACCCTTTTAATCAAGTATTCCTTTAAAATGTGTTTCAGCCTAAGGCAGAAACAAAACCCACTGTCTTAAGTGGTGTTTCTCATAAAGCATTTTAATGGCATTCTTTTGGGAGCAGGAAAGTGATGCTTCCAGCTTGTACTAAAGTGGAGTCTGAAACAAATCAGTTTTTCAGCTCAGGGCCCATTTGTGAGTTTTTTTACAAGGTGGACATGGTTGAGGGTGTGCTTGGAGTTGCCACTTCTGGTTATTGTGGTGGATCTGAAAGGAGATCAGGACTATTCTTTCCCAGGTATTTTGTAATGGCAAAAATGAAAAAGAGAGATTTCAAAACATCTGAGTGAGAGAGTAACCAAGTGGGGGACTGAGGGCAGTGGCTTGTTGGGGCTGCATTCACTGGGTTTGTTCCTGCACTGCAGTCCTACCAGCTAAAGAGGGATTTGTAAATCTTGTTGTTTGTAAATCTTTTCATAGAAAGAAAGTATTATTGAGAAAATATTCAAAAGAATAATGATTGAGGTATGGCTTGGAGCTCATGGAGTGTATACAAAGACTTTCTGAGAGAACTCTGTGTCTCTTGGCAGCTTTATTTGTTCTCAGGCTCTAAAAAGGGGATTGGAATCTTCCCTATATTCCAGCATTTCTCTGTCATTGGGTTTGACTTCTGAAGAGAAACAAAACCACCAGTGTTAGTAATGATCTTTTGAAAATCTGTGTTTGACATTGTAAGGTCTCCACTACTGAATATTCACTATTACAGGAGGCACATGCATATTAATTGTGGTTATTAATGGTTATGCAAAGCTGAAATGGCATCAGCAGTCTCTTGAATGTTCCCAGCCAGTGCCTTTGCAGCTGGTTGCTAAATGTTCTAGAGCTCACATTTCTTCAGATGTCACATGCTCTGCTTTTCTGTCTGCATTTTGCTAGTTCCCACTGAAACCTTGATGATAATAACTGAATTGCTCAGTTATTTCATGTTTGGAGTTTTTATTTAGGAATAGATGCTACTTGTGAACTGAGATAGGAAATGAATGAGCTGTCTCTGTCTTTTTCTTATGAAAAAAAGCAGGGAGTGTCACAGTAAGGATATTCTTGCTGCTTTTCTACTTGTGCCAAAGAACTCTATTTTACAGAGAATCTGGTTGAGATTTACAAATGTACACAGAAAGAGAGCCTAATAAACAGGAAGGAACATATATTTCTGTCATTCTGGTGTTTCCAGCTGTAGTTTCCAATTAAAATTCTTTCTTCACATGAGTAATATCTCCAACATAGATAATGACTTCTAACACAAAGTCCTTAATACCATTAATGGTTTGATCTTTCAAACATTATAAAAGGGATAGAAAAAGAAAGGCAGAGTTCTGTAGGTGTAAGGTTGCACAGCAGGGAACTCTACTGATCTCAACATATTAGAGACTGCAAGGGAATTAAAGAATTGCAATAACCTGTGCTCAGAAAATGACATTTAGAAGCAAACTTGCTGCTTCTGATTTTTACTTTCATTCTGTTACTTTATTGTCTCGCTTAAAATTGCAACTTGCATTCTTGCCCAAAGTGGGATATGAAGGAGTTGACTCCTGCCTGGTAATTTCACATCCCGATTGCTGTCGATGGCATTAAAGTCACTTGTGTCCAGCAAATCCAGAAGTGGCTCTGTATTAAAATGATTGCATTTACATTTTCTCAAAATTTTTCATTGAAGAGTCTCAAAAGAGATCTGGGAGATTGGGGAACATTTGGGGAATCTGCAGAAAGTGCTTGGCCCCGTGCTAATTGCTGTGGTTATGCAAACTACCTTTGTTTAGAAATCCCACTGGACATCTTTTAAAGACTTTCTCCATTGTCACTCTCTGTTCCAGGTGTGAGGGAGATATTCCCAAAGCAGTCTCTTTCATGGTTGTTTCAAAAATCTGCTTGTAAACTTCAGAAACTGAGAGCCAGCCAGTGAGCTGAGCCACTGGTTTATGTTTGAAGAAGGGAAAAGTGAGCTCCAGCTCTGAGCTGCAGTTGTGCATTCCCAGAGCTCTGTTCCTCTGGCCTGACACAGATCCTGAGACAATTCCAAAGATCTTACACCATTCCCAACACCTGCAGGACAACTGCAGCTCCTGATCCCTGCTGGGGAGCTGAGCATCACCAGGCAGAGGGTATTGCACAGACTCAGGCATTGCCATGAGCCTCTCCAGCCCCTTCCCCACAGAGTTCCCACAGAATTCTGAGACTCATGGATCTGGATCTGCCTCACTGGCTGGTGGCAGACACTCCGTGTCTCGCTCTGCCTGTGGCAGGTTGCTCAGAGCTGTAGACAGACAGGTTTGGGGATTTTCTACACGGGATTTTCCTTGTTTTGCCCAAAGTAACATGAATAAATAGATAAAGAACCCGACCAGCTCTATAATGAAGGATCAGGGGGTTCATTGGGAAGATGAGTGCAAGGTGAGTGTCCCTCCTGCTGAGCAGCTGCTGCCAAGTTCATTCATGCAGCAGTGCTGGAGGTTGTTCCTGCAGGAGATTCCTGCTGTTTGTCAACTACAGAAGAGGGAAATGTCCACAGCAAGGAGAAAGCAAATCAGATAAATGGAGTTTATTGCTGATCAGCTGCTAGGATTTGTTTTCAAGTTCTAGAAGCCAACTGAAATGTCAGCTCGGGAGTCATTGTTCTTCAGTCAAGAGCCACATCTCCAGCAACACCAAGGTACATTTATTTTAAGACAGCAATGAAAGGGAAAGAATTTATCACTAAACAAAATTCCTAAGTCAAATGGAGGACTTGCCACCCACTGGCAAAACAATTTGGTCATTTCATTTTGCTTCTATTTTTTTTCTGTTTGCCAGTTTCTTTTCTTTCCAGGCATAACATGTTCACTTTTAGTCAAACACAGCAGATTCTAACAAAACCAACCAAACAAACAAAAAAACCCCAACCAACAACAAAAACCCCAAGCCATCTGTAAGAAAAGAAAGTTACTCTTTTCTCCTTGTTTGGCATCTCTTCTGAATAGTTCTGACTGTCCAGCCATTGCAACTCATTTTGCACTTAGTTAACTAACAGCAAAATATCCCAAATATCTTGCATGTCTTTTGCTTTCTCTCGTTTCTTCTGAACTTGAATTGATAATCATTACTGGTACCAGGTAGTTTCTTACATTCATCAAAGCTTCACTGATGGGCACATTATTTTCTCTTTCTCTCCTTCCCCTCACTTTTTCTGCCCCCTTCTGTTTGTCTCTTTAGAGTGCAACCTTCCTTTTTCACTCAGTTGTACTCTGAAACTCAGTTGATTTTGGTCTATTGGAATTTTCTGCACCAGCCAGGATGGCAGTGTCTCAGGAGGATGGAAAGGATCTGAAACTGTTCCCAACGAGTGCAGCTGCTCTTTTTTTTTTGTTTCTCCCTAAATCAGGTGCCTCCCCTCTCTTGCATTGCTGTAAGGTGCAGGGCTGTTGGGCTCAGCACATCAGTGCTGTGCTCCAGCTGGGACAGGGAGGGACTGCAGCAGGTTCACTGCAAGGAGCAGGCTGTGTTGGGACCAATTGTAGAGCACTGTGTCACAGAACTGAAAAAGTCTCTGGAAGTCGGAATAAATGAAATAAATGACTACAGATGTGACACTTCTGATTGGGATTTGTGTCAAAGACAGAGCTGGAAAGTTAGCACCATGTAGTTCTTTTCTCTTTTAAAGGGTTAAAGCAAAAGGATTAAAGATGCAATTTATGCTGGGTTGTTTTTAATTTTGTGGGAGAATGTCAATGGACAGATGAATTCATTTTCCAGTATTTGAAAATAGGGAGGGGAGCTGAGGGGGAAAAGAAGGCTGTCAGATAAGAAAAGTACCTTTTACACATCACAATAACCCCTCTTACTTTGGTAAAGCTATACACACCCACACTCTGGGAAGCCGAGCTGCAGGATTATTTTCCCCACATAACTTCTCCCTTTTCTCCCTGCAGAGGACAAGGATGGCACAGGGAGTGGTTTGCCTTGCACAGTGTGTGTTCACACCTCTGACACACCCAGCCCAGGACGAGGAGTGCTGGGTTTGCTCTCTCTAGATGTGTGTTGATGACTGACCTCAAACACACGTGGCTTTGCCACTGCAGCAGGTGGCACACGTGACACTGGGTGTCATCAGGGACTGTGGTCTTGTTTGAGTTGTCAGAATTCTTAAGAGCTTATACCTGAAATTTGTCTTCAGTAAACACATATGCTTCCTTTCATTTTAAAAAGGGCACAAGGAAGAACTAGACTATTTATTTAGCTCCAGGGTGCCATCAGTTTTGATGTGACTGTTTCCAACTGGAATAGATCAAAACTCAGGATTCCTGGGGGGAAAGCCCTCAGGAATACTTTTAGTTCTGCAAAGTGACCATATTTATTCTGCTTTATGAAGGAATTAATTTTTAGGTTGACCTTCATGTATTGCATACTCTAAATGTATGAAAAATACTGAAATGGTTGCATCATCTGAAATATAAATTATAGTAAGAACCTGTCTAGAACCTGTCACCTGTCAAGTGAGTGTGATTGGTAGGTGATTGTTCTGTAGAAAGGGCAGAAAATTAGCGAATCACAGAATGTTTGGGTGGGAAGGCACCTGATCTTCAGAAGAAGCCTATTGTCATATGAGCACTCTCAGTATTTTCTTTCCTTCCATGGAATGACATTCAGCATTGCACATGCCCACTTTAGAGCTTAAAATACCAGGAGGCTTTCTTTGTTCATGATGCATCAGGAGATGAACCTTACCTCCTTCTTCCAAACTGGATGTGTAGCTTTGTTTTTAAATTGTCATTGGATCCAGCAGCAACACACACACACACATTCCTGTTCTGTGTGCCTCAGAATCTTTTTACTAAACAAAACACAAACAGCAAACTAATGCAAGTCAACGTGCACTTTGTTAGTATAATTCCTAATATTTAATTACTATTTTATTCCACTGAATAAAGCAGTTAAAAGTATAGAGAATATTCAAGTATGTAAATAAGTCAGAATTTCTGCATATTTGACATGCCACTAATCATGGTTTATACCTGAGCATTCTGTCACATAAAATATAATTGATATATGACAGTGGTGTGTTCATAACTGGCTAGAATCTGTAATTCTTATCACTATACAGAATAAAATCTGTATGAATACCCGAAGTAAAATCAACTTGTATTCATGTGATGGTGAACTGAAAACTGAGTGACTCTGAGAGATTTAACTGTGTCACTCTATGACTGGGTAGGATGCTATGCAGTTAGATGCCTCTAAATTTCTAAAGTTAACTTTCTGCATGTGTGTGCAGAGATAAGAATGTCCTAGACTCGTTTCCTGACTTCTTCCATGGGAGATGCAGCTTGGTTTGCTCTATTTTCATCATTGAGGCCCAATAAATGTTTAGATCATTGAAAATTAGGTCTACAACTTTTAGTGCATTTAGCTTTTCTTTTGTCTTTATATAAAAAAGAAGAACCTTTTATAGCAGTGGAAAATGTGCAATTTGTGGTTGTAAGGCAAGGAGCATTTGTATTAATTGATGAGTGTTCTTTAAGTTTGGGTTGCTTTAACATCTCATTTCTCTCTGGCTGGATTTTTATGGTGGTGTGACTTGAAATAAAGTGGTGAATCATGATGGGAAGATTTCTATAGGTATGGATACAGAGGAGAAATAAGGGACTGCCATCATCATCATCTTACCATGTCACACTGATGCTTGAACAGGCTTACCTAAAACAGAGGCTAGGCAAAGTTAGGAGAATAAAAAGCAGATAAATTTATTGAAGGCCTTCAAGGTGCATTCAGGGCAGACAAAGCCTCTACACCCAAAATGGACAGCAAGTCACAAGGTTTTCATACTTTGTAATTTCTGTCCATTAACATATTGAGCCTTAACCCTCCAATTACACCTTCAGGTGATGATGTCAATTACTCCAAGTTTGCTCCCCCCAATTCACTGTTGGTTACATATCTTGGGGCTCTGAGGCAGTAATGTGTCCTTGGATTTCCAACTTAGAGGAATTGTTTTGTCTAAAGATGCTGGGAACAGAAGTTGTAGCACTCTATATGGAGTCCAGAACCACATACTAAAACTGGAGATACACAAAAAATATAGAGGCTAAAATCCTAGGCATCAACACCAGAAAATGCAGATATTGCACTTCTTCAGGCAGCTGGACAGAAAGAGAAGGGATTTCTGTTCCATGTGCTGCTGGCATGAGGAGCTCACAGAGCATTTGTGTTGAGGTTTCCTGAAGGCACTGAGGATCCGCTGTGGGTTTATCAGTTCATGTGCTGAGCCACTGCCACTGTTGCCTTTTGCAGATAACACGCTGAGCATCCTGGCCAAGCACAGTGGGTTCAGCCGGCAGAAGCAGGAGGTGTACCTGCTGCCCATCGTCATCAGCGACAGCGGCACGCCGCCCATGAGCAGCACCAGCACGCTGACCATCCGCGTGTGCGGCTGCAGCAGCGAGGGCATCGTGCAGTCCTGCAACGTGGAGGCCTACGTGCTGCCCATCGGCCTCAGCATGGGAGCCCTCATCGCCATCCTGGCCTGCATCATCCTGCTGCTCGGTGCGTGCTCTGCCGCGGCCTGGGCACAGCTCCCCTCACTCCCGGGGCCCCAAGGGGTGCAGGGCTCCCACAGGAGCAGGGACAGTCCAGTCTAGGGAGTTCTGTCAGGATTGAATCTGTCGTGTCCTAAGAGCTGGACAGAAGCAGGGAAAGTAAAGTCCTGTTCTGAGGTAGTTCTACCCACGAATGGCAGAATAATCAGGTGTGAAATGGGAAACTGAAAATCAGATCAGGGGTGTTGAGTAGCAAGGGGAGCTCAGTGTGTGCTACTCATGATGGGAAATGGATCTGTTGTATCTTCTAAGACTTGTATGAATCATGGAGTATCCTAAGCTGGAAAGGATCCCCAAGGCTCACGGATCCAGCTGCTGTCCCTGCCCAGACACCCAGCAATCCCAGCCTGTGCATCCCTGGCAGTGCTGTCCAAAGGCTCCTGGAGCTCTGGCAGATTTGGGAATGTCACCATTCCCTAGGGAGCCTGGGCAGTGCCAGCACCCTCTGGGGGAAGCAGAACCTTTCCTGATCTCCAGCCTGACCTGCCCTGCCCAGCTCCAGCCATTCCCTGGTGCTGTCCCTGTCCCAGAGCAGAGCTTGGAGCTGCAGCCCCTGCTGAGCTCTGCCCTTGGCTCCTTTTGTCCAGCTGAACCAGCCCAGTGCCCTCCTCGGGTGTCCCCTCCAGGTCTTTCCCAGGCCTGGCTCCCTCCTTTGGATGCTTTCTTAGAGCTTTATATCTTTCCATTATATATAAATTTATATTTTTATATTTGTATTACGAGTTTATTCTGGATTGTAATGGCACAAGAGACACTAAAACGTTACAAGATAAGCAGTGTGGTGTATTCTAATAAGACATAAAACATTTGTATACAACATCAAGCAAGTGAGGGAGAGAGCAGTGAAAGGAGAGTCCTATTTCTGCACTTCGCAGCTTCACTTTGTAACTGAGATTTACATCAGCGACTGAGATTTCAGCATTAAGCTGCAAAAAGAAGTGTAACCCATTTCGAGTTTTTTATGCATCTGTCCATGATTCTGAAATTAAGCTAAGCTCTTTCTTTCTTCCTTATTGTCTCACTCTCTTTATAGTTATATAATAGGAGTTTCTTGCAACAGGTAGAAAAAACACTGGTTTTCTTCTCCCATTAGGGCTATGTTTTCAGAAAAACACCCTCTAATTTTGGAAAACGCCATCCATAGTGTAGATCATTATAGACTACGTGAATAATTGTAGTTTGACTTCACTTCCAAAGGGAAAAGTTGAGCTCAGAATTAGAAGTATGGGAGATCTTAATGCTGATATAAAATAGAGCTTTAGATGTAAACACAAGCTGAGAATCAAAGACTATAGGACTAATCAGAGCTTCTGATCAAATTTCCATCACCTGAACGGGGTTGAAGTTATAGGTCTTTCAGCTTTTCACCCTTATTTCTCCCAAAAGCAGCCTCTCCCCTTCCCCAGCTGCACTCACCATGTGGTGTTGGGATTGGAAATGGTTTGCCTAATCAGCTTGTGGTGCTCTCTTTGCAGTCATTGTGGTGCTGTTTGTAACACTGAGAAGACACAAGAATGAGCCTCTGATCATCAAAGATGACGAAGATGTGAGAGAAAACATCATTCGCTATGACGACGAAGGAGGTGGAGAGGAAGACACAGAAGCATTTGACATTGCAACTTTGCAAAATCCGGATGGAATTAATGGATTTTTGCCTCGTAAGGATATTAAGCCTGATCTTCAATTTATGCCCAGGCAGGGTCTTGCACCTGTTCCTAACGGTGTTGATGTTGATGAATTTATTAATGTGAGGCTTCATGAAGCTGATAATGACCCCACAGCTCCACCCTATGACTCTATCCAGATTTATGGCTATGAAGGAAAGGGGTCAGCGGCTGGTTCCCTTAGCTCATTGGAGTCCTCCACATCAGACTCAGATCAGAATTTTGACTACCTCAGTGAATGGGGTCCTCGCTTTAAAAGACTTGGAGAACTTTACTCAGTTGGAGAAAGTGACAAAGAAACTTGACAGTGGATTACAAACTTTTTCCCTGTTGACTTAATGATCATGTAATATTCTAGGGCCACTGCTGTTAGTTAAAACTAATGTGGCTTTTTGTTTTAGAGGCAAGTTTAGCGCCAGTCATCTATAAAATCAACTACATTGTAATGTTGAACCAAAAAAAAAAAAAAGTATATGTTAGGAGGTTAAGTCTTGTGGAGTGTGAAGTAAAGTATGTGGAGTGTCTAGAAGTCTTTGGATATTTGATATTCACTTGACCACTCTGAAGATGGAGATTTGGATCTTTGATTATCTTCAGTGAATTGAAAAGAACAAAACAGAAATTGGTGCTCTCTTAGGAAATGGACTTGCAGGGATTTGCTGTTGAACAGTAGCTCCTGCCAGTATGTGTAAAGCTAAAGGTTTGTTTCTGCATTGCCAACAAAGATCCCGCCACAGAAATGTTAAAAGCAATATCTTGGTCTTCTTAGCAATGCTGAGCAGAAATAGCATTGCCAACCCCTACTGGCTCCTACTGTGCAGTGACCATCCGTTGTACATACAGTAATTGTTGGCCACGTAACCACAGACTCAATATCATCTCTAAATATTGTGTCAAGCCTTAAAATATTCACATGTTCTTAATCCATTCCAGTGATGGGTAATAAATACTACTAATGTGTAGAGATTCAGAGGCAGGGCTGCAGAACCTTGCTTCACAAAAGAATCTTTTTTTCTAGAAGAAGGATCAATCCTGTGCTTCGTCTTCTGAAAGAAAAAAACTGTGAAATGGGATGGACTTACATAAAATGAAAGAATTGCTGATTTTATTGCTAAAGATCGAATTTATTTGTTTAATCTTTGAAATAAATATTTTATTGATGTCCATTACTGCTTTTATTTATTAAGACTGATAATCTATAGAGTAAGATTATGAAGAAAACTAAATTATATCAGTTAGATTTTTTTTTCTATATATAATGAATGTTTCATACATGTACATTTTGAAAAGAAAAATGACAAATTGTTGCAGGTTAAAGCAGTTCCCTGTCCATTTGCAGTAGCTGAATTTTAAGAGAATGCTGGCAGGAATTAAACTTTCCCAGAAAAAACTTTTGACAGTTTTATATCTTCTTCATAAATCTAGTACCTGGTGTTTTTAATACAAGCACAAATAGCTGGAAGTAAACTGGTTCATGTGAATATTTAAACTATAGACTTTTAGAAATCCACACATAACACAGTACAGTACAAAAAAACATGCTTATAGTTCTCCACTGTATTAGAGCAGGAACCAGTGTGTACATAATTTTACTGCTTCTGTTATTAGCATTTTTTTCTATAATATTCATAGTGATGCACCAGGGCTCTTGCACACAGAGAAAGAACACTAGAAGCTGCAAGCGTACTCAATTTGTAATGCAAACTTGCCATTTAGAAGTAGCAATTGTATAAGAAAACTACGTATTACATGCAAATCATTTTAATTTTCTACTTTGTTTTGAAGCTATATTATTGTTTGTTTATTTACTCCATGTATTGTATTCAGAGAAACTCCTGTATTGTTTCCTACTTTGTGAAATATATTTTTATAAATACTTTTCTTGTTATTGCTTTTCTTTCAGGTTTAGCTGGGCACTGCAGAAAAGAATCTGCCTGAATAACTTCATAGTTCTTTGAGGAATGTAATTTCTTCAAAATCCTTTATTTATTAGTTGAGTACAGACGAAATAAAAAACAAGAAGGAGAATATTTGAAACATTATTTGACAGTGATTGCAGAATTTTGACAGTGATTGGAGCACAGGAGTTATGAGTGTCTGATTCACTGCACCATGCTGAAAAATAACCTTACACGATTTTTTAAAGAATTGCTAGTTAAAACAACCCACTGATTTTAATTCCTCAATAACACTTGTTCTGCAAATGAAGAATTCTTCATGCAACACCCCCAATTTTGCCTGTATTTCAGATGGAAACATTGACTGCTTTAGCTGCAGCACGACTGGGTTGAATGACTGTAGTCTGTGGGCAACGAATACATTCATACACTTTGATATCTATTATAAAGATTTTATTGAAATTCATGAAGTATCCAATACATTCAAGTTTTTTATTTAAAAAAAAAAACAAACCTGCTTTGTAATAACTGTAATCTAAAAATTTTGGCC
The DNA here is from genome assembly GCA_024500445.1 of Entomyzon cyanotis. Lineage (NCBI taxonomy): Eukaryota > Metazoa > Chordata > Aves > Passeriformes > Meliphagidae > Entomyzon > Entomyzon cyanotis. The sequence continues at coordinate 16,986,658 of JAKEPQ010000743.1, read as the reverse complement.
AAACACAAAATGAAAGAGTGATGTCCTCTGAGGGTAGGAAAGAAGCAGTCCTGGAGATTTCAATGAAATCAAACATATTTCTGTAACACGCTGCAAAAAAAGCCAAACACACTCTTACTCAACGCTTCCTCCTAGTGCCAGGGTGGTCTGAGCTGCCATGCCAGATCCAATTGCAGTGTAAATGGGAAGGTGATTCAAACCTGAGCCAATTTCTGTGTCCATCCCACCCCTGGGAGCCAGGGAGGAGCTGTGAGTGTGGCTCATGGCATTGTCTGGGGCCACAGCAGCATTCAGGGCAAGGCTCTGCTCTGACTGGGACTTAGAGGCCACACTGGAGAGTTTAGCAAAGCTCTTTTGTAGGAAAACTCACAAATGGAAAACCTTCTGATTGCCTTTCTGATTGAAAGTTCCATCTGAGACCACGACAGCGCATTCAGTAATAAGATTTCCAGGGAAAAAATCCCATCACTGGCACTGTAGGAGAGGCAAAGCATGACAGAAATCTCATCATTGTCAGTCAAAAAGAGATGGGAGTTGCTACTGCTGGGCACAGCTCTAAATTGGGCATTTCTGCAGCTTTTAAACAGGAATAGCTACAATGCAAAGGGGAGAAAAAGAATTAATGAGTTTCTGACCTGGCAGTAGAGATGTGCTGTTTCTTGTGTCATTGCCTCCCCACCAAAAGGAAATTATTAATTCTGCAAGCTAATTCCATGGAATTTGATATAAATTTTTTACCAATACATGTTCGAGGGTTAAGTGTCGATCATTCAGTTTTCCAGTACTTCTCCTTTTTTGACAATAAAATTAACTCAGCATAAGATTATTTTGGATACCAACAGTATTTAGAGTATTAGATCATACTGTTCCACATTTTCTGGATTTAGACATATTAAAGACACTTTTTAAGCATGTAAAAATGTAATTCATCTTTTTCAACAACGTTTAATTAACGATTGACTCATTGCAAGTGACAAGGCAAATGCATTCAATTAGAATTATTAATACTGATAAATTTGAGAAGTAAATTCTCAAAATCCTTCACAAGTGCCAAGTGCCTTAGAGCCCCATTGATCCTGGCCTGCCTTCCCTGGCTGTGCCTCACGTAGTTTGTCTCAACTGCTGAGGTAAATCATCCCACCCAGGAGAGCTGGAATTTGGAGGTGTTGGCCTTTAAGGACACAAAATGCAGCTCAGGCATTTCAATACGAGAGCACTGTGAGGGAAATGTGTGTGTTCATGTTTATTAAATATAACTTGGATGGCTGAAGCTCTTCAGCATGTCCTGTCCTCTGCAGCAACTGAAAGCAGAGACTGTTGTGTGCTCTGACCTTGAAATCAGATCACGGCAAGCTCATTTAAATACATTTTTAACCTGGTATCATTACACCTTTTTGTCTGTGGTGACTTTGAAATGACTCTGAAATACAGAGGAGAGACAATGGCTCAAGACTTTCATTTAAATCAGCAGTTGCTGATCACAGGAGAAACATTTAACACTATGGCAACTCCAAATCCCATCAGCTCCGTGGCAGCGCAGCAGTGACAATTCTCAGTCTGGAGAACAGACAGAATGTCTGCGAAATAGTCTGCTTGGAATAACTCTATTTGTACAGCTCTGCTAGAGATGGAACTGCTGATTTTAATAGAAAAAGGAAAATAAATCAGCTCTGCTACATCCATGCAGTTGCATCTACCTACAAATGTGTGTGGCAATTTTTTTGAACTGCCTGCATGGCTGTGGAATTCTGGAAATGGATAAATGGGCTTAGAAAGCTTCTCCAAGGTCTCTCCAGCCAGAGGAAACCTTGGCAGGTAGCCTGTTTCTGTATCTGACTTCCTTGGGATATAATTTCAGTCTGAATGGAGCTGTTTGGCTGTTTCTCTTCCTTTGCCTGCTCCTCTCTCCACCAGTTCATCTATCCTGAGCAGTTAAACTGGGAACAGAATGTTAGGAAGTTCATTAAGACCTCTTTTTGAGCTGGTCAGTGTTCAGGGACTGAAAAATGCAGCTCACCCAGGACAGTGAGGTTCACCAAACTCCCTTCCTCCTCTAGGGAGGACTGAACATGGAGTTACTTGTACGAAAGGACTGTTTCTGTATTTAAATTATGCTGAAAAATCTGAAGCTAATGATGGTGCTTTTTAATTAAGAGAAAAATATAAATAATAGAAAAAATTTTTCATTAGCAGTAGATATTCGCAAGTGTTTCTGATCAAGAGAAGTGAAAAGTTCGTGAAAAGTTCATCAAAATTCATTGGAACTGCAGGGCCAGGAGACAGGGAATGGCTTCCCAGTACCAGAGGGCAGGGCTGGATGGGATCTTGGGCAGGAATTGTTCCCTGGCAGGGTGGGCAGGCCCTGGCACAGGGTGCCCAGAGAAGCTGTGGCTGCCCCTGGATCCCTGGCAGTGTCCAAGGGCAGCTTGGCCATTGGGGCTTGGAGCAGCCTGGCACAGTGCAAGGTGTCCCTGCCAGGGCTGGGGTGGCACTGGATGGGATTTAAGGTCCCTTCCAACCCAAACCATTCTTGGATTCTATGTAAAGAAGCTGCTCAAAAAATTATTTTTCAGCTTTGGGAAGTTTTCTAGCAGTGGCAGGATACCCTAGTAAATGAAAGCTGAGTAAAAATAAAAATGTAAAAAGTAAAAAGTGAGACCATTCACTGTTGTTAGTTTGCTTTCAGACCACAGCACGTGTCATTAGCAGAAAATAGAAAGTACTGATGGAGTGAGCAATGAAAGCTTTCTGTGCTCTATCATTCAGATAAGTCGGACTTGTATTATTTCTACATTTGTACACTATTTGTGCAAGATAATATTCTGGCTTTGCAGAAGGTGGAAACCAATTTAACTTGCTGTATAATTCACAGTGATGGGTTTTGTAATCACACTGCAAAATGAGTCTAGCTGCTGTATTATACAATACTGATACTGGCTGATGTGCTGCAGAACCAGACCCTCTCCAAATAATGTCATGGTATTCTAAATGAGAAAATAGAAAAGTCCTGACAATGCTTTTTGTGCAACTGCAACTAAGACATCTTCCAAAATGGCTAATAAAAGCAAGCTGAAGCACAGAGTTTTCTGGCAGAGCCTTGTAAATGTGCTCATTAGCATTGCAACACAACCATCTCTTCTTTTTTTGTTCCTCCTACCCCCCCCCCCCCCCACTGCAAACACTAAACCAGCGAAATCAACAACATGGAAATCTCAGCCTTCTCTTCAAAGGGGATATGGAGTAACTTGCAAAATTCCCTTTCTTCTCATTCCACTGGTGCTGGTGCCTGTTTGAAGGAGATCTGTGAGACCACAGGCAGATTGAAGGGAGGAGTGGAGGTTGCCTGTTTTGTTTCATGAATGGAGAAAGCATTTCTGCTGTGGGAGCAGTAGTAGCCTCTCCTGATATTTATCTGTGAACTCCCAAATTACTAATTAAGTTTCATACTGACAGCTCAAATTCTTGTTCATCAGAATGTCACAGGCCCATTATCTGGTGGTAGATACCTACAGAATCATGAGATGGGTGGGGCTGGAAGGGACCTTAAAAATCATCATTTTCCACTTCCTGCCATGGCAGGGACACCTTCCACTGTCCCAGGCTGCTCCAAACCCCAGTGTCCAGCCTGGCCTTGGACACTGCCAAGGATGTTCACACAGTTTAAATACAGACTCATTCCATGGGGCTGATGAACTCAGAGATTTCTTCCTTTACTCCTGTGGAAATGCTCTGGTTTGTGAAGTCTGGAAGAAAGAGCCAGGAAGGCAGCAGGCACTGAGAACTGGTGGTGGCAAAAGGATGGGAGATTCTGGAGTCCTCATCTTGGATCTCACTTGGGTCTTTGGGTTGGCTAAGCCTTGCCTTGATTTTTTACTTTCAAAATATTTAACAGCGAAAAATGTCAATTCCTTGCCTTTCATAACAGCTTGTTTTTGAATTATAAAACAGGTCTTGTGGCTGGGGGGGTCTTTTTGTCATTTCTTTCTTTGTTAGTGGAATGTTCCCTGATGGCAACACTGACACAGTTCATTCTGCCAAATTTCACAAGCTGGCAGTTTTACCAATGAATGTGAAAACAAAAGATGTGCATTTTTTAAGTGAAATATTATTTATATAACCGGGAGCAACAAAACCAGTTGAATCACCTTTAAAATAAACTCCAACAGTTCCACATTTCCTGCCACAGATGGGATTGCTTTTGGGATGGGATTATAATTTTCAGATACTGATATACCAGTGCTGGTAGTTTTGTATGCAAGGGAATATCCCTTTAGACAGCTGAGGGATAAGTTGCCTGTATTTTATAAAAGAAGAATATCATGACTTTAACCCAGGCATGCAGAAATAGGGTGTCTGACCTAAAATCACATGAACAAGTAGAATTCAGAGCAGAATTCCCAGTGCTGTTGCAGTGTCTCAGGTGTGAGATAGGCTGGTTAGAGCACCAGATAATTTAGGCAATAGGTGTGACCTCCTCCCTCACCCCCCAGGGCTCTTGTGCAGCTCTCCAGCACAGGATTATCCTGCAGGGATCCATCCCAGTCTCTGCCATGGCAGCGTGGGGAAGGTGGCCAAGAGCCTGTCACCCCCAGGGAGACAGAGCTACCTCCCTGCTCTTTGTCTCCAGGCAGCTTTCCCAGCCCTCAGTCAGCTCTGGATTCCTTCCAGCTGCTGCAGGTCCAGCTGTGAGCTGTTCCAGCTGTGGCCACCCAGAGCCACCAAAGAAAGGCAGGGCATTGTTGGTAAAATGTCATTGCAACACGGCGCAGGAGATACAATTAATCCTCGCAAAAAAAGGTCAAGTGTGAATCACCAAATGCTGGAGGGATTGAATGGATATTTTCCAACCCTCTTATATATCACATCAAACAGCAGCCGTTTAGTTTATTCTGTATAATGCTTCCTCCATAAATAAGAGCAACAGTGGATGACAAAGGGGCTTTATTTGGACTGTCATAAATATCTGCTGCTTCTGTTTTCATAATTTACAAGAATAAAAACATAGGAATTTTTCAGCCAATGATGATATAGAACCAGTCTAGTATTTGACCAAAACAGAAGACTGCATTACTCCTTTCTTTCTGTCCCATCCACCTGCATGTTTTTGGCTTAATTAATTAATTAATTAAATTTAGCATTGTGTCTGCTCTTGTCCATGACAGTTCGTTTGAGAGTTTTGGTTCAGACTCTAGTAAGAACACTTTCAGGCAGCATCAGAGAGGGAGGAAAAGTGTTGTCTTACAAACCTGTGATTGCCTTAATAATTATTTTTCAAGTTTGCCCACAGCTTCCGTTTCTGAAAATATTTTATCACTTAAAAACATATTAAAAAATTAGGTGAGTGGGGTTTTGTGCAACCCTAGTGTGACACAAACAGAATCTAGTAATTTTTGAGAATTAACTTCCCCTTATGGTTTGTGATGGGCAAATGAGCACATATTGATGTGAAGACTTTTATTGCCAAAAACCAGCTTCTAGTTGAGAATAGAAACAAAAAAGAAAGGCATTAAAACAAATCCCAAATTTTCAGAATTATTCTGTCTAGTTTTAATTTTCATTTCCAGTCATATTTTCAATGTGTTTCGGGGAATATTTTGTGGCAACAAATGAATATACTGTCAGTCACAGGAAAATAATGTGTATGAAGAGAATACACATTATTGCTGCAAGTGATCCTTTCATCGTGGAACTTGACAGCCTGATAGCAATTTAGTTTCTGCAAGGAATTTTGGGAACTGTAGTCCTCAGGGAGAGTTTGGATGCATTCATTTTTTCCAAGCTGGGTAAGGTTTGATGGGCTTGGTGCCACCCTGTGTCAGCTGCTCCAGGTGGGAGGGATGATTTCCCTATTTCTGGGGTTTGTTTCTGGTTTTAGGTGGTAGGTGAAACAGAAAACTCAGCAAGGCTGATGTGAGTCAGATGTGATACAATACATCCTGATCTAATTCCTGCTCAGGTAAGTGAATACCAACAGTTTTTGTATTTACTGAAAGAATTTCCCTTAAAAGCTGAAATTCAAAGATTGGAAGTGTTTCTAAAATATTGTCTATATTCACAGCATTTAAAACATTCAAACAAGTTTCTAGAAGTGGTGAAAAGCTAATGAGGAAAAAGGGGTACAGCTGAAAAAAATGAAAAAAAATTATTGCTGTGAGTAGTTCACCTGCCTCAAAGGGTAGAAACTTCCCCTGTGCAGGGAAGCAGAGTGAGAGCTATTCACCACTTAATTAACACTTAAACACACAAAATACAGCCCTGTGCTCTGCAGTGCTTTTCTCTGAGGACACAGCACAGAGAATAAGTTCCAAACTCACAGCTCTTGCTGCTCCTCTGGCAGCCTCATACATCACTGTGACTTTCCTGCCTGCACCCAGTGCCTTCACAGTTCTGCTGGGCAGAGTAAGCTGGGAATGCTCAGAGTTGCACCAGGCAGCTGGTGAGAGCTCAGATAATGGCCAGGAGCTGAAAAGGAGGGAGCAGCTGAAAAACAAAGTGTCACTTGTGATCCAATCTCTGTGCTGCAATCTGGGGCTGTAATTGGTTTTAGTGTCTATGCAGGAAGGCCCAAATCAGATGGGGAATGTAGGGATTTGTGGGGTGAGGAGCAGAGCAGAAAGCAGCATAAACAAGAATCAAAACCCAGAATTTTTTTCTCAAAAATACACCATAAATAGGAGACAGGGGGTGTGTGTGTATAGGATGAGAGAGAATGACAAAGAAATTATCAAAATTTTGAAAAAGAGTCTACACACATGGACACTTAAATCCCTGACATTCAGCCTTTATAAAAAGGATTGCTAGGTCCGTTTATACAGTTCTCAAGGATTTTTAGTCTTGGGGGATAACTCTTAGAAAACTTGTACATCTACTCAAGTTATTTTCTTCACTGCTCCTATGTGCAACACAAATAACTTTATTTTTTCTTGTTATAAAGGATCATCATCACAGTCACATGATCTGAGCAATAATGTATGTCTGCCAATCTGGCTGTGCCTTAAATAGAATTTCATGTTTCAGATTGCCTTTCACCTGGGGGTGAAAGACAATCAGACATCTCGCAGGAGCTCTTCTGATGTTGCAGTGTTTTATCTCTCTGATTTGATGATATTTATACAGATCTTTTGCCTTTTGCAAACTGAGGGAATGAAAGATGAGGTGGACTTTTTTTTAAAAAGAAACCACTCTGACAGGTCCATTTCAGAAAAACAGCATGGAGTAAGGAAATTGCTTTCATCCAATTTGGTAAAATTTCACCATAAAAGAATATAATAATTTTTTTCTCTCACTGACTGTTTTCTAGACCAAATGGATTTCTGCATCACCACTGATTTGCATGTGTATTAGGGAGAGAGCTACAATGATCCTGATGATCTTATTAGTGATGCTAAGAGAGAGCTGGATAACTCCAAGTTTTCCCTGAATTCACAAGTTGAAGGCTGAATGTGATTGCAGATGAATCCTTGGCTGTGACTCACAGAGTGTGGACAGCACTGACTGAGCTGGGAATTGCATCCACTGCAGGCTCTGAACATCCCAAGTCCTGATGCTGGAGAACACTCTCAGATTTTCCTTAGAATAATAGAAAAAAATGCATTTGGAGGAAAGCTCCTGAGACCTGCTTCCCTGCTGGTACAAGTTCTAAGCAAGTCCAGAATTTGCTTCCTTCCCTCGGTGAGGCTGGAATGTCTTTCTGGGAAAAGCAGTGTCGAGGTCTGTGTGTGGACATAAGGTGTATTCCTGGAAATCTCTCTTTAGAGGGAGCCTAGATGAGCTCAGCTCTATCAGAAAGAGTTGTTCTGTGTCTTCAGGGGACCAGAGCAGAACTATTTTCCTTTCTCACAGGAACACAGAGCACATGCCTAAGTGTAAATAAAGAAGGGCATTAGAACCAGGGCTACAGCAGGTGAAGATTAGAAGTAAAATTTCTAGTCCCTTGCAAAATTAATTCCTCTTGACAGTTAAGGAAAAAGGACTTTCAGATCTTGTTTTGTAAAAAATATGCATTAAGCTTAAAGCAGATCTATGGGACTATAAATAACCGGAATTTTTGAGTAGGAATTGTCATTGTAATACATGGATCAATAAAGAGGATTTATACAGTCCCCAAGCAGATACTTCAGAACAATGGTCAATTCCTCATTACCCTTTACTCTGAGCCTGTCTCATTTTATGTGCTATCCTCTCAAAAAATATTCCTGACTGATGCCTGTGTGCTTTGCTGATGATGTTCCAGTGGAATGTGTTGCATGCCAAACTTTTACGTGGCCAGAAACAAAAAATTCACCTTCCTGTCAATTCTCTTCTCCCATCTCTCCTCTATTTTCTGACAAGAAGGCAGATGTACTTCCTTAAGTTAATACCATTTAGTCAGTTATCTTTTTACTTATCACCCCCTTTGGTATGGTATAGGTGAATTAATTGTATGTTCATCTTGTGTTTTGTGTTGTGTTTGAGTCCTGGGTAATAAAAGATTTTTAAACATACACCACTCATTTAAATGAGAATGTTATGTGCCAAAATAATGTCCCTTTCAGGAACTGGTACTGTGTTAAGGGATACCTGTGCAAGGGGAACAGAAGATAAACTTGGTTTAAATGATAAAGTCTATGAAAAAAAAAAAAAGTGATATTCAAGCCAGATAAATTCTAAAGTCCATCTCAACAGTAAAGAAAGAATAAAAGGACAATTTGCCCTTCTATTGCCTGAGATTAATGAATGGTAGAAAGGAAGGGAAAAAGGAGCAAGAGATTGGCGAGAGACAAAATCATGGAGGTTAAAAAGTCACTGCTATTCACAGGAGGTTCCTCCAGCAGTAACCTGGTTATTTACCTCCCTATTGGAGCAAAGAAAGAGCACATGAATAGTTTAATTAATAGCCAGGCTTCAGAGGCTCCAGCACTGCAAGGCACTTGCACAAGGTTTTCTTGAGAGATTGGCTCCGTCAAGAGTCCAAGTGAATTGAAGGGGAGCAATACAACCCTGTCTCTTTAATGTCCATTATTCTAAGTTCCCACTGCTGTAGGAGCTGGATGCCTCATTTTCTCACAGTTACTTGCACAGCACCTCAGAGCTGTCACAAGGTGCTCTTTGACACCTTGCAGAAATTAAACACCTGAAACTGAGGCACTGAAAGAGCTGGGCAGGGCTGCACAGATGGTGGGGTAAAGCAGGAACCTTCACCAAAAACCTGTGCAAGTCCTGTAAGGCCAGGAGAGCCTTTTTCCCTGTTTGTATTGAAGCAGACAAGAGCTGGAACAAGTTAACAGAATGTACTATAGCTGGAGAAACGGCAACAGAAAACAGCAGGTGAATATAGAAGTAAAATTTAGTAAAATTAAGCAGATTTTATGTTTATGTTGTTTACCTACTATTTCTTGTGTTAACATAGTTGTGATGCTCAGCTGAAGTGAACAAGAACTTTCCTTTGAGCCTAATCAGTGTGACCAAGTAATAATTAATGATTTCTCAAGATTCAATTCAGTATTTTCTCAATATTCAGATAAGTGAGCTGCCTCATTCCTTAGGAATATTTTAAACAAACCAATCTGGAATTTCTTAGTCAGTTCAAAATCTGGATACTTTTTGGTCTGCCAAGTAATTTGCATGTCCCTGCACTCCTGTGAGATACCTGTGTGTGCAAAGGAAGTACTGAGAGGGAAAGGTATTTCTGAATAGTCCAAATGGGGATGGTAGTCTCAAGAGATGAAAAAATTACTCTGGCTTGCTTTTTGTACCAAAGGGATGCTCTGGGTAATCAGTTAAAAAGCCTTTGAAATGAACCTTCAAAAGTTTTAGAATCATCCCTCCCTCATAAAAAGCCTTTTTTCCATCACATCAGTGAGATGAAATGAAGATAAAGGTTGCTCTGTTTAAAATTATTTCTTTCTGACATTAGTTTGAATTTGGCTTTTTTTCCCTCTCCAGCAATCTCAGTGGAGATCATGTGGCATGGGGCTGCCATTCCGTGCTAGGAAATTTTACATTTCAATGGTATGTTTGTATTCCTAGATCTAAGCAGATAAGTAGTGATTTGAGCATGCCCTGAATCTGGAATGTGCTGTCCTCGAGTTAGGGAATAAATGTACTTCTCGTGGGTTGGTTGTTGGTGTTGGGCTGTGAGGAGAAAATACAGCGGGACTCATCCTGGGAAGAAATGGAGGTGTGTCTTGTGGAAGGGAATAACACATTCTGGGTAATACTGGAAGGAAGTTTGCAGGTTTCTCACTCAAATTGTTGACAAGCCTGTTATTCCTCCTTTATATTACAGCACAAGGTGTGTGACAGTGAGGAGAGTCATCTGCTGTGTCCCCTCTGTCCTCTCCACCACAGCCCACTCCCTCGGGATTGTTATGATGGAAAGTGTGAGATGTCCTAAGATAAGAACACCATGTGGGAACTGCAGGAGGAGCTCTCCAGGTGCCCAAATCATGGGTATATTCCAGAGATGGGCAGCTGTGGTGATTGACTTTGGGGCACAAAAGGGTGTGAAATAACACTGGAGACTGGGCCAACTGGGCAAACTGGTGTCCCAGGGTCCCTCCCCAGCAGGGATGCCTGCAGGACACACCCAGGGACACTCCCGTTGGGGTGGGTGATGACAGCACTGACTGTCACACAGGGAGGTGAAACCCCAAAGCAGCCCCACAGGGGCTCAGGGCATTCTGCAAGGCCAAAGGCTGCAGACCTGTGCATTCCCACCCAAACCTGCTTCTGTTCTCACCCTCTAGACCTGTCACAGCCCTCTGCTATCACACACTGCATGGGCAATAGTTCTTCTCTGTATTAGCAATAAATCTGATCATAATCACCCACGCAAGCAGTGCTGCATTTCTCACACCTGAGCGAGAGCCTTCTCTCTACAGCTCTGCTCTAGCAGGTCAGCTGTGACCCAAAAGAACAGGGGGGCTTGTTTTGCAACATTCTTGATCCAGAAGGTTTTAGGTAACAAAATTCCATAAGTTATCCATCCAGATTCCTGACCATTTCCTCCACCGGTGTGACTGCAGTAATTTCAGTGAAGTGAAGTCATCCTGAGCCTGCTGAAGGCAGTGAAAGGAACTGTCCCTGCTGCAGGGTTAAACATATGATCTCCACCATGGTATGGCAAAGACACTTTATTGCAAAAATCCAGGTTCTTAAGCTGTTAGTTTGTTCTGAGTTTCCATACTTGTGAGGCACAACAAATGTGCTAAACCAACACCACAGACAGGACAGGAACAGCATCAGGTGTGACCAACCACAGCCCCACTGTGAGCACTGATTGGTTCTGATCATTGTTTTAAAATTCTGGAATTTGTTTTTCACCTCTAGTTGAGCTGAGTCATTCCCAGAATGCTTTTCTAGTTAGCCAAAGGAACAGAAGTGAGCAAGGATTTTACAAGGGCAGCAAGGCCTTCCCTTTGCTAGGCCTTTCTGCTCCACAACCCCCTGGCTTTGCTGATATCCTGCTTCTCAATTTCCACTGGAGTAACCATGCCACAGATGGACACTGATCCCTGGTAACCATCCCATTAGCAATTCTGCTTTCATCTTGTTTGCTGTTTTTTGTCCTCTATGATAAAAGGTCCTAGATATTTTTTTCCATCAGTTTTAGGTAAAAGCAGTAGGCCTGAAGAGAATGCAAATGGCTTCTGCTTTGCTTTTTGTGCTGATTATGGATAAAAGGATGAGATAATAGTTGCTCCATAAAGGATCAACATTCTTTAAAGGTATGACAGATTATGCATTCTCTGTTATCTAAATATTTCCTTCTGTCCATTCTCTGTGTTTTGAAAATAACAAAAGTTATCAATCACCTGGACCTGTGCTGATGTTTCCATGGCAGTTTAACAATTAGGTCTGTTCACCAGGAGCCCTGATTAGTCCAATAAAATCCTTTGTGCAATTCTTTCAGACAGAATATTACCCTGTGTTGCCAGCCTAAGAATAAAATTATTCTGGCCACAGGCACTTATTTTCTCATTGATACACAATATTCAAGCTTTAAATGCCTTTATTGTGTTCCTTTAGGTTTCTCAGAGCAAGAGCCTGTGACCAGAGCAGCCCAGTGAACAGTTTGCTTAATTTGCCCAGCTAAGCTGCGCAACAACATCTAAAATTGCCCCTTCCCTTGAGCTCTTGTAAGCCAAATGTAGGAGTGGAGTGACTAAATTAATCTCAATTTATTTGCCAGGTTCTTGTAGCCACTGTCCATGTGCTCCCAAAGCTGCCCTGTGAGCCCTGAATTCACCTGACCTTGGCTTGCAGGAGGAAATTCCATTCCCACAGCTGTGAAGTTTCTGTCACACTTCTGTTTATGTGCTCCTGTCCATCCATGTGACATTGCTGAGGTGCAATGTTTGCTAGGGAGGGGCTGGTATGATTGACAGGTGAAAAATTTCAGATACACATTGGACAGAGTAATAAATATGTAAATAAATTAAAAATATTGCAAGTAATATAATTTTTGTGGGGCTGGGTGTTTGACACTTTACAGTTAATTTCTTCTTTGGGGATATTTTAAATCAAAAAACTGATGTTTCCTTTGATTTCTTTGGAAAATTCTCCATTCAATTAAACTGAAAAATAAAAGTGTCTACAGTGGATTAATTACATTTGCCTCATTATTCCCTACACTAGAAATTTGTGTGGTTTAATTCTGTGTTAACTAAGATGGTACAAGATTATGCTGCAGACTACAAGAACACAGATCTTCTGGCAGGGTACAGCCAGGTGAAGCTGGAGTGTAAATGCCCTGATATGTTCTGCAAACTACATCCTGGAACATTAGGTTAATGTTTGCAGAGTGGCAGAGCTGGCTTTTATTGAAAAACAGGAAAAAGGAGATAGAGTGCCTTAAGAATGGGACATTAGGCAAATGACTCATTCTTGCTGATAATGCTTGTCTGTCAGTGCAGGATTCCAAAGTAAAAACCTAAAGGTATTTGAATATTTCATTATTTTTTCAGTCAAGGGTATAACCATATCATGTCTGCAAACGCTTGTCATCCTCACTTTTTTTGTGTTCAAGCAGGCAACTTTTGGTTTTTCTTCCTGTCAATTAATATGACCTCTCAACTTCTCCAAGAATAGAGGGAGACCTGGTGGAGTGTGAAGATCTCATAAACAACTAGGCTGTGACTATACCCAAATATAATCAATGCCAAGTAGAATCAAAATATGGTCATCGCTTTTTATTCAGAGGGAACAGATGCTCAACCCACATCATTGCCATGGAGACCTTGGAATTCCTGCATACCCTTTGGTGAACCCTCAGAGATGTAAATGGGACATGCAGAGCACATGGCTTTTGTGCAGGTTTGCATATGCATAAATACAAAAACGAGGTATCATCTACCTACATGCAGCCTATAATTTCCTTCAGATTGATTTGTATTAGTGCTAATTTTAAGTTTTTCTGAGAGTCTGTGTTACATTTTCTATGAACTAAACAGTAGAGGCTGCCCTTTGAAAGTACCTTGAATTTTCGAAAGTGTTCCCAGGAGCTGGAGCAATGCCCAAAGTTATCTGGTGCAAAATCAGTAGGCTTTGCCAAGAGGACTATTATTTTGAGCTTTTTATGTAACCAATATTTTGATAAGAACAATCTATAGCTACTAATATCATTTCCTGTGGAGATGCTTTCCCTAGTATCGCTCAGGAGTTTACAAAGGTGCTGAGGTATCTGTCAATATATTTGATGTATCTGAATTATTATTCCAGATCTGTTCATGTATGTCTTGATCAGATATCTGGTTATGTAATCATTGTGATTATCCCAAATTAATATGTAGAAAATGATAATGTATTGCATGCTTCATTTACATTATTTAGCCTTACTGGATTAACTCAGCTCAGTAATGCATGTTCTCTCCTGTATTGGTTAAATATTTCTCTTTTGGGTATACTGTTCAGCATCAGCCAAGTGCTACATGATTCAGGATGGACATTGGCACAAAAGCCCCAAATAATCCCTACATGAGCAACAATGTTGGACTAATTTGGAGGCTTTTTTGCATGAGTGCAGAAGAAAGAGTGAAATATGAGGACATGTGCTGTGGTAGATACTGAGAAAGTATAAGGTGGCAGAAAGCATAATGTGACACAGCAGCCTCATACCTAATCTTGTGCTTTTTTCAGACTACTGGGCACATAGATTTTTAAATTTAACTATTTTTACTGCGTTAACCATTTTTAAGTCAGGAGTGTAGTCCATACAATTTTGTCCTCTGCTTAGTCCTCTAAGCAGTGTACTAAGCTGCTTGAGATTCTTCCAGACACTCAATATTAAAACTGTGGGCAGCAGCAAAAAAATTCCTAATATAACACAAGCAAAACCTCTGTTAAACCTCCTTACCCCACTTGCCTCACCTTGAGATGAGTTTTGGAATTGAACTTGATTTTAATGAAATACAAAATTGAATGTTCACGTTCAGACCACGCTCACTTTTGATATTGTACTAGCTCACTAGATAGTTTTCAGTGCACTCATCTCTTCCCACAGCCAATTGGAGAATCCCATATTCAACAGCTGACAGCCTTGGTAGCAGCTCAGCCCAAGCTAAAAATGTTTATTCTCAAAGATAAAACAATAGCAGAGTTCTTCCAGTAATGCAGTATTTTTTTTTTTTGTTGTTTAATTTCTTGTCGTGTTATGCTCGGATGTCAGTTTTCAGTTCGATGAAATGAAAATTATATCCTTAAGCAAACAATGGGGGTTTCTGCCAGTGTGACCTTTAGGGTCAATCATCTCATTAGCAGTCAGCTTTTACAACTGCATTTTATTTCTAGGAGAGGGATTTACAAGCTGTTACTAAACAACAAATTAAATTGTCCATGAGCCATCGTCATCTGATAGAGAAATGCCCCGTGGGTAACAGGCTGCTGTTTTCTCAATTGGAAGTTTTGGAAAAATTTAATATAATTTACGTTTTGCCAGCATAACCTTTATAGGCAACAGTCCCTTTTTTATGATGACGGAAAACTGTGCCATCAGTGCAAACAGCTCCAGATGCACAGTGAAATTCAACAGTCACAAACCACAAGCCTCATTTTAATGAATGCTCACAGGCATCTCTCTCATCTGCTAATTGTTTTCAATCAAACTTAAAATACCACAAATAGAGAGTAGCTCAGTAGTGCATTTACAGTCTCCATTAACTAACATTTTTTTTATTAAATATGTTTTAAAAGCAATAATCTGAGAAGATAGCTTTAGGGAAGGTTTCCGTCTCTGCATTTTGAAAATGGTGGTATTGTTTCAAATAAGCTGTCAGCCTGAGCATGATGTGATATAATAATGCAAAATGTTGTGACATCATAAATCCAATGTTCTTGGAGATTAGGAAGGACAGATTTCTTGTGTGTTTAATGCTGCTTTTTCACACTGGTAAATTTTTCTGTACAAGCACTTTAGTTACTCTCACAGGGACACTTCATTTTGCATGTTTTGCTGTTTCTACCTTAATCTTTCAGGTATTTTAGTCTTAAATTTTAGTCTTCTCATACAATATCTGGGAATTGTTCTGTTTGCAATCAAATTGCTTATCACTTCCAGAAGTCTGAAGTCATTATGCCATTGTGTGTTTGAACTTACCTCACTTTTGCATGTTCTTTTTTAACACTGTCCTTTAAAAAAAAACCAAAACCAAAAACATAGTCTGGTCCTAATCTATCATTTTCTCTTGTTTCAGGATCCATTTTTGGCTGAGAAACACTGGTATCAAGGCAAGTCCAAAGGAAATCTTCTCCTTGTCCTAGCTGTGCTTGTCCTGACCTCTCTTCAGACTGCACCTCTCCAGAGAGGTGGAGAGCTGCTTCCAGGGCTTCTGAGCTCCTTATGGATGGTTCTGGAAAAGAAACAGAATCCAGAGTCAGGTAGTTACTGAAAAACAAAACAAAAGCCCTGAAAGCTCCCCAAAACATTCCTACACTTTGATATTTAGTGTGTTATTAGACTTTGGCGGCAGGGTAGGGGAGACCCAAACCTAATGCTCTAAGTTCAAGCAAAACAATGCTCACTTTTCATAAAAAATAAATGCAGTTTGGGAAATCTGCCTTGATCTGTGCCATGGTCCAGTCAAGTCAGCCAGTGCTTGATAAGTTACTTCCTCTGTGACCTGAATCAATGCCGGACTTACTTGTCAAATACAATCAAAGCCAATGATTTTTGAGAAGTCTGGTGACTCTGAAACTGATAACACCACCCACAGCAGGCCTGCATGCTGGTCTTGTGCTTAAATTCATGGTACATGTACAAAAAAATGCCCTGCAGGACATACAACACAACCTAAAACTTTTCTAATTGCTCACTCTAGCAGACAGAGCTTTTGTCAGGGTAGTGGCTGTACAAAGGTTATGACTGTTTTCCAGGTTTCCATGAAAAGATGAATATAAGCTTAGACTGGCAAGAAGCCTAAGAGAATATGGAATTTTCACCTCAAGAAGGGCATGGTCTCTGCCTACCTTCTGATACATTTAGCATGGACTAGGCAATTGCACAAATTGTCATGTTCTAAGCTGTGGCTGCCCCTGGATCCCTGGCAGTGTCCAAGGGCAGCTTGGCCACTGGGGCTTGGAGCAGCCTGGCACAGTGCAAGGTGTCCCTGCCAGGGCTGGGGTGGCACTGGATGGGCTTTAAGGTCCCTTCCAAACTGGGCCATTCTATGATTCAATGATTCTGTGTTCAGCTCTGGATAGCTCTCAAACAGATTCCATTAAACAAACTGATCCTCAGTCAAAACTCACAGTTAGATTTACATTGGGTTTTTTCCTCTCACATCAGAAGAACATTGTTTAAACCCCACACCTGGAGTTCACATTAAAGAAGGCACTACATTTAAGGACAGTTGAGAGCTTTTGCAAAACAACTGAGGAGAAAAGAGCAAAATCACAATCATCACTTTAAACATGTGAAAATGTTTCAAGAGTTAGGCATTCCACATTCTCCAGTGATGGTATGTTGTACTCCATGCTCAGCTCCAGAAACTGCATCTCAGGGAAAGACTTCTGCCAGGCCCTGGGTATCAGCTACTGCCATCACTCTGTCCCACGTGCTTCATTCCAGTCACTCGCAATCACTCGAGTGGGGTTTTTTTCCTGTTTTTATTTCTGTATTTTTATTTCACCAGCCAATGGCATGGCAAGCTGGGGTGTTTTGTTCCATGCGTCAGCAGCAGAATTGCAGCTGGGTCTCACTTGAGAACTTTTATTAGAAAGATGATGTATGAAGCAGAAGGAACGCAGCTTGGCTTTCAGAGCCCAGACTGAGGCTGTTGCTCGAGCAGTTGGAGGAGTGGGGGAAAGGCTTTTGACATGCAAATTTGGGTACAAAGGCGAATGATGGATGATAAACACCGCGTCCCGTCATACACACTTTCCTCCGTGCAGACAGAGCCACACTTTGATTTGTGCACCCAGGGGAGGGAGCCAAACAGGGACTGGGATAGGGACAGAAATGCCTGCAAACAGCTGAGCTGCAGGAATCACTGCTGTGGTATTGACAGGGGCTGAAAGAGGTGTAATAAGGAGCAATAGTGTGAAATGACCGCATAAAAGGGGAAACTTCAATCAAACATTAGGGAAAAAGAATCCCGAGCAACGACGAAAATTACACAACGGAAGTAGCTATTTTTAGAGATATTTAAAACATCACTCTGTGCTGTTCCAAAGTGTGATCTCACTTGACAAGGAGCTATAAAAATTGCAGTTTCTTTACCCATTGTGTCTGGTTAGTCACATTCGCTGATTTTTAGTGACAACAACTTGGGTTTTATACCATGCAGTTCTTGTCATGGGCACTGACAAGCAACAGAGGGAGAGAATAAGGTGAAGTTTACTGGGCTTTAGTTAGAATCAAGAAAACTGGTGCTCTTTAGGGTAACTTGACAGCATCTTTCGGATTCCTGAAAGAAAATCTTTATTTAGGACTAATTTTGTAGTAATAGGAGTAAACATGTCACGTGAAGCACAGTGCAAAATTCAGCCATATGGCTGCTCTAAGCAGAAGCAAAACTTTATAACTGTGTAGTACAGAGTTACTGAGAGTTGGTGTAAGAATGTGAAAGATTAAAGGGCTCTTTTTTGAGAAATAAAATCTTTAATTGAAATTTTGATAGTTCAGCTTCTTTTTAGCTCCAGCCCCTTTCTGCAATCCAGCATGGAAGTAACCTTTAGGTTTCAGTCTCATTTTGCCGGTCACAATGGAAAATGGAATGAATTCCAAAGTTTGGAGTAACATTAACATGCTGAAATGCACAAGAAGTGGTGAAAGTTGGCACCAAATCCTTTCTACTAGAAACAATGAAGTTTGTATTCAGAGTTCCTTTTGTGTGATGAACTGTGATAGAGCATTATTTTATTACGAGTAGTCAATACTCGACACTTACTCATGAACCACAAAAAATCCTTTATTTATATATATATATATATATATATATATGTTTTGCTATAGCCTTTGAAGTTGTAGTATACTGTATTTAGCTTAGTTTATTTTAAGATAGATCAATACCACCTGCTGAATTTGAATTTCTTCGTTTCCAAGGCATTTACTAGCACTGTGGCTAAGAAAACGAATGCCCAATCACAATGTGTATTCTTTTTTATCACTTAAGATAATTCCAGTTAAAAGCATGTAAAGAGGATTCAAGGACAGAATTACTGAAATTCTGAAATGATGCTTAAATGCCAATTTTATCTACTATAACTGAAGTAAAGAAATATTTCTAGAAGGTGTAAGAAAAGGAAAGGGCAACAAACATGACAAGACATAGGGACCATACAGCCCCTGTCTACCATAGGAGCATTTCCTCTTCCTCTTGGAAGAGTTCCTCTGAAGGTTTGGCAAGTTGGCTTCAGGGCTGGTCGCTCTAGCTGAAGTACAGAAAAATACAGGGGAAAATGAAGTTTCTGAAAGGATGATCTATTTTATCTACTAAACTTTTCAAGGTTTTTTAACTTTCCTCCTAGGTGATCATTTCACATTTGTTCATTAGCCCCAGGGATGAGTTCCCATGTCTTGCCACTTGTAAATCACAAACAAGCTTTTCCTTTCAGGTCACTGTGAATAGTTATTTGTTCAATGTGGTATTGCACAGATCCATGGCTGTTCCACTTGCTGGGTCTTTCCTCAATGTATTTGTCCCCCAAGGAGGGACATCTGGCTGCCAGTCTGGAAAACCCTGCCCATGTTCAGAAAGTCTGGCAGGGGTTGGTTTGGGGTTTTTACCCATTTCAAGCATTATTCCTGGGAACAATGAGTCTGTTTGCTGAATTGAGGTGCTGGTGGCAGCCCTGTAGCCCCTCTTGTGCAGTCTGGAACTCTAAGTGTTTGAACCCATCAAACTATTTCCACCACGTACTGGTGATGCCTTAGGATTTTAGCTTCTATAGTTTTCATGTATCTGTAGTTTTAGTGTATAACTCTGGACTCCATATAGAGTGCTAAAGCTCCTGTTCTCAGCATTTTTAGGCAAAATGAAAGGACAAAAGCTTGAAACCTCAAGGACGCCTCACTGTCTCAGGCCCCAAGCCAAGGTATGTAAACAACAGAGAATTGGGGGAGGAAACTTGGAGTAATTGACATCATCAGCTGAAGGTGTAATTGGAGGATTAAACCTTGATATGCAAATGGACAGAACTTATAAAGTATGAAAAACTCGTGACTTGTCATCCATTTTAGGTGTAGCCCCTCTAATAGGCTTTGTCAGCCCTAAAGGCACCTTGAAGGCCTTCAATAAATCTAACTGCTCTTCATTCTCTTAGCTTTGTCTAGCCTCTGTTTTAGGCAAGCCCAACAAGGCAGCACTGGCAGCAACACCCCTGAGTTAACTCCAGAGCACTTTGGCTGTGCAGGAGCAATAGGAATAAACTTTTGTCCCTAATTAGACACGACTGGGTGCATGTAGAGATCAGCTTTGTTGGGAAGGAAGGTGCCATTCCAGGCTGTCACTTTGCAGAGCAGGGCAGGGCTGTAAATAAGAGCTGACAGAACACTGCTCTTTCTGGTGGCTGAGCGCACCCCGCGATGCATCGCCGTGGAACAGCACCATTTGTTTGCAGCTCTGCAGGCAGCTCCCAGGCCAGCTGGCTTCCTTCCAAGGCATTTTGAATTACTTTGGGAAGATTGTGTAAGACATTCTGTCCAATAGTTTATTACTGCAGAGATCTTGAGCCAGATCATCCTTTCAGAAACTTCATTTTTCCTTGTATTTTTCTATATTTCAGTAAGGGCAACCAGCCCTGAAGCCAATTTGCCAAACCTTCAGAGGAACTCTTCCAAGAGGAAGAGGAAAGACTCCTGTGGCAGACAGGGGCTGTAGGATCCCTATGTCTTGTCATGTTTGTTGTCTTCTCCCTTTCTTACACCTTCTGGAAATGCTTCTTTACTTATTTGATGTAGTTTTGTCTCATGATACTGCCAAAAAGAATAAAATTAGTGAGAGCATTGAAAAGCATTGTGGAGAACTTGATTTTTTTTAAAGCTGCCCAGTTTCTAGATGGCACTGGGAGCTGTGTGTAGTCTTTTGGGGTTCAGACTTCAATTCCATTCCTTTGCCTGAACCCTTTGCCAAGACTTCTGTCCTCATGCCTCAGTATTCTCTCCCCTAAAATAAGAATAATGCAACTGGCCTTTGTAAATCACTTCATCCCTCTGCTTAAAAGTGTAAGGTGAAATGATATTTTTTTCTTTCTTAGTAAGCTTTAAAAAAAATCAAAAATGTAGTACTGGAGCATTTGGGGAGGGTGAGATAACTGTGATTTTGGAAGTATTCTTCCCGTGCAAGATGCACAAAACGAGATTGTCCTTTCGGGGTTAGTCTGATCATAGAGGTTCCTTAATATTAATTTAAAAAAAGGAATGTTGTTTCTCGTCTTTCCTTTTCCTGTAAAAGCAGCTGAACAGAACCTGGATCTGTTTGGTGTTGAGCAAATTCTGGTGTTGGAGGGTTATTTCCAGTGCTTTGGTGGGTCCTCGTTCAGAAAGATGCCAATGTTTTCTTGCATTGCTGAGAAAAGAAATAACAGACTGGATAATTTTTAGCAGTCTTGTTTTTTTCTAAAAATGTAATGTCATAACTCTTCCATTTCCATGTTTTCTACTTCCTGTTATTTCTAAAAGAATGAGTCAGAGAAATGGAAACAGAGCTGCTGTGAATAATTTAAAAGTGGTCTGAGAATAGCTAACCATTACTTCTGGTGATGCTGCTTGTGATGGTTACACAATGATAAGATTATCAAAAGGACTGGGGGAGACAGAAAAATGGAAAGGATGCATTAAGTCATGTAGTCATTTTTGCTCCTGTGGAATTATGCCTTACATTAATTTTACTAATGGCTTGTCTGACTACCTTTAAAAAGTTTGAGAAAATGGATTTCCAGTATTTCTTTAACATTATCTCTATACCTTCTGCTTACACGAAAAGATTTTTTTCTTATTATTATTTCATCCTATTATTATCCTAGAGCTGGTTTGCTCTGCTAAAGACTCTCCAGGTTGAAACAGACAGCAATCACTCCCTTTTCCCTTCATACAAGTGAGGAAAAAAATCACACTTCAGATTTGTTGTGTAACAAAAAAATGACAACACATTTTCATGCAAATGACAGCATTTCAAAAAAATGGAGGAACTTACTGAATTAATGTCTTTACTTCTTTTCTTTCTCACCTCTTCTGTCTTGGCTCCATCCTTCCCACCAGCGAGAGTGAAATAGGATCCATAGCCCAGAGATTGGAACTGTTGTCCAGCCAAACCATTTCTGCTTTTCTATGAAATATGACTATGCTTATTCCAAATATTCACTAAATAGCAAAAATATAAGACAAATTTAATTTTTTTTTTTAATCTCCAATAACTTTCAACAACTTGTGTAACCAATTCAGTAAAATTTTGACACCAAGACTGAGGATGGGACAGAATTTATTCCTTCATACTTGTTTTAGAAGACTAACATCATAAAAAACAGTCAAAAACTAATTTGTTCTAATTTGGTAACTGATTTCACTGTTTGAAAAGAAACTTTGGCTTTGCCAGAAATCACCAAATGCTGAAGAACTGTAAAGATAAAGTTTTATCAGGATGCGAGGATAAGACTTTCCAGACCGAAATCTCAGAAAGTAACTACCACCTCAGAACTAAGCTTTCCTATTTGCTTTTCTCCTGTTAACACTGTTTTCATAAGAGATTTTAATCCTTAACTCTGACAGAGAAAAGGTCTGGAATTAGAGATATAAATGGCTTAGGGATACAGATAAACATTGGGAATTTTCTTTCCTGTGTTGCCTGCCAAAAGAGAACACTGGGTATTTCCCATTTGGCTTCCCTTTAATTAGCTGATTTCATTGTAACTACACAATTACCTATCTATTAGTGTTGCTTAAGCCCTGCTAATTTTCAGGAAAAGTCTACCTGTGAAACTGAGCCCCTTTTCCTGGTTCTACACCCTTTCTCTGGCTCTGAGCTGCTCCATGGCAGGGACATGAGCACGAGGTGACTTTCCAGGGTGACCCCAGAGCTGGGTGTTTGCAGAATAACAAAGATGGCTTTTCCTGGCTGCTGAGGCTGCCCTAACTCACAGCAGCTCTCCACCTCTGCTCCTCGGAGTGCCCAGAAATTCCTCACCATTTCCTCACCCCTGAGCTATTCCCTGCCTGAGCAACACCAGCAACGTCTTCTGATGTTGACAGAAATCAGAAAATTGACAAAAATCATTCATGGCACTTCAGGTTTGAAATTCCTCTGGTTCCAGCAGTCCCATGTTTCCACCCAAAGCTGCACTGATCTTTTACCACTCCCTGCTGCCTTTCTTCACATTCTCTGAGCCCATGTCTAATGGGCAAATACAAAACTGGGACTGATGCCTTGGAAATCCCTCCAAGTTTCACTGAGAGGTCGAGTAGTTACAATCCCCTGAAGTGGTCTGGAATTTAACCCTAACAGCTGCTGATTTTCAGCTGGCTTCTCTCTTTATCCTCCTCTGGACTCTTTTTCCTCATGGATTCAAGTAATAGCTTTAAATCTTGGATAGAATTGGCCATTTGTTGTTGCTGCAGGATCTTTCAGCAGGAAGAAATCTACTGCAGGGGAAGACAGAGTCACATCTCACTGAAGTTTTCTGACATTGTTCTCGACAAGAAACTGCTTCCATTTGGGTTTGACTTCAGCAAGTTTCAATTATGGAAGTTAAATGGTTTCCAGCTTGGATGTTTCGCTGCTTTTTGGGTTGAGAGTGGCAGACAAGACAGGACAAAAGGTTTATGAAGCAGCTCCCAAAGTGGCCTCTTGCTTTTGCCTGTGTTGAGGGACAAAAGACAATTTTTCCTTTGGAAGTACTGTGTTTCTTATATGTGGACTGGATATTTTCTCATTTCTTGGTTAGGACATACCACTGGACTATTAATATTTGTGGGATTTTTTTCTAAATTAAAAATTCTGATAAATACCTTCACGTTTAGACAGGCTTTTAGAACATTGAGATGTTCTGCCTGGACAATAATTTTATAATTAAAATGCTGCCCATACCAAAATTTTCATATTTCATTCTACCAAGCACATAGCTTTTCATCCCCATTTGAGACTTGAGGGGTCAAAGTTCTACCACTTCCAATGACTCATTTTCAGTGCTGTGCTGTCAGTTTAATTTAAAGCAGAGTAAACTGATGAAACCATAGATTGAGGGGTCACAGCAAAAAAAGAAATCAATAGCTTCAATATTCAAGCAGGTTTTTCTAACTCCCTACAGCCTCTCTTTCTACTCCTGTCTGCTCCTTCTTTCCATCCAAAGGACAACAGATTGTTTCTTATTTTAGGCAGTGTCACAGATGGCAATTTAAGGAATGCAGAGTTTGGCCAAAACTGACCTGGTTGGAGTTCAGGTTGCCTACAGTGGAGGAAAAGGGTCCTTGGCTGTTCCTAAAGCAGCCTCTCAGCTTCTTTGGGGATGTTTAAGTAATCACCAAGTGGTGGAACCAAGATATTTGGATTTTTGCCTCGTTAGTGAACATTTACAGAGCAATTACATTGTTAATGCACACTGAGTCTGTGTTTTTATTTTGAAACACTTACAAATGTAATCTGAAATACATGTGTTTTAGCTGGAGGGGATAGGGAGGAATATATATTTGTTTCATATCCATGGCAACACCTATTTTTTTTTTATTACTCATTAAAAAGAAAATTTTCTATTCTTTAACCTCTTTTAAAAAAATGATTGAAACAAAGTCTCTTTGTTTTGTATCAAAAAAATATTCTGCTTATTACAACATTGAAGCAGCTCTTTCTTTTTAAAACGGAGTAAAAAGAAAACTTATCATAGAAGATGAAACACTTTAAAGCAGTATCTTCCTCGTTTCAATTCAACAGCATTAAATATTTCAATGCTGTGTAACTCCCAGTATATTTATTTTTTATGCTGGGGAAGCGAGGCCTATCCCTTTTCAGAGAATCAGTTGAGAACTTTGGTTTGCTTCCAACTTCTGATAAAATCCTGCTTTTTTTCTTTTTTTTTTTTCCTTATTTTTTTCCCCTCTGAGATATATGTCCCAGATATTAACTGCTCTGTATATACCTTTATCGCATTTTATAGGTGAAACTTCTATAATGCTTCAGCCCTAGCATGCATTTTATGGAAGGAAAGGAATGCTTCCTGTTTTTAGGTTTTGTTTTGGGTTTTTTGGGGGGAAGAGAGGATTTGTTATATATAAGAAAAATAATGAGATCAAACCCTGTTGAAGACAAGCAGCAAAACAAGATTCTTTTACATGTAGGCTCAAAACCACAAAATATGGAATTAATCCTAGCAATGTTTTTGGAGTAAGATTGGATTTTCATCAGATTTAGAAAGAGCAGTTGATGGAATGGGCAATGCTAGTTGTAATCTCTGTTATTACCAGGAGTCACTTCCAGGGATATTCATGAATTGGGAATGACCTGCAGTTATGTGACTGTGTGCAGCAGTGTCCTCAGGATAACAAAGCTGCTCCAAGCTGACCTTCCTGCTGCCCAGTCTCCAGGGTGGTCTCAGAGGTTTAATTTCACATTTGCCATGAAGAATGATTCCACAAACACTGCTCAGGCACTGCTCCATCTGTGGGAAATGGAGATGATCTCATCCTGGGAGCTGCTGAAGGAATGATGCTCCAGAGAGGCATTTGCTGTGCCACGCTGCATCTTCTCTCCAAAGGGAAGGGATAGGATGATGCAGAATGGGTGCTTTGAGGAAAGAAAATACAAATTTCTGTTGGTTAATGGTTTCCTGCTTTTGATCAGACAGGGCTGAGCTCATGCAGATTAGAGACTCCACTCTGACCTGGGATTCTTTCCTAAGATGTTGTAAACAACAGAAAAAAATTTGCTTTTTTTTTTTAAATTTTATTTATTTATTTTTATTTTTAATAAGAACCTGTATTTCTAAAAAAGTGAAGAGTTGTGACAGAAACATTCGGGTTTGGCCTAATTTTTCTTTTCTCTGCATTAGGCTCCATTAGTTTGGAGTGACTGCTGCTGGAAAGCTCCTGGAGGACAGCAGGATCAGCTGCCAAGGGAGCTGCTGAGGAGGCACTCAGCGAGGGAAGGTTCCAGAGGCTGCAGGTGTGCTGGGAATGGAGCCCCTGGAGCTGCTGAGGCAGAGAGGAACCCCAGCCAGCCCGGCCAGGGCCAGCCCAGGCAGCTGCAGGTGCATGCAGAACATCAGGAACGACCTGCAGCTGAGAGAGCCTTCAAACGAGCAGCTCCAACCCTCCATCCTGGCCTGGAGGGGTGCAGGAGGTAAGGGATGTTTATATGCATTTAATGCTGAAAAAACAGTGCCAGCACAGTTGCTTTGATATTTGATGGAACTGGTCTTGGAGCTTCGCTATCCTTTCTGTTGTGTCAGTGGCTTTTGTACCATCCAAGTTCCTATTTTTAGTTTTAGGCTCATGGTTGGAAGGTATCTGAGAGAGGGGGCTCAGGGCTGGGAGGGATCAATTTTTATCAATGTTTATCCCCTTGTTCAATTCTTGACCCCTGAGAGCTGCAGAGTAGAATTTGCACATAGTTTGGAATAAACTTGACAGCAGAAGCATGTTGGGTTCTGTTTACACATTCCATAAACAGAGGCTGTGTGATCTCTACTTTATATCTGTAATTAGCTGTGTGATGCAGTTGAATCATTAGGGTTCAAAGAGCCAATGGTGAATATTCTTCCCAAATACCTCTATTTGGTGCAGGGGGAGGGGAGGAGGAGAACAACTCTTTGTTTTCAGAACCTCTGAAGTTGTAGAAGTGCAGAATGTTTTCTTTGGGTCAATTGATTATTGACATCAGAAATTCCTGTTCCTGAGATGAGGAGCTGCAACAAGGCCTGCATGGTGAGAACAAAGGCTCTTCTATTACAGTGGATTATTAGACTTGCAAACCTAATTATCCCCTCTGGGACTCAGCACAGGCATAATGCAGCTTGGATTATGGAGGCAGGTTCTCACTTTCAACTTTCTTCAATGGATTTCTGACAAGTCTAGTCTTACAGATGATTAAATTTCAGGACAATGATTAGAGAGTTTTCTGCAGAGGAATCACTAGAATTTTTGGAGGTTGGAATGGAACGACACTTCTCTTTCACTCTGAGGTTTGCCTGGGGTTTTTTGCCTCCCCTTTTTATTTTTATTCAGGGGGAAAAAAATAGGATTTTCGTTTCAAGCAGAGCTACTCTTCAGGTCTGGCATGTGAGAAGTGATTGATATACTGGTTAACCACAAACTGTATAAGGCTTATGCTTGAGGAGTTAAATTGTCATAAATAAGTGGTGACTGAGCAATATTACTGCCTTATCTAGAATTAGCTTGGTGAGCAGCTGAATGTCACTGAGTGTCCCCAAGGCTGGCAGAGGAGATGGAACAGGTTGTGGGTAAGCTCTGGAGCTCCAGTGATAAAGTCACTTCACCCAGCATTAGGTGTTTGCATAGCTGATTGTTACTGAGGCTTCTAAAGGATGAAAGTGTACTTAATTTCCCAGAAGAGGACAATGAACAAAATTTAAAAAAAAAAAAAAAAAAAAAAAAAAAGAAAAAAAGATTGTATTGAAATCTAAATCCTAAGCCTCCAAAACTTACTTCTAAAGTATTAACACTGTAAAACTCTGTCCTTTTTCCAGGCTCTACTTGCCACTAAATGCATATTTTTATAACCCTAAGTCCAGCTACTTATCAAAATTATCATGTTTTTTAGTAGACTCTACACTTATGTTACCTCCTTCTGGTAATGAAGGTAGGAATCTTTGTAGATAAGCTTGGAAATGCCAAAAATAGTAAATTTGTGAGGGTTTGTCTTGCAAAATTGCAAGATACTTAACCATGGGCACCCCTGTACAGAAACCTTCCTTGTGGGCTTTCTTAGGTAGATTTTCTTGTATCCTTTTGTCCCTTAAGAAGGGTTTTAATAACCTATCCTATTTTCTGTGAAGTGTAAATCTCTGTCATTTATTTGAGACAGACATCTCAAAAAATAAAAATAAAATAAAAAGGAAAGAAAGTGGCCTGGAGATTAAGAAGTGATTGGGAGGAAGGGGTCAGTGAGGTGGTTGGGGCTTTTTTAAGCCTCATTTCTGTATGAAACTAGGCTAAAATATCTATATCTTCCCCTAAATTTGTGGTTCTCTCAATGAGGTACGTGTTTTCTACAGTGAAAGATGAAAAGGTCTCCACAGCCTTACAAACACCTATTAGACAGTCACCAGTTTTTTTGTTGCTGTAAATAAATCATTCAGGTAATAATTTACTGGACAGAAGAATTCACTGTACATAAAACTGATTAAAAAAATTAAACAAATTGATATGTCATATGTTAATAAGATGATTTTAACTGTAGTTTGGCACTGCCAAGAACCTAATGAACAATACAGGAACTGTGAATATTATAAATGCATAGTCTGGACACAAATATTGCCTGTCCGAGTGCATTGTGCTCTCTGTGGGGTTGTTTATTGAAAGATCTGTGCTGGTAGGGAAAGAAACACCCAGAGAACTAGCAGAGAGTTCTACCTGCACCGTTCCTGAGGTTTGTCAGGGACTAAAGATTGTTGGCGTGATGGAGTTGGCAGAAGTGAAAGGCTTAGGAAAGGGATTTGTGCACAACAACATACAAAGGGTGTTTGGAGCCTTAGGAGTCATCTGCCTTCTGAAAATAAAAACCAAAACAAACCAAATCAATCTCTGGACAATGCAAATAAAAAGCCTGAACCAAGTTAACTTGTATTCTTCTTCCATGGGAAGATCTGGATGACCTCCTGTGTGTGTTCTGGATCACTTTTTGGTGCTCATCCACATCAGAATTCCTGAGAATCTCTTTATTTCTCTTCTAGATGGAGAAAAGTACAAAATATTTTGCCTTCCACTTTCTGGTAATGATCTGATGAGTAAAATTTAAAATTGATTCTTTCAGAGAAGAAACATTTTCAGATCTTCTTGAAGGCCTGTGAAGGATGAAATGTTGCTTTTGGCATGGTGATCTAAGAAAATAGAGGAGAGCAAGGCTTGCAATAACTTTTATTGTACCAGCTGTTAGAGCTGGTGAAGGTAGATGAGTTTTAAAGCACACAAACCCTTCTCAGAGTCTGAAAGAGAAACTGGAGGTTTCAAAGCTAAATACAAGAGGAGAGATATTGCTGAGTTTGCCCGAGCTTTACATCAAATATTCCACAGGTAGGATCCCTGTTGGATGGCAGCCTCGATGCTCGAGTGCACAGCAAGAGACTTGACTCCAGAGCTGCTGTCAGTGGCACCTTTCTCAGTGAAAGAAACAAAACAGGTTTAATTTCTGGTTTGATGTGGAGCAAGAAAAATATGCACAAGGATGTTTTTCAGAGTCTTCCAGTTAATAGTCCTGTTATGTTCTTTTCCCTCCTGAGAATTTGTATAACTCAGACTAAAATAATAGGCACTGAATCTTTTCCTGTAAAACTGTTTAGTGTTTGGAATTCATCTTTTTCTTTGTGATTGGTTTTTATATTTGAGATCAGAATGATCAGAATGACACATTCGTACTGCAGAAAGACTTTTTCTGAAAATATAAATATACTTGGTGAAGCATGTCTCAAACCAGCTCTTAATTATTATTTCATGTTTTTTAATCTATTAATTTATTGCTTCTTAAGTAATGACAGTACTTAAAAGAAATGACTTTGTTTACTTATAAAGTACTCAGTTGTTCAGTCATAGGCTACTTCCTCTGAAATGCAATGGCAGTGGAAATTTGCCATAAAATAAAAAGGATCTAAGGGGAAATAAAAAAAATAAATTAAAAAAGCTAACTAAAATGCAGTGACTTTCTTGCTAAGTACACAACAGGGAGGTCTGGCCCCTGTGTGTGTCAGGTTGTGCCTGTGTTGAACATCCTGTGAGATCAGCCCTGAGCTTGGCAGTGCTTAAACCATACTCTAGGAGAACATTGGAATACTGCCTTGGGTATTTCATCCAGGCAAGGACTGAATTGCAGTATTTACCTTTCCTGTGCTCTGCCTTGCTGGAGAATTTCGCACTTTGTCCTTGCATAAAGTCATGGTGATGCCAGTGGAGCATCTGTGTTAAACTAAGCAGAGGTGGGACTGGATTTAAAGCAGGGATCTGGCTCTGGCTTAAACCTCGTGTCTCCTGCTCTCTGATATTTGCCTTTGGAAGCATCCAGGCCGTTGGAATAGCAGCCCAGCTTTGAGTGAACCTGCTAAGAATCTGCTTTCCTGTCAATCAGGTGAATATGTGGAGACTTTGGGACAAAATTTTCAGCAGGTGCCTTTTGCTGGATCTGTTTTCTATGTCACCTGAGTCTTTCTATATTGTCTTCAGTAAAGAGAAAATGATGGAATTCTCAAAAATCACCAGTGTGGAGGCTGTAGGCTTGATTCTAAGATTTTCCCCATTTAGGCTGTTACCAATTCCAATATAGGAAATTATTTTGTTCAATTTAGTACATTTCCATGTAGGTTGACCTGAGTCTTGCCAGTTTTTAAGCTCTGTTGTTATTTGGTCATTTTGCCTGAGCTCAGAACGTTCAGCTCCTGTTGGAGATCCTTCATCCCCAATTAGGGGCTCTGTTGGGTTCTCTCTCTTCTTCCTCCTTTATCTGCATGTGAAACATTCCACTGATGATGCAGTGCCTCATCTCAGTGTTTGTGAGCCAGGCTGGAGCTCACCTGTTTCAAAGGTGGCCCCCTCTAAGGATGTTAGCAATATTTTCTAAATAATTGTAGTAGTTAAAGTGCAAATACAATGTAATTAAGTAGAAACGTCACTTTACAGCATAGAATTTAACACACAGGCAGAGCCAGCTCTCTGAAAAGAGCAGAGAGCATGAAATGCAGAGCTGTTTAATTCAGTAGGAAAGGTTTACAACCCTCCCACTTTGAAATACAGAACAAAACTGTATTATTGGAATGGTTCTTAAAGCCAGAGGTGTCTAACCTTCTTTAAATATTCTTCAGGAGCAATCAGATGGCAAACACACATTTTCACAAAAGCAGTTTCTTCCACAAAGCAAGCAAGCTTTATAAAGCTGCTAAGCCTTATAAAATCTGTTATTACTTGTGTCCTTTATACTCTAGGTGTTTTAGCTTTTAAAGTGATATTATCAGTTTAATTAAAAACTTATCAAAGCCTACCTCTCACACAGAAGCAATTCAGGAATTCCAAACATAAACATCTTGCCGTGTAAATTAGATGCTAGAATCATATCAAACTTCAGGTATGTTAATTATAAGAAAAAAATAAAAATAAAATCCCCCATGCATTTAATGAACTAGATAACCAGAGTACCTTGTTGTTAAAGCTGGAAATGTCTTTGACCTCTGAGAGGATGGAAGCAGGTAATCCCTTTGGTGCAAGTGAGCTTTGATTTTGGTACTTAACCATGTCTAGTAGCCTAAATCTTTTTCACTGAAGGTGATATTAATTATGGGCTGACATGACAAAAAGGCTATTGAGGCTTTCAGAAACATTTAGGAGGCTTTGGATCAGGTTTTCTGTAAGACCTGAGCTTCTGTGACTCCATCTTCTGAAAGAACATTCTTTTTTTCTTGTGGTTAGGGTGAGCATCAGAAAGAACAAATATTGTTTTTTCTTGTATAATGGAATATAATGGATGAAAACTCAGATTATTTTATATCTATGCTACTGTTCTCTTAATAAGGAACTCGGTTATGACTGAATTTTAAAAACCAGTTTTTATTGTGTTTTGGGTGTTTATTTTCTTTGAAGGCCTTGTATTTCTTGGATGAGTGCTGCAGTAGGTGCTGCTGCATTAGACTGGGCCATCTTTCCCAGGGTGTACCTGCAGCTGAGCAGAGTCAGGCATTTCATTGAGCAGTAAACCTGCTATTTTAAAAAATGTCTATTTTGGGTAAGATTGGCACTGTTACATGGTGCTGCCAAGACTTGGTGGGAATTAGGGCGAAAAGTGAACTTTTTCTGTGCATTCTGGCATTCCAGACTACATGTCAGGCACACAATAAATGTCTTAAAATCTCTTCTAGGGTCTTTGTGCCCTAGGTAGAACCTTAGGGTGCTGAAATCTAATGGGAACAAAAATCCTGTCTGGAACTTGTTAAACATGGAAAATCAACTTTCAAATGTTACTCCTTTTAAATAGGTTTTTAACGATGGGTTGATGGACATCCATATTTATTTTTGTTAGTCTATTTTTAAGGGACTAAAGTTGTCTCAAGCCTTGCTTTAGCTTACCTTATACAGGAATCTTGATCATTGCTATTTGTTGTGGCAAATTATCTCAACAATGTCACTAAATATTTAAACCTCTCCCTGCTCCTTACATGGCTTCATAGCCATGTCAGAATAAATAGGGACAGAATAAATAGGGACAATATGTGATCTTAACGACTAAAATTTGCTGGTTAGGCTGTATTTTTTAGACTCAACTGGAGTATTTATTAAAAACATGGTGCAAATCCTGTGCATATTTTAGTGTTTAGAGGCCACATGACTACCTCTATATAAATATATTTTGCATTTTCATAGGTTTCTTTTTTTCACTTGGGAAGCTGATAGGTGAAACTGAAGGCTTGCCTGGTTTAATATAAGAAAGGAGTGTTTAGAAATCTAAGCCCAGGATATATGAAATCACTGTTTTATTTTAAATTTTGAGCTATTTTGGAAGATTATGGGTATTGTGGGGTTTTGACATTTAAAGGTTATTGATTTCTCAGTGCCCAATTGTAAACAATTATATGAGCAGGTGGAAGCAATGGGGTGTTCCTGTAGTGTCAATGCACTAAGTGTATGTTATGTATTTCTTTGCTTCCAAGATATTTCT
Organism: Entomyzon cyanotis; assembly: GCA_024500445.1. NCBI lineage: Eukaryota > Metazoa > Chordata > Aves > Passeriformes > Meliphagidae > Entomyzon > Entomyzon cyanotis. Next base: position 16,954,385 of record JAKEPQ010000743.1, on the reverse strand, counting down.
GGTTTTAGTGGCTTAGGGTACATCTAATCCCAGAGTAGATTGAAAGTTTACTGCCATGATTTTTGAGGTGTGTTGAGGGCTTTTTTCAGTTAGTTATTTTTTGCCTTTGATGTGTAACAAATTACTAATTCACTTTCAAAATAATCTCCTATATTTCTGCAAATCCTATCTAACTTTCTGATTAAATATTTCTGTTAATACCAACTTGAGATAAGGGGATTGGATTTGGTATGTCCAGAACCCTCTGGGGCCCACGGCTGCCGCTGGAGATGTTTTGTGAACCTGAACCCAAGTTGTTTCACAGTTGAATTGTCTGTGTTTCAGCTGCACACCCAGGCAAGCTGAGTGCAGCTGAATTTCTTGGGGGGTTGAAGCCTTTAGGTGACTTCATGCACAGCTCAGAGCTCACAGCACGCTGGCAGGGTGGAGGAGGCTGTTCCTATAGAATGGGCTGCCAGGGCACAGAATTCCATGGTACAAAGAGGAAATACTGACTAGAAGATTATCAGGATGGAATAATTTTGCCTGGGTCCAAGGCAGAACTGTTTTTCTCCTGCCATTCCCAGGAACTCCTAGGAATCCTGGGGAAAACCATTGATACCAAAGGTGCAGCAATGCCCCTAAAATTACTTTTTTTTAACAAATGCATTCTCAATACTTTTTCACCCACCCAGTCCCCTTGCCAACATAATTGGACACTTTCATAGGGTGCATTCTTCTGGGCAATTTTGACATTGCTGATGAAAATCCAAACACTTTCAGATTTGTAACAAAGGGCTGTCCCTAGCTGGTGTCCTCCCACCCACTTCCATTGTTGTTTGTTGTTCTAAAAATGTGTTTTCCTTCGCTGTGTGTTGTTTTAAAATGAGCCTGTGGTGTACTGTTGACTTGAATGGATGGTGGAGGAAGAAGAAAGGATTTTCCTAATGGTTCAACAAGAGCACTTGGTAAATAATTTACCATCATCAAGTGCCAGCTTTATCTGAAAGCTGACAGGTCTTTCTTTTATGATTCAGTGGTGTCTGTGCTGACCTGCTGTACACGCTGCCCGTCAGTGTTTTAAATCTGTTCTGCTGTTATCCAGCCCCTGTTACACTGATCCACTCCTTTTTTATACTTCATAAAGCATCTGCTGATATTTATGAAGTATATGTTAGCAAATGTAAAAGTATTTTAAGGCTCGTTAATATTTTAAACACAGAAATGCAACTTGTGGATTCGCGTGTGTGGCAGACGTCTTGTTTTATGAGAACTGTGAGAAAGTGATTTTGCTTATTGATTGACATTATCAGGCAGCCAGGCAGACACTCCAGCAGGTGGAATCACCTTTTTGTGTTGATGTCTGCCAGGAGTTAACAGCAAATGTGATGCCCTTTCTGCCAGTGAGGGCTAATGTGCACAAAGGTAATGGGTTTTAAAAATGCTGCAAACCTTAATGGTGTGAGATCAATATTCCTGCTACTACGGGTAAAATGCTACTGCATCTATTATTAAGACCATCTTCAAAATTGGATTACTTGAAGCACTTTTGGACTGTTAGAGGATTCAGTATTTATCTTCACAATAAAATACTAATGGACCTGTGTTTGGGGAAACAATATTAATATTTTTCCTCTTGCTTAGGAACATGAAAACTTATTTTAGGAAAGCAGAGAAGAACACAGCAATGCCCACAACTCCATTGGTTTCCTTACTACTGGGTAATGTTTGAGACTGGGGGAAAGTTAAACCCAGTGGTAGAGGAGCTAGACAATTTTCCAAGGATTCCATATCTGCCTGTGTGAGTTTTTGTCTGATGGGAAGGGGATGAGCAGAGCACCCTGGTTTGCTCTGCCAGCAGTGTTCACAACCTCACTGCCAAGGGACCGAGTCCCCAGTGGGGCTGCAGAAGCACCACAGGATGTTGGAGACCTCAGATATTTTCCAAGGCTCGGTGTTTGAATATTAATGTGTGTATGTGACTCTGAGGTTACGTGTGTTAAGTGCAGAGCACACAACAGCTCCTTGCAGTGAATCTTTTTTTTTTTTTTTTTTTTTTTTTTAATTTCTTATCTCAAGGATGTTCTCGTGTGTTCTGCAAATTATCCTGTCAAGTTTTAACCTGGCTCACAGTACCTGCTATCATTTAACTATTTGTTTGGAGCTGCTGTTCAGGCAGCTTCTGGGAGAAGAGTTTTGCTTTCCTGATGGTTTCCCCAAGGCAGCCAGGGGAAGCCAGTTAAAGTGAAAAATGAGGTTTTTTGACTAGTTAGATGATCACTGGTTGAACAGGCTGGTAAAAAAATGAATGGGGGGGGGGGGGGGGGGTTTGTGCATTAAATGCTCCAACAGGGAATAGAACTGGCTTCAAATCAGGTTCAACTGAGTTACTACTGAAATACATCCCAAAACTGTAAATATGAATTGCAATGAAAAAGCTGTTTCTTTGTGTTTGGTTGCTTTTGGCTCTCAGAAGAGCAAAGCAATGGCATCTGCATTGAAATGTTTCACTCAGTCTCCTTGCTGGGTTTTCCCACTCAGAATGCAGTGTGCTGAGGCAGCCTGGCACTAACTGGTGAGAGGAGCTGTGTCATGACTGCAGCTTTATTCCCTGGTTTCCGGGCTGTAGCTCTCCCAGCACTGCGGGGTTGTTTTCCCTGTGCCATGGGAGAGAGATCCAGATCCAGCTCTAGCACTGACACATGGAGAGTGAAGTATCGTGGCATAAGCACACAGTCGAGTTTCTGCTCCTGGACAGATGGGCAAAATCAGAATTCCCCAGCGACAGAGCTGCGTGGCTCTGTGTGAGATCACTTGTCACAGTGAATGTATTCAGCGTTCCATAACATTGGCATGGTGGAACAGGAGCGAGGAGCAATGCATTCCCTGATCCTCCCCAAACCCTTCAAACACTGCTTTACTGCAGGGCTGTGCTCAAACACGTGAGCAAACGTGACTTTGACATGGACTAGCCTTTAGTTTTCAAATAAAGCTGATGAAGAAATGATGTATAAATATTGTCATAAGGTGAGAAGCACATGGAGTTCATCCTGCTCAAAGCCACGTTTGGCACAGATCTACCAGCTCTTCTGCCAGCTATTTTTCTTCTTGTGCTTCCTCCTCCGGTGCCAGTTGGAAAAATATAAAACCTCATTTTCTCAAGAGAAAAGGAAATAAATTTTCCTGTGTTTGTGTATATGCATGCACCCACATACATATGTGTGTGTGTATATACATATATCTAAAAACCTGTGTGTATATCTGTATATGTTAAGAATTCTTTCTCCATGCAATATGAAAAAGTTTTAGTAAAAACAGGAGACAAAAAAGGTAGCAAGGAAAAATACAGACTTGGAGAAACTGAGGCATGGTGTGCAAAATATGGCCACTTTATTATTTTTTACTCTCATCTTTGTCTACCTGCAGAAAGTGTCTTATAAATTCCCTGCTAATTTAAAGTATGATGTTCATAAGAGATAATTCATGGATAAGTTAATTCCTGCAGTATTCAGGCAGGAGAAGAGATGAGTCATGTTGGAAAACCATGAATTTAGTCCAATATTCCTATTCGTCTTCTCTAAATATACGTGCTTGTAAATGCATAAAAATGCAGTTAATATTGAACTATAATGTGCACCTATGTTTTATTGCTAATAAGTTTAAATCATTGCACTGCAATAGGAACTGATTCTTGTTCAGTGTTTCAGTGGAATGTGTTTTATAGTGATTTTTATTTACTTTTAAAAAAATTATTACATTTTCTGCCATGGAGCAGTAAGTGTTACAACCCCATACACTGTCAGCAGTTCTTTGGGTGCAGGAGCCTCTGTTCTCTGCTGGGCAATCAGAAGTTGGACACAACATTCCCACCTGGCATGAGCTACCCTCTTGCAGAGTCCCTGTCTCTTTTAAGAGAAGGTGAGGAACTGGAAATAAGGATGATTTTTTCAGAAAGTTCCACTCATCGGATGGGCATGTGAATATATTTGTAATTATAATGAGTCTAAATCTATGGCTTAAGCCTGAGAGGCAAATGGTAGAGTTTCTGATAAAGAGTTTAACAGTGACTGCAGGATATGTGATGCTGTGATGTAAATGGGAGAGTGTGAGAGAATGCTTCATTTTCTGAATTCAAAAATATTTTGGGGTGTCATTGACAGGTATGTCCAACTGGGTTCCTCTGGAGTTGCATCCAAGCAGGTTTAACAGCTGTGTCTGTGTTGATAACTGGATTACAGTGTAGGAAAATGTTGAAACTGTATTTTCACTCGACATTTTGTAGCATGGCTTCTTTTCATATTTTAGCTGTAAAATACTTCAAGGTGATAATTCACTGGCCTCTCTGCAGCTTAGATCAGGTCCTCATGGCTGAGAGGAGTAAGCACAGTAAAGCTGCTCACCTAAGGGCCAGTTTCACTGTCCTTCAAGCTGCATTTACCTCAAGCTGTTGGCAATCTGAAAGGTTCTACAGGGAGGTTGGGCTCAAAATCCTGCCCAGTGCAATGCACTAGTGAGTCTGACTGTGCTGACAGCATCTCCTGCTCTGTGTGCTCACACAGAAACCCTGAACAGCCCTGCACTGCTTCCATGGGCACTTCATTCAAACTCACCCAAATATTTCTGTGCTCTCTGCTACCAGGGTGAGTCCCATAGATAGAGACAGACTCATCCCAGCCCAGCAAGGAGCTGGAGCTTCTGGAGAGAGTGCAGAGGAGGCAGCAGGATGAGCAGAGGGATGGAGCAGCTGTGCTGGGAGGGAAGGCTGGCAGAGCTGGGATTGTTCAGCCAGGAGAGGAGAAGCTTTGGGGTGACCTCAGTGTGGCCTTTTGGTGCCTGAAGGAGCTGCAGGAAAGCTGGAGAGAGACAATTGCCAAGGGCTGCAGGGCCAGGAGACAGGGAATGGCTTCCCAGTGCCAGAGGGCAGGGCTGGATGGGATCTTGGGCAGGAATTGTTCCCTGGCAGGGTTCCATGGCAGGGACACCTTGCACTGTCCCAGGCTGCTCCAAGCCCCAATGGCCAAGCCTGGCCTTGGACACTGCCAGGGATCCAGGGGCAGCCACAGCTTCTCTGGGCACCCTGTGCCAGGGCCTGCCCACCCTGTTCTTCAATGGTCTTGCAGTTTACTTTTTTGTGAAGTTCAGCCTGTATTTGACAAGTATTTGAACACTTGTCTGTCTATTATGTTGGAAGCTGGATGCTTTTTTCTTTTTTTTTTTAACATCTGCACTTTAAACATATTCTGATATGAACATGTGAATAATAGAGAACATGGTTTCTTGTATCTGGTGGCACTTTACTGCAGAAAAGTGTTTAGTTTTCCTTGAATTTCTAACCCTGCAACAATGGCAAATGGTGTTTGCCTTTGTTACAAGCCTGTTTAAGTTGCAAATTCCCAAATTCTGAAAATTGCTACCATTGCCTTGTTTTTGTGTAGACACAACTTTCTTTCCTGAAGTGCTTTTCTGTGAGTGAGCTGTAAAGGTATATTCATGCTGGGGTCACTGGCTGATGACAGACTTCCATTTAGTTTTTCCATACACTTAGAGGTACTTTGTGTATAGGTAAAACTTTCAGACGGTGGGGTTTAATTCTGGCAAATAGATGGGACTAAAATATTTTCCCACAAAGGATGTGATTGCTTTCAGTTCAGCCCTCTGTGCTGATCCTAATGCAGCTCTGCAGAGCAGGGTCCTGAATCCTTGGAGGAGAATTTGCATTAAGTGACTCAGTCCTACATAAAGGACACTTTGAGTGGTTACAAAGCCATAACTTCTTTTTTACTGATATTTTATCATCAAACCTTTTGAGAGAGAGAAGGATTTGTGTCAGTCACCCGAGGATTTTATTTGTCCTCCTGAGTGCTGTTTTTTTCCAGCTGGGGTGTAGGAAATTGGAGTCAGACTATGCCTGAAGTTAAAGTAAATTCACAGAGTCTGAAGCTGCACCCCCAGCAGAAGTTGCATTTAAATTTAGTTTAAAACATATTTGTTAGGATTGATAATGGGCTTTGTCACAAGTGTTTCACTGCTCTAAACTAGAGGGTTATCTGTCCTAACTGAAGAACAAAATGGATGGAACTGTGTAAACAGGAGGAGGAAAACAACTGATTTCACCTTCACGGAATGAGTTATAAATTTTGTAGCAGCTGACACAGAGCAATTCTGCTGTGACTTAGGACTCTTCAGGCACCTCAGAAAGGTGCTCAAGATCTGATTATCTAAACAATTCCTTGTTGCCAGACTAACAAGTTGGTTTAAGTCTTTGAATTTTATGTGCAATCTCCAATAAGATGCAACACTGATTTTCAAAATATGTTTACCTCAGAAGTTGCATTAGAATTATCTTGATTTCAATAACATATACTAGACATGTATTTTATGTGTGCAATAGTAATATTTGGATTTCCCTAGGGCTGTCATGGTTTGTTGCACTGTGGGATTCAAAAATATAATGCTAAAGAAATCATAGAGTCAGTGAAACCTATTGGGGTAAATACAAAGAACTAATCAGTGTGTACTGCAGAATTCATATAGTACATTGTTTTAGTGAAATTTCTTGATATGTGCAAAAATAATATTTTCCTCTGTGACAGGATTGTGGAAACTTATACTCAAAAACTTTTATTTGCTATTAAACACTTTTAAGCAGATGAAATTCATGGGTAGAATTCATAATATACTGCTGTTCAGGTTTTAATGACATGAAGAGCCTGATATTTAGAGGCTTTTGTACACAGATTTCCCTTAAGGACTTGACACTTGCAAAGAAATTTAGAGATTGGTGGAACTTAAGTGTACAATAGTGGGACAGAGGACTTTTAAATGCTACTACTCAACTGAGTTCACTGGAACTTGTATACCAGGTGCTACTCCAGAGAGAGTTGGATTCTCAAGGCCCTGATGCACAGCTTTTACTTATATCTGCACCTGAAGAGTTATATGAAGGAATATAAACAGCCTGAACCTGCAGGTTCCTTCATCTCAGTCCCATCTTTTCCTCCTGTTATAAAATCTGTCAGCTGGCATAACAAGGCAGCTTAAAGCCATCTTTTATTTTATTTTAAACCACAGTCCTTGATATTAAGCAGCCAGGTAGGGGAATGGAGTGTGTCTGGAAATTAAGCTGTTTGCATACAAAAAGCCATTTCATAATATTTCAAATATGAGGGGGAGGAAAGCAAAGAAAAAGGGGAAAAAAAAATCATGTAAGGATACTGTGGCAGTAGAATGAGTCAGCAAATGTGTTCCTGGTTACTCTAATTACATAATGAAAATGGCTGTCTAGAAATACAAGAACTTAATGTTGGCAACTCTGTAGCAACAATTGCTTTGTGGTTTTGGGTTTTAGCAGCAGTTGGATAGAGGTTGATACTGGTTTCTGTGCTATTAATGATAATAACCAGCTTTGTATCCCTTGGCTTTTATACAGCAATATTGCCCCACAGACCTAAAAGTGCTGTGATTATCTCCATTTCACAGAGACTTGTCAGAAATGTGAGTGGAGTGACATAGCAATGTCATTGAGGTGCTTCATAGAGCCCAAAATGGAGCTTTGGTCTCCAAAGCCCTGTGTTCTGCCTGTTAGGTTGTTCTGATGTTGTGGTATTTTCATCTTGGAAGAGTAGAAATGTTTGGTTTCAGGGTTTGGTTTCCACTGTAAGTAGTTTCTGTAAAAAACAATTATTTTCATAATTTTGGTATGTTATAGAAGCTCCCAAAATATGCAGATCTCCCAAAATATGAAGGAATATAAACTATGAAATGTTGGAAACGTTTTTGTCATACCTCCTGTTGTCATTAATTCACTTAAGGATCACAGAAACCTCAGTGCACTCAGTCATCAGAGGAGGGGATTGTAGTTTGATGGACACAGCCTTAGAACCAGATGTGCTACAAGAGAAAAGGATAACACAGGAAGACAAAAGTAGATCAGAATACTCAAAGATTAAGAAGGTTGAACATGAAGATCAAGAATGTCCAGAGTGAAGCCAACATTGGTGTGTCTGAGAAGTTAGGATCAAACTAAGCATTATTATTGCATCCCTGAGAGTAAACCAGAGCTTGGTCTGGGAGAAGTCTTCCCATCCAGTTCTTTTGTCATGCTTGTCCCTTTATTTGTAGCTTATTGTTTGTTTGGTTGGGTTTTTCAAACTGTTTCTCACTCCAGGGTTGTATGTTTGGGACACACCATGGTTGTGCTGGGTTTCCAAGCAAGGACAGGCTCTTCCCTGGGGTTAGAGAATGAATATAACCTCATAAAAGTTTGCTGATTTGTTTTGTTTTGTTTTTTTTTTTCCTATTTATTCCATTTCCATACCACTCACTTAGTTTCTAGTGGACTGTGAGGATTAGGGGAAAATGAAGCAGTATAAAATTGGTTAAAAACAGTGGAGCTGATGCAAGGATCCTTACATGTACATCTGATTGCAGGAGAAATCTGAAACAGTGGTTGTGTCCAGGCTTGTCCTTTTATCATGTTTCTTATTCATTGAATTCCTAAACTTTGCTCTTTTTCAAATACATAAGCCAGATAAAAATATTCAGCAATTAAAAAAAAAAAGAGTTGTAGATTGGGTGGTGGTTGGTTTTTTTTTGTTTTTTTATTTGTTTGGGTTTTTTTGGTTTTGGTTGGTTTTTTGTTGGTTTTTTTGGTAATTTTTTGTTGGATTTTTGTGGGTGCTTTTTTTGGGTTTTTTGTGGGTTTTTAGGTTTTTTGTTGGTTTTTTGCTTTTTAAATATTTTGGGGTTTTTGTACAGAAATGATATAATTAGGGAAAACAGACACGAGAATTTATGTATACATAATTTAAATAGTTAATTCTATTACGTAAATAGAATTGAATAGCACTTATTACTTGCTCTGGATTCAATGAGCAAACCCTTTGTTCAAAGAAAGATGCATTATTGCAAACCCCAGAGAACACACTTTGTTTTGCTGACTGAAAAGGTGGTGTTCTGATTTCAGAATTACAAACCTTCTGCTACCAATTTTTTATTTTCTTTTTGCTGTTCAGGGCAAGCACAGTCGTTTCTTGCTGGGTACATTTTCCAGGATGCTTTGGTGACCAGCTGCTGACAGACTCACCCAGGAATTCTCTCCCTGGATGGAGATAACTGCAGCTGCTGCAGGCTACGTGTTGCTCTCCCTGCAGCTGGGAACAACTGCAATTCTCAGCAAGCAGTGATTAGCATTTTGATCTTGACAAGCACTTTCCTGTCTGAATACCAATGTCTGAATGATTGTTTTTGCCAAGCAAGGCATAAACAGCCATTGCAGCTATAGCTTGTAGTTAGCTCCTGCTCACTAGAAACATTTGATCAAATACTTGCACACTTGATTATTCCTCAGAGAGTTTTTAAAATATCTCCTCTGATTTATAGTTGTAGGGGGAAAATGTAGGTTCGTGTGTCTAAATATGCTAAATTAACTAATTCCAGGATGAAATGCTGGATGTCTGAAAGAGCATCCAGTGTCAGGTATTGTGATCTAATGTGTTGGTGGTTCGTGCCAGTGCTCCCAGCTACATGCAAATTAACAGTATTCAAGTGTAACCACACAGCATTTATAGTCTACAGATTAGCATAGCCTGAGAAAAATCCAATTATCCTTTCCTTGGTTGTTTGCCTTCATTATATTTTTGTTTCAGGGTACCTCTTTTATTAAAATTTCAGAATTATTTAGAGAACTAAAATCAGATTTACAAATAGCAAATGACAATACAAACCACCAGGCTGAAGTATGAGAGTGTTTTGCCTTTCTCTTCAGTAAAGGAAACATCTCACAAAGGAAGCCCAAGTACCAGGGAATAGGGAAACAGAAGTTAAGCTTGGCAATGTGTTTATGCTTTGCAGTAAAACGAGCTTAAACAAAAACCAACTGATGCTTCTGGTCCCATTTGAACTGTTAGAGAAAAGCCTCCTGTGGTGCAGTCAGGGACAGAACAGCTGCAGACATCTTGTGGAGGGCTGGAAATAACAGAGGGATGTTTCATGGAATCATGGAATGGGTTTGGGGTGGAACTCCAACACCATCTGGGTCTGGGCTGCCAGAGTGGCTCCTGGAAGGCTGGACAGGAATTTCCTTTAACCACAACTGTGTCATGTCTAGTTAGCTGTCCTTGGTACCCAGGTGGCCAAAGGCAGCCTCACATGAACAGATTTGGTAGAAGGCTGGAGGGACTTGGATTTGTAGGTCAGGTCCAGTTTGCTGCAAAAGATAAGAGCTTGGGCTGCTAGAGCTTCAGCTTCTGGGCAGGGCTTGCAAGCTGCCATATGCTGATGGGCCAGGCTGCCTCTCAAACACATTTCCAACTGGCCTGAAGGATTTGGGATTGTTCAAATACAGTGGAAACTGTTTGTTTAAGCAGAGAAAAATGATAGCACTTCACAGAATGTCTCTACTTTGCTGTAAGCCAAATGCAGCCTTCTGTCCAGGAGTTTTGCTGTTTGTGGTTTTCATCTGTATTTGAGTCAATAGGAAGGAAAAATGTTTGGAAATCATTTAACAGGGAATGGTGTTAATAGCAGTCAAATGAAATTAATTAGTTTGCCAGTGGTTCAAGATAAGCCCCTGGTCAGTGCCCTGCAGCTTTATTAGGTAAGAAAAGGGAGATCTGATTGTGACAGAGCCCTTGAGCTGTGAGGCTGGGGGTGAGAAGGAGCCATGTCACAATGAAGAAGCTTCTGAAGGTGCTCAGTTATGGATACCTGTGAGGAATTTAAATTATTGATAGGAATATCCATCACCAAAGAGATTTTAGACTGTACAGGTTACAGAGCGTGTGGATAGCTGGTGGCAGAACATTCAGAGAGATGGTAGTGGGAACCACAGAGGGACTGTGAGAATATCTTGAAGCATAAAAAACAGAAGGGGGCTTGAAAGTTGCATGAAGAACAAAAATATATATTTGTGTGGTTTAATAGATGAAAGGAAGCAGATTGGAACTACAGCTGAAAGGTGGTTTTGGGAACCATCCAGAGCAGGGATATTCATCTTTACATTTGCATATGCTTGAGCTTTTTCCTGAAGTGGGAAGGCCTTTCCAAGGTCTCAGACAGCATTGGTGCTACCTTGGGGGCACTCAGCAGAGATGTAGTGGAGCATGAATGCTCCTGGAGCCCTTGTGAAATGGGGCATCCTCATGGCATTAGAATCTCCTATTGGGAAGAGATCTTTCATTGAAGTCAGGCTAAGGTAAATGAGGGAGAAGTACTTAGCGAGAAAATTCAGAATTAACAGGGTGTTAAATTGCTGCCACAGACCCTTGTGACACAAGTGGCCAAGGAATGCATAATTTCCTTGCAGAAAAAAAGAGTTCAGAAGGTATAAAATGGATGTAGCCAGAGCCTCTGTGCTGGTGCTTGGACTGTGTGACAGCACTACAGCTTGAGCACAGGCTGTGTTCTTTGCTTCCACATTCTCCCTCTTTGAAAAGATTATATATCCACAATTATGGGATTTTATAGAACTATGGAATGGTTTGGGTTGGAAGGGACCTCAAAGATTATCCAGATCCAACCCCCTGCCATGGGCAGAGACACCTTCCACTGCCCCAGGCTGCTCAGAGCTCCATCCCACCATGCTCCCTACAGATGATTGGACCCTCTTCAAAACAACAAACAAACAACAAATAAACACCCCATTCCTAAATTAGAAAACCAACCCCAAAACCCACCTCCTGCCCCTTTTTATTGCACATCACACTTTCCCCAAGTGATGGGGCTTTCCTTAGGTAGCAATTCTGTTGTTTCACTGGACTGCCAGTAAATTGCTGCTCTGTAGTGAACTAGGGTCAGAGGCATAAAAAAGAATCTCAGCTGGTAATTTTATGCACAAATCTAAGGGCCTTTAGTACACTGACCTTCTGTTAGGATTCTGTGCATTACTTAATAACTATACCTTATACAAATGTAAATGGTGTTAGTAAAGCTACTCTTTGAGAGGAGTATAAAATACTGTGGTGGTAATTGGTGATGAGATTGAATCCTGGGGGAACAGACGAGGGCGAGGTGGGGGGAGTACGAGAGAATAAATGAGCTGAGAATCCAAATTAGTTGCCAAGAACGTAATTATAGAATGTTTGAGGTGGTTGTGTGGTGAGTCTTAGTGGTGAAATTAGTAGGGAGCTATTTTCTAGACGACTGAGGTGTTTGTGTGGAGCTAGAACGTGATGAAATTCGGGAGGCACTCGGAACCCCTGGGATAACAAAGCACCAGGTGCTGGTCACCCTGCAGTTGGAACTCCAAGAATTATCAGTTTGATTCCGTTATCTTGAGGTTAAAAAAGCCAAGGAATAGTGAGTAATGGCCATAATGAATAGAAGATAGGCTTTTGATTGCATGGAGAAGAGCTATTTATTTGCTAATACAGAAAGCAAGTGGCTGGAACTAAGCGGGCCAAGCATTGCCTCAGCTCCTTGATGGAGTGACTGAGTCACCGCTGGGCAGGAGGCACTGCTCAGATGGAAAGGTGACAGCCTGGGCTGCCTGTGTCACACGAGGAGTGTGAACATCCCTGATCTGTCTGAACCACCTGCTTTCCAACTCATTTTTATGTCTCTTCACCTCGGTGTTTTTCTCTTAACTACTGCCAACTCAAAAGTTTTTGTTTTGCGTTCTAAACTGCTGTAAAAATCTCCCAACTCTCTAGTTTCTGTGCTCTCTCTGGACTGTTTCAGCAGCAGACTTTGGCTCTGAAGCTGAGCCAGGGCCATAAAGCTGTGCTGTACAGAATTTGGCCTTATCTTAGGGATAGCTGATCCTTATTCAAGTGGGTTAAAGTCTGTCCAGTTTGCAAAACAAACCCAATGATGCTTTCTGCATTTTGCCCCCTCCTCCCTGCCGAGGATTTTCACCATAATAGAGGAGCTCTGAGAAGTTCTGATGAAACGTGATGATTGAATTAAGAAGTACAACAGCAGGCTAAATATAAGTAATGTTAATTTCTCAAATCTATGAGAAATTTTGTACTGATTCATCTAAGCAGCAAAGGATTAATAATTCATATAAATCATAAAGGTTCAGTAAATCATGCATCAAGTTAAGATCCTACTTGCTATTATATTTTCAGATATTATGAGTCAGCAGCTTTATAAGTGTAGCCATCAGAATTTCAAATGTTAAATGTATTTTTAACACTGCTTTAGACTGCATAAGAAATTATAGAAGGTCACCCTTTTGAAAAATTTACCTATGCATGTGTAATTTGATATATGTAACACAATCTATTATGCACATCAGGTTTGTATTGTGCAATTTTATTATGTTAAATGCAGCACAAGCTGCATTTTTTTTCACCTTCTGCCAACAAAGTCACAGACTGAGAGTTGCATTTCCAAGGCAAAGATGTGCCTTTTGAGAAACTTCAAACACACAAATATAATTTTTACTAGATGTGTACAAGGCCAGGCTTCACTGCAGGCACAGCTTTTCTTGGAACTGTGCATCATCTTTAACTGAAAAAGAATTAAGGAGTGTGATCACGAGTCTGGCATCTCAGCCAGAAAGGCCAGTTATTATAAGGAAGGAGTCAGCCCATAAAATCTGTTGTTTTTTTTTTTTTCTCATCCATTGGCTTGTCAATAGTGATAATCAGAATATATCTGTATACATTAACATTAAGGTGTTTGCATTTCTATATGCAGTAATATGTCTATAAAGGCTTTTAAATTCTCTTCAAGGAACAGGGAGATTGAACCAATAATCCTTTCCCAGTTTAGCTGTTTGCTAAACATGTTAAACCCCAGGGCAAATCATATAATGCCATCTCTGCACATGATTATTTAAATTATCATTATTTAAAGAATAATCTTAATTTCTTTTCTTATATTATTTCTCCCATCAACCATGCAAAGTTTGAACTTTATAATATTTGTGTGTGACAGATTTAGAGTTAAAATCTCTTTTGAATCATCACTTCATAGAATCATAGACTCCTACTGTCTTTCCTAGTCATGAAGTAACGTGACCAAAGAAGACCTAGAAAATGAATTTGATGACAGGATGAAACTCGAATTAAGATACTTTAAACAAATAATGTACTTGGTTTTAAAAAGGCAGTAATAAAACCTCAAAGTTAGAAGCTGCTCTTGCAGTGGCTTAGCCATGAAGTGTTTCTCTGATGGATCTGAAAGTAAACCAGAGCAGGGACCAAGTGCTGGGCATGGAACTTTCATTCACATTGTGTGAAGACTTCCATAACTGCTTCGAAACTGGCTCAGAGCTGGGAAAGTTCCCAAAATGAATCGTGTGTTGAAGAGAATGCTAGGAGGCCCGTTTCTTCAGAGGGAAATTATCTGGGAATATTTACAGCGAGCAAGTGAGCAGGTGAGAGGTACAGCCATTAAAATGTATTTAGATATTGCACTTTGGAATGTGTGGTTTGACACAGGGCAGCACAATCAATTTTCCCAGAAGCAAGGCAGAGGAAAGATGTCACATTTACTGTCGAAGAGCATCGCTGTGCACTAAAATACTCGTATGGCACTAAAAGCTCTGCTTGTATTGAGCCAGGTAAATGCTTCTTCTGTGATGAAGAACAGTCAGTTATGCTACCTATAATAAAAACAAGTTAGTCTCCATAGGCAGAAATTGGCTGTATAAATCCACAGGAAGCAGCCCAGTGTTTCTCATGTTGTCAGGCAGTGCTGTAAGGCTGGAAAAGGCAAAGAGCAAAGCTCTCCAAACGAGGGAAGCTTTGTGACCAGCAGTAAATGGCAACGCTGGGACTCGGGCAGCTGTTAAAAAGACAGCTCTGAAACACTCAACTGCATTATTCATGTTGACACTAACTACCAACGACTGCTTCACACACCCAAGGTACCACAGGGCTGAGTTTCTGTTCACCCGAATTCGAGGGACAACAAAGCAGTGATGCACTGGAGAAAATGATTAGGGGAACTAAGCAGTCTTGCTATAGGAAAGAGCTCAGAGTTTGTTGGGTTTTTTGTTTTTTCCAAGTTCGGAGGTGATTTGGGGAGTACTAAAAGTGAAAAGTTCAGGCAAAAATTGGGACTTGAGGAGTTTTACTAGGAGTTGTTAGCAGAAGAGGGGAAAAATGCCCTTATGAGGAAGGAGCTGGGGAAATTTGGAGTGGTAGGGTGTGAACGAGGTTATAAGGATATTTGTAGTATTAGGCACAGCACAGAGCCATGAAGTATGAGTTAGGTTAATAAATACCTGTGTATTTACAATTGTCACCAGAATGTTCTGCTGTATGAATTACACAACAGGGAGAATCCACATACATTTAAATTTTAGTCACAACCTGAGCATTAATGAGTGCCATGAGAGGGGGAGGAATCCCCCTCCTAATTATGGTTTAGTGTGTTTGATTTCTGAGAAGAATCTCAACATTTTCATTAACTCAGGTCTGTCCCAACTGCCTGTGAGTAACTAATATTCACCATAACTAAATACTCACCAAGGACTGTGTTGACCTGTGGCATTTGCCAGTCATTTCTTGGTCTGGATGAAGCTTAGGCATTGATTTATAATTAATTTTTTTAATCAACACAAATACTGCACACAAAACCAAAGAATGGAAGGTTTTCTTTAGCTCTCGTGTATGCACTGTGGTGATTCCTCTCCCAAGGTCAAAACATGAACATTTTTGTGGGAACACTGACCTAACAAACTGACCTGTGCTCCGTGTTGGGGACTGGGGATGGACTGCTTGGGAACAGAGCTCAGGGCTCTACATAAGCAGGAAAAAGTGATGTGGAGTTTTTTAACCTTCAGAGCATTTCAAAACATTGATAATTTTTCACCTTCTAGTATTAACTGTTGCTGAGTTTAGATATGGGGCTTTTTTTTGTTTGGATGTTTAGTTGGTGCAGTGAAATAAATGACTGAGCTCAGGGGATGGTGATACTGCTTTTAATAAGTACAAATAGCAATATTTAGGTAGGAAGTTTATTTGTTTATTTTATAAAAATCATTGATACTTTCAGTGCTGGCTTGCTATATGAAATAAGTTACTGTATCAGAACAGGTAAGAAGAGCTATTCTCCTTCTGGCTGCACTTTTTTCTTGTCTAAGGTGAAAACAGTATTCAAATTGGAGCTCTAGCAATTGATCCTAGTCACTAATTAAGAAAAACAAAACTAATTTATGTGGCTTGAAATATTTTGCAGGCAGAGATTCCAGTTGGTTCCACTTAAACTGGCAGATTGTGCATTTTGATCTTATTTTCTTCTGTGCTTAATCCTTAAAACCTTCTGCTGTGGTGCTTTGGATTGTTTATCCAAGCAAACATCTCGGGAGCAGAAGAGTTACATAAGGATGAACTGTCTTGGTCTTCCAAATTTTACTTTAGCTATTCCACTTGATGAGTGGGAAGCAAGTGAAGAAATAGGAAGAGCCCACTGTGGACCAGAGGTGTCACTCTGCTTTTAAAAATAAATTATAATTCTTCTGTTAAAGAAGTTGCCTACTTACAAATGTAGTAGTGCTGATACTTCCCAGCTGGGAGCTGTAGCTTCTTGAAGGCTTTTAGTGGGAATTCCCTCAATTAGGTCCCAGGAAATATTCTCACAATTGTTCCTGCAAAATACAGCAACAGTTTTCTCCAGCATTCTAGAGCTGGGTTGATTCTAAACTAAGACACCAGGCAGTGGTTTCCAGGGAATCTTTGCTCATGAAGAAACAAACTTGTGATGAAACTCACTTGTGATGATGAGTAGTTTGCACGTGAAAAATTGTTTTGTTTATAGGGGAGGAAACTCATCACCTCCATCGAAATGTACACATTCTACAAACCCAACAAACATTCACCTACTCTGGAAACTTTCCAGTAGTCAATGGTAACCAAAGCATGATAATGGTAATATGGGAAATACTAAATATGGGAATACAGTGAGATGGTGACACAAAGCTCCCTGTTCAGAGAGTACAGAATGAAAAGAGTAGAACAGCAAAGAAAAGGGAAATGTTCACTCTCTGCCTGAATGCTGTCACTGCAAAGTGCTGAAGTTCTCCTTCTCTTATTGATATCAAGCAACTTTACAAAGAAATAAGATATTAAGATTGGGGAACTTTATTCTTAGTTAAAAACCTGGAGATGCTTTTCCATCTAGAGGAGGGGAGGAGAAGAGCAGAGCCTTCCACTGGGCTTGTAAATGGTATTTTCTGGACAAAGCAGAGGCTGTCATTGACTCAGCTCATCTTGTTGGTGTTTGGATGAAATTTCTGCTGTTCTGATTTTTGGAATGACCAGTTTATATTACCTTTTGTCTGAAGAACTCCTCTCATTCACTTTTCCTTCTTCCATGAGTCTCCATGGTGAAACTAGAGGCAAACTTTACCTGGATCACAGCACTGAGAGGGTCTGATGCCAAAGATATTTTTAATATGTCAGTGAATAGATGATAAGGGCATATGAGGAAAGATTTGCAGTTTATATATGGCCACAGCTGACCAAAGTAGTTCAAAACTCTGTAATATTTGTGGCACTCCTTAAGCATATAGAAAGTTCTGTACATGCTACCAATTAATTTCTCATTTCTCTTGTTATTTTTCAAGATTGCAGAAGTCTTCAAAAGGAAATAGTACTAGTACTCAGGTAGTAGTACTTGAGATGGTTAAAATCACAGTCTTACAATGCTAGAAAATATAGTTTTGATTTTTTAGAAAGTCTTGGAAACTGTCTGTGAAGGCTGAAATCCAGAACTGGCATTCAGGAGATTGCTGCTGTCTGCTCCTTCTGTAGTGCCTGCCTGAGAGAGGTCCAGGAAGCTGTAGATCTTTGTTCTCTTACAATTCCTTCTTTCTTTCACTGGTTTAATTTAAAATGTTTTAGCTATAGATTGATTTACGAATGCAGAGTTGGAAGCATTGTGTTCATTTTAGCACTGATTTAATTTTATTTGGTATTCAGCTGGATGTAGAAGTAGTTTGGGCATGACAGTACTTAAATAATTAAGTATTATAGAAGCCTCTATAGTTTTTACTTACATTTACAGAAAAATAATGTGTTGGTTGCCTTTATATTTAAAAATTTATTAATTGGTTGCAAGAGAAACCTTCTTACAACATTGGAGCTAGATGATGTGTAAGGTCTCTTCCAGCCTGAGCCATTCCATGATATATGGATGAACACTGGTTAGTGAGGGCACAGCTAGGCAGCTTATATGTTCACTGGGCACTCAAACCCTACATTGAATGATGTCCAGCTTGTTAAAGCTCGTTATTAAACTGTTAAAACACACACATTACATACAAGTGGAACAGATTATGTAGAACTCTATTGTTGCTGAAACAATGATGGATTAATCACATAGGAACTCAATTATCTCTTGTATTTCATAGATTTCTGCCTTGTATCATCAGTTCATGAATATTTGATATGCCAAGCATGCTTCATTGAAATAACTAATTGCAAATGCTGTGATTTATTGAACAGACTTTACTGGAGTTTTAATAGAAATATCTATTCCAAAGTAATTTGAACACAGATTGTGTGTTTGCTTTTCAGAAATTCCATCCAGTATAATAAATTTGCTGCTTTAATTGCATATTAACCTTTGAGAAATCTTACCTCTGGGAAAGCCTCCTACTGGAATATCCACTTTCTGAATTTGGTGGTGACACAGTTGCAGGCAACTGCTGTGGCACAAAAGCACAATCTGCAGTTCTGCTCAGGCTGGCTCAGACTCTTTATCTGTAGGTATTTGCATAAGGCCTCAGCTCCTGACAAAGGTGCTTTTAGACTGAGTTATGTGTCAACATTTATCATCTATTTATGAGCAGAGGGAAGAAGGCCTTAACCTGCACCTGGGACATAAAGAATCTCATGGATTTTCTTTGCTGGGAGCTCTCCTCTCTACAGGCTTCTTTGTTAAGATTTTCAGATAAAACCTCTGCTTCAAATGGGGAAAAAAATAATGTTGCATTTGAAATGAAAAGCACATGAACATTTCTGAGCCTTGCATATAGGAAGCAGTAAGAAAAATACATTGGTAGAGTCTTGACCGATGTGTATCTGGTTTTTGGAGCAAGGTGACAGAGAAGCCCCAGCAGCAGGAATTGGCAGAAATTTCTGTTCAAAGACCAGGGGGTCTAGAACTGACTTTGGACTGTGGAGAGCTCCCATCTCTGTGGCTTACACCAAAAGCAGTGTCAGTGGAAATTTGATGCTGCATTTGTGCTGCACTTGCCCTTGAAGGTCTGGAAGGTCTCTGACTTCTGTAATCCTGTGAATCCTCAGGGATCAACTGTGCCAGGATGTGATGCAGCCTGACACACCTGGCAGGGCTTGGAAACCTCATTGGAAGGCTTGGTTCTGAATTAGGCACAGACAAGGCTTAAACTTGAAATGTTTTCATTCAAAGATGAGCTAAACCCACTCATCCTTCCTCATAACTTGTTGCAAATGTTATATTCCATGATTCATTATAAGTTATCCAGCAAGAAATTCAATTTATAGATCCTATATTGACTCCTGCAGCAGTCAAGAAGCTCAATTATTTAACTAATTGAAACATCTCTGTTTTGCCATCCTGTGATGTGTCAGAACAGTAAAGTTCATTAAAGCAACAAAGCAAACCTTTTGAAAAGGGAACATAAGAATAAATGAAAAAGATCTGGCAGACCATGCGTGATTGGGTTTAAAGGGCAGATTCTTTTGATAATAAGTTTTTCTTTAAGCACTGGATTGTGTTTTCCCTCTTTGCCCTTTCCCACTTGTTTTACCTCATAGCTGGCAATAGCACCTTCCTTGCATGCTTTTGGCAGCTTCATGGGTATTAAGTTCCTAGTCTCAAAACCTCCAAATCTTTTTGTTTGCACTTATCTCAAAAGTGGAGTGCCTGAATCCAGTCTGAGATGCCTCTCTGAAGATTTTTAGCTTTCTGTCAGCTGCTAGAAGAGATGCTGGGCAAGTTTCAGGTGAAAACAGTAACATTGTAACTGAGGCAAAATTAATTTTTCATTAGAAAATCGTCTAAAACAACCAGCTTACCGCAGAGCACCGATGATGAATATGTCTGTTCTTCTGCATTAAATTTGTTGCTTAAAGGATTTTTTTTGAGAGACTTTTGTTGTAGAGGTCACTAGAGATCCTGGCCAGGAGAACTCCATCACTGTCTTTCAGAGCAGGACTCTCTTCCAGAACTGCTTTTTCTCTCAGTGCCAGGAGATTACCCAGTTGCAACTCAATGTTAGCACAGACTCAAGGCATAACGTCACAAAAAATTTCTGATTTTACTAATACGTGCAGCAGCTCTGTGTTTTGGCTTTGGTTGGTGCAGACTTTTTTTAGATGATTCTGGTCATGAAACACTTCTAAAAATTGAGAGGTTTCTTTGCCTAGAGAAGGATATCGGTGTGTGAAATGCCTTTATTTACATTTACTGCCTCAGGCAGTGAAGTAGAATTGAGCTTTATGTTTTTTCCCTGCTGGTTTGCATGCCACATCCTGGAAAAGCTCTCTTGAGAGAGAGAAGTGGGAAGAGGCACTTGGCATCCTGGAGCAGTTTCTTTCCTTTTGCTGGTATTTAAGGAAACTTCAGGTGGCACAGTGACGTGTGCTGAGCTCCTGTGTCACAGCAACATTTCAGCTGTCATGTTACATGTCTGGTCTGCATTTTGGAGGGGTTTTTTACCCTGTACATGAGGTTGTTTTGTCCTTGGGTGCACCTGAGAATTGGACTCTGCCCTCCTTGAGATCCACAGCAAGAATCAGTGCAAGGTGTGCATCGCCAGTGGCTCCTTGCACTGGGTGGGATTTTATTTCTGGTGGTAGAAGGAATCGGTGCATCAACAGCTTTGTTGTGTGTGCATGCAGTAATCTTTCTTTTGTTTCCCTCATTTTAGAGAAATATAGAATTATGGGATGGCCTGGGCTGGGAGAGACTTTACAGCTCATTCCAAGCCCCTGCCATGGCAGGGACACCTTGCACTATCCCAGGCTGCTCCAAGCCCCAGTGTCCAAGCTGGAAATGAAAATCTGCTTTATTTTAATGGAAAGTCTGAGAGTGAGTTATAACTAAATACCAACACTTCAACATTTTACTTGTGGCATCGTGGGTTGTTGTAAAATTTCTGCTCAAGTCTGAGTTGTTAGGTGCAGTAGAATTGGAAAGGAAGGAATACAATCTTATTTATGATGAAATGAAGTTATGCTAAGATATTTTCAGTGCAAGGGAAGATGAACTTTTTTGTAGGTTAGGAATACACTGAGGATTTTTATGTGGAAACTAAAATCTCAGTAGCAAAAATCACTACTCTGTTCTATAGAATTCAGCAGAGAACAAATTTATGTTCTCATCCATACATATTTTAAATAACTGAGAATACAGATTTTCATTAATACTTTTTTTAATCTCACTTTTTTCCTTTCTCAAGGGTTGCCATTTATTTACCCTTCTCAATTTTTTATCTCCAACCCCTCCTTTACACCCCTCCTCTCTGCTGTTAGCTGTGCTCCATGTTGTCCACTTCCCAAATTTCTGTGATGCTTCTGTGTTCTTTCTGCTGTTTGAACTCTTGAATACACAGAAAAGATATAGAGGCAATGATGGGATAAAAGACATTATTAATATTTAGTGTTTTCCAGATCAGAGCAGATGGAATTGCACCAGTGAAAGTTGCAAAACCAGAGAATGGTAGCTGTTTGAATTGGTGTGATGTCACTGTTGATGATAAAATAAGTGCTGCTCTCAGGACTTGTTCTCAACCAGGAAATACTGAAGTGGCTGTGTTGTGGCTTTTCCTGGCTCCAGTGCACACAGGGCTTGTGAAACCTCTAAAGCTGAGGGAGGTGGTGCTCCCTGTAAATAATAAACACTTGATGCTGGCTTTGGTGAAAATCAGAAAATACCTTCATGTGTGGATTTGCCAATTCTCACACAGAACTGTAACCTGATCTGGCTCTCCAAAAATAGTAAGCTTTTGTCCATATGCAAAAGTACTGTACTTTATATTTAGTTCTGCTCGTTGGGCTGTGATTTTGGGGGAAAATTAGCCAGGTCTGAGAGTAATTTGGCAATCTTGTGGGAATTCAGCCTCTGGAGCATGCAGGAGTCAGGAGCTTGGGTCAGTGTGATGCCATGTATATAACAATATGCATTCCTGCCTTGAATATCTGATCCTAACATCAGCTCCACAGCTTCCTGAGCAGGGCTGATTCATTTTTCTTAATTCAGTTTCTAGTTACCATATTTACAAATTTGTTGCTTCTTCGGGTTTTTTTTTTTGTATTTTTTAGTGAGCCTTAAAAATGCAGGGGTTAATATTGTCTAAAAATCTCTTTCTAGATGGAACCAATAAGGATTCTGACTAACAGGTTTTTGTTCTTAATTCAGTGCCATGTAAATTCAAGGTAACCAGGGAAACCAAGAGCTTGCTATCCTTATATACTTTGCAGAGTGCTTTCTGGAAATAGTGTTCTCCAATCTGTCATGATCAGCATTCTTTGAGAACACAATAAATGAAAATAACACAGGTAAGAAGCAAGAAGACAGAATCATCTTATTGTGCGAGTAATCATGCAGCCCTCAAAACTTATCATTTTGTTACAGATTCACTGGGGGCACTGGAAAATTACTAGATAGAAGAAAAAAGAAACCAGCTGAAAGCCTGGTAAAAATAGGGTGTGTCACAAATTCAGCCTTGTTGAGCAGTAGCCCAGGTGCCTGGAGAGATGCAAATAAGAATGTTCTTCATTAGAAATCAGCTTTATCCCTAATTTAGCTGCAGTATCACACATGCACTGTGTGTTTCTGTGTTTCCTCACACCTGCAGTCGCAGACTGTGCACATGGAAGCCAAGAGTGGCAGATATTTCACTTTTTTCCTGGTACATGGAGCTGTAGAGCAGAATCTTCCTTTCCCTCCTGAGTTTAATCTAGGAGAAATGAGGGGAAAGTATGACCATGTGAGACCTTGCTGTGGCAGTCATGATGGATAATAAACACCCAAAGCAGGCACCCTGCACAGAGTGGAGTTGTTGACTTTGTGATGCTTTGTGCTCCTAGAAGGTCCTGCTGAGGGAGGAGAGGTGTGTTCTCAATGCAGGCAGGTTCTTCTATACAATAAATGTAAATATTTACTGTAGCAGAATCATAGACATCAAGTGTACTCATGCTTTGGTATTGGTCTAAATTTAGATTCCACCTAACCGGCAATGCCAAACCAGTGGCAATGTTGGTTTTGGTGTGGCTTGGTTTGGTTTTTTGGGTTTGTTTTTTTTCTTGGTTGGTTGGTTCTTGGTTTCTTTTTTTTTTTTTTTTTTTTTTTTTTGTTTTGCTTTTTTTTTTGGTTGGGTTTTTTTTTGGGGTGTTTTTTTTGTTTTTCTCTGTTTGGAGTTTCATGTTTGTTTTTTGGTAGGGTTTTTGGTTTGGTTTTTTTTTTTTTTTTGGTTGTTGGTTTTTTGGGTTTTGTTGGTTGTTTTGTTTTGTTTTTTGTGGGTGTGGTGTGTGATTCACAAGCAAAAGAATAAATCTTTGCCTGCTTTTAGAAATAGGCGTTTTGTTGTATACATTCTTCCTGAAGGGCCGGAGGGCTGTTTTCATGGTGGACTTCAGCAATGGCCTTCACCCTGTAGGTAGTATTGCTTCCAGAGCAGTGGCAAACTCATTTCTGGGGTCTGGCATTTAGGTTTCCATCTCTCTGCTTATTAACAGCTGTGTGCTGTACTGTCTCTAAAATTAATTGTGAATCCTATGAAGACATGTAGCAAATGTTTCAAAACAAATTAAAAATTAATGACAAACCAAGTCAGATTTTTCATTTGTGGCTTGTAGTCTTTCACCTGCAGAAAACTAGGAGCCATCAAAGAAAGCCAGCATTAGACTCTAATTTGGAGTGACTTATTGAAGGGAAAGAATCACTAAAACCCTCTAATGATATTTTCTGACAGCTCTCTAATTCTTACAAGTTGCTGGTAAGAGCTGCATCAAGCTTGCTGAGAGCCCTGGCTCTCACCTAAGTCAAAGAAATGTGTGGCCTGTGATCATTCAGAAGAAATGAAAACTTGAAAAGCACAGCTGGAGATGAGTTTTGGTTGTTTTGTTGGGTTATTTTTTGCTCTTGCAGCATGTGGTAGAATCACAGCTGCTGGTTCTGCCCTTCATATTCTGTTGCATCCATTTCCCAACAGCCAAAAAGAATAAGTAGGCAAAAATAGTGAGTCTTAGTCACTTGTATTTGAAAAAAAGACCCAATACAACCCAGTGATTCTGTTCATTGTTTGGGTCTGTGTGTGCCAATCCATGTCTTCAGTATATCAAAATGAGTGATTTATTCTTTCACTTTAAAACGCCTTCACTTGGTAAAAAATAAGGGGTTAAAAAGGGTCTGTGAAGCTAATTTCCCATGTGGAATTGCTATAAATTATGACAGCAGTAAGTAGGAAACATGTTTTTTCATTTATCTAATATTAATGAAAGGCCACATTCTCTCAGAGTCTTGCTACCTTTGTTCATGTTTAATAGATATATTTGCTCTGTTTGAAGTCTTCATTTGCATCTGGAGATGCAAAGGAGGAGCACCTTCAGTCGTGTGTAATGATCTTTCCTTTTGACCGATAAACCAGGGACCAAAGAAAGAACCTGAGAACTAAAATCAAACCCAGCTTGTCAGGAAGGTACAAGTTGTTTAATTAACTTCTGAGAAGGTTCGTGTTTTCTGTGGTTCATGCAGATTCCAGTCAGATCCTCCAAGCTAGGCTGGGTAAGACAATATAACCCAAGACATATTGCACATATATGGAACAGATAAAGCAACAATTTTATGTACTAGATGGTGAAAGGGTGAAATAGTCAACTTATTAGCACTGTTCCATAGGAGCATTGATTGCTTTCCCCCCATACACATCTGGAACAATTACAAAGCAGCTTGGAAATCTACTTTGATAATTTTAAAGCACAGGAAATGAAGAAATGCAGCTTCTTGAAATCCTTTTCCACCCAGTGTCTGTGATTCTGTTATTGTGGCTGACATCCACACAGTATTCTCTTGCAATTAGGGTAATTAGAGCATTACCTCCAGGCCAATTAATGTCTTGTAGCACATGAAGGGTAGTTTAGATGCCAGCAGTTTTTTTCTTGATACACTTTTTAATAATTTGCTTGTGCTGTGTCTCTGCAGTGCTCCAAATGACCCGTTGGTAAGAAGTGGGTTTAGACTTGTCAGATGGGGCTTTGAACTTGAGGCACAGAAATGTGGCTCTCAATATCCCACTGGATACTGCAGTCAGAGCAGGAGCTTGATATGCCTTTTGGGAAGGCATTCCATATTGATTTCCCAGCTACAGGCAGAAATTACCTATTTTCTTTACAGAGTTACTCATCCCCTCACAAGTGGTATCTTCATTTTCAAAGCGTTGCTAAAAGATAAAATCTTGACCTTTTAAGCAAGACTTCTTAGTCAGCTTGGTAAATTTATTTTCACAGTTTGGTGTATCAGAAATAAGTGACGGCAACATTCTTTGAAATAACAAACAAAATGGGAGTTTTGCAACAGTTTCCCATGTTTTTCTGGGGTTTATTGACTTGACACAAACCAGCCTCCACATGTACTTGTCACACAAGAAAATGCCACATCATTGCTGCATGTTTACTCCCCAAGTTGTACTTCCCAGTTTATTATGTGTAATGTTCTGGCATTTCAATCTATATTTTAAACAGAAAGGAGGAATAGAAATATATATGTCAAATAATTAGTCTTTCCTATGTAAATTTCTGTTGAAGTATGAATTGTTAGGTAGGTTTGGGACTCCCTGCACTTGTTAGCTATTGGATTTTGACAATTAGTAATGCTAATTTTGAGATGAGACATGATGCATTGTATAAGAAACATCTAGATGACAACACATTCCAACAGAAAAACAGTGCTAAACACAAGCCTATGATTTGTTTAATAAATCACATTTGCAGCAATTTTGCAAATCATCATTCCTGTAGCGATGATATCAGGCATGTCCTTTTTGATGGCATGTTAAAATGTGTCTACTTTCTTGGCTACTTTTTTAACCCAACCACCATATTTTTTGCATTCTACCCCTTCAGATTCCCATTCCTGGGTCATGCTGGAGGATAAAGAACTCCATTTTGCAGGTCTGATGGAGTAAAAGTGCTGCAATTCTCTAAAGGAAAATTCCCTGACAGCTGTCCTGGTTTTTCCTTCATGGAGAGGGTGACCCTGTGCTCTCCTGACCTCTGGTGGGATGTGCTGTGGTTGGGAATGGTGTGGGAATGTGATGTTCCAAAGAAACAAGAGCCCACTTCCAAAGGACCATTGGCAGCACTAAAGCTTTGGAGGCAATAGAGATCTCAGCAAAGGTTTTTGCAGGAACGTTGTGTTCACCTTCCTGCAGGTAATGCAGTGGGGACTTCAGCAATCCATTGTGGAAAACAATAACAGCAGAAACTATTAAAATTATGCTGGTAGAAAAAATTATTTAGCTACACGTCAGAAATCCCAAACCAAGGACAACTACCTTGTAAAGGACCTTTTAGCTGTTTCCTGTGCAATATTTTACGCTCAGCCTGCATTGCCAGGTCTCTGCAGTCAGTAAAAGCCCCTTCCTGCACATCCCAAACCTGGCTCTCTGACTGGATTTGTTTTGTAAGGTAAAATTTGATGTTGCTCCCCTCATCATAAACAGGAGGGCTGAAGCAGCAGGTGTACCATGAATCTTTGTGAGTGGAATCACCATTCCACATATCCTTTGCTGCTTGTGTCTGCCCTGAATTTTTTCTGTGCTTGCCTCCCCAAGTGCTTGCACTGTGCTTAGTGTGCTTACTGGTTTAGGACAGGAAATTAAAAGGTTGAGAGGTTTTTACAAAGTACTGAAACTTAAAATGCAGAGAGACTCACACATCCCAAAGATAGATGCCTCATATGAGTGGAAAAAAAAAAGAAAAAGGGTTCTGAAGCATGTAAAGGAAAAAGAAAAACAAGTTGAAAAGTTGGTGAGTGGAAAGGTGGGCTGTGTTTGTGTGTATTGAGTTCAAGGCAGCGTAGAGGAGGTGCTGCATTGTCCCCAGGGACTGCAGGATGCCCTGGGAGCCATAATGAGGTACCAGAGCTGTGATTGCAGGTGATAAACTGGAAAGTGGAATATTAACTTCCAGGGATCTGAACAGAATCAGAACGAGTGAATAATGAGGCATTTCAGTTACAAGCAAGTGGCTGGTGTTGGAGCCAAGCCCTGTGAGTTCCAATAAAACACCCAGTTAAATTTGATCTCTCTGCTTAAAAGAGGGGGAGTAGGGGAGGAAGGATAAACAGAAATTCTACAGAAACCACCAAACACCAGGCAGGTAAAACAGCCAAATTCTTTCTGTAGGCAAAGGAAAACAACCATTTTCACAGGGTTCTATACCTCTACCATCCTGCCTTGGAAAAGAACCACAAAATTGCAGCTGGATCTCATTTTTTTTTTTCTTTATGCAGCAGCTAAAAATACTCATATTCTTTTGAAGATTGAAAAGCAAACCAACCACTTTCTGTAGCTGTTAGCTGTGCATGCCATGAAGTCATCCTCAGCTTTGCCCCTTGGAGCTGGTTAATTTGCACTGGGTTCAACTCTCCTGTGAATTTCCTTGGTCTGTGGTTTGTCACAGTAGACCACTGTGCTTCCTTTGGAGCCATTTCACCATCCTAATTAAATTTGTGGTTAGGCTTATTTAGCTGTTATTTGCTTCATAGAATCAAACGTTTGAGAGTATGGTGTCTGGTCTTGAGTGCACTAAAAGTAACTGCTTTAATTAAACAAAAAAATGAAGTTTGTTCTGTGGTTTGAAGTGCAAACATTATTACCAACTTCACCAGTAACTACTCTTTTTAATAGAGAGGTATAACTGCTACAGTAAGTGCTTAACTCTAAATTACATAATTTTATAAAGGAGACCTATTCAGTGGGAGTTCTTTGTGTTTCATGGTAAAGGTTGCAAAGTTATTTAAAAATGTAAAATCATGTAGAATGTATACTTTTGTAAATTGTAGTTGATTTTTGCTTTGAATGGGAATATCTGAGCTATTCTCTTAAAAACTCTCATAAATTGTCTTTTATTCATCTTTTGTGGTGGTTCATTTCAGCAGCTGGTGTTTCATTTCAGAAAAATAAGGGGTTTTTTTGTTATAATAATGCTGTTTTAATACCTATCTAACATTTTCAGAAGTATTTCAAAAATCCTTGTTTTAAAACACTTATAAACAGATTATTTGAGAGACATTTCCAAGATATGCCTTGAGGCTCAGCTGTTTGCATTCAGGTGATAGTCTGTACTGTGAGCAGCTTGCAGTTGGAATAATTTTGTTTTTAATGGAAACAAATAAATCCATATTCTTAAGGAGCCATTCTAATGTCCATTTGGTTTAAGGGATGGGAAGAAACAGGCTGTGCAGTTACTGAAAAGTGCTGCTTATTCATCAGGTTATGATCCTGGGAGCTCACTAGAGCCCTTATAGTATTTATCCATCTCTTGTGTGCAATTTATCTATTTATTGTAGTTAAGTTTTAAATGATATTATTGTGTTTGTGATAGTAACGTGCAGAGAACTGGAATTTGAATGAATGGTGAGGACAATCCTTGAGTGAAGCAAAGCTGTGGGAACCTGGCAGGATGGAGCAGAATGGCTCCAAGGATGGCAAGGCATGGAAGGAGCTGCATGAAATGATTGCCACATTCCAGACATGGTGCTTAGTTTGGCATTTTTAACATTCTCAGAGACAAATAAGTTCTATAATAGCCACTTCAAGAGATGGAGCACAGCATGCAGATTAAGACATGTTTAAACACTGAATTTAAATATGCAAATCACAGGCGGAACAGAAGCTGTTTTTTCTACTTTTGTGTGGGCTTGTTTAGCTTCAAACCACACAATGGGCTGCGATGAATTAGTGCACGCAAGGGTAGAGAAATAAACTGTACTCCTGCAAGATGAGGGGCCCTGCCAGAATAGTAGGATCAAGATCTCTGGCTAATAGGAGCAGAGGGCCTTGAAAAAGGGTGCTGCTGGTTTCCACGTTTTCAAAGAATTTAGCAAGCCGTGAGAGGTCAGAATTCCTGCTCCACTGCCCCAGCTGTAACTTGTTTTGCACTCCTCAATGGCAGGCTTTTCAGAAATTTCAATCAGCAATTTCATATTCAACAGAGATATTTTAGCAATAGGAAGAAATCAATAACTGGTTTAATTTTAATAAATTGATATTACCCAAAGAATAATTCCATTGTATTGAATTTCTATTGAAATTATTGGTGCCCTAAGCACAAAGACCTCTGCATCAATAGAATCTCCTTCAAGATTTCCTTGAAGAGGAGATTGTTTCCCCTTGTAATGAAAACAGCACCTTGGGAGGACTAAAGGGGCAGTTTGGTCCTCAAAAAGAGTTTTTGCAAAGGACTCCCTTTCACTTTGCAGTGCACAGACCTGATCTGCATAAGAAACAAGAGTAAAAATCTTCTAGGAATTGAAGCAGCGCTGTAGGTAAATATTTTAGGCAATAAGAATAGAGAAATAAAACCAAATACTTCTTTGTATTGTTTGTATAAACTTGGCACTCTTTATAAATCCAGAGTTTTCCATGTGTTACCGGCTGTTTAATTTATCACGTCAGCTCTTGACATTTTTCTGATAAGTATGAAAGATAAATCTATCACATTTTTGCTTTTTAACTGCAATTGCATTTTCAGCATAGGATGCACCAAAATAATAGATTGCTTAGCAAAGTAAACATATGAAAATGGTGTTTAGAATTTCTGTGTAAGCAGTAATTAGAGAACTGCTTGTCAGTTTTAGAGCATTGTGAAATATTATGGCATATTGTGACTTTATTTTTACAGAATCTGTTACATACCTGTCACGTTAATTCAACTAGAAAGCATTCTTTATGACAATTCATATAATATCATAAAGGCAGCCAGTCATGTTTGTTACTGAATCAGTGCATGTCTCAATGTTGAAACTAGATTGGAAAGGAAAAAGAGAGTGCCAGAAGATTTAGCCCTGCAAAAAATGCATTTTAAAGGACACAGATTTGAGTTTGCCATTCCTCTTACAATCATGAAATTCTTAAGATGTGAACTTGCTTAATTAGGCATATTTACAGGAATTAATATTTTGTCTAGTGTTGACAGAAGTGATCATGTGAACCACAACAAAATGCCCAGCACTGAGAAAGAAATCCAAAACTTTCATTATTGTTCAGTTCTTACAGGCAAAGGTGGATTTTTACATTTATCAGTGACTCTGACAGTGTTAATTCTTTATTTTTCTGCATTTACTGTTGAGCAAAGTGGACTTTTGGGTGTTCTCCCTTACAAGACGTAAGGGTTTTATGTAACTTGCTTTAACCTTTTCCTGAGCAATTGGATGGAGCCCTGCAACTTTTGTGTTATTGGAAATTATCTAACAAGGTCAGAAACATGGATTTTACTTACTGTCCCTGTGGACTGCAGGTTACACAAATGAGAAGGAATCATCCTTTTTTTCTTAGTTTGGTCATTTAGGTTTTGGTTGTTTGGTTTGGATTTTTTTCAAGCTTTCTCAGGCACTGCTTGGAAGGAATCCAATTAGTGTGTGATTGATGTCTCAAGCCTATCTCTTGATACTCAATATGATTAGGTCTGATCTGTGCATCTGATTTGTTTTGTTTCCATAATTTCCAGTTGTTGTTAGCAGGCTGTGCATTGCTCAAACAGCACCAGGTGTCAGCTTGAACATTTTCACTTGGGCATTTCTGTGTCATCTCATCTCCTAGGGCAGGGACAATAAAAGGCTTTACAGCATTTCTGTGAAGTGAATGTTTTGGGAAAGTGGGCCTGCAGTCTCTGAAGCTGCTTTAAATAAGTTATTTGACTTTGTTGTGTCCTCACAACGTGCTGGAGTTGAATTACCTGGAGTTACACACAGCTGGTGCTGCTGGGCAACCTTATCACAGTTTCTAGATGGTTATTTCCCTCTCTATAGCAGTTATAATTAATGCTGGGTAGTGAAGCATCCCTCTACTGATTTGTTTTTATTAACATGGCCTAGAACAGTGATAGTCAATATCATTAAATATTTTTATCCTTCCTGGATAAAAGTAACAGAGCAGATATTAATTGAACAAATAAAAAGGCTTTATGAAACATTGTTATATAGATATCTATATACTTGTCGAGCTTTATTCCTCTCTGAAATGGTGCAGACTTTTTCCAATAATGTTTCCCACAAGCTGAAGTGTTTTTTACACCAGTTCAAAACAGAAGTTGTTAATAACAGTGATAGGATCTACTAAAAGGACCTATTGCTCACTTAAAGGTAGTTTAATATTCAAGATTGCTTTCTTCTTTGCTTTGCATCTCAAAAAGGTTGAGCATGTTGGGACTTCTCAGTTTTACTTCAAACTTCCATATTAAATTTTAACAAGTCTTGCAAATGTTGTCAATTATAGCAGGACTTTGACTTCTATTCCTTGTTCTGTGTCAATTATCAAGGGACATGAGCTGATTTAAATGTATTAATTAGCAAGAGAAGTTCTTGGGAAGTGGAGGCTGTGGCATTATTTTTTAAATTAAAATGGGAGATGTACTTCTATTTATATTTTATTTGACTGTGCTTATTGCTGTGTGCTGAGATGTTCAGCATATGCACTGAGCTTTAGTTGGACAGAATACAATCTTAATTAAAAGATTCTGGAAAAGCTGGTAGCTGTACTTTTGGGTTCCAATATTCTAATTTTTTCTGTCTGATTTATATATTTAAGAGACAATTTTTTGTTGGCCATGTGGGAAATTGTATGAGATAATGACTGCTGACTTTGAATATCCCAATCCTGTAACAACCCATTTTGATGGCTCCTCAATACTAATTACTGCTTAAGCATTTGCTCTCTTTTATGAATCATTAAATAATAAGAAACCATGAATAAAGGTAGTGTGGTTTTTAGTTTCAGCTGAATGTATTCTCTCATAAATGCAGATAAGTTTTTTTCCCTTTTGTTATGTAGTCTTTGCCACTAAATGATGCAAATATATTCTGGATCATAGAATCATTTAGGATGGTAAAGACCCCTGAGATCTTCAGCCCAGCTGTTAACCCAGCACTGCTAAGAATATATATGTGTGGATATATCTATCTATATATATATATCTCTACACACACACACACACACAATCTTTTAAATATATATATGTAAATGTATGAGTTGTGAGAGGACCAGTGCATTTGGTGAGTTTTGGTTAATCCTGACCAAGATAAAATTTTAAGTGGCAGCCCTGGGACTGAAAAATCAGTTCTTCTAATTTAGGATTTTTTTTTTTTTTTTTAATTTAAAAAGAATGCTAGAGATTTTTCTGTATGAATGGGGAAAACCTACCAACAAAGAAACATACCCACACTCAAGCACAGCTCTGGAAAGATTAATGTCAAATGAAAATTGAGAAATTAAGTCACCCTGCAGATGTCTTGTGACGTGGCTGTCCAGGGATATTTGCTGTAGACAAGGGGAATGATTGGGGATTGTGGAAGTCTGGTTGAAATTACAGGCCACATCAGGAATTCTTTTCAAAATTTCCATTTTCTCTTTTGATAGCTGTTGAAGAAAAGATGTTTTGATAAAGGCACAAGACATTGGTCTTCTGACATCATTGAAATTTCCCTTTCCCATTGTATCTTTTGCAAAGGATGCTTTGGGCTGAGTTCAGATGCATCTCTTGGCATTCCATCTGGGATAAGTGAAAAGAAACGTTGGGAATAATCTATTTCATGATTTCTGTTGATGAGGAAGAGGGGGGAAAAAACTGGACAGCAGAAAATTTGCTTGGCAAAAGATTGGCAGTATCATATGATAGTGCTCACCTGAATTGTACTTTATTTATGTTAAAATGTTCCAATCCTCTCTTGGTAAGAACAGCCAAGAGAGCTGTACCAACCACACCAGGATGGAGGCTTCTAAGTAGAGTGGAATACAAAGATTTAGAATTAATTTTTACTGTTTGGGGGTCCCTCTCTAATTGCCAGTGCAGGCAAAGCTTTTTAGAGAAGAAATGCCCCCACTGTGCTGGTGTAGGAAGAAAAGATGGGATTCTGTGTGCTTGCCAATGGGTGGAGAGAGGTTTAGGTACTGATGTGACTTGGCCACACCATGTGAGCAGAGTGATGGCCTGGGAACCATTCCTGGGCAGGGAAAAATAAATAACTCAGCATTAGAGGCAATACTTCTTCCCCAGCTCAGAAAGGATTTAAGCTTCATGGGAAAAAATTGCATGGCAATACTCACTATTTTCAGTACTTGACAGTTCTCATTGTTACCAGGAGTCCCATTTCATGTGTTTTATAAATATTTCAAATCAAGGTCCCTTAGATGAAGATATTAAGATGCCATCATTTCACAGCAGAATGTCACCGGTGACAGGTAATTTTAAAATGTTCCAAACAGGTTTTCTTCTTCTTTATAATTTTTCTTGTTTTTCAGTATTCCTAAATCCTCCCTGATTCCTTTCACACTTCTGTCTTCCCAGTCAGATTTCATAAAGAGTGTGGCGATGGAAATCCATATTAAAGAGCTCTTGAAATTTAAGTAGTATGTGAAATAGTGCTTGAGTATTTTAGTGTGATGTTTTTTTTTTTCCATGTAATCTACTACTTTTCTGGAGTTTATTATATTTTTTTTTCAGTTGAGGATAAATTCTTGATATATAAGGTGAAGAGAGAAAATAAATTCCCTGGCCATAGGAATGTTAAGGCAAACTATCTTAATTTAGGGTAAGGTCTCACTGGATAGATATAGTGAAAAGTAAACAGGTTCAAAGTAATTTATCTTTTAATTTTCTAGGAGATGTGAATTGTGACAAATGGGATACCCTCATTTTTCATGAGTTAAGTACGTAATGAGAACAATTTCACACATCTTTATTTCTGGTTTTCAAGAAGCTCTGATTTTGCTGTGTAACTAATGGCAGAGTGTAGAAGGATTACAGTGGATTAATTTGCAGCAGCTGTTGTAACAACATCCTAATAGTTCCTAAGTATAAAGGTAGGACCTGTTTATCTCTTTTTAATTGTGTAAAGTACATATCAGCTGCTAATAAATCTATGATGTCTAGCTAGGCACGAAAGATGCTTGAGATATAAATTGCCTTTTATAATTAACTACCTCTGGACTGCAGATGATTTTGACCCACCCTCTCCAGAAAATAGAATGATTATATGTTTGCAGCTATGTTCTTCTT
Source organism: Entomyzon cyanotis (assembly GCA_024500445.1). Lineage (NCBI taxonomy): Eukaryota > Metazoa > Chordata > Aves > Passeriformes > Meliphagidae > Entomyzon > Entomyzon cyanotis. The sequence continues at coordinate 16,920,246 of JAKEPQ010000743.1, read as the reverse complement.
TCACATTAGAATACACATTTTGGTAAGAGTTTTGGTCTAATGATTTTCTAGTGTACTTCCCAAATGCGTATTTTTAAGGGCAATTGTTAAGGGAAGGAAGAACATATTGAAGTTCTGTATGGAAGGAATAAGATTTGAAAGGTGGGATTGTTGGATTTAAAGCAATCACAGAATCCCAGAATGGCCTGAGTTGGAAGGGACCTTAACTCCCATCCAGTGCCACCCCAGCCCTGGCAGGGACACCTTGCAGTGTCCCAGGCTGCTCCAAGCCCCAATGGCCAAGCTGCCCTTGGACACTGCCAGGGATCCAGGGGCAGCCACAGCTTCTCTGGGCACCCTGTGCCAGGGCCTGCCCACCCTGCCAGGGAGCAATTCCTGCCCAAGATCCCATCCAGCCCTGCCCTCTGGCACTGGGAAGCCATTCCCTGTCTCCTGGCCCTGCAGCCCTTGGCAATTGTCTCTCTCCAGCTTTCCTGCAGCTCCTTCAGGCACCAAAAGGCCACACTGAGGTCACCCCAAAGCTTCTCCTCTCCAGGCTGAACAATCCCAGCTCTGCCAGCCTTTCATCTGAAATGATCAGTGGGTCTGAGGCCATCAGCCACTCACCATGTCAAATATTCCATTCTTAAATTTATGAAAATACATTTCAAAAGTTTAGATTTTGTCCATATTATTTCTCACCTGAAACTCTGTTCTAAAAGGTGTGGCAGATGCTGATAGCTCTAATGACAGAAAACTGTGTTAATTTCCAGCTTGAATCCATGAACCCTAATTCACCTTGCTCCTTAAGGAAAGCAGTTCTTTCAATCTTTTAATTTGCTCCTTCCCTTTCCTCATCTTTCTCCTACAACTTGCCAAGGCTGTGCTGGTAACACAGCAGAGTTTTGACAGCATCCTGTGCAGATGTCCCCACAGATCCTTGGGGACCAACCCCTTTCCATGGCACTGCCAGCAGGAGGCTCTGTGCTGGCTGTTGGCGCTGTGGCCCAAGGGAAGGAACAGGAGATGTGAAGCTCTGTCGCTGTTGGATCGCTAGCGGAGTGAAGAGTCAAGAGCTCTCAGGTGATAGCAAAGATCTTATTTTATTATTTATTTAGCAATTTTATATAGACATCAGCAGGCCCTTCTGATTGGACCAATTTAATCCTCCCCCTGGGACTGATTGGTCCAGGTATGAACTGCCTGTATCCAAAAGGCCGTTTCAATAACATAGAAACTTTATTTTTTATTTTATTTATGAAAACTTGGAAAGAAGAAGAGAAAAATTCCCATGGGAAAGAATCTATGTTGCCACAAGGCTCTACCAGGAAATAGCCCCAGGAAGCTGAGCTCTGCCTGCTCACCTGTTTTATTGGCTGTCCTGCAACAACAACAAAGGAGAAGGAGTTACCAAAGAGAACATCTCCAAAACATCCTCTCCTTTGAGCGGCAGAGCCCTGACCCAATGTGTGCACACCTGTCATAAGTCATTCCCTTTGAACCTCTGTGCTGATGCAGGAACAAACCAAGATCATATTCTGTTTGTCACATTTGACTTGGAGTGATGTTTTGGCAGTACACTTTATCATGGGATTAATTCCAGTCTCTCTAGTGAATATAACTCTCTTTTAGCCTTACAGCATTGTGTTTGACTTGGGCAAGCACAGTTTGCAGCAGTAAGGGATGGCTCCTAATGCATGTCTCACTTTCCTCTGCAGCAACTTCTGGCTGATGAAATCTTTAGTATGGCTTAGGATTTTTCTTAGTTAGCTGAATCCTCCTGACTTTTATACTTATGGCTTTCATTCCTGCTTTGTATCTCCAGACACAGAGATAATCCAGTTCATTTGCCATGATATCTCATTTCTGCTCATCTTTGACACTGCTCCTAACTTTATTTTAGCTATGCTTGTCTGTTTCTTTTGCCAGGGCAATACAAAGAAATTACTAAAAAGATGGGTTTCAAGAACAAAGTTGGTTCTTTAGTTTCAGAGCATGGTTAGGATTTAATTTGACATTTTTTCATCCTGAATAACTGTAAAAGCTTTGTCTTTTTTTTTTTCCCCTCATGGTGTCTGAGTGTTTTTAGCTGACTGTAAAACAATGCCGTATGTAAGGCATGCAACTTTCAAGTCATAAGGCAGAATAACAGAACCCTTATTTTCCTATGTTACTACCAAATAACAGGTGAATATAGTTGTCACATTTAGAGAAGCTTCACTTCCTTTCTGGTTGAAAAGTTATCTTGAAAAACCTTAATGTTCCAATTTGCAGAAAACTCAGCTACTTAAACAACATAATGCCCTGTAAGCACTAAAAATAACATCCAAAGAACGTTGCAACCAGTTCATTCATGCAGGTTCAGTGCATCCTGAATATGTACCTTTATTGTCACTGTGGTCAACACACTATTTGCCATAAAATGAATAGTGTCAGAATTACCTATGGAGATACAGGTGATGAAAAGGAAAAAAAGTTGAAAATAATGGAAAAAAAAATTAGTGGCTGCAGGGCTGTCTTTCATGACAGATTTTCTGTCAGCTCAGTCTTCTCTCTGTTGGGCAGGGTAGACTTTTGATTCTGAGGGTAGTCAAGGCAATATTGTCAGCATTTAAAACCTTCAGGGTGGCAGCTGAGAACTCACTTCCTGCACGAGGCAAGGAGTTCATGTGTTTCTGATGGGAGTTTGGGTCTTTTGGGAAAGGTTTACTGTGCAATGTGGTGGTGGTTGTGTGCTTTGGGGAGGGGATGGGGGTTGTTTTGTTTCTTTTTTTTTCTAACGTTTTCTCAATGTTATCTCATTACTCCAAAACAAAGTCTCTGTCTTTCCAAAAATGCTATTTTGGGATCACTAATTGTGGCAAATTTCAGAATGGCTGTTGAAATACAGAAACATTGTGCAAACTTCCCATTGCTGGAAACCCTTGCCTGGTACCTCCCAAAGCCCTGGCTGTGCTCTGTAATGACTGAAGTGTAGCTTAAACACTCAATATTAGCAAGTGGCCCAGTGGATACAGTGTGATTGCAGATTTGGTAACCATGGCAAGTTGTTTTTCCTCATCTTGAGGTATTTGGTGACCTCAACTTGCAGCTTTTGATTTGATTTCTGGGAAAACACTCTTAATGCAACACAGGAGTGAGAGGTTCTGCAAGAAGTTTTCCTTCACTTGTATTGGGCTTCTAAATCAGCTAATCTTATAAAATTGATCACTTCTCAATCAATTTATTAATTCCATTCTAAAATAATTTTAATTGCTTTATAGCTTGAGTGGTTTATGATACAAATATAATTAACTTTTTCCTAAATGAGTAAAGCTGGCATTGACCTTTGATTGTAATTTCAGACAATATTTTCAAGTTCATGGCAACCTCTATTCATCACCATTGCAACCTAGAGCTAAACGATTTCCCCTCTAGCCATGTTATTAATGGGGTTTTCTACTAAAATATCCCACTGTAACCTTCTGCTAATTAACACATGCATGGAAAAGTTTAGTCTGCATTTTCAATACTTGGACCTCTGGCCATCTCACCAATGTCTTTATGAAAATCCCTTAAAGCCAGGAGAGGATGTTTGTGTGGTTTGGTTTGTCTTCATTCCTTCTTGACAACACCTAAAGTTCATTGCACTCTTCCAGCTCTGCAGTACAGCCTGTGATAGAAGGATGAACCTGTGTTTAGAAATGGAAGTGCTCAATGCTGATGCTCTCCATGAAAATTTTCAGTTACTTCAGAACCAAAGATTACCATTTGCTGACTGTAATCCAGTTAATTTTGTCAATACTGAAGTGGCTAAGGCAGTTGCTTATTTTCTGTGTGCACACTCACAAGATGCAAAAAGGAGTCTATAATTAAGCACTAAAACAAACAAGATGTAATAATGAATTACCTTATTTAAAATGAAGAAGTGATGTGGTCTCTCTGTCACGAGGGTTGTGAGAGGATGTTGAATGGGCAGGGTATGAATATTTTACCGTTCTTGGGAGAGCCTTTATCATTTTATAGGACTTCTGATGAGGACTGCAAATAATATGTTGATAGCTATGCATGTCTGCCCATGAGGAACACATCATTGGCTTTGGAGAAATTTAGATAATGGCAGAAAGAAGGAAAATCCTTCTAATGGTGACTAAATGGAGATCCACCTTGTAAAAAAACATCTTTGGGGGTTGGTTTGTTTGTTTGTTTGTTTGTTTTGTTTTGTTTTTTTTTTTTTGTCTTGAGGACTGGATCCCCAGGCTTTAGTTAACTCCCAGTTTCTAAGGGTTTCTGAGGACCTGTGGCTTTCATTGACTTCAAATGGTGATGGGGATCTTAAAATGTGTGAATTTTGGAGATTTATGCCTGTAATAAGTTCAAAAGATGTGGTAGATAGAAGAAAAAGGGGGGAAAAGGGAAGAAAAGTGAACACAGTCACAGAGTAAAAATTCCCTCCTGGACAGAAACCTTTTGAAAGGTTTTAAAATGAGGGGAGACACTCAGGTGCATTTGGTATTGCTGGTTATGGGGAGAGTCTGCTGAGTTAGTGTTTCCCATTTCACTGTGGAAATGTGCTGTTTCTTGATTTGAGGAAAGGATGCAGAAGCACATCAGCTGGGAAAATTGTTGTGTTCAAGCCTTTTATGAAAAATTTATCAGACTTAGGTTTGCAAAGGAGAGATGTGAAACTTCTGCCTCTGCTAGAGGAGAGTTTCTTTGTTTAGACGGACTTTTCCACCGCTCTGGAGGGCGGCAGCAAACACAAACCCTTTGCAGTGCAGGTGGTGTTCCTCAGCCACCACATTGCAGCACCAAACTCAGGCTGATCCATCAGGAGCTGCACTGACAGGAGCAGGGGGAATGGTTTCAGACTGACACAGTGGGGTTGGATGGCATAGTGGGGAGGAATTGCTCCCTGGGAGGGTGGGGAGGCTCATTAGCTACATATATATATATATACCAGCCAAAGTATTCCATTCTTTTGAGTCTTTAAAAATTTTTTATCAGCACGGATTAGGCATCAGAATGGAGAAAAAGGCTGTGGAAGAGAGGGAAGAACAGAAAAAAGGGAGGCGAGAAACAAAGAGTTAAGAAAATTATAATAAATTATAGGAATTTCTAAAGATGTGTAGTTTCTTTCAACAAAAACAGTTTCAACTTTTTTTTTTCATTTCTTCTTCAATTAATATAATAAGGCCTTACAGTTTAATTTACAGCAGCCAGCTCAACTCCCTGGGAGGTGCTCTAGTGGTAATTAGTCATCTGAGAAAATGTAGCAAAGTCCAAATAACTGGCAGATTCATAAACACATCACACATACACTGCTGCTATAATTTCAGGGGTTTTTTTTCTTAGAGAAATATGTACATTTTGCAGTGTGAAACGATGCACACAGACACCTAATGTTGTGGGGGAAGAGTTTAGCTCACAGGTTTTCTCTCAGTGGAGAATTGATGTTTTCCCTATGAGTGAAAGTGCTGCAAGTGGTGTCATCACCCACTAGTAAAACCTTATCTGAAACTTGGGCCAGAAAAAGGGAATTTTGCTTTTTTCCTGTTTTGAAAAGGCAGTGAGGGTGCAGCCCTGGCTGAGCTGACCCTGGGAAAGGCACAGCTCTGTGCCTGCAGGGAAATTGGGGAATTCATCCTACTCCTGCATGGTCCTGGAGTGTCCAACCTTACTGTGAGGAAATGTTTATGGTGTTTAATGAAATAGTGGTGGCGTTAGGGGAACAGTGGGGAGATGAATCTCCTTTCCAAAATTTAATACATTATTGCAGGTTTAGGTTTTGGCAAGTGTGGCCTTTAGGTCGTACTTTTGGTCTTTGGATGTCAGCCCTTTCACCACAGAAATGTTGTGTATTTAAGCCCATTTTTCCTGCCTTACAATGTAGTTCATTGCAATATACTCCAACTGTACATTACTCTTATTAGATAAAGTCATATTAAACCCAATGGTGCATGGATTTTTCACTTCAATGTGACTTTGTGTAGTAAAAGTGGATATAGTGAAAGGAATTCTTAATGAAATAGCTGCCAAGACTTCTCAAAGAACAACTAAAGGACTGAGAAAATAAAAATTTACTATCACACTTAAGCACGTAATTTACCTTAGAGTCACAGGTGTATTTTTCTACATTTCTTTTTCTGAAGCATCCACAGTTATACCTCTTATCCTTTTTCTTTCCCTAAAAAAGTGTCATAAATAAAGGTTTGGGCTTGATATTGGTGCTAATTCTCTACAGAGTAGAAAATTGGGAGAGGAATAGATGCTTTTCTTGTGGAATGAAATGAAGCAAGGGAGGAACTTGTAGGTAAATGAGTCCAAAAGGAAAGCAAGAAAACACAATTTCAGTGCATAATACTTAATAAAATTAACTTTATAAAAACCCAAACAGATACCTTGAATTAAATTTAGTGTTCTAAATCATCGCTGTAATCTTATATTGGCTGTATACGAATTTTCAAGTGAAGTTTAAGATGCTCTTTGACATTTCAAAGCTCTAAGTATAAAAGCAAATAGGAGAAAGGAAAAGGAACTCTCTCACTCTTCATTTTTTGGTGTCTCAGCAGTAGGTGCTGCTACCTCTGTCCCTACAAAATGTTTCCAGGTTTCATTCACTCTGGTTTGAACAGCTTAAATTGTAAGTTTGAAGGAAAAGACCAGCTGTTTAAAGTTGCTGTAGTTGGGGTATATTTATAGGTTGAAGTACTAACTCTGGAATCTTCTATGAATTCACAATAAGTGGGCTAATACAATGAAATTAATGCTTATTTTCAATGTTTGGCTGTCAGAAACACATTGTGCACAAACCACAACATGGATTATAGTTCCTGTGTCTCACTTGAACATGAAACTTGAAACCTGAAGCTGTAAATGTGGATTTAGGAAGTCACCTCCTCAGTTACATTCATTATTTCTGTCCCCTTTTCTGTGGAATCTTTTTATCCAAAGAACCTGCTTAGTGAATGAAATTCAATGGGCTCATTTTCAAACTTAAGCTAATGTGAGACATCTATGGAAAAAAAAAAAATGGAACTTCTTGTGTCTGTTCTGCAGTGATAGATCTGTGAAGCAGATCAGTTTGACTTTTGTTATGAGGTTGTTTTTTTTTTTAATATTGATATGAGTTATTAGATTTTTAGCACTCTAGGTTAAGGATTCATATAATTTTATAGACAGCTGTTTGTAGTTGGCTGGTTGGGACACAGTTGTGACATTTTAATGTCAGAATGAAGGTTACAATGAATGAGGTATCAATTCTGTTCAGGAACCAAGGAAACATCCTGAACATGACTTTCAGTTTTTTGATGAAAAAAATATTTATTTTTTCAAGCCAATTGTGCAGCTACACACTTTCTCCCTTTCTGACTGGTGTGTTTTAAGATAAACTTAAAATATTAGAAATGTTTAATTTCATGTTTTTGAAACATAATCAATATGTGCTATTCATGTATGACTAGAGGAGAATTTGGATTAGGATTTTGAAGAGCAAATTTTAATGGTCCCCATATAGTATATTAACTGCTAATAACAGCACATCTTGCTAAAAGACCTTTATAAGGAAAATTTCATCCCAGCACCTTTTCAATATTAAATAGTAATGAAATTTCTATCAGTTCAGTGTGCTAAGTGGAATTGATTACAACACTGTTCATGTTAGCACACACAGAGCACAATGTGGGTCAGATTTTGAAAGCTATGTGAATGCAACATTAAAAATGAGAATTTTTCTTTCCACTGAAATCAGAACATTTACGGTTCAGGATAAAAACCTTAATTTTGGGCATTCTAGTTCAAAGTATTTAATAGAACTGTATTTTGTAAAAAAGAGTAGTCCAAAGCCGTTTCACACTTAATTGTATTGCTCTGTCTCTTGCAAATTCCATGTGTGCAATTTCCTCAGCCTTTCTTTATTCTGAATGCAGATGAGAAAGTTTAAGAGAAATACATGCATAATCAAATCCCACTATTCAGTTGTCCTCTTCCCATGCAACTTCACAGCACACAAACCCTTTAGAAGTCAGATCAGCAGCACAGACACCCAATTCCTACATGAAACCAGCTGGGATGTGTGACTTGCTTCCCACAGTGTGAAGGTGAGAGAACCTTTGGAAGGCCTTGAAAGAAAAATCACTCTTGTCCTAACTATGGGAAGAAGGATCTCAGTCAATCCTTTGTGCTCCTGCTGGAGCAGCCATCCTTTAGGAAGTCTAACCAGTTTGCATGGAAAAAGGTTCAGGAGCTCCTAGAAGGGAGAGAAGCTTCCCTATGGGCAGCAGCATCCTGGTGCTTCTCTGTTTGCAGGACAAGTGCAGCTGTCAGTGCCCTTTGTAGCTTGAGTGATCTCTGGATGGTATCACTGCCCCTCCCAGATCCTGCCCTGGCTCTTTGTTGCCATTTTAATATTATATATAAGTATATACACACAGTTATTCTGATATGCTCAGCTGTATGGTTCAACATCTTCTATCTCTTGGAAGAGTGATTCCCCCACTCTCCTCCCACATATTTTCTGTGTCCAGAGCTTTGTTTGCAGGTGTCAGATCTCTGGTTTTGGCTGAATCTCACTGGGCAGGGGCTGCCAGTGCCTCAGCACAGGATGGCACCATGTCCCAGTGCTCCCAGTACCCCAGTGCATGTGTTACCCTCTCTCCTTCCTGCATCTCTGCTTTGTTGGATTTCCCTTCCCATCTGCTCATGGAACTCTTGCAGACCACACTCCCAGTTTCAATCTGCTTGGCTTCCAGGGATCTTTCAGAACTATTTTCACACCTACTGGTTTGGGGAACAGTCTGGCTGTTAAACTTTCTGTTCTGTTTAGAAGTCTTGATTATGTTCACAGTATGATGAGCTGCTGGCTTTGCCCTCCTCTTCACCTTCATTTCTAGTCTCTTCAGATGAAAAACAGAGCAGGAATATTTCTTAATTTTTAATGCTGTTATAATTATATGTAAGGCAAAATTGAGGCAGAAAATAATGATCATAATTTTATAAAACAACCTATGCTATGCATGAATTAAACATGACATTGCCATGGTACTGTTTGACTTCAGTGAGCTGAACTCGCCCTTTTTATGTAGGAATTGGTGCTCTTTGTTCTGACATAGGAAGTTAATTGCAAAATCTACAGGACAATCTTGATGGGAAATTCTAAATAACTCACTAAGTTAATGATGGGAGAGATGGAGACAGGTAGGATGTGGTTATCTGCACTGGGATTTTGCCAGGGCACTCTCTCTAACATTGGAGAGTCACAAAACTTAGGTATGAATTCAGAATCGTAGTTATTTAGGTTAGAAAAGACCTTTAAGATGGAGTCCAACTGTTACCCCAACACTGCCAAGCCCATCACAAACCATGTCCCTAAGTGCCACATTGGCACATTTTTATCTTGGGATGGTGGCTCCACCACTGCCCTGGGCAGCTGTGCCAATGCCTGACCACCCTTTTGGTGAAGGATTTTTTCCTAATAGCCATAAAACTGGTGTCTTGCTTAACCCTTGAAGATCTGTCAAATAAAAATACTTCAATATTCTGAAACTGTGTAATCACATACATACTTTGGTAATCTCTATTTACATGGAACTGTAGTTTCCTGAATGACAAACTGTTCCTTATGTATCTACTGTTGTTAAAGGTTTTAAGTATTTGCGTAAGCTATATTGAGAAAATTGCTATCTGAAATATCTCTGTGGAACACCTGGCATGAGTGCGCAAATTATTTAATGGGACTTAGCATCTGATTTAAATAGTCTCCTCTCAAGCAATCTGCACATCATAAACTCAATCCACACAGAAAGTGCAAAACTGACAAGATAATGCACTTGCCATGAGTTTAGCTAAACTGTTCTGGGGAATGTGGGTAAAACAGCCTCAGATGTAGGGACGGCTTGGCTTGGAAGGGCAGTGCCTGATTCAATCTCACTGATCTCAACCACCACCCTTCCCTGCAGGATCCCGGGGCTGCTGGGTGAGAGGTGGCCAAGGCCAAGCACCCCAAACCTGCCCTGGGCCGAGCCCAGCGTGGGCAGCAGGGCCGGGGGGATTCTGCCCCTCAGGTGAGAGCAAAGCTACAGAGCTGCCCCAGGCCTGGGCAGCACAGCAAGGACAGGGAGCTGCTGGAGAGAGTGCAGAGGAGGCAGCAGGATGAGCAGAGGGATGGAGCAGCTGTGCTGGGAGGAAAGGCTGGCAGAGCTGGGATTGTTCAGCCTGGAGAGGAGAAGCTTTGGGGTGACCTCAGTGTGGCCTTTTGGTGCCTGAAGGAGCTGCAGGAAAGCTGGAGAGAGACAATTGCCAAGGGCTGCAGGGCCAGGAGACAGGGAATGGCTTCCCAGTGCCAGAGGGCAGGGCTGGATGGGATCTTGGGCAGGAATTGTTCCCTGGCAGGGTGGGCAGGCCCTGGCACAGGGTGCCCAGAGAAGCTGTGGCTGCCCCTGGATCCCTGGCAGTGTCCAAGGGCAGCTTGGCCATTGGGGCTTGGAGCAGCCTGGCACAGTGCAAGGTGTCCCTGCCAGGGCTGGGGTGGCACTGGATGGGATTTAAGGTCCCTCCCAACTCAGGCCATTCTGTGATCTTATTATTTTCGTGATCACCAGGGTATTGTGCAATTTTTGGCCATCAATGGGTTTTCCAGAAACTACTATGGAAATATTACTAATATTGGTAGTAACTGATGCATTGACTACTTGGTTAAGTAGTGTTGTCTTTGAGGAAATGGAATCAAATTATTAATTTGAATAATTTAAATTTAAAATATCATCTGTATTCATCTAGATAAGTATTATTATTTTTATTGGAGATTTAACTCAATTATATTTAATAAAATCTAATAAAATATGGTGTTTCTATATAGAAATAAATGTAACCTTTGTGAATGTTTATTTTTGTGTAGTTTGGAATATGAGAATGGGAGCTAGAACAAAAAATTTAACCAAATGATTTAAGCTTAAAAAAACCCCACCTTCAAACAGGAAACACTTGTAGTCATCATTTGGCTTTAATTGCAGACTCAGCCAATATAAATGTTGAGCTATTGCCTTAAGAATCTTTGGTTTTGGTAAGATCAGCAGCTGTGACATACCATTGCTTCCAACCCCAAGCAAGTGCTGTCATTTCTAGAGATATAAGAAGTCATCTCGTTTTCAGAATAGCAGAATATTATGTGAATTAGTATAATTGCAAGCAATATATGCAAATTATATTTAAAATTAAATGACGCCTCTTATATAGATAATCATAACACATGTATTTATATCTGATATATATATATATACACACATAAAAAGCAAAGTGTTCCATCCATTTTGTTTAGATGATATCAGATTCTCAGTACAGTCGGGTACTTTATGTTATCCAGTGATTTCTTGGAAACAAAATTCGGGGCCAGTTTATTACCTTCTTCAACCTGAAATTCATTATAGGGATAAATGCTTTAGGGTGATTCTCCCGTGTAAGGTCAGAAAGAGAAGATTTGTTCTCTTCCTTTTCCATGCTCTGTGCCCAGGAAGGCCCTTCTGGTTGGTTGCTAAATCAACACAAATCAAAGCTCATCATCCCAGTTTGTCCTTTATGTTTCACTGCACATGCTTCCCCCGTTACCCAGCGTCCTTCTCCCGCTGCTGGGAGCTCTTTCTCTTGGCAACTGAGGCATTTTTTGGTTCTGTACTTGGTATTAAAGTCCAAACGGATCACAGTGATGCACAGATTTAAGGTCATTCTAGCCTTTAAATGCTAATTGTTCTGCCAGCAGTTCTCATTTCCAGGGGTTTTTAAAGGCCACACGCATTCTATAGGATTCAATAGTCGGGCGTTTTCTGAAACAAATTAAGAAATGTAACTGGTCTTAAAAAAGAAACCATATGCATATTGTCCTAGGCTGCTGCTTTCACTGTAAGGAGATTAATTTAAAAGCCATTTTAATTAAATTGTGAAAGTTTGGAGTCCACTTAAATTTATACTTTTTTCTTGCCTAAATGAATGTTTTATTAACAGAAGGAACCACAGAATGGTGATTTCTTTTTTCTTCAGTTCCTCACCTTAACCTGTTGCTGAAGGAGATAAAAATAAATCACTTGACGGACTTCATGTTTTGGGGTTGGGGTTTCTTTGTTTGTTTTTATTTTGCCTTTTATTAGATAGCTAAAATTTGAGTTAACATAGTATATTTTAAAACCCCAGAAGAAATAAGTAGATTTCAAAGTCCTGAAGAGTATGAAGGCTTTTCTGACTGTGAACATGTAGGATATGAGGATATGTTCTTGGAGAAAACACATGGTATGTGTTTGACTGATGTTCAATCAAGACTCCATGGAGATTGGTGGAAATCCACAGTTTTCAACTGAGATTTTCTATGTGTGCAATTTTTAATTTTTTTTTTTTTTGGGCTTTCTGAAGAGCGTAAACAGAATTTTAAAGTAGCTTGTTAGGGATATCCTCATAGAAATACCAAACTCCCCATGAAAACTGGGAGCAGAAAAGGACCACACTAGTGAGTCCATTCCTGCAGCAAAAAGCAATTGGATTATCACTCAATTATTTATAAATACATTTTCATATATCGAATCTCAACAGCACACTCCTGTTGTTGATGCTAAGCAAAACTGTAAGTACAGTGGTGGTATTTTCATGGAGGAATTATTAATGTAATGAACAAATGCAGTGTGAAAGTGAAAGGACAGAGGACTCAATTTGGGAGCTGAACAGTGTGACCAGGATTGTGTAGAGATGGCTTAGCTGAGTTTATCTCAACTGGATGCCAAGATTATGCTGATTAACAAATGTCAAACCTGTTAATAGTTTCCTCCAGGGAACTTTGGGCACAAACCCTGGTGTCCAACATGGATGTGTCTCACAAGTGTAGGGAAGAGAAGACACCAGAAACCAGCTGGGCCTGGGCTGAGTAGCCATGGTGGGTCTTACAGACAGAAAAAGATATCCCTGATCTTGTAATTAAATTGTCCTTGGAGATGTCATGGTTATAGAAAGCCTTATTTCAATTCCCTGGATGAAGAGAGCAGGAGCAAAGAACAGCGGTGAGAGAGAGCTGTGGAATCATTGAGTGGTGCGGGTTGGAAGTGACCATCTCATTTATTGCACATCTTTGTTCTTCCTTCTCATTATTCTCCTCTCTAGGCGCTCACAGGACAAACACGAGCATGTTCTGATATTCAGCAGTGATATTTCCTTCTCTTCTGTTGCTGAGTACGATTCCATGCTGTCCTATGCTCTTGCTACACAGACACTCTTCTGTGATCAGCACTTTGTGCCTCTCCTCCTGGCACAGTGCAGTCAGCACCTCAAACTGTGAGAAAATGAGGTTCCTCACTTTACCCAAGTGTTAGGTTTGAGGTATGTGGTAAAGCAGTCATCCTTAAAAATCTGTGGCTTAACAGCAAATGACAGTGTGAAGACTGAATGGATTTGGATACTGAAACAATTTGCTTATAAATAAGCTCCATTTTACCAATGACACAACTTCCCTTTCCAACAGGAGGGAGAGCACAGTCCACCAGGAAGTTGTTCATATTCTTTATTTTCTTGAGCACACCACAACTCCTCTGTACTTTGGAGCACTAGATGGATCATATTTCATCCACTTGTGAAGCAAAAGTTCATATAAAGCTCCCAGGCTTGTGTTAACACTCACACAGAAACCTCAGCACTCCAGATCTGAGGATGTTGCAGGCTCTCACTATTTAGAAATACATTGGCCATTGTCTGCACGGGGTCTTAGCTTTGTTATCTCCTTCCCTTTTTTTTGTCATCATCCTTTCCTCTCCTCTCCTAGCTCCATTCCATGAGTCAGTCACAGCTGAAAATAGGAACCTACACGGAACTTTTGCAAATCTCATCTTTGCATTCTCTGTCGGCAGTGTAACAGCACCCACTTCTGATGCACTCAATCATTTTATACGGATTTATACAAAATTATATCATCCTAGCGGATTCCTGGCCAAGCCATAATCTCTTCAGAAAAGCTGGCTAAAGCTGCTTTTGCTTCATCCTGTTCCCAATGTGGTGGGAATGTCTCAGTGGGCACTGCAGGGTGCATTGCCACAGGAGCTGTGCTGGTGCTGCTCTGCCATGGCTGAGCCCCAGACACAGATCCAACCCTTCTTGGGGCATTATTTGCCACAGCCTTGCTGAAAATTATCCTCTCATGGCTGTGCCAGTGAGCACAGCACTGACAAGTCAGGAATAACAGTGGCATTCCTCTCAGGTGCCAATGACTCCAAAATGTTGGAAGTCACCAGAGAGTAAGACCCTCTATGAATAGCAAAGGAATTGTATTTTATGCTAACTCTGACTCATGGCTTAGAAGTTAATGAAACCATTCAAGTTGAGTACTTTAATCTCACAAATTGGTTATCACAGCCTTGTGGCCACTTCTTGTTTTATAATAAAGCATAACACAAAATATCTGTGAAGGCTTACAAAATTAAACTGAGGGAAATATGTGCAATTTTGAGCTCATTAGGAGCAATTCATATTTTCATCTGTCTCATTAGAGATGTTTTCACGAACTAGGAAAGTACTTTTGAATCTGTGATTTTTAATTTCCCTGCCAACTGGCGTGAGCTTTTTGGGATTGTTATTTTCTTTTCATTTATTTCAAAATGTTAAAAGGAGTAAGGAAAAAAAAGAAAAGAAAAAACAACACCACAGGAGAAATTAGAAGAAAAGCAAGGCACTAAGAAACAAGTGAACTGCAGGAACGTGATAAGAAATATTATTTTATAGTTGGATTTTTATGTATATACCTCCTGTTTTGGTACTTTGATGACAGTGTATGGAAACAGAGCATACTGGAAATGGACTCAGAAGATGCAGCTCAGAATTGGAGATGCACAGGTGAAGCACATCAGCTTGAAGGATGACACTTGACCTGATGCTGTTAGGTATATTTTTTGAAAAATTGTCAAATTTCCTTAAGTCAGATATAACCTCAGTGTAGCTATATTTTGCTGTACAAAACAGAGCTGTCTGGCCTTTGGTGGTGTTGACAGTGAACCATTCAGGAACATTTTGTCTGAGGAATGGAGGGGGAATGTGAGTACTCTCAGCACAGGACTGCAGTGACTAGCAGAGGATACTTCAGGTGCTGCTGTGAGCTTAATACCAGAGATAACTGCTCTCTAGGGCTTAGGGTTTCCAGCTTGTTTTCCTTTTAAATGTAAATATTCAGAATCTATAGTCACATTTATTCCTGATAAGGTCTAAGGTGATGACTGAGAGAAGCCTGGAGAATTTCAAATATAATTTTCTTTCTAGCATTCATGTTTCTGCTGGGATTGCCAGCGAGGTTGTCACAGTGCTGGTCATGATGATGCTCTCTGTGATGCCAATATCTTCTGTTTTAAGAGCTGAATAGAGGCTGCCAATTTGTATCAGGGACATCACCAAACACCAGTTATGTCAATGATTTTCACATGTGCAGCTGCAGGACCACAGTAAATAATAGCAGTGCACTAGTTGGTTGTTAAAAAAATTATTTCTTTCTAATTCCCAGTGTTTGTGTGGTAATCATAGGCTGAAAGCACTAAAATATGTGGCAATTCATGGCAAATTCAGCTTTTTCACAGTGACAAGCTATCAACTGATGTTCTCCCAAGTGTCATCACAGTCATTGTGTCCCTGTTTTGTTTTAATCTGCCCAGTTAGGCCTTCCATAGCAGGAATTAGCTTTTCAGAAGAAAACACCATGGACTCTGCACTGCATTCTAAACCATGCTGCTGGAAATATGTGTGTGGTTGTCAGACAAGGCTTAGGAGAAGTCAAATCCACCTCTACATTGTAGCACATCGAGTTTCTTAAACTACTTTTGAGTTCTTGCCATGCAGTGTAGATTGAAATGCCTCCTATTTCCTGCTTTTCCCAAGCATATAGACATAAATCTGTCATACACTGCAACTCAGTTTGGCATTATATACTGAGAAAATGAACTCAATAGCAATATAATCTTACTTTGCAATATAACCAAACTGCAGAAAACATTTCTGGAAGTACGTAGATTTAGGGATCAAATAAAATTTAAGTGTCCTGATATGTAGGAGTTTATGAAGGCACAACTTCTTTGTTGAAAGACATTTTTCCTTTTATTAATTCAAGTAAAACTCGTCTTTCATTTTAACTGTAGTTTATTTCAGTTTCCACTCTGCCAAAGTAAGACTGGGTTTTTTGTATTTTTTTTTCCCATCATAGTATTGTGGTTTAATTGAAAATGTCACTACAAATAACTTAATAGCTATTTATTTTGTTTTCTTTAAATCTGAGATATTACCTTTCTGTTGGAGAGACATATGTCCTGTCTCAAAATATGACAATCTGCTTAGGCATTGGAACTTGTGTCATTTTAAAACCTCAAATTACAGCAGAATTCTCTTTGCATTTTTTGGACAAAGTCTAAATGCAGTTGTGAATTCTACTGCCTGAAAGGGCAGGTAGGAGATTTTATGTGGGGCAGTCCTTACCTTTCTACAGGATAGCTTTATTTTTGTAGAGAAGTATTTTTTTTATTAGTTCTTAGTATTTTTATTAGAACAATTGCATTTGATTGCAAAATTTTATATCTATAGATACAAACTTCTTGTACTTGAAATGGGGAATCATTTGCACAAATAAATTTTCTGTTTTAAAGTCTGTCTCAGTATAGAGAAGCTGCATAAAATGTGTCTTTCAGGAAAGCCTGAGAGTTCTGAAGCCCTGACCATAGATTATGGAGTGTTATAGAAGCTGAAATGTTCTTTTTACAATAAAAATGCTTAATGGAAATATTATTTACAGAAATTTTCCTACTGCCAGGCTCTAGTCTCAGAATTTTGGTTAAAGAGAAAAATGTTTATCTTACTTTTTGGGTAATGACTGTGCAGGGATTGGGGTGGTGTTCTAGGTCTGGAGAGGGCATGAGGATGGTCATGTAATCAAACTTCATCAAAGAGTGCAAATCCAATTTCATTCCTTTCTGTTCATTGCCATCTCTTGTCTGAAACTGAGTTCAAGTGCAGTGATAACCAATGGTGTTGATCTCTCTGTGAATGCTCTACAAAATACAATATTTTAATTCCTTCATGGCACTCATCTCCAAGGAAAGGATAGTACCTAAAGCTGCTTTAGGTAATAGTGTTTTTTCTTTCATTTTTCCAGTGAGTGTGCACTTGGTTTTCATGGCAGCTCCAACTAAATCACCTCATTTATGTTGTGGTTTGCACTCAGGGCTGCATGTTTTACATGACCTCAGCAGTAACTCATTCATTTCAGTAACTGGAGCACATGTAATACTCAAAACAGAATTCTAGTCTGACAATTTTAGATTTAAAAAAAAATGCTCCACCTGTGGCTATTTAAATGTTCAGAAGCAATCAGTGTGTATCATGTGCTTTTAGAGGGGAACTTAGGAAGAGGTAAATTAAATTTTGGAATTGTGTTCAGCATTCCAGTAGATATCAAGGGATGATGCCACACTGAGTGCTTTGTAGACATTAATGAGGAACACAAAATAGAATGAGCTGTATTTATGTTACTGTAATTAAACATAAAAACAGTTCAAGCTATGAGTGCCCTTTGAATTGTTGAGAGCAACTGAGAGACCCAAACACTTGGCAATAAAAGATCTGAAATAATCTTTGCTGGGTTGTTTCTTTTCTTTTCTTATTGTAACTTTAAATCATTGACAACTTTGTTTCTCTTGACTAAATGTAACCACTGGCATAGAAAAATCTATATATTTCTGTTAACGGGAAACAGATAATGGTCAATTAGAACCTAATCAGCTTAGTTTTGCTTAGGATTTTGTATCATAGCATTCTGTCATATTTTCTTCAGTCTGGAAAGCCTTTGGTTGTAGGCTGGGGGTACATCTTAGGTAATCTGTGAAGTTTATTACCCCATACATCACGAGGCAGAGTCTTCAAAACTCTTCAGAATCTCGCGAAGGGTTTATAGCACAGCATAGCAGCCCCTTTTGAATCTTCAGAATACACAATCATTGCCTGTCAATGAAAGGATTTACTCCTCCAAAGGGGTACTGCATTGAATTTAGGCTGTGAAAGTCAGAATCCTAAACTGCTGTAAAGTCTAATCATGGCTGCATCCTGGCAGTGCCGTGGATGTATTTTTACACTAAAGCTCATATTCTGTTTTGGAACATCTCAACTTTGACAGACTGGAGTAGATCAGGATTTATCCCCCATATCCCCTGGGTCTGAAAACTAGATATTACTTTCCATAATGCCTAAACAAGTACCTTTATCCCTTAGGAAATATGAGACTTGGCTTGGAGTTGACTTGAAAGCGCAGTTATAGAAGTGTAGAAGAGCTGGTCCTTTGTTATAATTTAGGGCAGCTGCCTCCAGAAGACAAGCTGTGAATGGTGCCAATGGTTAAATGGTAAATAAAAGGTAATAGAAATGTTTTCACTCTCACCTTATTCAATATATTTCTAGATTCGATGAAGAGGCTGAATTGAAATGCTTCAGGCATTTCTGTTAGGGCAGAAGGCTGTCAATATTAGCCTTTTAGATATCACCTCCTGGCTGCATGAAGAGTTTTTTTATGCTCTCTCTTTAAGTTTTAAGGAAAAAGGGGTGAAATAGACTAAAAAAGTAGTGGTTAGAAGCAAAGCTTGATGATTCTTATGTGCACATGCATATATACAGTGTATATTCTTATCACAAAAGGCAATGTAGAAGTACAGTGGTGTGCAATTGATATCTTTTCATTCTTAATCCTTAATTAAGGTTTTTAGCTGCTGCAGTAAACTCAATAAATTAAGTAATATGAATGCATTGCCTTAAAATGCAATTTCAAAGAAAAAAATGCTATGGGATTTGTGCCCTGGTCAGCATAGATCACTAGAAATCCCAAATATTTTAAAGTACATCATTTCTATGGTGTTCTTATGGGAGCTGCATTTGTTAGTGAGATGATTCAAAGGAGTTCTGCTTTCTCACAGGCATTACTTTCCTGAATTTGAATTCCCTGACACTGTAGTTCTAATTCCCAACTTTATTCCTGTTAGCACTGTTTATACACAGCACACACTTCAGGCTTTGAAATGCTGTGAAGTTGCCTTGACTTTTAGATATAATGGTGAGCAAGATGGTTTTTGGAGCCACAGCAGGACATTTCTTAGTGCAAATAAATGGAAGTCATTAGAGGGGTATGTGAACCTCAGATGCAATATCTAACCACACTCAAATGACATGTTCAAATCCCTGCTGGCCTGGTCTGCTCTGTGAACAATGGTTAAGCTCCTTAAAGTGCTTAGTGTGATCTCATAAGCATTGTTGGACTGAGGTTCTAACAAAGTTATCCCTTGCTCTTCATGGCCACAGCTCCAGAGTTTGGTAGGATTTTATATCCTTAATTAAATTGCTGCCACAGGAATGCCTATGTACATGTCTATTTCGCCACTGTGGAATTGGCTACTATTTTCATAGAATAAATGATGTAAATTTAAAAAAAAAAATTCAGCTGGGATTAAGAATCAGTAAAATGACAGGGCTTCCAGTTCGCTAGAATTTTTTTTTATTGCTCTGAATTAGCCAATCATTGATTTTAATCTAAACGGGACAAGACAAAGTTTTTTTGAAAGCACCCAGGGACCTGGAAGTTCAGAACTGTGAAGTTCAAGGTCTGGTGGCATGAAGAGCTGATCACAAGCAGGACCTGCAGATATTGTAATAAAGCACATAATTCATGAAATGTGAAACACAGATAGAAGAAAAAATATTTAAAAGGATGATGGTCTTGCAGAGAAAAAGCAGCAGAATTCTGTGGTCTTTGGATCCTTTATAAAATTTCAGACTGCCTAATACAGTGAAAGATCTTTAGAATATGGTTATTTGACTTTGTCATTTGTGTTAGAGCTGAACTGGTATTTTGTTCAATTTTCCTGTCTGTCTTGGCAGTCTGTGTACACACAGAGACGGAGAGCTGAGCTCTTCTTTAACTCAACTTGTGGAGAGAAAGTGTGTGAAAGTGTTGGACATGAGTATGTTTAGACAAAATTATTTAGCACTCTGTTGTGTTCTTGTTAGCCTTTAGCTAATCAGCTACAGGTTTTCAGTCTAGAATGTGTTCCACACTTACCAAATGAAGGGAGGAAATAGGCACAGTGTGAGAGCACTGAAAGACAGGGCACTGGGGGACCAAAAGAGATATTTTACAATAAAAGCAGAATTTCTAAGCAATTTTGTGAATGTTATTTTGGAGCTGTCTTGCCCTAAACCCCTCACAGCCTCATCTGCTCCAGCCAGATATCTTTGTTGGAATAATATTTGACACTTTGACATAATTGCATTATGGTTGCTTTTGTCCCTTGTCTGTTTTCTTCCCCCAAGTCAACTTAGGATAGTAGAAGAGGGGAGAGGAAAAGAGGGAAGGCCATGAATATTCCTTATTCATAACCTTTGTGGATTTCACCCCTATCTCCCTCCTGCCCTCCCTTGTCTTCCTTGTCCATATTTAGTGAGGAGAGAGAAAAAACAGACAGATAATAGAATTTTTCTTGAATTGAATGCTGAGATTCTTTCTGGACACAGGTAGTGTCTGCCATTCTCTTCTGCTACACTGATGAATTTCCACATTAATTGGTTGTTAGAAAAAAATGGATGATGATGCTAATACCTTGGTGTCCAAGCATAGTTGTTCTAGGGAGTATTTGGGGTGAGGGGATCTGTTGATATGTATGGGAATGGCAGCCAGGTGAGGCTGTCATTTGGAAAGGAAAATGCAAAAAAAGCCCAAAAAACCAAACCAAAAAACCAAACCCACAAATTGAATAAAGGCTAATTATGCTGAATGAAGCATTAAAAATATTGGATTGATAGAGACACAGATAAATTAATCTCTGACTCCACGGTGTTTTAATGAAATTATGAATGAGAATAATTTTTCTCAGGAAAATAATTACATGTGAGCTTTCAAAGAAAAATAAATATATCAAAAGAAAAGTGGCATCTGACACTTTGAGAAGAGAAATTAAGATTTGTAAGACATGGGTGTTTACATTTCTAACAGCCAACTCTGTAAGGAGGATTGTAAATATGACAATCATGGCACTGTTGATTTGTATTGTAAATATTAGTAATTATTTCTATTTAAACTGTCTTCCACCTACAGATCTCCCACTGTTTGTGGTCATAAACTATTAGGCCTCACTTGCAGCACTTTTGCTTAAACTTGAAATCACCAGCCAGTCCTGATTTAGTAATACTTGAATGTCAACATTAATGATTCTTCTTTCCTTTAATAGAAATTCCCGAATTGTTTCAATGTAAGACAATAAATATCAAGCAAAAGGTGTTAAGTAGAAGATCTACTCCAAGTAGCAACTGTGGAGGAAACAAAACCAAAATGGAATTATTTAAATAATGTAAGTACCACTGCAGAATTGAGGAACAAAGTGGTTACAATGTGCATGGTGGTTACTTATAATTGATAACCTTTCATAATTCTTTGTTTACTGCTTGGGAGGAATAAGGCCACTGGAAATATATAGAAATATATTCCTCAAGCAATCATTAGATACATTTCTAAGTGTTATTCAATGAGGGAACAAGCTGCTTTTGCTGCAACCCTTTGCCTTGAGCATCTTGCATCTGGATTTTTCGGATCTTCTAAGCCTTTTAAAAATTGAGAGGGCTCCTCCAGGCTGGGTTTCTATTTTATCATTTGGCATCAATGAAAGACAGTAAGAGAATGTTTACTTACATACAAAATAAGCTTTTTACTTCCAGATAAGCAGTAGGGAGCACGAGTCAGCCAATATTTGGACTGCCTGTTTACAGGGAGTACTGTACACTGTTGATAGGATGCTGCAGAACTTCTGACAAATCTTTTGACTTTGACTTCTTAATACTTACTCATTGAAAGCAGAGAATATTGGGGGAAAAGCCTGTCTTTAACTTGCTTTCCTAAAACTTTAAGGAACATTGGACTTAGGCCAGTATATATCAGAAACAAGGATGTATTGTCTTATGTTTTAGGATTAAGCGAATGCAGGATCTTTTCCTAGAAAGCAGTCACTGTAGCCCACAGGGGTACTCAGAGAAGGGCTGTTGCAAATGTAAAAAACAGGTCATTGTTTGCTCAGCCAAGTCTCACCATTTCACCTTGGAAGGTGGAGCTACAGTGTCTGTTCAGGGCTGCTCCCCAAGGAAAGCAGAAACTCTCAGAGCAAAGGGCAGGGCTAAGGGATCAAGGAGAGCAGGCAGGAGAAAGGGATTCTGAACCAGTGGGATTGGCTTCTGCCTGATTAAATGGGCTGAAAGTTCAGCTGTTGTGTTAGGGATGCAATGGGAGTATCAGCAGTAGATCACTAAGGGATTTATGTGCTTGGTGTCACTTTTCATCTCTGTGAGAAATCCCATAGCACAGAATGTCCTGGGTTGGAAGGAACCCACAGGGATCGAGCAGAACCCCTGGCCCTGCACAGATAGATCTGTGATCACACGTGTGATCATCCTCTTGTGGCCTTTTGCTGGTCTTAGAATTATGAGGCAGACACTGTTAAAGGGATAAAAGGGTTTTAATTCGGCATTTTCATAGGATTTCAGGTGCACAGCTCCTCAAAGGTGGAACACACCCAGATGCACACACTGTATAACACATATACAATTTGTATAGACCTTGTAAATTAGCATATCTGTCTAGAATTCCCCAATAAGAAGCTTAATAAATGAAGTAATGTCCCCCTATTCTAAGAATCCTCCCCCCCCCGGAATGAGGCTAAAGTGCAGTTTACAGAATATATTCCAGAGAGAAGGTTTCAAGCAAGGTTGAAACCTCGAGTTTCTGATAGCATAGAGCTCTCTGGCCTCCTACTGTGGGTATTTGGTCTTTCTACCTTGCAGGACCCCAAAACTAAGCTAAAATATCGGACTACAAAAATTACAGGCATGTTAGCTAAGGGTACAAAGAGCATGTAAAGGGTACAGAAATAGATGAAAGCGTATATAAAATATATAAAAGGGTATATAAAAGAAAAGCCAAAAATCATCAGACATCACTCATGAATTTTTCTGTAGCTACTGATGCACACTTTCCCAGGAATTTGAAGCAACTACAGAATTTTAGGGACTCCAATGGACTCTCTCTTTAAGCCACTTGTAACAGGGGTTAGTGTTGATGCTTGATTCAATATTTAAGGAGAAAAATGCGTAAGAAATTATTGATGGACTGTTGAAAAGCAATCAAACTTGCATCATTGTCCTCTGTGCTTAAGTCTTAATTGATCTACATGATAAACCCCGAGTTCTGTCAGGCAGAGTTCATTTATAATGCATTAGGTATTACACTTGTTAGATGAGAAAAACCTGAGGACACGAAACAGAAAAAAACACTCTGTCAGTAATATTTACAACCTGAAACACATTTGAAATCTAGAAAGAAATGACAAATGCCTCGTGATTTGAAATCTATCTGAAAATAAAGCAGATCTTCAGTCTGATGAAGGTAGGCTCTTAGACTTTGTCTAGAAAGAGTCCACACCATTTTATTTCAAATGACACACAGCTAATTTTGCTTTGGTTTTGCCCACAAAACAGTTGCATGTTTTCTTCTCATTTTAAGTAGATAACGAGTCAGTGCAAGGTGTTACTGAAAGTCACTGAGGCTCAATCCTATTTTCTTTCTCCTTATGGTCAAAGAGGATGGGTAGTGCCCAGGAATGACAGGTCTAAGGTATCATTTCCAAAAGCACAGAAGTGATTAGTGTTCCTTGACTCTACTTTAAAAAATAATTCAGGAATTTAGGTGCACTCAGGCATTGTAAAAAAAATGTTTTTATTCTTTTTGATGAAATGGACCGGCAGTGTGGACAGTGCCATTGGAGAATTAGATGATATTACCAGGATTATAATGTCAGCTTCCTAATTGTCAATTAATTGTATTATAGTTTGCCTAAAGCAAAAAGTGCTGTGTAGAACATCAGAGCAGAGTTTCCCCCAGTATTTCTGTGGCATGTTGATAAGTAAAAATTTAATTTTCCAGTGCAAATAAGTGTGAAATTAACTACATATGAAACACTTTTTTTTTTTTTACGGCAGAAGTATCTTTATTGGCTACTTTAAAGTTTACTCAGCAATCTGTTTTAAAAGTCACTTTGGTTAGGTGCTTACAGGAAATACAGTGCAGTGGATTAATCCAGTTTGTAGGCTGTTTTCCAAAGAAATGCTTAATAAAAAGAATTTCATGCAATATGCTATTAGAGCTTCATTTACATTAATAAGACTCTGTTCTCAAACTATTAAGCCACCTTCAAGATAAAAAAAACGAGGGGACTCACTGTACTCTGCATGTACAACCACGGCGATTAGTTTCTGCTGCTCTTGTACCCTCCTGAGCCCAGTGTATGCGAGAGAAAAAACAATGTTTTTTTTTTTTCTCCCAGCTGAAGAGAAATCCTGCTGCCTTGAAGTTCCCTTCGGACAAACCAGGAAAATCCAAAAGAGAAGTCCCTAGTTTGGTTTGCTGTAGCTGCACTGCGGTGGCACTGATTGTAGAATTTAGATTTTTTTTTAATGTAAAAGAGATGAAAAGTGCACAAATGCATTAAGTAAACCTCGTGGACATTTAAATACTTATTTTGCATGAAGGATTAATATGACTTTCAGACAGAATTTATTTTCTTGAGCTGTTAATGATCTGCCATTTTACTCCCTAAATTAGTTCTCAAAGGTCAAAATGCGATCAATTATCCAGTAATTTGGATCTCTTAATTGGCTCGCTTGTGCTTGAAAAGCAAAGCTTCTGTTTTAGTTCTATAGCTTGAAAAAGGAGCAGGAAATAAATTACAAATTATGTTTAGAATGACGTTATGGATTGATATGCAAAAAGAAAATATGTAGAGATACATTCTTGGAGTCTTTTCAGTAGCATTTTAAAGTTCTTCCCATTTGACATCAAAAGTTCAGGAATACCAAATGTAGTGTTCTTCCTAAATCACATTCTGAAGGAAAAAGTGAATTTAAAGAGATCCCCTGAATTTTAGAGGACTTTGAAGGAAAGGAGTAGCGGAAAGCAGGAGAGGAATAGGAATAAAGGTGGAGGAGTTTGCGATTAACACAGAGATCTAATGTCTGCAGGAGATTTCCAGTGGCTTGAACAGGAACTGGATCAGACCACAGTGGCTGTTTATTGCACTCCTGGGCCTGAGATGTGGTGGGGGATTCCAGTGAGTAACTAGAAAAAGGAAGCAAGAGAATATTGCTCTTTACAGTCCCTCCTGTCAGAGGTTTAGTTAAAATTTGGGTTAAATAAACAGATTTGTCAATTTTCTAGTTGAAAATGAGAATAATGCAATTTCCTCAATCATAGGTATATAGGAAGGCTTTTATTATGACATGTATTTGTTATGTCATATATAATGACATATCTTTTATTCATAATTAATCCTCTTGTAATTATTCTATTAAAACTTCAAATATTTTCATTTCATGTTTTTAAAAAAGCAGGTTTTGCTATTGAAGGGTTCAGGAAACCCCTTTTTGGCAACTGGACAAGAATATAAAATAGTAGAACTGACCCAGATCTTTACATTTGGAGATAGTCACAATATTGTCCATATTTCCTGGGATTTGGTATTCAGATTTCTTTCTTTAGTATTTTTACAGGAAAATGTAAATGTTTGGAAAAACAGGAGCAACTTCTTACTTAAACACCTCCTTTTCTTGCTGCACCTATTGACTGATTTTATTAGTGGGACTGCAATGCTGCTGCTAACGTGGTGCTGCTGAAAATCAAGTTTTTAACGTCTCAGTGCCAAAATACACTTGTATTTCGAAACTGATCTTTTTAATCCTCTTAGTTTTATGGAATAGTCTTTGTTTTTAACCCACAGCTTTATCTTTTAGTCTCCCCCAGCCTCTGGTTGTGTTCCATGGGAGTCCCCATGACGTGGGGATTTCTGCCCCATTACCACAAGCTGTCAGATTTTACTGGAGTATCAAAGAAAATTATCTTTTTATCCCTTCCATCAAGGGTGTTTAGGGGGCAG
Organism: Entomyzon cyanotis; assembly: GCA_024500445.1. NCBI lineage: Eukaryota > Metazoa > Chordata > Aves > Passeriformes > Meliphagidae > Entomyzon > Entomyzon cyanotis. Next base: position 16,894,288 of record JAKEPQ010000743.1, on the reverse strand, counting down.
ATGTTCCTTAAATGTTGGTAACTGGAAAATATGGATTCTTTATTGCTTACAAGTTGCCATGTTTTCTGCAGCATTGTAATGAAGTTAGGTTTGATCACTGAATAGGCTGCTTCAGTGGGAACAGTGGAAAGGTGATATTATCTTTCTCTTTATTTATTCAACTATTCCACTGGGATATTATTCAGGTGCACTGAAAATAGAAAATAATTTTTTCAATTCTTTTTTTCTTTTAAGAGCGTCAAGATATTTCCATCATAAAATTGTATCAATTCAGAAAATGATTACAGAAAGTTTGGAGTTGCACTTTAAACAGGAGTTAGAGTAGGCTGATTCTTCCTTAGAGTTGATAGAAAAGGTATTTTCTAAAAGAATAGCTATCAACATATAAGTTTGTGGAACTAAAAATAAACACTGGAGTAACTTTTTCTCCCAAGTGTCTGTCACGTTCTTTCTATGTTTCCAAAAGAATTATCAGTGATGCTTATAGTGCTGTTAAAGAGCAGCTACAGGGATTACTTTCAGCACTTAAAAAAAATAATTGCTCTCTAATCCCAGATTTAATATTTTCTTGCTTTTATGGTTAGAAGGCAAAATATTTTATTTAAAGGGACCTGCTTGTTTTATATATTTTTCCTGAGCCTGGTTTAAAATTACGGAAGTCCTGAAAAACCCCTTGACCTCCATTGAGATTATGTAAGCACCTTTTGATTGCTTGTTGGCAAAAATCACCCTCTGTATTCCTTCATGGATTGTTTACATTAATATGTGTCCATGGGAATGTACTTATTTTTAAGCTAAAATTTATTGTTGGGCAAGGAGAATCAATATGTTATTGCCATAGTCTGTAGTGTATTTAATTTGCATGTTGGCACATTTACTGAATGCTTTCAGAAACAGCACATCATATTAATAATTCTGAGAGTCACCAAGGGGATCCAGATGAAACTGACTCACAGCATCATACCAAAAAATCATATATTATTGAAGAGAAAAGGACTACAGCAATCTTGTATTTTCTTTACATTTAATTGCTTTTTGTATTCAGGGATTTTGCTCAAATCTAAGTTACTAAGAGCAGTATGTTAAATACAAACTTTTAATGACTATTTGTGTTTATTTGCAAGTCTGAATATGCCCTGTGGAAGAGAAGTTTGACCATTGTTGTGTGCTGAAATTTAATATCTTTTGCTTTCAATCCCTTCTTTTGAAACATCACTCAAGATGGATTGAAAACACTCTACTCTGTGTAGTACAAGTTGTCCTCCCCTGTCTTTTGTTTTATGAATCTGCCACATGATTTTTTCCCTAGGACATCTTTAACCTCAAAGGAAATGCACGTTATTTTTCTGAACTGCTGTTCCCTTTAAGGATAGATGAATTGTAACTCATGCTAAGTTAGATGTGTATTTGACTTGCACTATAAATCTATTTATAGAATCTCAGAATCATTGAGGTTGGAAAATATTTTTGAGCCCCTGGAGTGCCAGCTGTGCCCAATGGGCACCTTGTCCCCAGCCCAGAGCCCTGAGTGCCACAGCCAGGCCTTCCTGGGACACCTGCAGGGATGGGGACTGCAAACCACCCTGGGCAGCTCCTGCCAAGGCTGAGCACCCTTTCCATGGAGAAATTCCTGCTGCTGGCCAAGCTGAGCCTCCTCTGGCACAGCTTAAGCTGATGCTTTTCCTTTCACTCTCTATATGTGTACTGGAGAGGATTTTATTATTATTCCTGTTGATGACAGGAAATAATATCCTTGATATTAATTTGGATTTTTTTAATGCCATCAATCAAAGTAGTCCTTTGTGGTTAGTTTCTTAGTAGTTTTGTGAATAAGATATACACATAAGAATCACTTTTGTTTCAGTTTCAAGGCACACACACCGAAGTCAGGTTTTTTCCCAGGTATTTCCTCTCAAATACACTTCTGCCCAGATAGATTTGCCTGACAAAAATCATCCTCTCAGCTTCCACAGCTGGAGGAGGTGAGGCAGATTTTGGGAGGCAGTGGCATCATCCTGACCTCAGTGCTGCATCCCTGCAAACCTGTGCTCCATCCATGCAAACCCAGTTCCTACTGGGAGGGATGAACATCCCTGCAAACCCCTTTTCCTGCAGGGAGGGAACATTCCTGAAAACCCATGCTCCATTCCTGAAAACTCAGTTCCTGCTGGGAGGGATGAACATCCCTCTAAACCTGTGCTCCTGCTGGGCTGCTCACACTGCAGAAAGAGCTCCTCAGTGATGAGGATCCTGGGGAATGGAGAGAAGGCTTCAAATGCAAATTCATGCTCTTTACATGCAGGTAGCAGCTTTCCTCCTTGGTGGCCATTTCCTGAGAGGAAAGAACATCTGTCAGTGCTGATAGAATTGTGTCTTATCTACTGAGGCCACAATCAAGGGCTTCCTGACAGCATCCTCCATGGCCTGAGTGATCTGCCTCGGTGGACAGTCTTGCAGGTTTGGGAACAAAACCATGGTTAATCTCAGGTATTGGAGGGGATTCTGAGATGTTGATGTTCATCTGGGAGTAAATGGAACCTTTAAACTTAAGGTGTGCAGCCAAAAGTCTCACTGAATACAAAACTTGTGGAATTTGTGTCTTGATTATGTCATTAACATTGTGGCCATTGAAAAAATATATACATTAACATATATTTAATTCAATATATATTATTTTTTCGTTGCCATGCTGAAGAAAAGGTTCATAAAGAGTTCTTTTCAGGCTTAGAATTTCAATTTTACATAACTTTAGTTTTTAAACATTTCCTTAAAGCACTTCCTTTCATACATTCTGAGCACTGGTTCCAGAATGAAGGATACATTATCTAAATTATATACTCTCTCTATTTCCATAGATAGTGTAGGACTAAGTATTAACAGGATTTCTCATAGGTCACAGGAGAAGAATGAAAGCCCTGTGGAATCTGAAGTGACAGCTTGTTTAAAATTTTTAAAGCCTTGAACACTTGAAAATATGATATAATTATGACAGAGTAATTGCTAACAGACATAACTATATTATTGTTAAAATTTGAATATATGAAATTAAATCGCTGCAAGATTTCAGATACCAAGTTTTGCAGCATACAATGAGTATAACAGAAGATAACACCAGTGGAAGCCCTTAGCTAAATGGAAGAGTAATACCTAAAAATTATCCTAATGGCTTTGCTGTTTCTTCTGGTGCCAAACAAATTCCATATTTTCCTTATTTAAACAAAGAAAGACAAACTCCTTCACTTTGAGAACAGCTCATGTATCCCATATTTTGCACATGTTGTAGAACAACTGTTTGATATTAAGGTAAGCACAGCATTTAGGATTGACTTGAAAGTGTTCAGTGAGGATAAAAGCTTAGGGAACTAATTCAGGAAAAATCATACTTATCTGAGCCAATTTTTCTAGCTTGACATTTTATGATTTACTTCTAAGCAGCTAAAAGAGCTTAAGAAACCTCTTCCTTCTGCTTCCTCTGATTTTATTTATTTATTTAAATATGCTGCTTAATCCTGCCTGAAATTTGTGTAATTAATATTGAAACAAACATCACAGGTACTGACTGTGAGAAACCTGAAGATGTGAGAGATTAGAAATGACCATGTGCTGTATGGAACTTTTTACTACATGCAAACATTGATGCATCACCCAAAGAATGGAAAGATACTGTGCAGTTTTCTGCAAAATAGAGCTGGTGCTGTGCAGTAGTGTTGAGGATTTCCAGTGTTTTGTTAGCTTTAAAAATGATCCAAGCCAATTACACACCCAAAAAATAAAAAATTTCAATCTTTTTACTATTCTCAGGGGGCTGGTATTGGCAGTAAAGGTAGTTAAGTTGTGCAGGAGCTTCAGCCCTGGATGAATCCCTTATGAAATCTCTAGGAAGAAAAACCATTTAGGTGTAAGAAAAAATATCTGAAGCACTAAATAAACCAGGAGAAATGGGCAGTTGCCCTTTTATAAGGCTGAGACCTGGAAACCTTGAGCAAAATTTTGTGCTTCAGCCCAAGCATTGAAATATAAATGTGCTCAATCACAATTAGGGGGAATGGCTTCCCAGTGCCAGAGGGCAGGGCTGGGTGGGATCTTGGGCAGGAATTGTTCCCTGGCAGGGTGGGCAGGCCCTGGCACAGGGTGCCCAGAGAAGCTGTGGCTGCCCCTGGATCCCTGGCAGTGTCCAAGGGCAGCTTGGCCATTGGGACTTGGAGCAGCCTGGGACACTGCAAGGTGTCCCTGCCAGGGCTGGGGTGGCACTGGGTGGGATTTAGGGTCTTTCCAACCCAAACCATTCTACAATTCCAATAAATAATCTGGTAAATGCATACATTCATCTTCCAAAACATTTCTTCTTTCCTGTTCATTCTGAAGATGATGCCTCCATCAAAATCTCCAGTCATGGAAGCACTGTGGTGGTGCCCAGCAGACCACCCAATAATTTATATTAATTTTCACAGAGTAACTTTTGTCATCCTAGAATATTGTTACATGGTACCAGAGTGCTCCTTTATATAGAACCTGGCCCATTTTTTTTTTTTTTGATTTAAAAACTAACAGATGGAAATGTTGAAGTGTCCCCTTTCCAAAGGAGGGTGTGGTGTTTGTATGTAGATGGCACAGTTCCCCACAAGCTTTGCAGTGTGTTTTCTGCTCTTTTCCAAAAATATTTCCAATATCTCAGGTAGAAATACAAGACATGCAATGATAACCATTTGTGCCACTGAACATTGTTTAAGAATGTGCTGAATTTTTGTCCCCATTAAAATAAATAAATAAAATGCCAGTTTTCCGGAATCCCATCACAGACTTTTTTGTAATTATCAGCACTTGAGATTTTAGCTAAAGCTGTACAAAGATTACATTAGCATAAAATGTTGTGTTCTTTTGATTGAATATATTATTTGAGAGAAAATATTCCACAGTCCTAAAGGTAGGAATAAGAAATTATTACCTGCCAGGTGATAAATAGTACTCTGTTGATGAGAAATATTTTTTAAAAATGCTAATTGCTGCGTTGAAGTTGACACTTAATCCAGTTAAAAATATGCAACAAATCCGGCTTGGAAAATTCAGTATATAAGTGATGGGGCTGTTTGAATTGCAGCAATTACTGGTTCAAATTAGTGGGTTCTCCTTCAAAATTTACTTGTCACATCCGATTCTGTCATATCTTGTAGCTCCACTTCATCACCCCTCGGAGAGGCTCCTGATGGGTGAGCTGCAGGGAGATGAGCAAAGCTGGCTTTGGTGCTTGGGACTGAAAAACCCCAAACACTGCAATGCAAATCCCACCTTTTACTGATTGCACAGCTACATTTTGGAGCTTTTAGTCCAGGACCTTTCTGCACAGAACTTCTTTCACCTTCTGAACCTCTCAGAGGGTTAAGAGGAACTCCTCATGGGTTCCTCTACTTTGTTCTGGTGTTGCTGCACATTGAGAGCTCTGCAGGGCCTTTTTGGGGTCTCTCTCTTGCCATTATTAATGGGTCTCTGCTGGCACTAAATACTAAATTGGGTTTGTCAGGTTTACCAGAGATGAAAGCACCAAACTTCTGACAGTAACTCTCAGTGATGTCTCTCAGCGTTCAGCTGCTTCTGAAATTAGTGACGCTGTGTCTGTAGGATTGGACCTCTGAGGAATAGTCTGGTTATCCACAAACCTGAGAAACATCTTCCTGCACAAAACAAACAGATATCCTTTTATTTGATGCAGCTTCCTTTGCTGATCCGGAGTAGAGAACATTTTATTGGATGCAAAACAGAGGACTTAGCTGGGCTTTTTTGTTCCTAAAAAAGCCCAGAAGAGAAAATATTGATAGGAAACCTCTATTTCCTCCTTTATTTAGACCAATCAAAACTCCTGTCCTTAGTCATGGAAGTGAAGCCAGCACAGAAAGCTTGAGAGTGTATCCTGGTATATGGATAACTGGTCAGAATTTTTTAGATTTTTCACTATTCCATATTTTTTGGAGAATCTGCCTTTTGCAGGTTCTTTAGGGAAGAGTCACTAAAGAGTCATATAATGTCACCTGGTTTTGTTGCTCCCCTGTTGCAGGTTTTTAGGGCTGGGATACAAAAATATAAGCCTTTCCATAAGAGATGATTTGTGACATTGTCTGCATTTGGATGCAGAGAATTAAAAAAAAACCCCAGGGGTCTGTGGCCCATGAAAAATATTTCTGCTGTTGGCTTTCCTACTGTTTTATACCTCTTGAATTTGCCCACAAGATTTCTTTCTCTAGGGAGTGGATACAATGATTCTAGAGAAATAAGAAATTATAGCAGATTATGTTCCATAAACTGGCTGGTGATTTATGCCATGCACAACAACAGCAGTAAGGACTGTGCACTGTTTCTCTGCCTTCACTTTCTCTCTCCCCTGGATTTAAGGTTGCTGCTTGGGTTTTTTGGTTGCAGACTAAAGCCTCCTTATGCTGTAAGGTAGATACAGGTGCTTTTGGTGATGAAGTTTGAAAGTTTTTTCTGGTAAAAAACAAGCCATGTAAAGGAAAGCAAGGCAGTGCCCCATGTGTGCTGCATAATGAGTTGCTGTCCTCATTTTTCACTTGGAGCCAATCGTTATGGTACTGAAGTGAACAGTGCCTCATCTATACATATATATCATTTTTCCAAAGGATGCTCCAGAGAGGATGAAGATCAATATAATTTCATTTTTGCTGGTAATGGAAAATATTTGAACTGTTCAGCTATCAGGCACAAAGATGACTTCTGGGGGTATCATGCTTGTGTTTCGAGGCACTGTCCTGACAATTCCAGGCGTGTGTAAACCCAAGGCTTTTTTGTGCCTTGACAAGTGTTCTGAAGAGACCAGAGTTTGTTCAGAAGGTAGAGTGATACATGATTAGCAGAAAAACAATTTTCCTTAAATAGACCGTGTCCTCAAAATTCAAGTGTTCGGCTTGTGGTACAGATAACAATATTTGGAAAAATCACAGCAGTTTAAAAAACCCTGTATGAGGTACAAAATGCTTCCTCACACACACATCGTACAACAAATACCGTGATGGTGCCAGAATAAAACTATATTTGAGTATAGAAGGAGGGCACAGAGGTGCCAAGGTATTGAGTTTGGAAGAATGATGCATCAGCCCTAAAAGAATTGGTTTTAATTACAAGATGTGCTCTGCTGGTTGCCTGCAACATTATCTCCTTAATCATAAGCATTCAGAAATGGACATATTTACACAAAGATCTTTCTATTGGGAAGACACTTCCAAGCTACTTAGAAACCTCAAAGTAGGACAGAAAAGAATAATGCAATGTTTAAGTGGAGATGCTGACAAAATCTGAAGTACAGTGCAGTGGGGATAGAACAAGTAATTGCTGTGTTATCATTATGAGCTTTGGACAAGAAGGAAAAGGGAGAAGAGAATAGAGACCAGAATTTGAATTCCTCTGTTAAGCTTTAGTGCCTTTTAGAGGAAGAAAGCAGTGTATGGCTGTTACAGGCAGTGTAAGTGTACTTTTTTTACATCTTTGGCATATGTGATTTCTGTGCCAAATAGCTTGAGAGAGATGCTAATTTTATCAAAAATGTTCCTTTTTGAAGTTGCATCTCATTTAAACCTGAACTCTATTTAGAGCCTGTATCTGGTAGGGAAGGGGGAAAATTTATTCATTTTCTAAGTCTTAGGAGGAGGGGCTGAGGGATCTGGGAAGGGTCTGCAGAGTGTCCAGGGCAGGGAACAGAGCTGGGAAGGGCTGAAGAATTCCTGAGGGAGCTGGAAAGGAGCTCAGCCTGGAGCAAAGGAGGCTCAGGGAACCTTGTGGCTCTGCACAGCTGCTGCCAGGAGGGGACAGCCGGGGGGTCAGGCTGTGCTCCAGGGAACAGGGACAGCAGGAGAGGGAACAGCCTCAGGGCTGGCCAGGGGAGGCTCAGCTTGGCCAGCAGCAGGAATTTCTGCATGGAAAGGGTGCTCAGCCTTGGCAGGAGCTGCCCAGAGAGGTTTGCAGTGCCCATCCCTGCAGGTGTCCCAGGAAGGCCTGGCTGTGGCACTCAGTGCTCTGGGCTGGGGACAAGGTGCCCATTGGGCACAGCTGGCACTGGATGAACCTGGAGACCTTTTCCAACATCAATGATCCTGGGATTCTATTTATATTTTTATTATCTTGCATGTGTTGGGGGCTTCAAGTGGGCATTTAAAGGAATTTTAGGTCTTAAATTGTAGTGAATTTAAGTCATTACTAATTGCCCCCCCCCCCCCCCCCCCCCCCCGGGGGGGGGGGGGGGGGGGGGGGGAAACCCCCACCCCCCCCCCCCCCCCCCCCCCCCCCCCCCCGGGGGGGGGAGGAAGGGGGGGGGGGGGGGGGGGGGGGGGGGGAAAGAAAATTTTTTTTCCCCCCTCCCCCCCCCCTTTTTAGGAAAAAAAAACCCTTTTAACTTAGGGGCCGGGTCCCCCCCTTTCCGCGCCCCCCCGGCAATGTCCCGCAAAAAAAACCATGACACTAATTGATATTTTTTTCTTTTTCTTGTCTTAATTTTGTAGCTGTGCCTCAGCATTCGAGAAGTTTTTCTGTAGATGAGTGATTATTGTGGGGGGTTTTCAAAGGTATAGTTCATGTAGCCTTTCTGTACTTCTCAGTGGCAGTTTAAAAGAGAAAAATATGTTTGTGACAATTTATCAGCTATAGATTACTCAAGATGAAGATTACTAGTGCCTACTTGAGAAGATCTTCATACAGCAGGAGAGAATGACTGGCAACTTGTTAAAGTTTCAGTTTAGGTTTCAGAAATCTGATTTTTTTTTTTTTTCTAACATACTTCATAAATTCAGCTGCAAATAACTGCTTAGGGAAAACCCTGTTTAGAACTTTCAGGGAGAAAAGAGCTGAATGTTACACAAAAATATACTAAATATCTGGGGAATATTTTCTGTCCAGATTTTTGTTTGTTAATTTCTTTTTGTGTGTGTGTTTTTCTTTTTTTTTTTTCCTTCTTTTTTAGTTTAACTGAGGAAAACCTGTAGAACTAAGAAACTAAAGTACTACATTAGATACTTTTTTTTTTTTTGTTTTCTGGTTCACAATGCTCTGAGTCAGGTTACCATTCTACATTAAACCCCCGAGAGGCTGAAAGAAAACAAACCCAATTCTCCTATCGAACAAAAGCAGCCTTAAAAATTGTTTAAAGAAACAAAACCTGCCAAGCTTTGTTCCACTTGCCTCCATTGGAGAAGAAGGAGTTTGGCCTGAGGGCACTCAGGTCCTCATCCAAGCCAGGCTGGAAAGAATCCCTCATGGTCTAATTATCAGCAACTCTAGGCAGAGAGAAAGTGCCTGTGGAATGCTCTGTAATGAGGGGAAATCTGGGGGATTATTTCAGGAGTGGCCTTAAAGCACACACATTCTCTTTGAAAATTAACACCTTCTCCTAGAAGCTCGGTGTGTTTATTTTGCTGCTCTTGCTCTATAATGGGAATGTAAGGCTCTATGAGCATTTGATAGATTTCTGTAAGTCTGAAAGGCTTTTTCAGACATTTGAAAGAAATGCTTAGAGTGAGAGGGGGACTTGACATAGGCACAGGAAAATAGGGACTCCAGGTGTGTTTCCTGAAAGCAAAATACATTTATAAGTATTGGCTTGCCCTGGGTTTTAGGGTTGTATGTATGTATTTTCCTCGGTGGCTCAAAGCAGATAAACCACCTTCAGGAGGACTTTCTGCAACATTTACTAAGAAACAATATATTTTCTGGTAGATTAAGGTGGTTTTCACAAGATTCTGCAAAATTCAGAAGTAAGAGTTGCTGCCTGGTGAAACCTGGGAATTGAACCTAGAGGAGGTGGGAATATTGATGTTCTCACTTGAGCTGCAGCTTGGCTGCTCTGCTGGGAACGTGGCTGTGGAGCTGTGCTTCACCTCTGTGAGGTGGGAGCAAAACTAACACCAACCTCTGGTCTCGCTGCAGCTTGATGCTGCTCCTGGCTTGAGCAGCTCAGGAATTTCACAGCTTCTGGAGCTGAGAGCACACCGAGTGTCAGTGATCAATTTGCAGCTCCAAAAAGCTTTGTCCCCTGTCGCTGTTGAGCCGCTAGCTGAGAGAAAACCCAGGTTCTCAGACAAGAAAAGAGAAAGGTGTCTTTATTGTTTTGATTTCCATATATATAGAGTTTTCAGAGGTCACCCAGATTGGTCAGCCAGAAACCTCCCCCTAGGCCCAACTGGCCAAGCCCGAACTGACCTAATCCAGAGACGTTGTTTGCAAAACATCCAAACTTTATCTTTGTTTATGAAACGTAGCAAAATGTTCTCACGGGAAGGACCTGTGCTAGCCACAGTCCCCAATGGCTGGCTAGGGAGGAGGAAGGGAAGGATCAGAATTACATCCACAGCGCTCACCTGGCTGTGAAATCTGCTGTTGAAGGCACTGAGCTGGTGATCAGCAGTGGTTTTGAATTCTGGCTTCTGTTTCATAGATAAGTTCTGGCTAATGAAGGAATAAAAGGATCAAACTGAGGTGGGGAAACCAGAATGACCTGTTCCAAATTCCAGGAGAGCAGGACCTCATTCAGGGTTGGCTCTGATATCAGACCATTTCCCTGGATTTCCAGCTGGTTCCCTGTGCCCTTCAGTCAGACCCCAAGTGTTCACCTGCTCTGAATTCTGCAGCCTGGCACTTGGGGGTTCCTTTCTCAACATGGATCTCCAAATACAATCTCTGAGGTCTCTTTGAGGAGACTTTTAAATCAGGAGAGGATAACCTGGAAAATATCTGGATGCCTCTCTGAAAAGCTATGGATTCCCACGTGCCTCTAAAGAGATGGAAAAGCCAAGATCTTCCACTGTTTTATCACAGTATTCACAATTAAATTCCACAGGCAATTGGAAATTGTCAAATTTATATAAACCTCCTAATTCATTAATTTCTCCCCAAATATATACTTTTTTAAAATTGCTCTTTCTATAAGCTGGTGAATGTATATATATTTATATATATATATATAAAAATATATAAACAGTTCTTGAAACATCATATATATATATATATATATATATATATATATATATATATGATGTTTCAAGGGAAAAACCTGTCAGACATTGGATCTGTGGGATTGGTTTTAAAGCCATCAAATGAGTTAAAGGAAAACAAATTTATGGAAATGAATTAGAGGTAGAAGGATTTAATTGAAGGTTGATTGAAAGTAATTGAAATTAACAAAGGCTATTGATAGAGATCAGAAGTAACTAAATTAATGGGGAGAAATTTGGTTTAATTGAGATTTAGTTGAGAGTTACTAAAACGGAGTGAAATTCAGTGAGAAAATTGATAAGCTGTCTGCTGATTTTTAAGATTGATATTAATGATTTTCTATAATGAAAAGCTGTTCTTTGGGAATTTATATAACAAAGATATATGAATATGATCATCTCTTTTTTTTTTAATGGAAAAATTGATATTTTAATGGCATCACAAATCCTATGAAATATTCAAACTATCTGAACACAAAATATAAGCTGGATAGAGATTCATGAGCTGTACACAGAGAATACAGAAATGTTCCATGATTTTTCAATTTCTGTTATAATTGCTGCTGAAAGAAATGAAGTATTGCTAGATAAAGAACTACCAGACGGGTAATAATTCTCAGTATCATCTTTTAAACAAAATAATCTATCATGCCTATGATATTACATTTTCCAGTGGTTTTACTTGCAAAGGCTAGAAATTCTTCTTTCAAAGTGACCCTACTTTTATATGGCAATCAGGGATACAAATAAGTAAATTTTGCTATTTTAGAATACAAATATATAGATTCTGGAAAATTTGGGCTCCTTTTACTTGATAGCTGTAGTTCTGAAAGGGAAAGAGAGCTTATTAGTACTTTCTTTATGAGAACCCATATCCAAAAATAGAGGGGATTTGGGATAGCTAAGGATAAATAAATGTAAAAAAATAATATTTTTCTTATTCAACATGTTAGCTTTCTCTAGTCTCTGCATAAGAGATGGTAGTCTTTGGAATGATTTCATATATTAAAAAATAAAATATCTGAATCTGGAAGTTCACCTTCAGGCATGTGTTGTAAATGACAAGTGTCCAGGCAGTTAGAACTATATTTTCTTTTTCTAGTGTCAAAAGGACACATATTTTGCAAAGCAACAACTGCAGCCCTGGTGTTGATCTTGAAGAAGATGCTTAGCCTGTCTCTTCATTTTGTGGTAATAAGTCTTATTTTATTTAACAGAATATGTTTCCACCTCCCATGCATTTGATAATCTTGCCCCTTTTAAATATTTTCAGGAAACAGTCATTGGTAATGCTCCCAGCAAAAGAGACAGACATCAAAAAAACCTTCAGGGGAGGCAATTGCATAAAAGGTTTCTAAATCTGCTTATATAAATTGGATTTTCCTAAGTTCTCAAAATTAAGGTAACTGTGCACATTTCAGACTGAAATACAGTTCAAATTTTGAAAACTACTCTCCTCTTTCCCTTTCAGATATTTTAATGTATATATGTATAATACATATACAGAGTTATGTAAAATACCTCCAACGTAAACAAAAGCTGGAGCTTGAAAGGATTTAATATTTTTTAGTAGGATTTTAATTTCCTCTTGCACCCTGGAGAATATAAAAGAGCATGTGGGGAAGTATTGCCATGTCTGTAATTCACATGTTTTAACATAAGAAGGAAAAGCATAAAAACTATTGTGGGGTTTTTTTCTTGTTGATTTATATAAATTTATGGATTTGAACATTTTTTTAAATTTAATGTTCATTGTAGCTGTATTAATGTCTTTTGTAGAGAGGTTTTCCCAGTCTAACTGGTGTGCTGATTCCCTGGTTATTCTTATTTATCCGAAGGGAGACCTCATGAAGGAGCATTAAGCTGCTCTGGAAAAGCCTCTCTGATGTCAGTGAGTCAGAAATGTTCTGTAGGAAATATTTTCTCCCAGTTGCTGTCAGTGGTAGGTGAAAAACACCTTTTCTGTAGGGATTTCAGTGTGGCTGGCTCAGGCAGTGATCAGGTATCTCAGCACAGAAGCTGCTCTGGTTTGGGGTTTTAGGCTTTGGGTTTTTAGGTCAGGAGCCAGAAGTTTTGTCCTGTTTGCTCACAGGAGTAGAATGGGCAGTTCAGGGTTCTGCATTCCAATTCTCCTGTGAGGCACAGGGATTCCCCATGCTGGTGCACTGTTTGTTTCTGGAGCATACATGAAATTCTGGTTCCCTGACTGCAGCAGTTCTTGTCCCTATTTCAAATCCTATTTTGATGAACTATCTTGGAAGGTCTCTATGGGCTTTACTCCTTCTCAGTGTTGTTCAGACCACATTAGATGCTTCCTTGCTGTTTCCTTTATCAGCTTCTCTCTTTGCTACCTTTAATTCAGAGATGAACCTTCAGGGGGAAAAGAAGAAGTGCAGTTAATTTTCTCTAGGCTGAATTTGAGGGTTTTTTTAAAAAGAAATTAATCTGAATCCTACTGTGACTCTTTATTAATACCCTCTGAAGTGAGTTTATAATGTGTAAAGATGTTTTTATATACTTCTCTCAATTAAAAAATCATGTTGCATGCTGAAGAACACTGGGCTACTCTGAGGTTAAGTATGATTTGACTTGAGAAGGAATTCCTTTGCAATAGATATTTTTTTCCTAAGACCTTTTTTTCTTTTCTGCATGTTCCAGGAACGGTAGATCTGTTTTTCCATTGTTAAAGGTTTTGCTGGTGTAATAATCAAAAATAAACCTTGCATGATAAATCAGCTAATGGCAGCCATGTCTCATTATAACACCTAGTCATTACTTTTCTGACTAGCAGGTCCATTCATACAGGACATTTATTTTCATGAAAATACCTGTATATTTACCTTTCTAAGGACATCTCTGCCATTTCCCACGTCCATCACTGCTTGCTTTGAACTTTGCCATATGAAATTGCTGCACATTTTGGGAATAATTACAATCCAGCTATTATTGGTGTTCCATTCACTGACAGAAAGTGATATAGGTCTTTATTTTCCAGCAAAGCTTTAGCTTAATCTCTGCTGATTAAAACATTTCCATTCTCATTTTAGCTGTGAAGGCTTTGAAAATAAGTCATCATTTTTTAATAATAAATAAGCATATTTGAGGAAATCAAAAAGGGGATGAGTCAGATGGGAACTGCAAGCCCCGTGCTCTCTGTACCTCACATCTTACACATGTATCTTGTTTAAAGGCAGGGAAAGCATTTGAATGTGAAATCGAGGACAGGCTGTGCTCTTACTCTTGCTTTGATCAGTCATTTCTGGATGGGTGGCTTCCTCTGTCACGTTCAGAGATTCCATTTGGAAACTTGTTTGATTCTGAAGCTCATAAATGAGTAAATGTTTATATTTTTGGATAAACTGAACTGTGAGGATTTCATGGAAGAAAACAGTGGGTTTAGAGCTACAGTTCAGAGCCAACAGCCAGCTAAGAAGTTTTGGAGTTGTCAGCCAGAGAAGGCTTCTCTCAGATTTTGTGCAATTGAAATACAATTCTCAGAGAGTATAGAGTTACATGAGTTACACTTCAGGGTAACCCTAAGCAAACAAGTGTTAGTGATTATTGTCATATCTAAGCTCTATACTTTCCTTTGGTTCATACAAAGCAAACCAATAACCAGCATCCTTTCAGTAGCCCAGCCCCCAGTGCCCTGCATCCATCTCACTTTATTGTGTATACATATTAGGTCATGATCAAAAGTTTTAGTTCTGGAAGCAATGCACTTTGTTTCTTCCTCCCTTTGAATACTTTTCTCTGTATGTTCAAGTTTACCTTTGCATGTCCTTACTAGGAATTTACTTACAGTACCTTACTAGATACTGAATCCTCTCCTATTCTAAAATTCAGCATTTTTAGGCAGCTGAGTTAAGAGTTAATTCACAACTTCCAGCTCTGGTGTGGGCAGCTGTGCTTTCTCTTCAGTTTTTAGTTCATCAAAACAATCAGAGATCTTCTGCAGATGTATATCACATATCAGAATGAAATACAAGCTCAACCAACATGTCAGCTCCTCATCCTGCAGCAGGCCCTGGACTAACAGATCTTATGGCTTGAATTTACTCTTCTGTGCTTTGAGACTCCATCTGTATTTACTGTCAGGAGGGCTTTTAAACATTTTTTAATGTCCCTCTTTTTCCACTGTTTGGACCCCTCAGCACAATTATGTTTGATATTTTAATATGTGCTTTTTGGTACAGACTGTAGAGAAGGGGAGTATCTCATTATCTGCTTTGGGTAAAATTGGGAATCCCTCTTGACTTTTACATGCAATAAAATACAAAGAAATTTTCCTGTAGTGTTTTTTTTTTCGTTTGTGGTTTTCTTTTTTTTTTAAAATCAATATTCTCCTAAAGACCAATGTTGTCAGAGAATTGTAGAAGATGGCATGTTCACAGGCTGGTAATAAGATGAGTAATCTTCCAACTTTGTTATATCAATTGAAATCCAGCAGTGATAAAATCATATCTGGATGGCTGTTTGATGATTTTTAGGACGTAGCAAATTCTTAATCTGTTTTTCAGAGAGAAATAATTACTGTATGCCAATCCCTTCCATCATGCTTCCCACGGACACAATTTCTGTGGCAGCTGAAAATCAGAACTGGGTAGGAAAATGAAACAATCTTTCTACCTTTTACTGTGCTTCAGCTCAGCATCCTTGCAGCTGAAGGGGAGCTGGAGCTGCTCGTAAGTAGCTGAAAACCTACAGAAAATTTGTAAGAATGTAGTTGGCAGTTGCAAACACCAGATTGATTTGGAACAATTCAAACCAACAAAACCTGCCATTCTGATTTCGTGAAGTCTGTGTCGAAATGGTTGTGATGTATTTACTCTTGTTTCGTAATTCTGTTACATCTGCCTGATTGAACATTGCAGTCATTGAAAAAGGGTAAATAATTATTGGGCCTAACAAATTATTGGGCTTTTTCCTTTTTGCACAGGGAAAATCAGCTCACCTTCAGTTCCAACACTTCAGTTTCTCTTGACATTTCCTTTATTTTGAGCACCTGCCCTAGCAAACACATTTCTAAGCAATTTCAAAAGCTGTTAAACATTTAGTCAGACAAAATGAAGTTAACAGTGGAATGACTGCTTGTGAAATGAAAATTATTTGGGTTAGAAGAGACCAAACACACTATGAACAGGAAGTATGGCAGAGCTTAACTTACCATAAACCCACTGTATTTCATCTTTTATGAAAACTTATTAATAGATACTTTATTTACTGTGTAGTCCTGTAGTGGAATATTCAGAATAACAAGGGAACAAAGTTTTCTAGGGTGCTGTGGGGGGAAAGATTATGTGGTGTCTTCTGGAAAATGTGTTGCAGTTCAGCAGAATGTATAAAGGAGGGATCTTTAAAAATTAATGTATCATATGGTGGTATGTTTCATACTTCTGTAATTAACTTGATTAACCCCGAGGCAACAGGTAATTATCTGCCCTATAAGTCAGATCAGTCAATGTCCAGATAACTACTAAAATATTCTTGGGTATTTTTCAGAAATATGTTGCACAGTCCATATTTTGTCCTGCAAAACAGGACAGAAGGAGGATGTTTTCTGAAGAAATATTTCTTGCTGCTGCTTTGAAAAGGTAGGGATTCAAAGGTAGGGATTCCATTCAAATCACTCTAGATTTTAGATAATATATTCCTCATATGTGAAATCATTCTGGATCAAGACTGTAGTGAACTTTTTTTTTTTTTTTTTTTTTTTTTTGGTAAGGGGAAGTGAAATAGTTCTGTGAGCTTTCTGCCTATCTCAAAAGCAAGATAAATAACAATGGGTTTTATGGTGCACAACATTTTTGGAAAGGACTTTATGGCAACTGATGTGAAGAATTCCACCTTATTTCCTCTGCCTGAAGTTGATAATGGACTTTATTCCCTTCCCTATTACACTGAGCTTCCAGCTGAGCAACTGATAGTAGAAAAGCTGGATTGTTGTTAGTCTAAAGGTAATGCTCAAACAGCAGAATCTGAACTTCAGGAATTCAAATTTGTGAGTTGTAGCCAGCTACCTAAAACTGCCCTTCAAAAGATCAAACAATTAGCAGGTCAACTTAATATGCAGAAAAACAATAAATATTACTACATGTTAGCACTGGGAGTTGTGCAGATTAGAGAATTTAAGCAATAAGTTTATCACAGAGGACACTCTTCCTAATACAGACCTTGGCTTCATTAGTAACCCCACATTAGATAAATACAGACACAAAGTGAACCATGAAGTAAAAATACAAAACAAGAGATGAACCTGAGCTATTACTGTCTGCCTGGTGATATCAGAAGTTATCACAGGCCGTTGAAACACAGAACAGAACAAAATTTCTCCATGATTTTCAGTACTCAGAAGCCCTAATGCCATTGACGTCAATGTCAGAAAAGTTTGGAATCTGCTGCTTGTTATCTTCCACAGGATAGCAGGTGTTCAATCAAAGTTGGTAATGTATTTTCTGTGGATCTCATATACTTTAAAAGCAAGTAATTAGAATGATCCACAGATACTTTGTAACTATGAATAATTCATTTCCTGTGCATCAATAAAATAATTATTGCATATTATCATTCTTAGCTTTCTACTTCAATAAAATTGCTCACATCATGTCACTGTCATAGTAATGTGCCTTTTTATTTTTCATATTAATGAAAATTACCAGTAGAATGAGGAAAATTGTAATAAGATTTTATGTCACCTATAAGCCTTTTCCACTGGATTGCACTGAAATTAGACAATATCTGGATTCTGGATGATTGTAGATGGGTATTCTTGCCCACCTTAGACACTTTTAATGCTTCCTTGCTGAAATGATTGTTAAGTGTTTTAGAGCTCTTTCTTTAGCTTAACCAACTCAATTACCAACTTACTTAGTAAAATTCAGACAATTCTTTATACTTCTAAAGCACTTTTTCTAATCTTGTTCCTTTATTTGTTTAGAAATTCACTACAGTCTTGATCCAGAATGATTTCACACATGAGGAATACATTATCTTCTTTAAAAACACATCTATATATTATATTAAACAATCGTTTAAATCTGTGCTGGCTTAAGATCAGCTTCTATATGATTTTATTTTTGATGACTTATCTTTCAGACTATATATAATGCTCATTAGAATTTTTTTTATTTCAGCTGCAATTTATATATTTTTTTTAGAACCTTGTAACAAGAGAGCAAATATTTTGGGGTGGAAAAAAAGGATAAAATTATGAGCTAAACAAAACCAACCGACTGAAATAAATTCTTTGTTGGAATATTTTAAACCACATTGGCTATTGAATATTTAGATTTTTTAAAAACTCTACACTGTTTTGTTAGGAATTTTTTGTTCTTTTCACAATCAAAATGCCTAAAGCACTGTGATTTCACTGCTTTTACAAGATTTAAAGGATCACTTTCAGGCCTGCGTAGTGCTAGGCGTGGAAGTTGCAATGGATTCCATAGTGTGGAATTATCAGAGACTTGGAGAGACTGGAGCCAAGTGCTGCAGCCACAGTAATTTGGATTTTACAAAACCTAGCAAGGCTTTCCTGGCCGTGCTTGATTGGAAAAGGACTTGGCCAGCTCGAGCTGCCTTCTGTCCATCACGTCCCATCCTGTGACAGGAGGTGAGGAAATGGCACAACACTGGTGGGAAAATGCTGGTGTGGGCTGGAAATTGGCAAAAGCAGCGTGGGGGAGATTCCTGATGGATTCAGAGCTTTGTCTGTTGTGTCTGGTGGGAATAAACAGAGCAGACACAATTCTGGGGAAAGGTGGAACCAACCCAAGCTGAGGTCGTCTTCTTCAAAGGGAGGAGTTCAGCACTTGGATTTTTGGTTTTTCCTTATCGTGCTGCTCCTCTTGGTTGCTAATTGTTGTTTGATATTCTCTGAGCATTTAAAGAGTGGGGCTGAACCTCAGCCTTGCCTTTTGAAACCTTAGAGTTCTTCCCGTTGGGATTAAATTCCATGCACAAATCCATGCCTGATCCTGCAGTAAGGTGAAGGGATCCTGTGAACTTTTGGGGCAGGGCAGCATCCTAAGCCTAGACTACAGGTTGATTTGCTCCTTTCTTTTCAGTTTTCCAAAGAATACCATAATTCCAACACCTCAGGGATAGTTTTATGTTTAGCTTGATTTGAATTTTGAATGAATGATATGAAATGGGGAAAAAAAAAAATGGTTCTTTCTTGAAAATTATTTAGGTTTAGCAAAGCATGGATGAAAATAAATCCAGATATACTGTATTTCATAGGGGGAAAAATATCCAGAATTTCTCACAGCCCTTCTTCTCTTAGATCTTTCCTGGTTTTCTTTTCCAGACTGCATAGATAATTATAGATTAAGCATATATTCATCAAGCAGCAGCTGACCAGGCTGTTCTAAAAGGGGAGTGTCATGGTCACTGAAATATGCATTAACATCTTCAGGGTAGGACAGGAGAGAGAGGAGAAATAAAGTGCACTCAAATAGAGTTGGAACTTGAGGCTACAGTTATCTATACCATCAACAAGCTGATGGGTTTTTATTTTCTGTATTAGAATATTTCTTTGTAGCCTTTAACGTTGCTTTACTGGGTTTTGTAAACCAAGCAATAAAATGTATTCTGCTTAGAAAAGGCAAATATGCTCAGTTTTGTAAAGGAATTTAGAAACATTTTTTATTTCTACAATTCACAAGCTCAGGTTTTTGTAAAACATCTATTGTTGGTCTGAACTTTAACCTTTTTTCCCCAAAAACTTTGCTTAATTTAAAGGGTAAGTGCAATGAAATTAATTTCTGTAACTTACTATATGCCACCTGTAACATAATCCAAGTACTTTGAATGACTTCCTTAGAATATGGAATAAAACTTAAATTAGCTAATAAAACACAAAATGCAGGCTGCAAACAAAGATCAAAAAACCACAAAACTGCCCCAAGTTAGGCAGGCATTCTTAGGAGTTGGAAAAGAAAATTATTCTGTGACAAGCTTAGGGATTCAAGACTTAGAATATTAAGTGAAATCTTTTATTTTTCCCATAACTGCAAGGTGAATGAACCTTTTGTTTACAATCTATAATCTTTAAAATATTTTTTATATTAGGGAATGTAAATATTCAACTTAATTATGTGGTGCACACTGAATGCTTTGTGCCTTATCTGTAATACCATGGCTCTGCACACATATGCTGCCTTCTGTTATTTGCTATTGTCTTAACTCCAAATTTGTTGTCAGGGAAAATATCTTCCTTTTCCATCCTTCTGTTTGCTGTAACCTGGAACTCACTTCTCAGCTCGTGCCTGTTTGAAGCACAAAGATACAATTGTGCTGTATGGTTTGACATCCAATGTAATGTGGAAATAATCTTAACAAAGAGCTATGGAAAATGCTAGGGGTGAGATAAAAAATGCTGTATTCAGGGTTAAAGAAGATCATTTCCTGGTGGTACTTTCTCTTCTCTCTTTTCTCAGTTCTGGGCTATGGAGCCACGTGTTTTGTACTCCAGCATATGTCAAAATTGATTAATTCTGAATTCTACTGCTACTTAAACATCTTTCCAGGCATGACCACATCAGTGTAATCAGTGACAGTGATGTCAATGTAAGTGAATCCTTTTAAAACACATTTCTATTTAGTATGGATACTGTCACACAGTCAGACTATCAAATAGTCCATGAAATGGGGTGTGTGCATTGATCTCCTCCAACAGGGCATTCCAGTGCAGTAAGAATTTCCCAGTCATTTAATTTCAGGAAAGGATTCACTCCTTTGGGCTGCTCTTGCTTTCCACAGTCACAGAATCCCAGAATGGCTTGAGTTGGAAGGGACCTCAAAGCCCACCCAGTGCCACCCCAGCCCTGGCAGGGACACCTTGCAGTGTGCCAGGCTGCTCCAAGCCCCAATGGCCAAGCTGCCCTTGGACACTGCCAGGGATCCAGGGGCAGCCACAGCTTCTCTGGGCACCCTGTGCCAGGGCCTGCCCACCCTGCCAGGGAACAATTCCTGCCCAAGATCCCATCCAGCCCTGCCCTCTGGCACTGGGAAGCCATTCCCTGTCTCCTGGCCCTGCAGCCCTTGGCAATTGTCTCTCTCCAGCTTTCCTGCAGCTCCTTCAGGCACCAAAAGGCCACACTGAGGTCACCCCAAAGCTTCTCCTCTCCAGGCTGAACAATCCCACCTCTGCCAGCCTTTCCTCCCAGCACAGCTGCTCCATCCCTCTGCTCATCCTGCTGCCTCCTCTGCACTCTCTCCAGCAGCTCCCTGTCCTTGCTGTGCTGCCCAGGGCTGGGGCAGCTCTGCAGGTTGGTCTCACCTGGGCAGTGACAGTCCCTGCTCTGCCTCTGCAGAGCTCAGACTCTTCCTGCTCCAAGAATCCACACACCTTGTTCTGTTCCTGTAGAGCAGGACAATTCCATCAGCCCTGGTGACAGCTCAGAGCCTGCAGGGGCTCAGTTTTCTTTCTAGATGCTTGCATTAGCTATCCACACTTGTATGATCAGTGTTAGGAAAGGGATGTTTTCCTAAGTCAGACTGGAATGAATCTGGGGAGTCCTTCAATCTTTTTCTCCTGGAAGCATTTAAAGTATTTGCTTCACTGCCCTTGTAGAGGCTTTGATTATTAGCAGCCTCTAAGTCTTGTATCTTGTCTGTTTTAATTCCAAAAACGTGGGGGATTTTTTTTTTCTGGCTTAAATGATTTTGTGTATTCAGTAAAAGCAGTGTCCAGGTGAGGGAGAATGGCTGGGGATCAGGTGCCTTGAATTTGCTCTGATGAAACAATGAAACTAAGTGAAGAAATTGTAAATGCTGTAATGTTCATTCAAACAGAAAGAAATTGAAAAACAGCTGCACCTGGGGAAAAAGATTTGGAAAGACACCTGGATACGTTCCAAATGTGTGCTTTCCTAATAATTAGCACATCATACACCTAGTTAACGTCTCATAAATAACCATAAAGTAGTCATTTAATGAATCATTTTACTTTGTGCTGTCAGAGGTTACAAAAAAAGCAAAATACTTTGTTTATTTTAAGAACAAGGTGCGACTTCTTTCAGCATCATTTAAAAAACTGCAGTAGGAAAGCTGGTGTCACCTTATAGAGCAGTTGGGGTATTTTTAAGCTACAGAGATGAGTTCTGTGCCATCAAGTGCATCAGCTGTGTCTGCACTGCTGTTCTGTACAGTGCTGGGGGGTTTGGCACATGGCAGAGGGTGGCACTGGTGGGGCATTTTCTGACAGAAATCATCTCTTGGTTTGCAGCCTCAGACCCTGTGTGGGAATCTGTTCAGGCATGGAAACTTCTTGGGCTTCTCAGCTCTGCTCTGCTCTGCTCAGGTGGGCTGAGCTTATTTAGTGGTGACAAAAGCATCAGTGTGAGGTGGCATCCTGGGTGTGTCTCACCTTGAGGAGGGGTTACAGTCCTGCTGCCCTCTCTGGGGGAGGATAAAGCCAAGCCCAGCTGTGGGAGAGAGCTCTGGCTCATGCCAGGGAGCAGAGAGGCAGGATCCTGTCACCTGAGAATTCACAACTGCCAGAGTTGTGAGGCCTGATGATTTTTGTCTTTTCTTTTTTATATACCCTTTTATGTATTTTCTGTACCCTTTATATATTCCTTGTACCCTTAGCCTACATGCTTGTGATTTTTGTAGTCTGGAATTCTAGCTTAGTTTCAGGGTCCTGCAAGGCAGAAAGAGCAAACATCCACAGTAAGAAGCCGTAGAGCTCTATGCTATCAAAAACTCGAGATTTCAACCTTGGTTGAAATCTTCACTCTGGAATACACTTTGTAAACTGGTCTCTACCCTAATTTGGGGGATGTTTCTTTAAAATAAAGGGACATTATTTCATTTATTAAGCTTCTTATTGGGGGATTCTAGACAGATATTCTAATTTGCAAGGTCCATAAAATTGTACATGCATTATATGATGTGTGCATCTCAGAGTATTCCACCTTAAAAAAACTGTGCAACTAAGATGCTATGAAAATACTGAAATGAAACCCTTTTACCCCTTTGACTGTGTCTGCCTCATAATTCTAAGACCAGCTGAAGGGCAAGAGTAGGATGGATGCTCCACGCTAGGGGGTGAGAGGGAACCCCACACTGAAAGAATCCCCTCCTTCCTGAGGAAAAGAAACCCCACATCTCTCTTTGGGAAGCCAGACTTTGTTATTTTGAGGATTCTGCTCCCAGGGAGGGTTGATTCCCTCAGCAGAAAGGGATAGGGCCTTAGTGGCAGGAGGGTTGCAGAAAAGCTGGTCAATATTCAAGATATCCTCCAAGCTCAAAACAGCCTAGCCAAAGAACAGGAGAGCCAGCCAGGAGGCCTGCAGGGATGAACACCCTGCTCCTGGCAAAACTCACACATGAAAAGGGAACATATGGAAGGGAGAAGCAAAAACAAGCACTCCTGGGAGGAATACAGAGAGGCTGAGCATGCAGGGATGAGGCTAGGAAAGCCAAAGCCCACTTGGAGTCAAACCTGGTGAGAATTGTCAAAGGCCACAAGAAGAGCTTTCATAAATACATCAGGAGGCAAAGGAATAGGAGGGAAAACATGAGCCTGAGCTGCTGAGGTGGTGCAGAGGCCCTGGGGGCACAGGGTGTGGAGAAGGCTGAGGCACCAACCATCTCCTCCACCTCAGGATTTACTGGCCAAGGCCCCAGAAATCCAAGGAAGTCTTTCCTGTGGTGGAACAGGACCAAGGCAGGGAACACAAACTGGGCACACAGAAGCCCGTGGGCCCGATGGGTTCATGCACAGAGCTGCTGCCTGATGTCCCTGTGAGGCCATTTGCCATCACCTCGGAGTGCCCATGGAGCTTGGGAGAGCTGCCTGAGGTCTGAGCAAAGCAAATGCCAGTTGTGTGTTCCCAAAGGGCAGGAAGGAGGACCCAGGGAGCTATAGTCAGTCATCCTGTTCACTGTAACCATCCAAGGTGGAGCACCTGCAGTGCCTTGCGTGAAGAAATGGCATGTTTATTCTTGTTATTGTATTTTCAATGTGTAAAAAGATGCACTTCTGGAGGAATTTCTTCTATAGGAAAGAGTGTTCAAAGTCTGGCTTCTACATCCAGGAACTTTTGCATACCTTGAGAACTAAAAGTAGCCTGATTTTGAAGCCCTTGGCCTCTGATACTGTGAAGGTACCACCTATGAAAGTGCTGTCAAGAACTGGAAACTCAGTTTGCAGAGAAATCAAGCACTTCTTTACAAATCCAGGCGATATTAAGACTTAAAACTTTTAGGTAGTAACTGCTTTGTTCTATTGCTCTGCTGTATTTGCGCAGGCTAAAAGCCCTAAATTATGCATAACTTAAATTTATTGTTGGAATTAACAATTACATTCCCAGAAAAATATCAAAGTTGCCAGTCAGCTTTGCAAATCCTTTATTTTTTCCCTTCCTTCATGAAGAGGGGAAACTTACCACTGATGCAGCCAACCAGAAGGAAAAAAAAAAGTAGAAATTTAGGCAAAATATTATATTCTCTTTTTCTTCTATTCAGAATTGATGATAATGTTTGTGATTACTCTGTCACACAAAATACGAATAATTAAATACAACAAAGGCCTCTGTCTTTAAAATTAATTAAAAAATAGTTAAATGGAGCACATCACTAAGGAGCTTTCCTTGTTTGCCTAAAGTTAGGTAAATATACTCAGTGTTGTAGGATCCAGGTATAAAAACACTGGGAAGAGAGGCAAAAAGAGAAAGTTTGGAAGGTGAGTCTGCATTTGTACTCTGGGCTGGCTGCAAGTTAGGGTGGCTATTAGAGGTGTGAGTGGTGACCTGTGTAAATCAGATTTTGGAGGTAATTTATGTTCACTGAACTCTCTTACGTGAGGCTGATCCCATTTTTATCTTCTGGTTTTGGACTCTTCAGTACCTCTGTAGGTTTCCTTTTTTCTCTATTACACAAACAAGTGAAGACACTTTTTCATGTCCTAATACTTTATTGTAACCCAAGGCTTGGGTTTAAATGCTGAACGTAGAAATTGTGTTTCTTATTTAAAGACAGATAAAAATAGATGGAATTGTGAAGTGATTTGGCTGCTACCATGAAACTCGGTGGGTTTGCTGGGCCCATGGAGTAGGGGGAAAAAACAACCAACACATAAAAATCTGTTGAAGAAACTTTTGAATAAATAAACTGAAAAGCATCCTTAGAGAGCCTTTGACATCCATCAGCCTTCTGTACGTGGTAAGTACCAACAAATGTCTGTGGAAAGAAAAACTCAGAATTATCTAATGTGATGAGTACAGGGAAGGTATTTTTGGATTTCTTAATGTAGCTTTCCATTCTGCAATGCATCATTAGGTGTTATCAACAGCAAGGAAAACTGCCAATCATCTTAACAACTAACTACTTTTAAAAAGCCATCTAGTGACTTTAATTATGATTAAGTATTTATGAAATTAAGTAACGCCGAATACACAAATTCCATCTGGTAATGATCAAGGTGTTTATTTTCTCCATATTGTTAGGCTTTGCTTTGGCAGAGTGCTTGGAGCAAATACACACTTCTGAAGTCAGGAGAAGCCTCTTACGTAACCAACATATTTTAATTACCTTGAAAAACGAACCCCCAAAGACCTCCAAGCCCCCTCTGTTTCTCCAGTACACAACTGTACTCTTTTCCTCCTATTTTTACTCAATGTTCTTTCTGTAATTTACCTTCTCTCAAAATTCCTCGCTGTGAGGATGTTTGAGAAGGCAGTTGCTTTCCCATCCTACTTCAACTCATCTAAGACTTTTACCCCAAGAGTATTAAGTAATTATTCCTTTCATTTTATTTTTCAATTAACAGAAAATAAAACCAAATAATTAACTTAAATGGAGAGACTTTGGGTAGATAAGACTGGGAGTGCTGCAAGAATTTTCCTGTCAGTGCTAGCTGAGGTTTTTATTCATTTGCAAACTGCTAGGATACCTTCTGAGTAGGCATTTCTAAATCAAAATATTGCAGCAATTTGGAAAATTTGAGGGTCTGGTCAGGACTAGATAAATATTGCCCAAACCTGTAGGTACTAGATGAATGGAGGTGGAGAATAGCCGAAAAACCTGTGTGACTGAAAATACCCTGTTAGGTCCCTGAGGAACTGAGAGACTTAACTACTGACTAGCTTTGTAATCAATGAGAGTAATCAACTGTTAACATGTCTTGCAGCTAAGAGCTCAGGAACATTTGTTAGGTACTGAAGTATCTTTGCAAATCTGGCTCTCCATCCTTCTGGCATATGGAATCCTCCTCCTCTCCCCGATTGTGCTGTTGCTTTTGGCAGCACTGGCGGTACTGCCCTTTTTACTATTATCCCTCTTCCCCGAGCACAAACTCCTGTGAATGTGCTGTACCCTTGTGCTCCCTGCCAGCAGAAGCAGATCCACAGGGCTTGGAGCTCTTCCATCTCTTGTCTGGACCCACTGCTTCTCACTCTCTGTTTTCTCTCTCCTCCCCTGCACACTTCCACTTTCCCTTGGGCACCATTTCTGTGTTTGGAAGCACTTGACTACTCTTAATTGTTGTTGGACTTTTCTTGCTTGGCTCTGAAGATTCTGTTCTAACTCTGGGAGGATGGGAGCAAAAAACTTAATCAATGGTGCTTCTAATCCTTACCTAAACTTTTTTATTTGGTTCACTGCCCATACATACAGAAGGAAAACACCCCACTAGTCTTCATTCTGTTCTAAGAAATTCCTTGACCTGACTTAGCCAACAGAGGTTTTAGGTGTTGGAATTTTATATAGCTAGTGAGCAATCTAACATAAAATTTCCTTAGGCCTCACCCTGACAGACCAAATCAGAAAACTAAAATGAACTCAATTTATACATTTAATATTCCAAATTTTGTAGGCTATTCCACAGTTAGGCAACATGCCTTTGTGCAGTTATCTGTGTTTTCATTTTCAGAAGACCCTTCAATATATATTTATAAGGAAATAAGATTTATGTTAACACATTTTTGTCCTTGTGTTATTTGCTGGGCACTTTGCCACCCTCTCAATATATTTTTTTTTCTTTCAGATTGACTCTAATGTTTGAGTTAACCCTGCATTTTGCTAGAATTACCCTGATGTTTGAAACTTTTATTTGAGGAACTCTCCCAAAAGGGAGCATATGCCAAATTGTGTGTTGGTAATTAAAACCATACATTTCCATCATTCAGTAACCAGACAAGTCTAGTGTGCTTATTTCCTTGCACTTGCCAGGCAAGAGAGCTTATATTATCTCATTAAAACATCCAACTTCAGTGGCAGTAACAAACTAAACTCAAAAGAGCACCAAGTGCTGCTTGTTTGCAATGAATAGCAGCTAAAGAACTGAGTAATATACATATTTGTGTTTTCAAGTAAATAACCCAAGATGCACAGCTTAATAGAGTGATTTTACAACAAGTCTTGGCTCTGAAACAAATGGACAAGAGAAATAGAAGGCAGATTTTAAATGTTATTTGTCCCTCTGTAAATTATGCATTTGTATTTTAAATGACTTTGCTCTTTAAATAATTAAATAAACAGTAGGTTAAAGCCACTCATTTATGTGTCATAAGACTGCTCGGTGTTAAATGAGATTAAGCGAGTCTTTCATTTTTGGTTAATAGTTGAATTATTAATTGTGCTTGTATGTCTCTATAGGGATTATTTGGAGAACAGAATTTAGACTATGTTATCCTTAGGAATACAGAGTGTCTGTTTTTAATTCACTGCTGAATTATCCCTACTGGGGTCTGAGGAAAAGGCTGATGGCCACCAGCCAACAGCAATTGCCACAAGTCAAAAGAGCTGCAAGCAGCAGGTCACATTTAAAAAGTACAGAATGCTAAAGCTCAATTCTTTAAATCAAAAAACCTAGTGTGGATGATCAAATAAGCAGTTGAGAGTATTTGATTGGGAGCACATGGAAACCATCTGTTCCTCTTAAGGCAAACCCCCAGTAATAAATACAGGCACTTGTGTTGTTAGCTGGCTGCATTGAGTTGGGACACTAGGGTGCCATTCTCTGGCAATTTATAAAAACCATTTCTGATTATTTGTGGGGAAAATCATGTATATATGTACATGAAAAATGCCCAACAAAAGTGTGAAGGGTTTTACCAGGTCATTTTTCAGTACAAATGAATGTTGTGTAAGTATAGATGATTTCTGCTTTTTAAATTTTTTTGCTTGTTGGGCTCTCCATTCCAGATAGATTTCCACTGGAGAGTTCTGAACAATGTTATTTTACATATGCTGTTGTTGAATGGTCAAAAAATGTCTTACTTTTATTTTATAATTTTATAAAAGGTCTTTGGTGTTTTGAAAGTGAAGCAGAAATTTCTCTCTGGTTTGACAGCAAAATGTTTTAACTGTTGTCATAATTAATCCATTGTTGCTTGTTATAGGAGAGGTTTATAATAGCTGAATTCATTCCCACTTACTGGGATAATTAAACAAAAGCAAGTGCACAGGGAGCTTGTCCTGCAGCCACTTCTGTAAGCTGGAGTGCATATTTCCTGCATTTCAGCCCCATGGCAACCTGTCTACAGAAACAGGAGTATATTTGGTGCCTATTCTGAAATTTTATGGGAAGTTTCTTCCCAATAGATGGGACTTGTGTTTGTGGAATGATTGCTGTGAGCAAATGCAGTGATCAGGCACACGGAACTGCACAGAAATGCTGTAGAGGGCTGATTTTTCCTAAGTGTACATCTCTAGTATTACCTAAATATCAGATCTTGTTGGCAGTAGAATCACAGAATGTTCTGAGCTGGAAGGGACCCAGAAGAATCACTGAGTCCAGGCCCAGGTGGGGACCAAAGCCACAGCCTTGGTGCTATCCATGCTCTAGTGCTGTACAAAATAAAGGAATGTGCTCCTTACCTCCAACATCCTTCTGTCTGCCCAATTAATTTAAAAATATTAATTTGCACAGACAGAAGGTGTTAGTGGGAGCTCTGTGAATATCCAGGCTTGACTGATACAGAGTAAAACTGTTACAGATTTACACTACCTGTAAATCCATCTCAGGTGTGAATTTACTTGTTCAATTCTTCCTAAATTCAGTATCCGGTCTTTTGGTCAGTAACTCTGTGTGCCAGACAGGAGTTTTGGAGCTCTGCTGAGTTTCCTGATGCCCAGGAACCTGGGATAAAAAGCTGCTGGATACACAGCAAGTGTAATAAATCTTGAGGCAGCCCTGAAGTCAGGTTTGATAGCTCTGTGCTGCCCAGTGCCTGTGCCTAAATTAATATCCACTAGTCCTGTTGTGGATGGAGTTTAATTGATGTCAGTCACTTCAGAACCTGGAGAACAGTTTAGATGCATCACAGAAGCAGAGAATTGAAACTGCAGGAAGTCTTTAGGTCAAGAAAAGGCACAAGAATGTCAGTACCTTTCTAAATCATCTGTTTCTTTAGAAGGTTTTTGTGCTTGTGGAAGCAAAGTACGGGAGAATGCTCAGTGAAGGAGGCTGGTATGAAACCTCAAGCCCCACCTAAACAGCCTCCAGAAATGCTGTCCAAAGCAAACCTTAAAGGGACAATTTTAGCATCAGGAGCTGGTGGAGGAGAGGGTTGGAGAGATGATTGAAGATGCCATGTCTCACCGTTTGTGTCCTGCTCTGAGAGGTGAGCCTAGTTTTAAAAGTGACAGTGAATGTGTCCCAGAAGTCACAAGCTCCTTCACTTGTCTTTGGAACAGGAGCAGCTGCAAGTCTTCGAGCTGGCTGAGTGATAGAATCATAGTCTGATACCTGTGCAAGGGAGAGATTAAAGGAATCAGGCAAAGAAGACATTAAAGATGCTCTGAATATATATGCTATAAACTACTTGCCTTATTTTGAAAATTAGAACATCTAAATTTGTATAAGAAACCTGGGAAATTATTAAATAATTTGCATAAATATGGAACTCCATCTTTATACATTAAAAATCAGAAGAAGATGTTCCACCTCACTTCTTCCCCCCCCCCCCCCCCCCAAATTTTCCTTGGTATCCAAGGCTTTGGCTGTGTTTAAAGGATTTAGACTGAGGAAAATTGGTAGGATGATATAATGTCCTTTATGTCTTCTGCTTGTGGCTAGTAAAGGTTCAAGTTTTTGGAATTCAGTAAACTGCTTGGTGATGGTAGGTAAATCTCTGTTGCAGCAAAATGGAGCATATTTCTTGCTTTTTGTGAGTGTAACGTGTCCTCTGTGCATCTGGAGAAAGGCTAGGCTGAAGTTCAAACCAAGCAGTATATTAAAAATGTAAGTCAAAAGTCAAAAAGCACATTCATAGCCTTCTTTTCTGGGAGTTTTGTATGAAAACCTGTTTTGTTTTTCTCACTGTGGTGTTCACTCATTTTTCTCCACCTTTGCAGCTGTGAAGTTGCACCAAGGGGGAGACCTCATGTAAACCTCTGTTCTTTGAACTAAAAAAATCTTCACTAAATAAGAATGGCTCTAAAACAGCTTAAAGGCAAGCAACATTGTGTACTTGATGGGAATGAAAATCACTTTTTAAGCATCCTTTAGGTAGTCCTTCAGAGTGTTCTTGCAAAAGTCAAAGTAACTGAAGATCTGAAATTTCAAATGCAGGTGCTGTTGTGTATTTTGAATGATGATCTTTCAATAACACAGTGTTTTACTTCAATATATTTCAAATATCTTTGTTCAGTTACATAAAATTATGAATCCATTAATTACAAGTACAGATGGGCAAACCAAACCACTTAATGCTGATGGCTCTAGAAATAATGCACAACATAAGCACTTCTTTGAAATTTATGTAGAGGTGGTAGCACACTGCACAATTTTTTTGGTACCAACAGTTAGGTAACTAATTACAGTGTACTGTATTTGTGCTGTCACTAAATAGGTTCACAGTGTGTAG
The DNA here is from genome assembly GCA_024500445.1 of Entomyzon cyanotis. Taxonomy (NCBI): domain Eukaryota; kingdom Metazoa; phylum Chordata; class Aves; order Passeriformes; family Meliphagidae; genus Entomyzon; species Entomyzon cyanotis. Next base: position 16,863,486 of record JAKEPQ010000743.1, on the reverse strand, counting down.
CCACATCAGTTCTGTTCTTGAATTTGGCAACTTCAATTATTGCTGATAAAAGCTGACTTGTTCAGAAACTTTAAACTATGGGAAGTATGCTATTAAATTCTCCAGGGATCCTGTTTTCATTTAAACTGGGTTCTTTAGTATCAAAAACTTGAGTTTTCAGTGAACAGCTGAATGCAAAATGTCAATTATTAGGCAGAGCTCAAACCTTAGAATGTGGAGTGCCCTTCTGGCTTCTGTGGGAACTGTTTTATTTCACAATAAAAATGCTGCAAGCTTCCCTAAAGGCATTTAAACATTTTAAGATAAATTTTCTCCTTTACATGAGTGAGCAAGGTACAAATTTGACTTTTTGTGAGGTGCATGAGTGTAATGTGCTCTTACAATGTCCATTAAAATAAGGTAGAGAAGACAGCCTAGTTGTGTGTTACTGACAGGCTTTTAAAACGAAACTCTGCATTGGTGCTAGATGGGGAAAATAATTACATCCTGTAGAGTGAATCACAAGGAAGGATCTAATTCTGGAGCAGTGGGTCAGACTGAAATCCCATGAAACTCGTTGCCTGCAAGAAACAAATTATATTAATGCCAAGGAAACAGCAATTAGTGCATACCCAGAGCAGAAGAGGTGCTAGAGATCAACAGGTAATCCTCTTATCAAAGAGTTTGTAAAGAGACCTGATAACACAGTGAAAGAAATAATCTATCCAGGAGTGAGTAATAAGATAGTAAAATGCTGTATTTTTTTCTAGAACTATTTTGTTTGTCAGGGAAAAGGAATAAAATTTGCTGTGTGAAGGATAACTTAGCTAACGGGAAATAGGGGTAGAACGAAAGGGATAAGAGAGGACAAGAGGAAGGGTAAAATAAAGACCAAGGGGTTGTGAAGACAGCAGGAGGGGAATTTGGGGCTAATGACAGAATTCCACGGGGGAGGGAGATAGAGAGCTGGCTGATAGCCTCGCAGAGGCAGCTGCTGTGTGAAGCAGCAGGAGCAGCACGGATTCGGGCTAGGTTAATGAATATGTCAGAAATGAACACAAGAAGAGAAAATTTCCCCTTTCTCCTCTGCGGTACTTGGGTGGTGCTGGTGCACCTTGCGAAGCATCTTACACCATGTTTTGTGTTTCAGGCCATTTCACCAGCTTAATCTCCTGATAAGCTTTCGAACATCTGTTCTGAACCTGACATTTATTTTCTTTTCCGTGCTCTCCTTGAGGCAAAATTCTTTTCTCTGCTCCCCACTGCAGCTCTCTTATCTAACTGCAGATCTTTTAGGAGTTTGCATCCATTGACAGGAAGTTTTGCATACCAGTCAAGCACAGAATGTATTTAACGATTCTTCACTTTCTCACTTCAAATGTTACAGGAAAGAGAATTAAGGAGGTTCTTGAGGACTTTTTTCTGTTGTTGTTGCTATTCTAGTTTTTTTTTTCCTTCACAACCTTTTCAACAACTTAAACCGTTGATTTTGGAGAAATTAATGACCAGATATTGACAAGTAACATGCTTTACAAGTGTCACTTGTGGCTGTGTGCACTTTATCGAATCCATAATCTAGCAAGCATGTGATTAGAAAGTCAAATGCTGTACATAATTCTGAATTTCAATTTTTCTGTTGCTCCCGGGGAGTTAGCACATTTCTTTGTAAAGGGAACCACTTTTAGAGGACTGCGGATTTTTGTTGTCAATCAGTAGGAAATTCATTAGTAATTTTTGTGGTGACTGAAGTATCCCACATACATATTTTTTTACAGCATGTTTTATTCTCTTAGGTGTTTACAGGAGCTGCATGTTCTTCAGTGTGTTCTTCACCACAATCCTAAACAAATTTAAAGGTGGTTCCTTTGAACAGCACAATTATCTGAAAGATGGGGAGTGTGTATGGTGTTGATTTGTTTGTTTTGCTGCGGTTTGTTTGTTGTTTGTTTGGGGGTTTGATGGGTGTTCTTTAAGTGAAAAGAAGATTCCTCAATTGCAGCTACTGATAGGGTGGAGGTATTCTCTAGGATAAACAGGCATTCCTTAGGGATTCCCAAGGAAAGTGGTTTATGAGAGAGCAGAACAAAGAAACTGTCAAGATTGACAAATAATGAGTACATATCTGCAGGATGAAAACACTTTGTTTTTAAAGGAAGTGTACATTAAAATACCAGTGCAGAGCTCTGTTAAAAGATTTGATAGAAATTTATGGAACAGTTTGAATTTTTGAATTTTCAAACAGTTTGAAAGTTTGAATTTTTAAAGGATAAGTTTTATACATAGCTAGGAAATACTCAGGACACGTGGCATTAGTAGTAATTAATAAAATTTCAACTCAAACTCTCCATTTATGATTTTTGGTAAAGTCATTATGACATAAGCATGGCGAGTAGGAAAAAAAAAAAGGCATCCATGTCTTGAGGAACATATTTCTGGTTTTAAATTAATAGGTAAATAGGTTGCATAAAATGTAAAACCAGGTACAAAACATGGAATACTAGTGATACCAATTAGAAATTGAAACAAGAATCAATAAAAGTTAATAAAGAAATGAAGTAAGAATCAATAGAATAATACTTTTCAAAGTATCTTTAGCATCAGGAAGGTTTTCCCTGTCAATGGTGCATCCTAAACAGAGAAAAGTAGTGTATAATGCAAATTGAGAAAAACCAAGCTGTTGAATCTGTTCATAAAGGCTCCTCCACTTAAATTCAAGATAATGTTTTTCTCAGTTGTGTCCAGCCTCAAATTGAGCTCTCATTAGGCCTTTTAATAAAACAATATGGTTTTAAAACCACACTAAGATATTAAAACTTGTTATATTTACCGCTGGCTTCTCCTATTGCTTCAATGCTTTTAATTCACTAAATGATCTTTTGTCATGTACCAAGTCCACTGCATTCTGCATGGCCAGGGTGGGTGGAGAGACCTCTGGCCATTCTCTGAACACAGAAGGACATCAGAACAAGAAGCTCTTATTCTGTGGTGAGATGACACTCCTGGAGCAGTGTGAGATGCTGCAGACCAGAAATGCCATGGCCGTGTTAGCTAAGACTTGCTGTTGTCATAGACTGAATTAATTTGGGGCTGGGAATCAGTTTGTTTCCTTTAAAGCAACATTTCAGTCACAGAGGCATTTCCAACTTATAAAAGTCTATAAAAGTGTTTTCAGGGAGCTCGTGATCCTCTGATCAAAAGGCCTCCATCAGAGCTACAGCTCTTTAGGCACTCAGGACTCTTTTTTTGGGCACTCTTGTAATTTAAACACAGCTCAAAAGATGATATTTTATCTCAAACGTTGCAAGGAAGTCATAATTCATGGCAGAGATCTACAGTTGGATTTCCATGGTCAAATGCCTTTGGAACACTAACCTATTGCCAGAATCTCAGCTGATGCCAACCTCAGTGTCCGTGGCAGTGTGAATGATGGGATTGGAGCGCCAGGAGCTGTGGATTCTTTCACTCCCAAGGTCAATTATATTCAAGGAGAGTGTTCTCCTGTGGATTTTCCAGTGTGGTCATTGCTCCTGGGATGGCTGTAGACACGGTAGGATAGGATTTGGTGAGTATTTGGAGAATGCTGGGTGAACCCATCATTTTTCTAGATAGTTCTGCTCTATGTCCTTTTAGCTTGAACACAGCATGCAGAAAGCATCTAATTTTTAATTGGATTTTTACTTTATTTTTTAAAAATTAATTAAAATAGCTGTAACATGATGTTAAATGGAAGTGTAGCTCTCTCTTTTTGTTCCTGTTCCTCAGAAAAAAATAGCAAAGGCTTAATTAACAAACTTCTGATAACTGCAATTAGAAGAGTACTCACCAAACTTAACAGGACAGTGAAGAGAAAAAAAAATATCTTTACATGCTCTAATTTTGGGGTGTTGTTTTGTCATGGTTTCATGTGTTTTGGCTGTCATTTATTGCAGTATTAGAAGGTTAGAAAGGCATGGATGAACTCATATTGTCCAGGATACAAAAAGGTAGCTCATGGTTTAAGCAGGATTTTGAGAACTTTAGTTCATCTGTGAATTTAGTGAGTTTGAAACTTTGGTGCTAGTTTGAGAAATGGTTTAATAAAAATGTCTGCATCTAATCAATTAGTCATATGTGTCTGTCCTGGTTAGAAACTAAAATTGTGATACAGGATGCAGCCTAAAGTCACCTGTGGAAGGAAGACCTCTTTACTAAAGTGCACTCTGATAGTGATTTCCTTCAGGATTTCTAAGGAGATAATGAGAATTGTCATACACTGTATCTTGTTCCTAACACCTGAAGCTGCAGAATTTTCACTAAGTGTTTCCAGCAAAAAGGATTAGAAACGTTGGAGGCACAGAGTGATCCTTCCCCTCTTCATTCTTTGAGTTTCTGGCAGACAATGGCACAGGCTTATTGAGTTGGAAATGCCTTGAAAAGCATTCATTGCATTTGATTGTGACTAGTGAAGAATCTTCCAGGAATTATAGGTCAGACTTTTAAAAAATATTTTTATATTCCACCACATCTTGTGGCAATGAATTTCACAATGCAACTATGTATTGTGTTTGTGTTTAAAAATTACTTTAAGCATTGGTTTCTTTTTTGACTTCTTATATGTTACCTAATAATTACATTGATCATTTCTCAGTTCTCGTACTGTGAGAAAATGTATTATTGCCCATTTATTTCTCTCAATATTTCTCAAGATTTTATAGATCTCTGTAGTATCCTAATGCCTCTCTCTCACACTGTTCTAGCCAGTCCTGTGGTGTTGTCTTCCCTAATCTTCTTATTCCCCTTCTCTGTGCTCTGTGACCAGAATGAGTGAGATGCCATGGATTTAAATCAAGGAGAATTCCTGAATAGAATGTGATATTATATGGGTTATATATTTTATTTTTCAGAGAGCTGGCCACAGTGAGATAAAGACCTCTTTTCTGAACTCTTTTGGTTTGGTTCAGTGCCCATCTCTGAATGACTCTTTTTCTTTAGTGTGAATTGCTTTGGATTTAACATTTATCCCTGAGTTGGTCAGGATACAAAAAGTTCTTCCTGCAAATCTTAGTCCAGTTAATGTGAAAAAGTGTGTGTTGAGTATGTAATGCAAGAATAATCTCTGTGGCAGCAGTAATTGGTGCTGGATTATTTTATTCTCTCCAACTCAAATGTATGAAGTAAGCAGAGTGCTGGAAAGTCAAGTAAGAGAAAATAGAAGTCCTACCATGCCTGCCAGAGCTGTGAATGATCTACCTGTCAGCACATAGTCTGCTCATGAAGATGAACATGTGCTCTCCTGCCATGATTTACATGGCTTGGTATGTTTGGAACATTATTTGCCTCAGTGAAGATGTCATTTTTCCTGCTTTTCCTAGATTTGTGTAGACAGATGACTTCATGGCTAGAATTCTTTGTCTCTGGGCAGAATTGCTGCAATGCTTTACTGTCCCTGTGGCTTATTATGGAGTGCCTGCTGTGCCAACACTTATCAGCAGTGCTGTACAGGCTGCACTTCACATGCACAGCCATGGCAAAAACCCTACAGGAGGAATGGTTGGATGGCTTCAGGGGGAGATGCTTTTGCTGTTGGGCTTATTTAAAATGGGGAAAATCTGAATTAGTCCAGAGGAAGCAGCAGGATGAGCAGAGGGATGGAGCAGCTGTGCTGGGAGGAAAGGCTGGCAGAGCTGGGATTGTCCAGCCTGGAGAGGAGAAGCTTTGGGGTGACCTCAGTGTGGCCTTTTGGTGCCTGAAGGAGCTGCAGGAAAGCTGGAGAGAGACAATTGCCAAGGGCTGCAGGGCCAGGAGACAGGGAATGGCTTCCCAGTGCCAGAGGGCAGGGCTGGATGGGATCTTGGGCAGGAATTGTTCCCTGGCAGGGTGGGCAGGCCCTGGCACAGGGTGCCCAGAGAAGCTGTGGCTGCCCCTGGATCCCTGGCAGTGTCCAAGGGCAGCTTGGCCATTGGGGCTTGGAGCAGCCTGGCACAGTGCAAGGTGTCCCTGCCAGGGCTGGGGTGGAACAAGATGATCTTTAATGTCCCTTCCACCCCATTCCATGACTCTCTGAACAAAGACACCTTTGTTCTGAAGAGTGCACTAGTGTTCACTTCCTCTAAGCAAGTGCCTGAAGCTCTCCTTGAGAGATGAGATTACCAAAATTCACACATTTCGTTAGTGGGTGATCTAAAAGAGTTTCATTTTGTGCTGCCTCTTTATCTTGAACTTCTCTCAATATTTTTGGAACGTCTTACTTCAAGAATTAAGAAGCATAAAATATCTGCCGTTATTTTATTTAGCGTTTGCTTTTTCCTGGAGAGAAAGTATAGTTTTCTAACCAACCAAGTATGTTGGTGCTTGCAACTGAATGCAATAGTAAATACTAAAGTTGAGCTAGAGGCCTTTTACTTTAAAGTGCAACTCTACCTTTTCTTCTTTGACTCTGCTTTATGAGTTGTTTCCTGATGGTTAAAATGGAAGTTGTCATCAGAAATCTGCACTGTGTGCTCCGCACTCCCTTGTGAACTTTGTCAGCTTGGAAAAGAGGTGGGCTATGATTTAAAATAGTTTGTGATCATTTTGATAGGAATTGCCCGTAACTTCCTTTTCTTTTTCTATACTGACGTTACTCTCACAAGCTACCATGATAAAATAAGCAGATCTTGAATTACAGGGTTGGAATTGTTGTGGTTTCCAAAACATATATTCATACTTCAAAAGAATTTTCCTTGTATCTGAGAAGTGTGCTTTGCTTGCACATACCTCTATCCAAAAGGTTTTTAAACAAGTGATTAATGTCACTGTGGTTGGCTAAACATGCCCTTTGTCCCCTTTTTATGTATTTTTACATAACCAGGGGTGTGCAGGTTCTTAAAACTGAACTGATGCTTACATGCCAGGTTTGACTGAGAGCACAATAAACTTCCAGAAGACTCCTGTTCCCTTTACAAAGAGAGATGGTTATTTGCCATGGCACAGCTTTGCAATTTTTAAACAAAATGGGTAATATTTATTTCTTATTATTAAATTATTCATGATATATTCTTGTTACCGACATTAACATTTATTTTTCTTTTATTTCTCACCTCTCTTGTCTACTGCTGCTTACAAGTGTAACCCATTCAAAAGACCCTTCCCTTTAATTAAATTCCTTGGGCAGAATAGGTATCAAAAGAATGAAGACATTCCCAGCTCACTCCTGTTCAGCAGGTGACACTGTTTGTGTCCCAGAGGGAAATGGGCACAAAAGAGGAAATAATTGGCAGCTGTCAGCTGTGTGTCTGTTCCAAAGTCAAGGCCAGCCTAGAAGGAGTGTTTGTTCTCTGGTGAGGAGGGTTAATGGCACCTGGGCACAGGGACAGGGGCAGGTGCCTCACCAAGGCACAGCTCAGCACCCAAAGTTGGCAAAATACGGGGAAAAACAAACTCTGACAGACTTAAATAGGATAATGATGGACTGACACAGATTTCCTGTGGGATAGCTCTGTAAATACTCACCAAACAGCCTGGATAATTTTTTGTTCAGTTTGCTGGTAATGTTCTGCCTCTCCTCAGTCTCTGAGGGAGTTTAGCCACCACAGAAAGGGAGGCAAAGGCACTTAGATGGCTAACTTATAAAGGTTTTTTCATTACCTGTGCTGGGGGATTAGTCAGTCCTCTGTTACCATTGCTGACCTTTGAGTCTGATCCAATTTGCAATGAAGACATTGGAATAATCTGGGGGCATTTTTGAATGAGAGAGCTATAGCCACAGAATTACAGCATTATAGAATCTTTCAGGTCAGAAAAGACCTTTCAGATCAAGTGCAGCCATTAACCCAGCACTGCTAGGCTCACCACCAAACCATGGCCCTGTGTGCCACATCTCTATGGCTTTCAAATACCTCTAGGGATAGGAAAGTAGTATTTAAAAAAATATTAGTGAAATAGGCTTTTTTCCATATAATATTAGGCTTCTGATCTGCCAGTGGCAGATTGTTATAAATGCAATAGCAAGCATTGAACAGGATATTTAACAAATGAAAGAAGATACTTTTTAATAAAGTGCATTTTTATTTAAATTTTTTTGTAGCAAGAAATGTGTTTTTATGAATGGGTGTAATGTTTGTTTATATCCTCTCTCAAATGCAGTGCACCTGTATTTTGTGTTTATCATGGACTACATGCAGCATAAGAAAGATTAAAGTAATTCCTGTTCATGTACAAGTGTTTTTATTATTAAGATTCCAAATAACTGGGGTTTTTTTGTTTTTTCTTTCTTTCTTTTTTTTTTGGTTGGGTTTTTTTTGTCAAAATATATTCAGTTTGGTTGTAAAAACACAGAATGATTTACTTGAAAGGCCTCTCTGTATCACTTGCTCTTGCCCCTGTGCAGTGGTTCCTTTCCAAGCAGATTGCTCAGGGTCTGTGCATTGGGCAGCTCTGTGTGGCTTCTGGAACGTTCCACAGGCTGTAGGGAATGTTCTCCCAATGCCATTGACAAACTCTCTGGGCACCCTTAGGTCATATGGGCTTTGATAGGTGCAGGATGTTTGCTCAAGCAGTTTGTGCTTTAACCTCCCTCTATTGAAACGCTTCCTGCCAGGCCCTGCTGCTGTCACACCCCTTTGCACTTTAGGACTCTCAGACTGTGATGCTCCAAGCAGATCCCTGAACAGCCTAAAATCTGCTTTCTCGGAGCCCAGGGCTCTGATTCAGCTGGTCTTTTCTCTGTTCCCTTCTCTCAGGAGCTTTGTGTGGCCTTTGCAGCCAAGGCTGTCATCCACCTCCCCATCCTCAAAGAGTTTTCCTATTCATGAGGTAGGAGGTCCAACTGTGATTGGGGAACAAAGCTCCCTCCTGGTTAACCTGCTGATCACACCTCTGAGGCTTCCATCAGCAGGTTTTCCATCACTTTTAAACTTCAGAGTAAATGAAGACCAGTGGGGTTAGGGGAGAGAAAAGAACCCAAACACTGTGGGTTTTTTGTAGCCTGTTTTTAATGCTTCTGGTCTTGGAGTCTCTCTGACATTTTCCACATGTCTCTTTGTTTTGTCACTTGGCTGTAAATAACACAATAACACACTTTCCTGGCTGCTTAGGAGGGTAATGCTCTCCTCACTTGTCTTGTACAATGGACTTATCATTGAGAGGAGCATTGCTGGCAGCCCCTTGAAGAGCTTTAAATTGAAACACCCTTTGAGCGTGGAGTGGTAATCAAAATGCTTGTGTGTTATATGGGAGAGGAGAAGCAAACGTTTTTCAATTTTATGGCACAGAGTTTTTCCCATTGTTGTGAGAGTTCCATCATTAAAGAAGCCATGTTAAATTGCCACAGAGATCCCCAAGAAGTTCTAAAAAATGTTTGCTTTGGAGAGCAGTGTTTGGATCAGTTGTAACAGTAATTGTGCTCTGTTATCACAGGTTCTCTGTGGCTTTGCTCAATGTGCTCTCCTTCATCCAGAAACATTTGATTTGAAGCTTTTTGTCCTAGGTCCTAGTGTGAAATACATTGTATGATTTTTCTCTATCATCTCAAATAACTGTGTTGTTGAGGGTCAGGTTTTCTTCTCAAGAAATACCCATTTGTTGTCTGATTTTTGAGAGCAGCACTGATGTTATATGCATTGCAGCAGTGTGCCCTGTGTGCAGTGTGTAGTTTGGTCACAAACTATAAATTCTAGTAAGTGCTGCCATTACAATATTGAGTATTTTCCCATAGGAGAAAACTGCTCTTTGTATTCCTTTGGTAAGAGTTTTCAGGAATTTATGAGGATATGACCTAGCAATGGAGGAGAACATGAAAATAAGGGTTTTAAAAAATTTCGTTACCAGATTGTTGCACTAGAAATAGGTCTTGTATTTTGTGACTTTTTCACTCGTCCAATTTTTCATATTATCTGATTGGAAGCATTTCACAGAAGTGGTTTCCATTTTTATGAGCTCATAATGAAACTACATTTTCTCTTAAATCACTCATCTGGCTCTAGATGAATACAGATGGGTTGCCAAGCACCCAACACTTCTCGAGGTCATGCATTTGGAACCACTTGCCATGTGATTTCATAATCCATGGCTTCTAGACTAGATCCCTAGGCAGGCCAACTTGCTTGGCATCTGCTCTCCAGATTTCCTGACTGTGGGGGATCCCTAATGAGCTGTGAGAGGAATTGTGGCAGGTGCAGACAGAAATTAAGTTCCACAGTCAGAGTAAAAATCTCCTGTGTTAGTCAGTGGTGAATAGCCATGGAAATGACAGATATTTTATCCATATCCATCTAGAACTGCCAAAGTTGCTTGGATGTCCCGCTCTGGTGTTAGCAGGGTTCTGTTTAGCAAGCACATTGGTACTTGGAAGTGGATATTTTGTTCTAGAAATGTCATATTTTGGCAATAAGTACACTCTCCCAAGTTTTGGCTCATTGTCCTGACTCGGTGTTATCTTTCTTGAAAATAAAATTTTCTGTGAAACTGAAATTTCATTTCTGAGCTTGCTCTCAGCACAACCAAACATACACGAGATAAAAGTGGCACTAAACTGTACAAACCTTTAAAAGCTGAGAAATACTGGCATTTGGCCCCTTCTTGCAGGGACATTATGATTACAGTTTTCTCCCACCAAGAATGGACTGACTACAAAACCTGAGCTTTCTTACTCAGCTCCTCATTGTCTCTGCCTCCCAGCTCTTTATCCTTCATAAATACCAACTAACCCTGGTTTGTTTGGGGTTTTTTTTTTTGCTTATCATCAACCTCCTCTTCTTTAACAAGTCAGCTTTTTGGCACTTTCTTTGCACCTTCAGACTGCTCCTTTTCTTTCTTTCTTTAGCTTATGATTCAGTGGTGTCAGAATGCCAGCAGAGTGCAAGGAGACAAAAGATCTCAGCTTTTTATGCCAACACCTTATTGCACCTTGTAACAGCAATTATCATGAAAAGCCTTCTCCCCTCCCAAAGAGCAGGACGGGCTTAGTGAGCCCATGGCATTGGAACATGAATTTAATATTCACTTTCCTCCAGAGACACAATGCTTGTACAGTTTGGTCAGCAAAATCCGTCAGTTTGAGCTGTGAGAGGCTTCAGTTCAGTCCCTGAGAACAGATTCTTTTGCTTGTTATTCTTTGAGCGCCTGCTTACGTGTGTGGGAAGTGTGGAAATGCTAGCAGGCTTCAAAACAAAAAAGTCTGGGAACTATTTTACATGTGCAAAATTCCTCTCTCCCACTGCCAGTCTCAGAAATGGCTGAGCAGGAGGGAAGTATCAGAAATGAGAAAGAGAAGCTCAACCAGAGAGGAAAAGAGAGACCCAGTGTAGGAAATGCCAACAGATTTGGTGAAAGTTTGAGCCAGAAAAAGCAGGATGTTGGATATACAGCAATGCAGTGTTAGTGTTCAGTGCTACCTGGAGCTCCCTAAGATCAGCACTAAATAATCCTTGGTTTTATTTTGTATGTTTAAGTGGTAGTGAAAATAAAGCTCTCTGCTATAAATTCACATCCCTTAATTTGCTCCAGGTTTTGGAACCCAGAAATGGAACAAGTGAAGTGGAATTGCTCATCTCTTTCCTTTTATCATGAGCTGGTTTGTATTGCCAGGGTTCAGAGGAGGCATAAGAGTTATATCATCTGAAAATAAATTTATTTTACTGCTTGGTTTATTTTGCTCCTTTACCTTTCAGGAGGCAATTATGTCTATTGCATAACTTCATATTTTTAAACCAGCATGTAAATTCACTATGGTGATATGTAGATTCATTTTGGAATAGATTCAAACTTTCTTATTTGTCAGATATTATTATAATATATATTAACAAGTCTAATAAACTGTGCTGAAGTGGTGTCACTGTAAAAGTATTCCCAGAGATGTCTGCATTGACGTGAAACAGTTCCCTGACTATTCTGGTTTGATCAGAGCTATGCAGCCAGCTTCACATCAGGCTCTTCCAGGCTTGATCACTCAGATTTCCATTAATTTTTCAAGCCTTTCTCTAAAATCTGCTTTATTATTTATTTAGCTGTTTCTTTGCTACAAAGAAATCCGGTGGAAAAGGAATGTCTAAGCTGCTTAACCATGGGCTGGGTCAGGTTTTTCACTGCCTCTCCCTGTCTTCTATGGAACTGCAGCTCTGCTTTGGTTTTTGGCTGCAGTGGCACATGCCAACCCACTGAGGTGAATCACAGCTAACCTGTGGATCAAATCAGGCCTGTGAATGACAAATATCTCCATAATCAGTCATGGGGATAAGTCTGAAGCTCCTTATTCTTTCCTCAGGCCTGAAAAGTTGAGAGAAAAAGCCATTCTTTAATAGCTGCTGCTTGGAGGTGTGTTTGTTGTCAGCTGCCAGGCTTTCCAATTAGCTCCTAAGGAAGACAATGCCAGGTATTTCTTTTTATGGCACAGAGCTGCTGATCAAAATCGAGTTTCCATATCAGAAACTGTATGATATCCCAGCACAGGACAGTGCTTGGATCCTGGAGAGGAATCAGCTTTGGAGTTCCTGGTCCCTCATCTCTGCAGAAGAGGACATCATGTCCTGAGGACAGTGCTGGCAGGGCTGATCTCCACAGTGTGAGAGGATTTTCAGCTTTTCACATCAAAGTTTACATCCAAACCTTCTTGCCCTGCTCATTCCTGTGCTGTTCTTGCCCGGATGTGAAAGGATGAGGGGAGACACAATAAATTCCTGGGCTGGAGGATTGCAGCACATCGTGGACCTCTGGGGGTGTGGGCAGAGCTGGGGCTGGCTGGCAGGGCAGGACACACCTGAGATGCCTCCAGAAAGCTCCAGGAGGCACAGGAAATGCAAGACCCCAAATGGCAAGGGGATGTGAGTGTTGCACGCTGGGTTAGCACAGCTCTGGCAGTGCTTTTGTTCAGTTCTCTTATTGCACAGTAAGTTCAGCTGAGGAAAAAGGAATCAATCTCTCCTGAATGACATAACAGCAGAATTCTCTGATAATCTCAAATGCAGTGAACTATTTCTTCTTCAGCAGATTTCTCCTGACCTGAGGTCTGCGTTTTCCTTGTACATTTATGATCTATAGTTGTGAACCACAATATTTCAGTTTCATTGCAATCCAATAGAGGAATTAGAAACTAACTCTCCAAGAGGCAGTCTCTGTGTTTATGGCATTACATTTTACTTATATTCCTCAGTGCAAAAATTATCATAGATTTAACTTGTTTTCCTCTACTTGAACTTGTGTTATGGAGCATATACACACTGCATCTTGAGGCATGCAATGTTTCTAGTGCATTTCACAGTAATGTTACAGATTTCAGCAAATTTATGTCATCCAGACAGTCTTTGAAGGAATTATAATTTCAGATTTACTCATCTGCTGCAGCTAGGAACCTCAGACCATTGCCAGATGGGAGATGTATTCATAAATCTTAGAGCTCTGATGCTTTGCATTGCAATATTTGAATATTTGAATCAAAAGAGGAAAGTGATAAGAAGGATGCGTGGATATTGTTTGGAATACTTTTTATACACAGAGTGCAAAGTGGAGAACCTGGCTGGGGAGATGTAGGAATATCCCAAAGTAGGTTCTGAAATAATAGGATGATGCCACTGTGAACAAGAAATTCTGGAAATGCTGGAAAGACACAGATTCCAGCCAAACCCCCACTGAGCTGCTCATTCATCCCTGCTCCTCTGCTGGGTGGGGGAAAATGGGATGAGAAAGTTTTGGGGTGAGATAAAGAGAGGGAAAATCTTTACTAATTACTGTTGCAGGCAGGAAAGACTCAACTTGGGGAAAAATATTTTAAATTCCCAATTAGGGGAATTTAAGGGGGAAGCAGAGGGGCAGGAACTGATCTCTCTCTGGACAGGGACAGCACCAGGCATGGCTGGAGCTGGGCAGGTCAGGTCAGGCTGGAGATCAGGAAAGGTTCTTCCCCCAGAGGGTGCTGGCACTGCCCAGGCTCCCTAGGGAATGGTGACATTCCCAAATCTGCCAGAGCTCCAGGAGCCTTTGGACAGCACTGTCAGGGATGCACAGGCTGGGATTGCTGGCTGTCTGTGCAGGGACAGCAGCTGAGCCATGAGCCTTGGGGGAACCTTCCAACTCAGCATCTTCTGTGATTCTGAAATAGATTTGGTTTGTAAGAAGCAAAAAGTGAATTGATAGGCACATTGGGAGAGCTCCTCATATGGAACTGTCTTGGGAACTTTCTGGTGAAATTGTGTAGACAAACTGTGTGATAATTTGATCCTGTAATTGATCCAAAGACTCTGCACCAGACCACCTGGAGAAGGAGAAGGCTGCATGCTGGATTTATGGAAGGCAGGCAGATCTGAAAGAGTGAGTTATTTTACCTTCCTGTCTCTTGTATTTCTGCCATGTGCCTGATGCAAGTTTATCTTCTGCTTACTCTGTACAGAGAGTTTTATGTGCATTTAATTCTGTGGACTATCAGTCAGGATATTTCTGCAGTGTGCATGTATTTCCCAGAAGTGCTACTATATGAAGACCTGGGAATAAGCCATTAAGATTTTGTGAGAGCTTTGTTCTTTCCTACAGGGTGTTGTAAATAACTTGCAATAATTTGGACTTAAGCAAAAAGGAATTAAGAAGTTGACTGCTGTTAATGAATACTAATGATTGCTGGAAACATGATCAATGTGAGGCACATATTATTAGTGAAGGTGCCCTTCTTAAACTTCATTAATCACCAGAATACCTAGGAAGCAACAAATAATTCCTTGCTATTTGGCAACAGCTAAAGGAAGAACCAGCTTGTAATTGGTGTTAAATTCTGCATTCCTGTGTCGTGCTGATGTGAAGCAAGATTGCTGTGAGTTTGTGCTGGGATCAGTAAAAGATGTTTAATGCCCAATTTGGGCAAAGGTGTCTGAATAAATGACTAATCCTGGTCGAGTCAACCAGGTAAAGTTATGGTCAATCCATGATTTCAAAGGAACTCTGGAAGAGCTCCCAGCTGGGCAGAGTGAGGCCATGGCTGTGTGTAGCCAATGAGACTGTAATGTCTTCTTAAAATCCCATTTCTACAAAGATCCATCCTTCTACTTTCCCCTAGTTAAACACTGTCATCATAACAAAAAACTTCTAAAGACATTTTTAATAAAATACTAAACATATTTAGCTTGCCAGTCCTCGGTAATATCCTTGGTTATTTTTCAGATTGCAAATTTTTCAATGTTTCCTTACTGTGCATCAGGTGTTCCATCCTTAACAAATTTTTATGATGACTAAGCAGAGATTGTGCCTGGAAAAGTACTTTTACTATTGAATTTATTTCCAGTGTATATTTTCAAGCTGTTACTTGATTTCTTTTCTTTGCCCATCTTATTAATGGCATTAATGATAAGGTATAAATTCATAGTGGAGGCATCAGTTGTCTTAAACCTATTTCTGCCTAGCAGTGTTTACAGTTAGCTAAGCTAGGAGTGTTTTCTTTCTTTCTAAGAATCTCCACAGAAAAAAAAATTGTGGTGATCAATTGATACAGTTCAGAATTCATCCACATGGAAATTTTTGATATCCATATTTGAGGGAACTCTTCTAGCCCAGTCAAATGACTTTTTGAGTGTCTGAGACTTGCAGTTAGCCCAGATTTGATTTTAATTTCTTGATTTACGTCATTATCTTCTGTTTCATTGCAAGAAAATACTTTTTCATGTCTTTGCCCTCCTTACTGACTTGAGGTTTCCTCTCCAGCTCTTTATTTAAGTAACAAGCAGGCCAACAGTGGCAAGAACTTCAGACCTCTTCAGCACTGTGTGCTGTAATTTTCCTGTTCAGTAATTAGTTCCTTCAGCAATTCACTCAGCAACTGCTCCTCCTAGGAAGTTGCATTAGATTCCATTGATAACCTGCTGTGGAGAGTTCTTTGAAGAAGTTTACCTTTCCCAAGTGTGATTTTTCTTTTTTTCTGGGGCTTTCTTGTGCTCATTTACACTCTCCCAGTAAAATGCCTTGTAGGAATACAAAGATTCTCAATTTGGAAACTTAAATGCTGTAAAAGAATTGGCTTTTTGCTATTCTGTAGGGGTGAAATCACAGCTTTTTTGACAATTTTCCACATTTCCCAAGTAAATTAGATTTGGTGCTTAAGAAAGGAAAGGGAGAATAGGCAAAGCAAAGGTTTTCATGGACCTTCTGGAGAGCCTCACAGCAGCAATTCTCTGGGAATATGTACCTTTGTCTCTAGACTTGGAGAACAAAGCAGATTAGTGACATCTCTTCTCCTCTGTGCTGTCACAAGTGCTTGGACGAAAAAAAAAGTCATTTTCAGGCACAGAATGAGCTGTTCAGTGTATGGCAGTGGCAGAGATACTTTTAACTTTATCCTTAGGATCATGTATTAGACCTATGGTAAATTTAGCATCTCTTTTTCTGGAGCATTTCTTTTTCTTCCCTTACAGACAGTGTGGATGCTGCTCATGGTTAACCTTCTGCAAATAAATAGGATTTCCCACAGGCCCTTTCTCTTTTGCTGCCCAGGGGATTTTAGGTAATGTAGTATTTGACCATGGAGTTCTTGTCTCATTCCCTTCAATAAACCTCAAAAGTTTTCAGGCTTTTTGTTTCCCTCTGTTTCTAGAAACTTACATGAGGAAAAGAAAATGTTTGTACACCATAATATTCTTAATGAATAGCTACAAAAAGTAGCTCAGTTACTCCTTTTGAGTGAAAAACACAATTTTGTATCAATAATTGTATGTTTGCTGTCAGAGGATAACATAGCTGAGTACAAACCCATGGTTAGTCTCACAAAAAGGTGATAAAGCCTGGTTTATTAATCTGAGTGTAAAAGATAAGGAAAGAGACTGACTGTGGTTCCCAGCAGTTTGCTGTGGACAAAATTCCTCTCAGCACATAATGGTCACAAATTGTCACTCAGATGTTTCAATGATAAATATTTAATTATCCCATAATAATTCTGTAATTTGTTTTTACCCTTTATATTGCACAGTGATTATTTTATAATTAAATATTAATTTAATAACGTGATTATGTTTGTGTTGTAGCACAGAATTAACGTTGAGTTAATTATGAAATTTTTCCGATGAAGCAGTTTGAAGTAGTAACCTCTCCCTTTTCCCAGAAGAAATGAAACAAGAATTGTATGCAGAACATATTCCAGAGTAGTAAAATGGGAAAATCTCATGCATGAATTATGACAGACCTGTGGGGACTGAGGTAGTTTATTGGCATTTAAAAACGTGTAAAGGAATAATGCTGGTTTTAACAGAGTTAATACCCCAGCAAGGCCTGATGATTGCTGTACTAGTGGTTGTTTTCAGCAGAAATTAGCATTCAGATTCTGGCATCTGTTTAAGATGCTGATCTTCATATGCAAAGACATCACAACTACACTGGAAACATTTTGTAATGGAATTATGGAGCTAAAAACTGTGCACCCCCAGGCTGGCAGGGAATGTTCCTAGGATGCTAAATAGATCAGGTGTTTTGGCTCCTAAATGAGTCGTGGCAGTGTCTAATGAATTCTGAAAAAGGAAAACATTGGTGACTAGGTCAATATTTAAAAAGGCCCAACTTGTTTAATTTTGAGGTATTAATTCTTGGGGCAATATTAGGAATACTAAAATGCTGTGGAAGGGTTTTATCTAGCTAACAGTAGGGTTACCTCTGTTTATACCATGCTTTTTGCATTTTCTTTTACACTAAACAGCAAGAAAATAATTCCCTTTAACAAATAAAACCCCTTTCTATACTGGTCTTGATTTGGAATTTTTAATTATATGGGGTTTTTTTCCAATCAGAGGACATATCTTCATTCTGATAACAGATTTACCATGGAAAAGATTGTTTCATAGCAATATGGAACAGTGTGTTTGGAGAGAGTGAAACTCTTAAACCATCCTTCTACCCAATCTTATTTCTTCCAGTTGTATTTCTCTTTGCCAAATGGCCTTGTCTCTGCCTGGGCTGAGCTGTGTGCTAGTGAAGGTGCTGCCTCAAGTCACTCAGCACAGACTCCCAGGCTATTCAGGGAATTAGTAAAAGAAACAGCCTATTTCTAAACAAATGCAACTTGCTCTCGCAGAAACAAGAGTCATTTTTCCTCTTTGTTTATCTCGGCACGTTTCTGACATCCTTTGCAGTAGTTCATCACATGGCTGAATTCAGCCACATCACCTTGGTACTCTCAGTGCATTAACAGGAGTGGTTTTTATTGTAGTATCTGAGCCAGGGGATAGTGTTTCATAACCTGTTTTCCTCCCTCTGCATTGCTGTTTTTCCTTATCAATCTGTTGCAGTTGCAGAGTGCAAGTCACAATATTGGAAGCTATTTTTAGTGAGCTTTGTGAAAGGTCAAGTACCTTAGGCTGTTTAGATGTTTTCATTAGCAATATTATTTCCTGGTTTATACTGTTTGAAGATATGCCAAATCAATACTTTTTTTAAGAACAATATTTAATTTATTTTTTTAAGAGGACCAGTTTTTGATCTTAGCTTGATAAATTCTTTCCTCACAGAAAAAAACCCCAAAAAACCCAGGTAACGAAACTAATTATTGTTTCTTTTTACATCTTTTATCTGATTTTTGATGCACTATAAGTCTTGTCAGCATTTTTCATAGCTCATCGGGTTTAGAACTAGACACTTTAAGTACGAAATAAAGGTGTTCAGATAAGAAACCTGGAAACTGATATAAAATCTGGGAATCTGATATAAACCTGGAAAGCTGATATAAAAACCTTAAAGAATGAAAAGAAAAGAAACTGATGTTACACGTTAGATATCATCAAGAGAAATATCAGAATATTCCTCTTCAGGTAAAGCCATCGCTCTGTTTATCACTGTCACAGCTGTGTGGTCACTTGTGTCCATCTGGAGTCTGGGGCTCTGCTGACCACTCACTGAGCTGATTCAACCCAGGAAAAACAAGCCCAGCTCCCATCTCCTTCTCCAGAAAAATCATTATTCTGGGTTAATATATTGAGTTCTCTCAGCAAGGCATCAGTCAAGCTGCAACCAAACCACGTGGAAATTGTGGCCAGGAGAGAGGTTGAATGGGAAAAAGAGTTTTGTTGGATAGAAGAGGGAGCAGGAGATGAGCTCCACAGCAGGATGTAAACTGCTGGTTTATTTAGCTGTCCTGCACTTGGAGGAAAATGAGGCAAATGTGCTGGGCCAGGAGGAGAGAGAACCTCCTTCTCTAATTAGAGACAAATGTTAATGTAGAAGACAAATGATGCCGAGGTAGAGACCAAAGGCACCCTTGCTCTAACTTAGGTCTGATCTCACCACAAAAGCATGTCTGTAACATCTGAAATATTACTGCTGAAAATGTATCTGTTTGTGGGGAGTAGATGAGAATTTTGAGCATTGCTCTTGCAGATTAAAACACATAAATTTCCTTTGAATCTTAATTCTGGTGCACACATCTAATTTGGAATCTGCTTGGTCTCTTGTCTACCGGGTGAGATTTAGAAAGGCACATTTGGTGTTCCCAATTAAGGTTTTGCACATTTGAAAATGCAGAGTGTGTTCCCAGTAGGATTTAAGGAAGTGGTGGTGTGGATCTTAGGGGGATGAGGCACTGAATTGTACATGATGACAGACAAACCACTCAGAACTGGTTCAAACAGCAGGAAATACTGACTGCTATGGCTGGCTGGGCTGTCACCACACCCAACAGCACAAGAGTCTCGGTTTTCTGAGAAATTGTCTTTCCAATAGGTTTTCATTGGATTTTAGTTTCATGTGTTGTCTCTATAAGAGAAAGAAGAAAGGGAACAGGCTCTCAGTTGAAGGAATAGACTCTCCTACTACCTTTTGAGTAATTTTCCAAAGGCCTTAGTGAAACAGCAGTTTTCACCTGGGAAGTGAGGATGCCAGCTTCATTTGCAGCTGGTGGAAAACTCTTGCTCCTCAGAACCAAAAAGAGTGATGTGCTGTCTGTGCAAGTTGGCCAGGTGGTTTTGGTTCACTGCTATTCCAAAGAGAAGTCACACACAGAATGAACCAACAAATCTGAGTTTTGTCTGGGCTTCCTGCAGGTTTTATGCAGTTTTTTCCAGTCGCAAGATTCCAGCCTGGAATCTTGAAGCAGTGGGTTAGAGCTGTCTTTAAAATATTTCCAAAAGAAGGAAATAGAAAGCAAGTTGCTGTGATTTGACGTGGAACTGCAAACTTGCATCCATATTTTATTGAGTCTCTGATATCCTCAGTGTGAGCAAGAACAGGCTGAGTCACACAGATGTGCACTTTAGAAAAGACTCTGAGGCTTCTCCTGGCCAGCTTAACTCCCGAGGTCTGATTTAATACTGAAACCATCTCCTGCCCCTTTGATGTGGGTTAAGCTCTTTTCATCATGCCTGTTTAGGAGCTGTTTATTTTTCACTTAACCTTTCCCTTCGCATTTGTTTAATTAAAAGATTTCTCGAGAAGGCACATCACCACAGTGCCACGTTCCAGCGCCTTTGTCAAGATTATATAGAAGTGCTTCTCTAATAATTGTCCTGGGATTTAGGAGAATTCTGCAAACAGGTCACCTCCCTGCCTCTGAGTCTGTTTCCCATATTAAACAGATTGCCTCTCAGCCTGTAATACCTTGAAAGTCTGGTTTATCACACCACAAACAGGTAGAGAACTGGAGGAAATCTCACTCACATAGCTGCTTACATCAATTGCTGGTGTTAATTTATGATCACTATATTAAATCCATTTAGTTTTGTAAAAGGACTGTAAATTAATTCTGTGATTTGGGAACACACTGAAGTTATTACTGCACAGCACCTTATTAAAATATTTGAGCACTTCTTGCCTGTACAAACACACTGTGATGCTCTGATAGTCTCGATGGTTTTTAATTCTGCTACTGCAGCACTGTAATAAATTTCTTTAATATAAGAGAAAATGTGGGTGATGATTAAACATTTTTTGTTTAATTATGTGCTATATTTGATTGCACATATATATTGAGCCTCTTTTAGGTGTAATTCATAGCCCTTAAGAGAATCCTTTCTTGAAATTAAGAGGCTGCATCCAATACATTTTGCCATTGCTATTCAGACAGAGTAGTGCTTATAGACACTTTGTTAGTGCAAAAATAACTTTATTTTCACCATGCCATATTGCAGGGTGAAACAGAAAAACCATCAAATTCAGCATTACTTTTCTTCCAAAATTTCCTTTTTTTGAATCCATTCTGTGAGACAAAAAATAGCCTATGAAATCATTAAAGATAAATTTATTAAAAAAACTCCCAGTGTTATATTCAAAAAGGCATCAGTTTTTATGTTGAAGTGTCATCACTGGTGTAAAACGCAGGACATTAATGAAGTGGGAGCAGATATCTTGCACAGCAGAGACGTGAAAAGGTAAATTTAACACCTAGCAGGTGTTAAGAGCCATAAATCGTGAATGGCTCAGCAGTAATTTAATCCTTTGTCAATCAAAGCATTCACTATTGAGAAAACATCTCACTGAGAATGCTATGTTTAATGGAAATGCTTGTTAGGTGGAGAGGCAAAGTGATTTTTACCAGCATAACACTGAGTGTGGTGCATTTTGAAGCAGTTTGTGAAACCTCAGATATCAAAAAAGAGGAGTTTTATGGCTGGTAGTCATGTTTTGTTGTTATTTAAGAATTCTGTTTAAATAACACAATGGCAAATAGACAAAGCACTTCCCCATTCAGTACCTACATAATATTTAGTGGTGCTCCAAGTTAGCTTTACTGTACAATAGATGAATAATTCAAAAGATTCTCAGGAAAGTACTTCAGAATTGTACGGACAGTAAAATCACTAAAATCCAGGTAAAGACCAGTAGAATATTTAACAATTCTTTGCCTTGGGTTTATTGCAGCCTGTTTTTCACACAGAGGGGCTTGGTGACAACTAATGAAGGTTTTGTCACCGAAACTGCAGGAAAAACAAAAATGCTCCAGCAATATTTTTAATGTTAGAGAGTCAAGGCATTACTTTATTTTCTGGCCAGGATGTACCACAGAAATCACCTCATCCACACATAGCCCGGGTGTGCAGAGAGAATCATTCCATGACACATGACTTTTACTGGATTCTTCAGATATTTTATACAGTCAAAATATGTAGAAATGTATTGGATCAGTGTTCATTGGTCCAGAGTTGAGCAAACCCCCAGTATTCAGTTTCCCATTGGATCTGAATCTCCTCGCCTCTGATGTTAATTCGGTTTTTCATTCTTCAGTTTTCCTATCAGTCCTTTTCTGGGGCAGATGTCTTAACCCCTGCTGAGGTGGTCTGGGGTAAATATTTGTAGATAGCCACTGATGTCTGCTGATGTTCTGCTGAGAGCCCTTTGTCTTTTGGGTTACTCCCAAAAAAGTTGAGTTTATCAGACCTCATCTGGTAGAATAATGTCCTGGAAAGAAACCTAAAATTCCTTTTCCCGGGGTAAAGACAAACAAAACCCTTTCACTAAAGTTATACAAAATTTTTAATCTGGTACATTTTCCAGCAGTTTGGGTGGGCTCTGTTTGTGGCCCAGGGAGGGACTGGGGATTCAGCCTTCACTCAGCTGGGCTTGGCTGCTCTCAGAGCTCATCAGCAGCCCAGGCTGTGCCAGCTGTCCTGGCTCAGCTCCTGTTGCCTCTGGAAGCAATTATCCTCTGGCAGCGATGCCCTGTGCCCTGCTGCTGCTCCCCAGCAGCACCGGTGCCCTTTGGAAAGCTCCCTGCCCCATTCCAGGCAGCAGGCTGGCTTTGGAGAGCCTCTCTCCCGAAATTGGCTGGAGCCACCCTGCTGGTTCAGAGCGAGAAAGGGAGAATGGCACTCGCAGACGGAGCTGAGAGGAGAAGCAGCGCAGGGAACTTGGCAGCAGCTTTTGTCTGGCACATCTGGGGCTGGAAAGGAGCTGTGTCCTCAGCTGTTCCCCAGCACAGGCTCTGTTGTGGCTGACAGCATCTCTGTCTCCTGCAGCAGCATTCCCTGGCTCCTGGGCTGAACCAACCCTCTGGAATTGCCCCAGAAGAGCTCTCACACTGGACTGGTGTTTGCGTGAAATATGGATCCAATCTCGATGACAGGCTCTGAATCGTCTTTGTCTTCCCTAGGTATTATTCAGTATGGTTCAGCAGGTTAATTCCCGTGCTTAAGCACATTTATATTGAGGATTAGGGTGAAGCAGATGCAGACACGTAGTTTTGCCATAATTGACTGCAGTGAGGTGAGGTGTATTTGGGATTTCAGTCATCATGAGCATAGAGAAAGTAGAAATTAAGCTTCAGAAACCTCCAAGCAAAGTAAAGTCTTCTGTTTTGATAAGGACAATCACTTTTTTGTAGTGACTTAAATGCTCAGCATCCCAAAAGGAGACAAAATAACAACAAAAGAGCACAATATAGGTAATTCTTGTTTAAAGCTGAGGAGCAAAGTGTTTGAATTTGCCAGAAGTGCCCATAACACCATATGCAGGTCAAAGATAAGTTTTTGTCAGTCACTTCTTAGTATTCTACAAAAAGGGACAAATAAGAATTGTATACTGTTTTTATATGTTGTCTAAACTTTCAAAAAGTGAGTTACATTTTTGGGTCATAATTTTGCCAGGGAAGATCTATTTATTATCCAAGTGTGATGTCACTCAGCAGATACCCTGCTGGCTTCATTTGCGGTAAGCAGTTCTGCAAAAGCAGAGACAACTCTTTTCCCTTCCATCTGCTGTTCAGTTAAATCCCGATTACGTTGGGTTGGTATTTATATAAATTGCTGGTAAATTCTTTGTCATTGCTTCAGATGGTAACTGTTCAGATTTCAAGATCCCTTTCCCCAAATTAACAGTGAGAGCTCATGCTGTTTTCAATTATTACAATTCATTCTATTCGCTTTGTAAAGAATGCTCTCCTGCGTTCCAGTGAGGCACCAAAACTAAGTTTTCCATCGAATCACTGGAATAGGACTGGAAAATAGCACTAGAATAGTGCTCTGCTGATGCTGCCTGGGCTTGGGGTACCTTTGGGCTCACAGCTCCTCTCTCTGAAAGCCAAACCCTACTGAGGTCAGAGGGAGCAGAGTCAGAACCTCAGTGAAACACAGAACAGCCTCCCCAGAAGAGCCTCAGAATGATCCCTGTGACTCCAGCACACGCTAAAAAGTGAATTTTACCACGTGTCATCACACAGTGAAGATACACACAGGAGTGAGTGGTGAGAGTCCTGGTGGCTCTTTTTGAGTGCAGGATTTCATTGCCTGAGCTGCTCACTTTGCATCCGTGGCCTCGGGGAAGAGGTGCTCTGTAGTGTCAGAGCCCCAGGGGAAGGCAGTTTGGGAACTTGCTTGGGGTATTTCATATCCTAATTTATGTGGCACAGTTTGAGTTGCTGACACAGGAGTGCGGGGTTGGGGCTTCTTTCCGTTTATTTTGTTGGGATTTTTTTGACTGTAAAGGCTGCTTTGGCCCACTTCTGATGCTCACACGGAATTGAAATAGTATTCCAAGGGGTGGGCAACAGCACAACACCCGCAGTCAGGAAACAGAAATGGGTCTAGAGCTGCCCTCCCTGTCTGGGTGTGTGGGAAGTGTGTGCAATCCCAGGACAGACTGCACTGTGGTCAGTAGCTCGCTCTCCTCGTGGTTCAAGCCATCCACATGCAGCCTGTCAAGGGTGACACATTTATCTAACGCCCCGTGACAGATTCAGCGCAGTCCTGAGCTGGCAGACGCACTGTTTGGACCAAATGTTCCACCACCAACGCGTTGGGCAAGGAGCCAGCAACTGTTTGTCATGCAAATATAAATAACTGATACCCCAGCAGTGGTGTCTTGCTGCAGAAAATCTGCTTTCTGCTAGAAGAAGAGTTCACTGGTTCTGTTGGAAGCGTAGAGCTTGAAGGAATGTGTATATTTTTTAAAATTGCATGTTCAAGTGTCAGGGAACAATTGTTAATATGGTTATAAATTCTGTAGTGTTTAGAAACTCAGGCTGTATGTTGGAATCTCTGCTGGTACTTGCTGTGTGTGTGAGCAGTGTGAGGCAGGGTTTGGGCCATTCTCAGCAGCACTGTGCAGGTTCCAGAGCAGCTTTAGTCATCCTGTGGGATCACACAGGCAGGGAGAAGGCTGACCCTTGGGAATGAGCCCTGGAGCCCTGTCTGAGCTCCTTTCCCACTTTATTTCCTCTTTCCCTGCCCACTGCTGGTCAGCTGCTGGTCCAGGAGAGCAGAGCTGCTCCTCCCTGCATGTCCTCTTTGTCCCTGGGTGGGAGCAGGGCAGCCCTCCCTGTCCTGGGCTAAAGGCAGGTGTCACATTCCCAAGATGCTGGGCTGAGACACAGAATCAGGAATGATTTTCTAGGGAACCTAGAATTCCAGGTCTCATCTGCACAGCAGGCTGGATGTTTAGAGTCAGTCTACTGGGGAAGAGGAAGTTGTAAACTTAGCAAACAGATTTACTTCAAGTAAAACAAATTACTTCCAGTGTGATAAAGGATATTAGGACATAGTGAGCAATATCTTTTTGTTATAATAATTTTAAATGGTATTTTTAATCCTTCAGGATTAGGACAGCTCTTCTAGATTTGCCTTCCTCCTTTTTCAGTGGAAGAGCTGATGATCTGAAAGCTTAGGCTGGATCTTTATTTGGTTTGGAACACTGTTAGCAACTTATTGAACCAAGTAAAAACATTTTAGTGTGATATCTCTGCTTGTGATAAAAGTTAATAAAGTTACAGCCTCCCTCTTTAAATCAACTCTTCTATTCCTAATTCATTTGTGCTCTTGTCCTAATCAATAGAGGCACTGCTGCAGTGAAACTCAGCAGCTGTTAAAAAGCAAACCTACCATGAAGGCTCAGAACAAAACTGGAAATGCAAAACAAGGTCTTTCTGGGAAGACAAACTGTCATGACTGCCTGAAATTGAGTTTGGATTGGTGAATTGTAACAGGAGCTTTATTTATCAGAAAGAGTTCATTTCTTGCCTTTCATAGAAGCATCAAGAAGCAGATGAACTTCTCTCTCAGGATCTCTTCAGGATGCAAAGGGTGAAACCACTGATTCAAACCCTGCATCTTAAATACCTTGTGTGTCCTCAGAGTGTGTGTGGCATAACCAGTGTCACTGTCACACTGTGGCACCTCGGGAGAGCAGGAATTCTGGATCTATTCTCTCAGTTTCTTCAGGTATTTTTTCCAGTCTTGGATGTTTGTTTCTAAGATATACATGCTTCAGTTTCTGAAGGATAAACTGTGTTTGATAATGAATGCTCTGCCTTTGCGATCACAGAACGGTTCCCTATCCTTCTCTTTTGCTGTAAACAAGGATAAATGGTTATGCTCCCTTAAAGCTGAAGTCTTGTGTCAGTCACACCACACAAACATGTTCTCTTTTTCTCTTGCATTAGTGTCAGGGAAGAAAATGACAGCACTTCTGATTTCCTTCATCCTTTTACTTGTTTCAAATCTTGGAGTCATGATACATAAGCAAACCCAGGACTTTTTTATCCAGTCCAAAGCTGATGTGCAAAATGTAATTGTCTTGGACAGGGACATCTCTCTGTAACCTGCCTATTCAACACGTCAGCTCTTTGTTCTCCGGCAGAGTTATAACTGGTGTCTCATTTCACTTCATCTCTGCTCTTGCTCTACATCTTTCACTCCACCTCCAGCACTTGTTTCTTCAATGTATTGCTCAAAAATGTAAAGCTGTCCCGTCATAAGTAAAAGCCCTAGAAACGTGTAGCAGTGAATAAACAAATGGTTATTTGGCATCCTTCTTAAAAGTTGTTCTCTCCCTGTCTTGGCTGCTCATTAAGGCAGATGCATAAAACATCTGTAGCACTCATCATTCACTGCCAGGATCCTGGCTAGTCCAACGCAGCCGAAAAGCCATTTCACTAATCGGGGAGAGAGTTAGCAGCAATCATCCTGACAATAATGGTTTCATGGTCATCACTCACTGGGGGAGGAGGGAGCTGTGGATGGATAAAGAATATCACCCAGGACTTCACAGCAGACGGGCTAGAAGATATTTAGAAACATTAGTGCTTTTTTAAAGCTAATCACTGCATGAGAATCTTGTTCAATATTCGGTGCCATTACTGATGTAAAGGCTAAAAGTGTAATTTCAGGAGAGCTCTGAAAATTGGAGTCCTGCTAGGTACCTCTCCAGGTAGCTATTTTATTGTTGTATGCTGGATATTTGCTGTGCTTACAAAATATGTAGATATTTATCAAAAAATCTCATGGTACTTTGTGCAGCAGGGATTGCAGGTATACAAGTAATATTTAACCCAGTGAGTAAAATTTTTTTTTTCTCTAATGATCTGTCACTGTCACATTTTTAAAAGTGTGAATCTCTTTTGAATCCCCCACTAAATTTGCAAAATGACAACTTGAACAAAAATTTCCATTAAGCTGTGAAACTTAGTGCTATGTTGCAACTCAGGTATATGCTTTATAATGAGGTACTTCAGTAAATTTACTTAAACATTTGGCTGCTAGTCATGAAAGCAAAAGCTGAATTTTTTTATTCAGGGACAAATTTTATGTGGAGGGGAAGTGCAGAAGGACTTCTGCCAGTGTTCTTTAGAAAGACAATTGTTTTTCCACACATACACTTAATTTTAATATTTTTAAATTTTTTTTCAAAATTTTTAACTGATTTTTTTAAGTCTCACAGGGAAGAAAGACTGCATTTTGGAAAGCCACAAGAACAATATCTGAATTTTAGAGAAAGAAATACTTTGGTCTTGAATGTCCCTAGAAAAACACAGTGAAATTTTCTCACAAAGAGCTTTGTCATGAATGAGTGACTGACAAGTTTTAGTGTCGTGTATTTGAATATCCTAAAATTTATTCTTATGATCCTAAGATTTATTCCACAGTCCTGAGGCATCCCAAGAAAATTCCATCTCTTGGGGAAAACATTTTCAGCGTTCCCACATTGATTTCTAAAGTACTTACTGATTAGAGCACAAACATTTACAGTAAATAAGTTATCTGTGAATTCAAGTAGGGGTTTTGTCTTTAAACAGCTTGTGCTTTTAACACATTTCTTCTCAAGCCATAATTATCCAGTAAGTCATTTCATGATTCTTGTTCCCAAGACAAACAGCACAGTGTAACATTCCATGTTCAAGGAGTCAGGAGCAAGGCTGAGCTCAGCGTTTGAGCTCTGGTTGCTGGCAGGGCAGGGCAGGGCGCTCTGCTCTGCAGTGATTGACGTGGCTGTGATGGGCAGCCGAAGCTCTGGGAATGTCCTCATCCTCCTGGAACAAAGTACAAACTGCAGAGCTGCTGCTCTGCTCCTCGCTGCATGTGTTAGTCTGAGGAGAGGTCAGAGACTGGTGAAATTATCCAGCAATTATAACTGTGGTACTTGGTGCCTCTGGGGAAAGGGAACTCTTTATAGTCAGTATTCCTTGTGCGATGAAACAAGCTAGAAAATGAGAAGTGCCTTTGGAGGGAATCCGTTCTTATCCTTGCTGTTCTGCACTGAGGAAACATTTGCAGGGGGAATAAAACCTCCTTGTATTGCACAGCCTGGTGCAGCCCCATGAGATGGGGAGAAATCAGGAAATGGTCACCTAAAGAAAGTGATTTCCCCAGTCTAAACAACGTGGAAAAAGCAGCAGATAGTGGTGTTGTTCAAGCAAGCACATTTTTTTACTCTAATAATAACTGGGATAGTGCACAATCTAAGAGCATTAAGCTTGATTTACATATAAATATGTATACATAGATATATGTGTGACTGTGGGCACACGAACATAATACATAAAAAATACAAAGTGTGTTGATTGGTCTAATTAGGTTACAGTGATGAGTGTCCTGAGCAGGTGGAGGTTCCATGAAATAAATGTCATTGCTTCTCTAGCTGGCTGCACTTTTCATAACTCTCTTAATTTATCTTACTGTTGATAACAGCTAGAACTCAGTACCACAGAACTTTAGAGACAGAACAGCAGATGTTTGAAGTGACCTCCCTTCTTGTACTGCTTCTACGTTTATTTATTCTTTATACAGTGCATGTGCTCAGAATTATGTTTGTTACAAGACATTACCTGGTTTTGTCTTTTAAGAGTGAAGGGCAGAAGTGTTTCCTTTTTGCTGTTGCCCACAGATCAATTGCACTTCATTTAATTTGGACCCCAAAGCTTCTCTTTACTAAACATCATGATATAAACATCCAGTTGTGCTTTTGATAAGTGGAATTAAAAATATTTAATATTATTTGTACCTCAATGCAAAATTTAAAAGTAAACTATGAAAATTACATGGTCCACTTGCTTGAGACAATGGATAAACATGAAGCTGATATCAGAAGGAAACAACTGCCAGGAGCAGAGCAATTGTGCACTCTGAGGTAAAGTCGTTTCTGTGCAGAGGATCCCATTCCCATTCCTTTAATTCAGAAAGAATTTCTCTAAATAGCAAGGCAGAAGGGTCACCTGCACTCCTCCAAATAAACCCTGTATTGGGATTCATTATTAGAAGTAAGAGAGGAGAAAAATATTGTGTGGAATCCCAGAAACAAATAAAAATGCTTACTTTTATTACATATTCTGTTAGCTTCTTTCCTTTTTTTCCTCCTCAGCTAAGCTTTTTCAGATTTGGTTTGGTGCATTTTCATCTTTGTGGTTAACACAAGCACAGGTGATAGTTATGAGACACTTGCTAGAGATGATACTCTGAACAATTCTGCAGTAATTCAGAAAGGTCACTATTCTGCTTTCTGCCTCAATCTTGCTGCAGTCCAGTGTGTCCAGAATAAAAGAACATATTCTTGCCAAGGTAATAACTAGAGGTAGGCATATGTGCTTCTGATCATTAAAAGAGGTTTTTCTGTGCACTTCTTACAGAGAACTGAAGTGAAATACATTAGGGCTTTTTGTAAAATATATTGTGTTAGATTTAGAGTCTTCTGAGTTCAGTGGAGAAATTCCCATTTTGTTTAGTGGATTTTAGATGTAGCCTCTCAGAAAAAAGTCTCCTGCAGTTTTATCTTCTCTAAATTATTGTGTGTGAGGCTTATTCCTTTGGGAAGAGGCATGAAGAAATTTCTATTCCCGTTGTCATACAAGTGTAAGACAGACTTTCTTTACCTCTTCATCTGCTTAGCAAATATTTCACCTGGTACTTTTCAGAGTGGAAAAGAAACTTCTTCTAGTATTTATGGCAGTTAATATTGTTCAACTCTGATACATTAAATGCATGTAGTGGGGCTTGTTTAGGCTTATATACAAAATGTCTTGATTTCAATTTCAAGTGATAAAAAATTTTCTGTTAGTGCTTACTGTGCATGTGTACAAATTCCAATTCTACTTTCAGTAAATGGAATATAATCGTTATTTACTTAGTAGGATTAAAGCATAAAGATAAATATAGAACACAGTTATTTTATAATTTTCCTTTTTTTTTCATGTTCCTTCTCTGAGAAGTATATCAACCCTCTCATATTTTATCATAATTATGCCTGTAGATCAAATGGTTGTGGGCCAGTGATGTTGCAGAGACTTGAGGAACGTGCCCAGTCAATAACAATGGTGCTTGTACATAAAAAGACAATAAAGCAGGTGATAAAGCACAGTCTGTTTGCTCAGTGTTGTTGATGCCTTGATCGGGATGTGAAGGCAAACATTTCCTATTGGTTTAGTTTCCTGTTCAACAGAATTTAGAACAAATCTTTCCTCAAAAAGGAAAGGCTTATCTTTCTCACTCAATCACGTTTGATGTGTGTTCTAAGGCAATTAAACAAGGGAGAGCCACATAGCCTGAAAGTACCTAAAGCTGCAAATGTTTGTGTTTGAACAGCACGGAGAGTGATGCAGGTTTGATGTTCAGAGCACCTGAACACCAATGTGCAACAGAAAGGCTGTATTTTCCTTAAATTCTGCTCACTTGCTCAGAATCTGCTGGAAATCTGGTTTTGGTAGTAGGGCAGTTGTAGCTTTTTAAGAAACAGAAATTGTAAATAGGCTCAGTGCACTTTAAAGATTTAGATTTTGTTGCAGCTGATGGCTCATTATGCTGGATTTAGCACAGATCAGTTGTCTTTGTAAACTGTATGCTGTGTCCTGGAGACTGCATTCTCCTGCTGCCAGTGAGGGTGAGGCACCAGGGGGATTTGCTGTATCAGAAATCTTCTACCAGCATGTGGGATTTCAGGTGATGCTAGCTCTGGTCACATCCCACCTGTGTCAAAACATGCTGGCTGAGCTTCATGGACTGTCCAAGCAGAGAACTTTATCTCAGCTCTGTTTGCCACTGAATCTAAATCCTAAGTGAGGTGTAAATACTAAAATCTTCATCAGGAAGCAGCCTGCAATATTGTTAGGAATGTACACAAAGTGCTGTGAGCTAATGCAGTGTAAGAAGTTCAAAGATGTGCTGTGGCTGAAGAGGAACAAGTATATTATATTTCCTTCCTCCAGCGAGCTACAGAGGTCAGCTGAGCAGGATAGCAGCAGTTTTGTACCCTTAATGACATCTTCATCATGATTACAAAAATGACATGTATGAAACCGCTGTTATTAGACTGACCCCAGATCTGAGCAGCAGCAAGAGAACCGCGAAGTGGAAGGAGGGAGGACTGATGTTCCCTGTTGGTGTGATGCTCCTCCTCTTCCCTTTGGCATGGCAAAGGCCTGTTCCTGGCTTCATGCAGAGAAAAGGAGGAAGCAGTCTGGAAAGACTATGAAAATCAAATGTCCCAGCTTCCAAAAAAGTAACAAGTCTCACGTCAACTGAACAGTGTCAATGAAGGCAGATTTGGGGACATGTAGAAATAGGAAAAGAGCTGGCTGTGTTGCTGCTGGAGGTCTCCAGACATCCAAGAAGGACAAAAATTATGTTAAACGTGGATATCTCAAGGCTGCTGCTGCTGGTGGTGGTGGGAAGGCACAGTCTCTGCTGACCTCATTTGCAAACAAAATTCCAGAGGACCTGGCTGGATTAGTTTTGTTTTAGCTGGACTGTTACATTGGTCTGCTTCATCTCTCTGAGAGTCAGCCTGCTCTCCTTCAGAACCCTCAAGATTTTCTGGTTTTATTTAGGTACAGGGTGAGAGTGAAATGCTGGTGCACACTCCATTCAGTTAATGAAATGCATTTTTCGTGTAGAACCTGTTAAGCCATTGGAGTTAGTGCAAAAAAATGAAGCACAGGGGAAAGTGGAAAACTCTAAAGAAAAAGAATTATCAAACCACTAATTAGAAATATAATTTGTTAGTCTGTTCAAGAGAAGCACCACAAAATTGCTGGCATTTGGATGTGCATATCTCATATTTGCATGTATAATACTAGACCCACTATCACAGTTTTTCTATCAATCTCTAAAACTATCTTTATATGTTTCACTAGTTCCCTCTTATGCCACAGAGCTGCTATCACTCAGTGTTAATGAGAACAGAAAACAGCAAAAATTCCATTTGAAAGTCCTTATACCCCAAACAAGTGATTGGATATTTAGCTTGAGAGCTGTGTGTGCTCAGCCTTTATAACTAGGGCATCTTTTTAGATACTTATTATTGTTTTAGGTTTCATACATGTTTGAAAAGCCCTTGTGACTAAGTGTATCATTAAAGGAATAAACACAATCTTCAGTCATAGAAAATATTTTCCCCAAGTTTTATAGATACTCCAGCACTCAGCTTCTAGCATATCTTTGTTTTCTCTGAGATGAAAGGCTGAGAAGAACCCTGTGAATGAAAAGAAACAAGTTTCTGGTCCCTGCCCCAAGTGATCCTTCCTGATACTTTTGCAAATGTGCAAAGTGTGGTAAGGAGAAAAAGACAAACGTGGGAGAGACAAGTAAATAACCTTGTCTGAAAGTAATTTCTCCTCTCCTCCTCCAGCCTGTGGGGGTGATTGGCTCTGTAGGGGTTTGGGGGAAGCACAGGAGCCCTTGAAGTGGCTGTGTGCTGAGCAGTGGCTGTTGGGCTCTGTGCAGCCCCACCTCCCAGCCAGACACCCTGCTCCAGCTGGAGCCTTCAGCAGGAGAGCAGCAGGCACTGAGCCTGGCACTGCTGGACTTTTTGGCCTTTTTTTGACTGCCCTGTCAAAAAAAACTTCTTCACTTAAAAGCTTCAGCTTAGGAACAATGTCTTCCTGGGGTGCTGCAGGCAGTGTAAACACACATGTCCCAGCTGGCTGTGCAGCTCCACAGAGCCCTGGATGGATCCATGCAGCACCTCCCTCAGCTTGCCTTCCTACCCACACCATCCTGTGGGCTGGACAGCTCCATCACACCATTTCAGGTACTTTGCACTCACTCAAGCCCCCAAAGCAGTGATGTTTTAGGGCCCCACAGAGGCTGTTCATGGCCCAGAGGGGCTCTCGTGGCAGGGTCTGTAAAACATTTCCTATTGCAGGCAGTGATTTGTATCATGACCCTGGTGGGAACCACACCTGACATGCTGAAGATGAAATCTCCACTGCAAAACAAACCCTGGAAAGTGAAGAGCTGCTCCTCTGTTTGAACTTGGTGCTCAGCCACAGCCCTAAATGTCCTTTCTATAAACAGTGGTGGTTTGCCTGAGATGCTTCTGGTTTTTTAACTTTATCATAGTTGTGGTGTTAGCAGGACTCTCTCCATCTCATGCATGTGAAGCTGCCATATTCACGTGAGTGTTTATCTACATATAAAATCTCTGCATGTTTATATGTATTTGGTTTAGACATGTATGTGTGCATAAAAATGCAAAGGGGGGAGAACCAGAAAGAAGCCCAAGTAGAGAAGTGAGGGTTTAGGTAATTTTTCCCATCCACCTCTAGGTTTATGCTCCCCACAGCATAAGGAAGGTTTAAACTTGATTTCTCCCTGTACCTGGTAAATCCTACAGCATACAGTAAGTGAAATAAAACTAACACTTGAGCCTGACTAACCACAACCCTCTCCTGCAAACAAGCTGCAATTTGAGCAAATTGAACATAGGGAGAGTTTCTTTCCTCCTTCATGTGCCTGTGACTTTGGGAGCAAAAATGCATTTTGTAGCTAACATCCATCTGAGAAAGCAGAAAGCTGTTTAGTGTTCACAGAATCACAGAATGGTTTGGGTTAGAAGGAACCCTAAAAATCTTCTTCCACTCCTCTGCCATGGCAGGGACACCTTGCACTGTGCCAGGCTGCTCCAAGCCCCAATGGCCAAGCTGCCCTTGGACACTGCCAGGGATCCAGGGGCAGCCACAGCTTCTCTGGGCACCCTGTGCCAGGGCCTGCCCACCCTGCCAGGGAACAATTCCTGCCCAAGATCCCATCCAGCCCTGCCCTCTGGCACTGGGAAGCCATTCCCTGGCTCCTGGCCCTGCAGCCCTTGGCAATTGTCTCTCTCCAGCTTTCCTGCAGCTCCTTCAGGCACCAAAAGGCCACAATGCAAGAACATGCAGAAACTTTACTTAAATCTGTAATTGTCATTTGAGAGGCAGACAAACATTCCCCATAAATCTGAGGCAAAGGCTCATATTTTTAAGTGGGAGTTGCATCATTATCTGCTATTCCTTTGTTCTGTGTTCTGTTGTTAGCTCTTTTAAGGTGAACTGAAATCAAGGAAATGTTTACACGCTGTTCTTACTTGCTTGGTGATCAATAACAACATTGCTTTTACCTTTAATGCTGAAGCTCTATCCACCAACTTCAAATTTTGATGTGTTACCAATTTTCTGTGTCTTGGTTTTGAAAAGCTGTGCATACCTACATATTAATTTAGCTTAACCATGCATTTAGGGAAAACAACCCACCTGCTTTTAGTATTTTGAAAGAGAAGGGGAAGGAAAGAGGATTTCTATATAGCAGAGTGGATGGGGCAATAAACCTCCAAAAAACACCACAGCAATAAGAGACTTTTCCTTTGCTACCTTGAGTGGGATTCCAGGTTCACAGAGCATAGTTTGTAAGCACAGGCTAATACATGAGCTTTTGGCTTATTTCAGAAGTGGAATATCATGAAAAATTTTCTACTTTGATTAAAACCTGCCTTTTTCTGTGACTTGGCATGTAATTATTATCTCCAAACCACTTTTGGCCCAGCTGGAAGCTGTGCTGCCGCTCAGTCCATTTCACTCCAGTCAATATCCACAGGTGTGAGACAAAAAGCACCAGATCAATGTTTGGAGGCAGCTGTTCTTGGCCAGGTTGGCTTTACTCTTCCCAGTGTGCCTTGGTATTGACATTTACTTTATGAATTTTGGGATCTAAGATGCTGCTCATCTGTTGCATCCTGCTCTGTGAAATCTGGAACTTCTTCCTGTGCTTGCTTCATTCTGCTCCACAACTGAATTTCCCATCAGTCCCCAACATCAGTGACAACAGGAAAATGATGGAAATTGCCCCTCAGTGTGCTCAGGAGCCAGAGCATCTGCAATAAGATTTACAAAGAAGTAGCAGTTAACTGATGAGCAGTTTTTTAACACATTCAGACATTCCTTATAAATGTGCCCTAATACTTGAGGCTGTCTGCTCCAGCAGTAGCTGGACATGGCAAAGATCTCTTTAGCCTTATTCATTGCAGAGTCTTTCCAGGTATTACACAGAATGCATTTGGGTGGTTTTTAAGCTTCTGTATTTTCTTTTCCTTAACTATGTGCAGTCCCTTCAGTTCAGGGCAAACTGAACCTTTTAACATTCACAACCTTTTTTATTCAAATGCTGCACTGTTGCTGTTAAACCTTCTCCAGAAGAGGAGTTACCACCTGGGCTGAAGTTGTGAGTTGACTTGGTGATAGCAACAACTCCAATAAAGCTTATTCAAAACTCTTCCAGCCTAACTTGGCTTTTGTGAGCCCTAAGAAACAAAAGGAAAAAAAAAGCTCAGTAGTGTTTAACTTGATATTCCCTCTCTGTGGAAGAGTGATGCTGTTACTGGACATCCCAGTGAGCTGTGAGCAGCTTCTTCATTTTTCCTGTTCATTTTTCTGCCCTTGCGGAGCCTCACACCCCCTCATGCAGTGAGAGCTTGTCTGGGAGCTTCATTGCAGAGCCAGTGGAACTGTCCTGACTCAACTCAGTCCAAACAATGGCAATTATTATTCTTCCATTTTGCAAATAGGTCATAGAAATGTGATTTAATGCATGCATTTCTCTTAGGGTACACATTCAAACTTCGGTGAATGAGTGAGCCAGGAAATAATTTGGGGTTTTAGTTCTTAATTAAGAAAAACCAGTTTGAATTGAGACAAACTGCCACGATCCCCCAGGGGAAAGCCCACAGAAGAAGGTAGGAGGTCATTGTGCAGTGAGGAAATTAGGTCAGAACAAACCCACATTTTTTCTATTTTTAATCCAGATTTGACTGGCATTAAATGATAATGGACAGATAGAAGAATCCCATGCAAGAGGTCACCCAGTAATTTATTTAACTTTTTTTTTTTTTGGCCAGGTTGACTGCAAATCCATCAAAATCTGTGGTTGTTAGAACTGCTAATGGGTTCCTAATTAGAAATTAGTCAGCCATATTAATAATATATAATGTTTCTTAAGTCTGTCAACCAAGAGGATTAGCTGTTAACAGCCTAACTGCCAGGCTGATTCATGCTTATTTAAGAATATAATTTTACATGCAATTTAGCCTTTTACCTCATAATAACCAAATAGTTTTGAGGTGAGTTGTAGCAATTTTTGTCAATTAATTCTACACCAACCTGTATAAATGACCAATCTGAATATTTAAGAACTTCATAGTATTAGTGGTGGTAGTGTTTGTTGTATAGCAGTGTTTGTATGGATCTAATTATTTCAGTACAAAAAAAGTTTGCTCATTTGGCATTTATGAATTAGAGAAATAAGTTGCATTCATCAGGAGATGTGAAAGCACTGAACCCACTGATTTAGGTTGGTCTTGGGTCCGGTCAATAGAAAATAATGTTTTGTTGGGAAAAGTCTAAATTAATTCAGGGTCATGACAATTAAATAAAGTATTACTAGGATTACAAAATAGAGATATTTCTCGCTTTAATTTGCTTCTTGAAGACTCTGTAGATTAATTGCATTTTGTACTCCATTTGAGACAGAACAAATGGGCACAGCCAAGATTAAGGAATTGGTTTAGGTTGCAAAGTTAATTATTTACTTATGTTTACTCCATGTATTTTTACATAAGTGAAATTAGAGTTAATGTTACTGCTGGGTTATTAATATAAATCAAAGAAAAAGATGTGCTGGCATCAGCCAGATTGGATTCAAATTTGGAGGTAGGAGGGCCAGGGAAACCTCCATGCCTTGTCTGGTTCTGCAGGGGTTGCACAGCAGACATCTCAACTTGTGACACAATTTTGGACTCACTTTTTATCTCCCAGGTGATCTTGGGGTCTGACTGTGTCTCTGGCAATTTAAAGAAGTCTCAGGAGTGTGGAAAGCCTCAGGTCAGCTCCAGCAGAGCCCCTGGGTTCAGTTCAGGCTGGAGATCAGGGAGGAGCACTTTGCAGAACCTCCTGGAAATACTGCAGGACCTTTTAGGGAGGGCATTTCAAAACCCAGAGTTAGAACCAAGAGATGTGTTTGTTAATGAACAGCATGTGTCGAAGTTGGATGAGATCATGCAGAATACTTCTGCAAATAATTGAGAAATGTGATGGAATTTCACAGAATTGGACCCTCATAAATTTTAAAAGAGCTGTTCTTCAAAGCAATGAGGTGTTACAATGATGTGGGCTACATAGAACCTTAACAGCTGAGGATGTTTTGGGTTTTTTTCTGTTTTTTTCCTCTTTAAAAAAGTATTATAAATCAAGAAAATGGTTGGACTCGGTGGTTTGAAAGGTTCTTTCCAACCTAAATAATTCTTCTGATTCTAAGAGAGGCCAAAAGAGGGAAATACTTTTATTCAAGGGATTGATGCTCATGGTTTCTTTGTACCCTGATATTTTCAAAAAGCCACTTGCTTCAAAGTATCAGACAACTGAGGAATTTATTTAGGCTGGTAGGTGAGTTCAGAAGAAGAAATGTGTGTGCTGTGGTCAATATTTTAGCTTCAATGGGAATTTGAGTATTCCAAAGCTCACTCAGACATTTAATGGGCATTTTAGACTTCACTAAGGCCCAAAGTAATGTTCTGCAATTCTTGCAAATAAATATTTTAAGGTTTCTCTCTTCTAATGTGAGTGCTCAGCTAATTGAGGCAAAGTGTTGGTGTTTAATAATTGCAATTAATTTTAATTGTAAATGTACATTTCCAGAGGAAAAATTACCCAGAACACCTTTGCAGTTTTTTCAGATGCGAACAGTAAATCCTGAAAGTGCCTAAAGCATTAAAAGCAAACAACAACACAGGTCCCATAATTGTTGATTTAGGCTACATTAAAATTGAATAAACTCTTAATAAGTAAAAAATAAGCTAAAGTGAGTACCTCATTAATCTTATTTTAAGTAACTTGAAGCGAAGTGTGTTGAGTTTTGGCAGAGGTGCTGGTGAGTTTTTCTGCTGGCAGAGGAATGTGAGGCAGTGGTGGAATGTTGCCTGCAAACTGCAGGAGTTTCTCCTCCAGTGGTGCTGATTCAACCAGCACAGGCAGATGTTTATTAAGGCTTATTAAGAGTGGTTGGAGTGTCCTAATTAGTGCTCTGTGTTCTGTGCTCGTTCCTGTGATGGCACTTAAAGGTCAAAAAGAAAAAAAAGGGGAAACAAATGAACTGCAAGATGCAGGGATATTTCTTTTCAGCAAGTAGATCCTTTTAAAGCAGTTGTTTGTAAGGCTCAAGATGGGGACACAGTGGTTTTGCCCTTTCTTTAAATAAGAGTTTATAAAACTTTGCCATTTGGGAGTTTGCAAGATGCTGATAATTTAAGCTTTTTTTTTTGTGTGATATTCCCTGAGGGACATGTGCTGCTCTTTGGGTCGTGAGGATATGAACCAAAGATCCCCAGCCTTGCTGGGAAAAACTGGGCTTTGGCTGAAGAGGTTGCTGTGGCCTAGAGGAAACCTCAAATTAATATTTAGAGGCTGGGGTGGGAATGATGTATTTGGAACTACAGAGCTGTGTCTGGGGGTGGCTATGCTAAAGTGTTTCTTGGCAAATTAAAAAAAAAATACATCATTAAATTTGCTTTTGAGGATATTAATGACTTTATGGTAAAGCTCAATGAAAACCCTGGTATATAACTGCTCTCTTTCCTTTTTTCTAGTATATATGCATTAATGGTTATAGTGGTCATTCTGAAAAGCTCTAAGCATGGGCTCTATTTGGAATGCTCAAATGTCTAACAGAATGATGTCTCCTGAATTTGAAATGGGTTAGACTGAAATTCAGGATGTTGCAGCATAATCCTGATCTTGTTTGCTAAGGAAACCAGTAGAATTTGTGTCATATTTTTTTCCCTGCCTGCCTATAGGCAAAGCTTTGGTCAGATCACTTCTGGCTTATGCCAGAGTTAATTCAAGGGAATTCCCAGAAACTTTTCCAATGGCCATTGTTTTGGTATGACAAGCAACATAAAAACCCCAATCAAACAAGCAAAAAAACAAAGAAAAGGCAAAAAAAAACCCAAACAAAAAAAAAACCCCAAACAAACAAAACAAACAAAAACCCACAAAAATCCCAAAAAATCACCAAAACAAAAAAGCAACAACAAAAAACCAAAACCAAAGAAACGAAACAAAAGAAACCCCAAAAACCAAACCAAAAAAAACCAACCAAACCAAAAAACCCCAAAAAACAAAACAAAACAAGAACCAAAAACCAACCAACCAAAGAAGAAAAAAAAAAAAAGAGGAAAAAAAACTCCCCCAAAAACCCCAAACAAATACTCCAAACAAATCCTAGAGGAAAAAGAGATGAGAAAGAAGCTGGAATATCCAAGATGCCATTATATTCTCGAA
Source organism: Entomyzon cyanotis (assembly GCA_024500445.1). Taxonomy (NCBI): domain Eukaryota; kingdom Metazoa; phylum Chordata; class Aves; order Passeriformes; family Meliphagidae; genus Entomyzon; species Entomyzon cyanotis. The sequence goes on along the minus strand of JAKEPQ010000743.1, from coordinate 16,823,828 downwards.
TTCCCCCAGAAACTGTCGCTCTGTTTCCAGGATACAAGTCTCACCATGTAAACAGAAACTCTGCTGCATTGTTAACCCAACCTTGCAGAAGCTCTCTGCAGCCAAACGATGCTATCAGCGAAGGTGTGAATGTGTCACTTCAAATGAGAGGAGCTGGTGCTTCTCATGATCTGTTTGTTTTCAAGATTTTGCGGTGTTACAGCAAACTGTGTTAATTCCTAGTTTACAAATGGAGGAGGACTTTATCATCCATGGTGAAATTCACATTTTAGCTCCTAAGTGGAGCCAAATCAGACAAGCACAGCGCAGTTAAATATGAATGCAACTAAAAGCAGAAACAAATGTGAGATACTTCTTATCCTGTGATTTATGCCTTTTAAATCTCTGTGTAATCTGAGACAATTCTGAAAACCGCTAAAGGATCTGGGAGGAATAGAAGAACCGGTTTATGGATGGCACTTTCAGCTGGAATTACTGAATATAAATCAATCCTAGCAAATAAATTTTAATTTAAAAAAATGTCCAGGGCCAAATTGGATTGCTACCGTTGACTTTGGAGAACTCTGAGTGGGAAGCTTTGGTGAAGTTCTTTGTTGGCCTTACAATAAAGCAATTCTCTGGCAGAAGACAGAGCCTTGCTGCAGCAGCAAACAGCAACCACAGCAAGAGAGTGATGCAAATTAAAGTGGTGATCTACCATTGCTTTGTTCTTACAGAACCTGAGGTGGTTTTTTCCTGAGAGCCAACAATATTTCTGTCACCCCCATACACACCTGATTCAACAAATGCTTCAGTGGCATTTGTTGCTCCCTGCTGTACTGGAAGAAATGCCATTAGAAGTTTGCAAAGTGTTTTTATTTTTTTATGAGTCTTTTAAATCTTTCACCTTTCTCTTGACCTAGTAGCTTGCCAGCTTCCCCTCACCTTCTTTTTCTTTTATAGAATCTTTACCATCATTCATTTTGAAAAAATAGTAAGTTTGTGGAGTTACAAACCTGTTTGAAGTGTAAGAAATCTGCCTGCACTTACACAAACCCACATTAGCATAGCAGCACCAACACAGATCAGTTAGTGGCTAAATGTCTTCAGAGGGGTGAAACAGGAGGCAATAAGGGAAAAAAAAGAACTTTTGCACAGACTTAATATCACGATAGAAGGGAGAATTTTGTGTGTTTGTTTGATATCATTCTATGTGTAATGGGCCCCTCGAAATGGATCTCCCACAGTCAGGCTTAACATAAATAGACTCAAAAACGTGAGGGAATGTTTCACAGGTGCTTTTGAAACAGAGAAAGAGAGAGGCAGGAGTTAAAGACCTCCAGGAATATTACTTATTTCCTTATTACGGCAGAACTACTGAGGTGCATGTTTTTCCCAGGAAATGTCTTGTCCTGTTCCAAACTCGTGTGTGAGATCAGCCAGCAGAGGTGTGCAGGAAGGTGCCACTGCTCTGACACAGACTCAGTGCTGCCTGCACTCCCTGCAGCTCCAGCCCAGCCTGCCGGGCTGTGGGAAGGCTGAGGGACCCTGTGAAACTCCCTGGAGCTCTGTGGGTGGGAAAGCTCCGAGAGCTGAGAGCAGTGATGGAGTAAAGAGGGTTTGCAGTGCGTGATGATGAGCAAGGGAGCTCAAAGAAGGCTGTGCAAACTGCACACAAAATGGGATTGCAGCGATGGATAAAAATGGTTTGAAACGTGGTTAAACTGGGTGAGAAGAATAGGAGTTCAAACTGCAGTAAAGGTCTAAAGTCCCGAGGGTTAGGTTGGATATCATGGAAAGGTTCTTCCCCCAGAGGGTGCTGGCACTGCCCAGGCTCCCCAGGGAATGGTGACATTCCCAAATCTGCCAGAGCTCCAGGAGCCTTTGGACAGCACTGCCAGGGGTGCACAGGCTGGGATTGCTGGGTGTCTGTGCAGGGACAGCAGCTGGACTGATGGTCCCCTCCAAACTCAGGATATTCTATGATTCCAAATATTACAAATAAATCTTTAACTTGCAGATCCAGAAAGCTTGTACCCTGTCCTGTTCATTTTTTTTTATTCACTGGTATTTGTGTAGTGCAATCTGCTGCTCAGACACACAGCCACCTGAAATGCACTCAAATGAAATCAACTCCTTTCTTCTAAGTTATTTTTTTCTAAAGTAGTGACAGGAAGGAGCACAATTTTTTCAGACTTTTATGTGAAAAGTTACAGATGTGGAATGGTGGGTGCAAAGTTAAGCTCCATGGCACTTACAGAAATATGAGGAATTGAGATTTGAATTTTTTGCTATCATTGCTGGTTTAAAAATAATAATAATAGAATTCTTTTAGTGAGAGTAATCCTTGATGTTACAATGAAGATGTTAGCCCAGGATGGATGTAACAGGAAGGAAGTTAAATCCAAAAGGTGTTACCTGAAGCTCCAATGTGTGGAATGGTGTGCAGGTTGGTTGTCACAAGGTGTATTTGTGTCTTTATCGACTATCAGGAGGGTTGCCCTGTGCCAGCTGGGGTTTGTGTGATCAATGCACACCAAACCAGGCCATGCTGGAGCTGTAAGGCACATTCTGGGTCTGTCATGCTGCAGACACATCATGAGCAAATGCTTAAGAATTTCAACCAAATGAGAATCAGAGTATTTTCTATACACTCTGCTGCTGCATATTTAGTGACAGAGTTCTGTTTAGTTCTCCTGTGAACTCCCAGCAACTCTGACAGCCTCTTCCTTTTGAGTCTCTGGGCAAACTGCAATCCTGTGTGTGGGGTTGTTGTGAGCTGTCCATCAGCATCCATTGGCTGGGTTATAACAATGCACCAAAACCCAACAAGGGAAGCACCACGTGCTGTTCCCTCCACCTTTAGCCAAAGCCACATTGCACATTAAAGCTTCCTAAGTGTGGAGCTCATCCACTCAAGTGGGCTTTATGTTTTGGAAAGCCAGGATATTGATATATCCCACGATCAGCATTATTATGATTTAATTGCACAATAAGGAAGGAAGAAAGAAGAGATGGAGAAGGCAGTGATGAGGAAAAGGATTGATTTAAAAGGCCTGCTGCATAAATTATTGGGAATGGATGTGAGCTCTCATTAGGATGCACTGTGAATAAGGAGTTTGCCTTATCTTTACTGGGACTCCAATCTTTGCTATTTAAGTATGAGGCACATGACTGAAACAGAAAATGTTTTCATTTCCCTTTTCAGTGCTCAAACTGGAATGGGTGAACTGGAGCAGGAGCCTTTCCCTGGTTTGTTTGTGGGCAGCCTCTCTGATTTCCAGCAGGCACTTCTTGGTCAGGACACCTGGGTCACCTCCTGCCTCTGCCTGGGGCCACTCAGGTGAGCACTGAAGGCTCACAGAGGTTCCCTGTCCTGTTCCAACAACCCCTGTGCTGGGGGAACACAATACAGCAAACTGCCCGAGAAAAATGCCTCCCCAAAAGGTGCTGGGAATCTCTACAGTCAGATGTGAACAAACTTCCATCCTCTTCACAGAAGCCTAGCTGCACCCAGCTCAGTATGAAAACTTCTTTTGCCTTCTTGGTCCATGGAGAGCCTTGGGATGCTCCAAGTGTGGTCTCAGTTCTCAGAGTTTTCTTCATCATTCTCTCATCCTTATGTCCTGTTAGGTTGGTCACAGTCAATCAGGTACGACAAACAGCATAAATACTGCCTCTCTCTGCCTTTCCAAACTCTATATTTAAACACTCTGCATATTTTCATTTTTAATAGCTTTAAATTGAAAGAATGAAACAGGACTTCCTTTTTTTAATGGAATCCCCATCACGCACTTTGTATCTTTTACAAAGTACTTAAATTCCACATATTTACATTTTTCAAGAAAAAAAAATCACTTGTGGAAAATTCCCTACTGCATTAAAAAAAAATCATAAAATTCGTTTTGCAAAACCCAATTAGACTTTATGATTTATAAAACCTTGAATTTCACTGAACCTCTTGTTGGAATGCTGCAAAATCAGTCACTGCAGCTGTTTGCAGAATTGCAGGTAATAGACGAGGCTGAAGTGTTTGGGTTAGGGGTTAATCCGTGTTAACTATGCTGTGGGATAAAGACAAATGTCAACACAAATTGCCAGAGCTCATGGAGTCTCCTAGCAGTTATTCCTGCTCCTTGGTGTTGTTTAAGGCAGAATCCAGCTGATAATGTGACATAGATGTGCCTAGGGGAGATGACTTGGATGGTACAGCCAGTCCTGTTGAGCCAAATATATCTTATTTTAACAGCTCCACCTCCAGAGCAGAAAATGTGTTGCTGTGGCTGCAGTGAGAAAGAACAAAATCCAATACCCAAAATTCCATTGTATGTAAAACACCCTCAGTATCTCTGCCATACTTCAGGCTGCACACTTGCCCTAGGCAGCTGGAATTCTACAGCAATGCTCCAAGGCAAAACTTTGCACAAAACCCCTTAAATTGTGATCCCATAATTTATATGAATTTTTCTACAGAACTGGGGAGTGTCTGTTCCCAGCAGATACCCTGTATTTCTAATAATAATAATATTACAAATTATTATTTGTAATAATAAATTCCAAATTTATTTGTAATAAATTTGAATCTCTGAATGCAGATATTGGGCATGTCAAGCTGTGCAGAGCAGGAGGGTTTTCCTTGGATTCCCTCTCTTTGTCCAGGGTGGTCACTTGAGAAAGCTCTGCTTCTGTCAGGCAGTGGTTCCTGAGTTGGGCTGTGATAACAACCAGTGTGGTATTCCAGGGTTATTCCAGTGTTAATTAGAGATCTGTAAACAAAACTGATTTTACTACCAGGCCCTTCTTCATCCAGACCAGGGCTCTGTCTGGAATGTGCCTGAGTTTCTCCCCCATCTGAATCCCTGGTTTTCTTCCTTGGAGGTGGAGAGAAAGTGCCTGTGGTCCTGATAAGAGATGCCATCTTTCTGCTACAGCCTACAAATTAAACATAAAGCTGGTTTTGTCAGGCTTCCTGGAGGAGTTACTGGGGAGAGAGGAGTTTCTCCAGGAAGAAATAGAGACCCTACTTATTTCCTGAACTTGCTGCTCTGCACTGGTTTGGCTGCAGATGAAACTGTGCCATGAATAAATCCAGTGCTGTGCTCGATGGGGATGTCACTGGAAATACAGCAGGATGGGTTAGCAGCTGCTCAAGCTCTTGGTCTGATCTTTTCCAGGGTTCTACAGCATTTCTGCAAAAAGTTGCATCTTGGAAAAATTTCTGAAGTATTTCAATTGACAGCATTTGGCATTTCAGCAGGACAAACTCAATTCGTACAAGATAAAGTCTATCCCTGATCTTGCTTTGAAGTGCTAATAGGAAAACACCTGTTTTACTGTGCACATGGTGAGTAGTCAAAAAGTAAATATTTCTTTGGGTGACCTAGTAATTACCTACAAAACATCTGCTACATTTCATGTGGTTTGAAACCTTTCATGAAACTTCATGACCTACTAATTAACTACAAACAGCCGCTAAATTTAATATCATTTAAATTCTTTGACAAAAATGTGTTTTAATAGAAACTTTGCCTTTTTGTTCTGCTTTTATCACATCCCTATATGTTGTCTTGAAATTCAGTCCAGCTATTGGCAAGGAAAACTGTTTGGAACAAAATGGGTTATAAAACTGTTTTTAAATGATTTAATTTGCAATCATTACAAAGACTTCGCTGAAATGTTTCATGCTGTGATAGATCCTTTAAATATTGTGATATCAGAGACAGCTGAGTGATGTACTGAGAGCACAAATTTATTAGCTCTTGCCTGTGATTATGTTATAATCAAGTCTGAGTGAGGGTGAACCTGAATGCTGAATAAAAGCAAAGGGAAGAAGTCTGAACAAAGTCTGAAGTCCCAACAACACACACACTGCAATACAATTGCTTAAGCTTCTGCTATTTTTTTAAATTGTAACTTCACTGAGACAATCAAACAAACAGCGTTTAAGAATGTACTTCACTTATTTTTCACACGGGGAGTGATCTTCAGAAACAACAATTTTTATTCTTGAACTGGTGACTACTAAAGGTCAGAAATCTTCCCTTCTGATGTGTTTTCTGGATTTTGATTGCTCCTAATAAGTTTCAGTAAAAGCGCTGAAGGAAGTGAAGTGTTTATTTAGATCATTTTAGAGTAGATCAGCCATTTTTATGACAAGGGAGGAATTGAGGTTTGGGGTTTTTTTGGGGTTTTTTTGGTTTTTTTAAGAAACAGGATTTGTGTCTGAAGTTAGATGAATTGATTTTTACCACAAAGATAGATATATCATCAGCATTTCTCAGGGGCTGTTTCCTTTTTGGCTGATCCAGTTGTTCTGAGTGCTTGTATGTTCAGCTGCTCTCTCCCCACCCCACCAGTAATAACCTGGTGACTTCAGTGATGCAGAACCCAAATTAGCTGCCTAAATATCAGCAGAAAAAGATCACTCAAGCAATGAAATGCAGTATCAGAGCTCTGTCATATTGGAGGATCTTTCACGTGTTTGGTCTGTAGTTGGTTGGTTGGTTTTTCCCTTGGTTTTCATTTAATTTTAATTTCTTCATATTTGGTTCAGCAAATAAATAAAAATGCAGCCTTTGAAAACAAAGAAAGTAAATGTGGTAGTCCCTAAAAATTCCAGTCCCTAAACTGATGCTGCTCCTTGGTGTTGGTGGGGACTGCTGACCCCAATGAGGTTTGGTGGTCCATAGGTGTTTTCTGAGTTCTGTACAATCCTGCTGTGGTTTTCTGGCGCTTCTGACAGCACTGCCCTCCCTGGTGCTCCACCCCAGACATTCTTAAAAAGGCAATTGTTATTTCCTTTCTCCCCGTTCAGTCACACCCTCACTGAATGAGAGGGTGGAGTCACTTGCAAGGATGTTAACTGAGCTGCAGTCTAATTAGGAGGTTCTAAAGATGGCCAAGAATTAAAGTGGAAAGTGGGAAGTCTCAGGGGTTCCTGTGATTGCATTGCCATGACACAGATCATACACTGTGCACAGGCTGAGGGTTCATCCAGCTCTGGACTGCAAAACACTCCCAGAAACAGCAAAGCAAGTGCATTGGGAAAGTGTTGGCTTTGGAAAGAAAACAATGAAGAACAGCATTAATAATTTATTGGGAAAGGTATTTGACAAGATTACCTTTTGTTTAAAGGGTCTGTTTTGAAAGAATTAAAATACTGATGCAAATCGAATTTTCTTAACTCCTTGATCATCTTGTTAATTCCCTTTCATTAGAAAGTCCCCAGTCAGAAGTTTCTCTCAAAGCCCAGCTAGAGAGATCTTTAAAATTTGCTTTTATTGCATGTTTATTTCTCTCCTGTGTGGATTTGCCAGTGAGCAGACACAGAGAATGGCCAAATGCAGAGAAAGGATTGGAAGAAGAATTCCCATTAGCACTGCAGAGTTTTAGATCAGGGTCAAAATTCCCAGATTACTGATGTCAGGATCCCACCAGCCGCCAAATGATGTGGAAAACTTAGCTGGGAGAGAAAGGTGGGAGCAGGAAGGAAAAGTACTGTTGTGTTGGAATAAAGCTTGGCATTTTAATTTTAATTTTGCTTTCTTCCTGGACAAAAAATAATTCCAGAAAGGCCTACCTTTTTTTTTTTTTTTAGGGTATGGTTTTATTGACTCACAGGTTATAACTGTTATTCAGATGAACAGCAAAGGCTGAAGGAAAAATGTTATAGTGCAATTTGTAGGGAGCATCCTGTGTACATTGTAATGGCATAAAGAAAAGCAATTTAATATCTTTCACGCTGAATTAGTAATGTAGAAAAAATTATAAGTTGGGATGGAATGTTATAAGAATTTTAATGGATGAAAATGTGCCAGAGGATAAAGTATTTCTTCCTAAAAACTGAAATAGAATTTAAATTTCTTGAATTTTACGTAAAGTGACAACTATAATATTTGCAATAAAAAAAAAAAAAAACCAGAAACCCTACAAGCAGTAAGTTGGTAATTTGCACTTGCTCAAAACATGCACTCTGCATTTTTTAAATTCCCTAATTAAATCCTAATTAGCATGTGCACTAGAGTGTTAATTCTTGCTGTTATTCCTCCGGGGTATCCCTACACCTTCAGGAACATAAGCTTACTAAGATATGTAAAAGATAATTATCAATAAGTAGGACTACCACACTGTGTGTTCATTATGTTACTTATTTGTTCTGTGCCTGCTGGTCCATGAGCCAGAAAAGCAAGAGAATTTGTTTTGTTTCTGGTTTTGTATCAAAGCATTCAGCTCTGTCAACAGGACACCACATCAGCCCCAAAATTGGTCAGCATTTTGTCAGGAAATAATAACATTGGGGCAATTTTTACCTAAGAAATCCAAGTTTCAGGTGAAAAGCCTTGAAATTTCTGCTGATAGGCTGCACAATAGAAAGGGGAAAAGTGCCAGTTTAAACCAAGCAGTCAGTTCTCTGTTACACAGAGCTTGAGGTTATTTCTATCCTCATGCTAACATTCCACCTTTCATTCTACTTGAAGTTCCTACTGACTGCTTGGTGCTTTATTCATATTTCCAAAAACCACGAATTATCTTAAGAAACAAAAGGTATTCATTAAACTCCCATAGTAAAAACCAACAGATAGAACCCCAGATATTCAATATAGACTAGAGGTGGGATTTCCTGGCAACCAGGAATAAATCAGGCAGGGAAAGGCATGGGGTGACTGAGTGAGAGATGTTCTGAGATGCTCCCCACAGGGCTGCAAATCCTCCTGAGCATTTGAGCTGGGCTAATCCAGCCCTGTGGTGGTTAGGAGAGGACAGGATGTGGATGGATGGTGAATCATTTGCACCAAACAATCACTGGATATCTTTCTTTGGTGATCAAACCAGGTGGAAATGACCAGCTGTACTCATTAGGTGAACATTTCTGCCCCTGAGGCTGGCACTTGGATTGGATTCAGTGGCTTAATTACAGTCATTCCATGGACTGACTGGAAAGAAGTGGATTTCTCCCATGGATTTCTCTGTCCCTCTCTGCTCCCTCCCGCAGCAGGGATGCTGCCACCATATGTGATGATTTACAGTTCATTTAGTTCTTGTCCTGAATGTCAAAGGGGCTCATTTTTTCCATCTGAAGGAAGTTTCGGAGGTGCTTTGACAGAAGTACTAAGTTCTCCCATTTTTATTCGTTACAATTATAATTAGGCTTTGAATGCAAGGGATGAACCCCAGTGAACAAAGCTCAGCTGACCTTGCCATTACCTAACCTGCTCCATAGTAACAAATTATTATTGGGAAAAAAGCTTTCTCTAAATAAAGCAAAACCAATAAAAATATGCACTGTATTAGTGTTTGCCACTTCTAATGAGTTTCAATCACTTTTAGAATTGGATATCTATTTTACTGTATGTCTTTTAGTGACTTTCACTAAAAATTGCTAAGATTAATTTTCCTTAAGTAATCAGAAATAATTTCTTCAGTTTGCTTAGGCTTTTGCTGGTCTAGAGTTGCTCTGGCTCTAGCAAAATAATCCATTAACTATAGAAAATTAAGGCTAGGAGGTCTGAAAGCAATCATCTTATGCCTCCCTTTGCACCAAAATAGCTGTTTGTCTAATGTGTTTATAGCAACAACAAATCAAAAGGGTTTCTGCAGCCTTTCTAGAAATCTCTGAAGACTTAGTACCTCTTTTAGTCAGAAAACTTTTCCTAATATCTAAAATAAATCTTTGAACCAAATTATAATGCCTGTCATTTGTTTTTTTTCCTGCCCTGCTTAGGATGACTGTCATTTTGCAGATTTTTGCATTGTAAGTCTCTCATGAATCTCGCTTTAATGTTTTCTTTTGTAAATCAAATACGTCAAGTTCCTTCAGCTCCTCTTTATCTGTCATGTTCTAAAATCTATTGTCTTTATTGTTTCCCTCTTGCAATTTGACATCCTCTATTCTGGGCTCTCAGAACCTGGCTCATGCTAACACTGTCAGGAATTCCTGCCCTGGGTTTTGCAGTCCTGCTTGTGCCTCAAGAGTGACTTTGGGACTTTGGGTTTTTCACTATTCTTTAAATTCTAGGTCCTCTATTTTTTTCTTCATTTTGACCATCTGGCCCTTTACTCATTAGATTTTTCTTGGTGCATTTAATGACTTTCTCCCTCATTCAATGACTTGAATCTTCCTTTTCCAAATTTCATCCTAGAGGTCTTTATTGAGTTTGTTTCCAGCTTGCAAAGATCATTTTGGATTCCAAAGATCCACACTTGCATGTTCTCCTGCCTTCTTTTCCTTGCACTTTTTCCCTGGCCCTCTTCACTGGAAGATAATTTAGATATTACTTGAGTGGACTGCTGTGAATTTCCATCTTAATGCCTCTGCCAGTTCAAAATAAGAATATTGGTAATTGCTCCTTGAACATATCTTTTAAATTAATTAAGGATTTAGCTCCAGGGTTTTTTTCATCCAGGTAATATTTCCCTAGCTTGCCAATGGAGATTCCATGTCTAGCAGTATTTAAATCTTTATAGATGTGGGGCTGTGTTATATCTACTGCTGCTGCCTTATCAGTCACACCAGTTACCTGTAAAGCAAGGAAATTTAATTGGTTGCTCTTGACAAATCTGTGTTGACTATTTCCATCACTTTATTATCCTGTTGGTGATTATTAACTGATTATTTAATAGTTTTTTCCAGAATCTTTCAAGCAATTGAAGCTGGGTTGGCTGCTAAATATAACTCTCTTTTTACATGTTGGATGGGAGGTGAATCTGTGCATTATTTGTATTCCTTCTCGACTTCCTTATTCTTTGTTGGTTGTAGGTAGCATTGCACTGAAATTTGCTTGTATTATTCCTTCATACACATCCTCACTGATGTGCCTTTTTATTGCCCTTGCAAATTTCCCTTTGATTTGTAATTCTCTAAAGAGTATCTTCACCACCCCTCCTTTGGATAGCTATATCTCTTCATTTCCATGGCACTACTGAAAACTGAGGGCAAATCCACTGCCAATTGAAGGGTGATTTCCACGTGGATGACATTCCCACCTGTGACAGAGATGTCACATATGCCACAGCTAATGATCATCTCCCTGGGTCGTCTGTGAAAAGCCTTTACAATTGTCCCTTGGTCAATTCAGGACTATTTCACCCCTTTCATGATAATGTGGCAGACCCTCAAAACCAAATTTAAACGGAGCAAGTGCTGCATTTTAAGTGCTGAAATAGCTGAAAGTTGTTCAGTCTTTCCAAGAAATAAACACTGACCTAGAATTTAATAATTTCTTATTAATGTTTCTTAGCACTGCTGAAAAATGCAGGAACACAGAAATTGTTGAATGTTCAAAGCTCTGTAAATTGAAGGCGGTTATGTCGTTGTGGTCCTTTCACCTTGGAGTCCTTCAGAAAACAATTGGCCTAGAACAGCATGGAATAATGGATATTCTGAGTGCTGCATCTCACTTATCTCACAGATACAATTATAATGCTTCCTTTGTGCCCAACGTGCAGCAGGGGCTTTGAGGGAATACAAGGCTCACCTGCCAATTGTGAAAATACTAATAAAGAAAAAAAAAATGATCTTATCATTGCCCAGAGTATCCCCATCAGAAGAAATTTTCTATATTTGACCCATTGGCACTGAACTGTGAGCATTGCCATGGCCTTATTAGAGACATTGTCCTGGCAGTTTAATTGCAGAATGAGAAGATAACAAATGTTAAATCATGCAAACATACTTTGAACTGCACAAAATTCTGCCTTTCCTAACAAACATGCAGTTTAGATATATTTGTGTGCCAGATCAAAGGAATTGCCTAATACTATTGCTCTCCTATCCAGATGTTGGTACCTAAATATGTCTGAGCCTAAATTAGGAGTTATGTGCACATGGTGATAATGTTCTGCATGCAAAGGGAGATATGCAGGCCTGGTCTTAAACTGGGCGTTGAATATCCAAAGAGAACTGGACTAGGAAATACTTATTTTAAACCAACAGTGAGCATCATTCTCTGTAGCTTGATATTCTCTAATTCTGAACAGTTTTAGTTACTGTTAAATTATGATTTGGGGGTTGATTTTCATCAGTACATTCTATAAGAAATTGCATTCATCAAGTGCTTCTCCTCATTTCCATGAACACACATCATGGAATTCTGTCGACGTAAAGTGAAAAAAATCCGCTGTTGTTAGGCATTGAACATTGAAAAGGTTGCACAGCAGGGGACCGTGTAATTCTTGGGCATTAAGTGACGAGGACTGACATGCCAGGGATGCAGGCAGAATGCAGCAGGAGGAGAGGAACCTCTGGGAATGTGCATGGGCTGTGCTGAGAGCACTCGGATCAGCTCAGAGCTCTCTCACAGAATTCCAGTTGGAGCAAACCTTTTGCCTTTTGCAAATGGCCATGAAAACATTGCAGGGGGTGCTGAGCAAGAATTTTTGAAAGAATGTCTTCCAGAAGAAAAGAAGAGAATTATCCCAGTATTTTATAGCACTCAATTTTTAAAAGCCTTTGATGAAAGCCCTGGATTCCCCCCTGGCAGGGTGGGCAGGCCCTGGCACAGGGTGCCCAGAGAAGCTGTGGCTGCCCCTGGATCCCTGGCAGTGTCCAAGGGCAGCTTGGACACTGGGGCTTGGAGCAGCCTGGCACAGTGCAAGGTGTCCCTGCCAGGGCTGGGGTGGCACTGGGTGGGATTTAGGGTCTCTCCCAGCCCAACCCATTCTATTATTCTGTGATTCTGTGATTTTTCGTTCAACGTCACTTTTTGTATTGAATGGGTAATAGTACATGTTAACTTTAAATTTAGAATGTAAATCATAGAATCATAGAATATCCTGAGTTGGAAGGGACCCACAAGGGCTATCAAATTCCACCTCCTGGCCTAGGCTTAGAATATTAAAAAATATAAAAACTACTAGAACAAAACCACAAAAGCAATTGATTGATGGAAAGCTGTCCCCAAGCCTTTTGGAGCAGCAGACTGTACACCAAGATGGAAACACTGAAATGCTGAAATGTTAAAACTGCAGTTGCCACCTGGGTTTGTCTTACCTGACCTCTACAATGCAGTCTTTTCTTTTATCTACCCCCTAAGCATGTGAGTGTTCTTAGTTTAAAAAAAAAAAAAATTGCACATTGCAAGTGATGCTGTAATAAGTTACAATTTGGGCAGTTCATGCAGAAATGGAGTGGATGACATTGTAATCATTGCAGTGGCATGCATGCTTTATTACAGTGCCTTTAAACCATCCTGAGGAAGGTTATTCATGCTACACTAGCCAGGGATCGTTTTTGTTAAACAAGAAAAATAAAACTGCTAAGTGCTAGATCACTGAGGTGGCTGCAGAGCTGAAGGCTGGGTGTGCTCTGCAGTCACTCCTGGAGAATGCTAGGCATTTATGGGGTTTAAAAATCCACACCCTGGCTGAGGGGCTTGTCATGCCCACAGCAACAAAGCCAGTAGTGGGTGTGAGGAGCAGCAGGGCTGGTGGGGAGAGAAGCCCTCATGGTCAACAATTGGCATTCACAGAGATGTGGACTTTGGAAAATAGCATTTACAGCTTTCTGCTGCTGCCTTTCACCAGTGTGTGAGGACGAGGGTTGTGAGAAACAATGATCCACTGATGTCAGTGAAACTGCTGTGTCTTCACATAAACCTATCATTTGGAGTTCCTGGCAGCTGGGCTTTAACAAACAAACCTGAGAGGCAGAATCCACCTCCCACCAGAGCTGGGAAATTTCCCTTTTACCAAGGGATTTTCCAAGTAAAAGGGATGGATCTACTTCATGGAAAGAGAAATCCTTTTCTTACTCACGGGATGGGAATATCTAATCATTATCAAAATGGATTATTTGATATTTTAACCTGACAATATACTTACACATCTTAAGTGTTTGGAAGATTTATTAATCCTTTCAATATAAAAATAACAAATAAATCAGTAGTTACAACACTTTAAATTTATCTTTTTGTTTAAATAAGTCTCAATGTAATTTTCTGATTTCCCTGTATGAGGGAATATTATCTGCTTGCACTTTACACAGAATTGCTATCTTGTAGGTTTTTGACATTTTAGTAAGAGAAAGAAAATGAATATTAATATTTATCAAACCAGGTTTAGTTATGAAATGTTCATATGGGCAAAATAGGATGATGTGCTGATTTTTTTCAGGCATTGCATGTTTTATATTAGATCTATATTGTCAGATCTGAGCATCTTATTTGTTATGTTTTGCATATAGCTAATGTGTTTTTTAAATTAACTCTGTCTCCTTTATACTTTGAAACAATCCTCTGATTTTGGGAAGCTTTTGGGGTTTTTTTCCTAGTGGGAGGCTACCCATAGACTTGGTGCTATGCAAAATGAGTTATATTTGCACAGTTTTATTAATACAAATTATGAAATGAAAGCAGAATGTGAAAAGAGCTCATGTTTTATTGCAATTTTTTGCTTGGATTATAAGAAATCATTTGGCAAACAAAATCACACATAATGACAAATAGGATAGGATTATTAATAAAAGCACATATATAGAATGTAACCCAAGCTGATAAAACTACAGGGATATTGTGTGAAATTCTGATAAAACTGCTGGGAAATTGTGTGAAATTCTGATAAAACTGTTGGGAAATTGTGTGAAATTCTGAGGATTCACGTGGTGTAGAATTCCTGTGTCGTTTGAAGCAAAGTTGCACACTGGCTGCAGTGGGGCTGTCTCGCTGGGATCGCTCAGCACTCAATGGCTCACGGTGAATTCCTGATGCACCCCCAGAGCTCCTGCCTTTTGAAGTGCTGGGAATTCTCCAGAGGCTGTTCAACTCCTTGCTTTCATCCAGCTCTGCTTCTTCCAGCTGTGGGGCCACCTGGGAAGGACTCATCCTGCCCTCCTCACTCCACCGATTTTGTTAAATTGCAGAAAACTTCTGGTTCCACAAACCATTTTCCTGGTTTGCTGGGGAAGGCTAGAGCCTGCTGGCAGCAGTGTGTCTGCTCTGTGCAGGTTGGAAAAACAGCCTGCAAAGAGCAGGTGGAGCAGGAACTTCTGCTGAAGGATTGGCTTTCGCTTCCTATTGCCTTTCATTTCTATTTTCTGTTCTTCCTGGTGTTAAGAGTGTTTTGTTTCACTGTTCTGTTCTTAGCTTAGGTGAGCAGGAGCAGTGTCTGTCCCCTGTGCTGGCCCTGCTGAGCATCACCTCACACCCTGGGGTCAGTCAGGAGTCCCTCATGACAAGGGTGACCTGGAGTGTGTCCAGGGAAGGGAACAGAGCTGGGAAGGGCTGGAGAATTCCTGAGGGAGCTGGGAAAGGAGCTGAGCCTGGAGCAAAGGAGGCTCAGGGAACCTTGTGGCTCTGCACAGCTGCTGCCAGGAGGGGACAGCCGGGGGTCAGGCTGTGCTCCAGGGAACAGGGACAGCAGGAGAGGGAACAGCCTCAGGCTGGCCAGGGGAGGCTCAGCTTGGCCAGCAGCAGGAATTTCTCCATGGAAAGGGTGCTCAGCCTTGGCAGGAGCTGCCCAGGGAGGTGTGCAGTCCCCATCCCTGCAGTGTTCATGAAGCACAGGGACACTTGAGGCCATGGTTTGGTGGTGAGCATGGCGCTGGGCCTGGGCTGATATCTTGTATCAGGGATATCTTGTATGGAGAGGATGTGGATGTGGCAGTGCTGGGAATCCAGCCTGGATAATGGAAACACTGACCACCCAAAAACCTGGGTTACGGGGCACTAACTGTAGTGCTGTATGATTGTAACTAACTAGTATTGCTGATCTTACTGGGCAGAGTATAGTATTACTAGTATTACTGGGCAGAGAGGCCCAGCAGATCCACAGTTTTGTGGTTCATTGCTATTTTCAAGTTCTATTTATAGTGGGGAAAACTCACAGAAGTTACTGTATTATTTCTGGTACTCAGAGTCAGAGTAGTAATAATAATAATAATAGTAATAATATATTTGTTCTATTTATATTTAACTTGTCTTTGAGTAAGAGAAACAATTTTAGATCTTTAATTATTTATATTTACCCTTTGGGTTAGAAATCAATGACCACATTGCTGACTGTGGATATGCATTATGCAAAGCTACTGTATTTTTCAGTGTTTTTTTTTCTCCTTCCTGACCCTTTCTGTTTGACTCATTGCACCTCCTGGTCTGCATCCAAAGAGTGATTTCCTAGCTGGAAGGATGGTGGGGATATTCATCATGGAACAAGGCTTGGGGGAGAAAAGGGTATCAACTTGAATATTTGAATATATTTCTGGAATGTTTTTACTTTCATTTCTTCACTGCTTTTTCTTTCTTTGCTGCTTGTTATAAGGGAGCTTCTTGATTTAGTTATGCTTTTCTTTTCAATGCTCTTCTCAAAGGCCTTCCTGTTAAATCATTCTGCTTTGTTTTTCTTCATAAATACTCACTTAGCAGCACTATTGCTGCATTCTGGTATTTCATGAGTAAATTGCTCATAATTCCTTTAGATCACTTTTAAGGCACTTAACAAGAACAGTGGAATCATCTGCTCCCTTTCAGATCCCTTTCCTGTCAAGTACTGATTTCCATGGATAAGCTGAACATACTCTTATTGACAGCAGTGTTTTTTAGGATGGGGAACATAAAAACATGTCCTTTACACAAACATACACTTTATTATCTGTTAATCTGCAGAGCAGTATCTGTGCCCCTGTTTGATTGCTTTTCTTTTAAGGAACTGTGCCCTGACTCTTAAAAATAAGACAAGAATCTAAAGAAAAAGCCCTAAAACAGAGCAAACACATATAACAAGAAAGTAAACATGATGGAAACAGTGGGGGATTGCTATTTCTATGCTTTGCAAACTCAGTAAGCAAAAAAATAAATACAACCAAAGCTGTGGCCCAGAATCCTAATTTGGAGCAATTTTTTCTTGGAATACTTTGTGGCAAACATATCCCCTCAATGCACAGAGCAGGTTAGAACAAGCCCCAAAACAGCAAGGCTAAACAAGAGCAATGCAAATTGAGTTAACATCAGCCATGTTCAGCAAGCAGAAAGGTTAACTTAAAAAATGCCTGTTGCAGTTGCCAGCAAGGGTTTTCCTGATGGGTTTTGGCAAAGGATGCCATGATAGCTGAGTTGGACAGTTGGGCTGGGTTGGAAGGATTGAAGTCCTCACAAAATAGAAGAAAATTCTACTTTTTAAAAAACTGTTAACGTTTTAAATGTTTTTAAATTTTTTTAATGTTTTTTAAAGCGTTTTAAAAGGTTAGAATCTTTCTAGGTCCCTTTCTTAAAATCCCCTTGCATAAGAAAGAAATTGCCCCCGGCATTTTCAGGAGTGTACTACAGAGAAGATTAATATAGTGTAGCTTCTCATATGATTAGAAAAAACCTCAGAAGGCCATTCATTATTTCTGTCCCTTGTGAAAGTCAAGATGAACTCTCTGTCATTTCTGACAGTTGCATGTCTAGCTGCTAAAGACCTACTGACAGAGACTGAACTGCTTCGGTTAACTTCTTCAGTACTTCAGTAACTTGAGCATTTTTCTTGATGTCTAGCCCAGACCTTCCTTGCTGCAGCTTAATGCTCTTGCTGCTATATTGACCAGAGACAGAAATAATCACTGCTCTTGTCTGCAGCAGAACACTATATTTGAAGGCTGTTGTCATGCCCACCCATCTCCCCCTACCATTTCCTTCTCCAGCCTGAACAACTCTGGTCCAGCCTTCTCCCTTTCTGCTCCCCTCTGCTTGAGCAGTTAACACTTCTCCCTGTTCTGGTTGAAACTTTGCCTCAGTAGTGTCTTCCCATCAGTATTTTTGAAGAAAGCTGCTGAAACTGAAGATGTATTTTCATCTTAAGACCCTGATGGGGTGGAAGGATGACTGTGAGTTTTGCAAAGTGCTTTTGTTGACATGTCCTACTATATATGTAGCGTTTGCTTTTGCCTAATTATTCCATTGCTGGTTTAAATCCTCTTATAGGTGATCTTCAGCCAGTTCTTTCCTCTTTTTATTATTTCCTCCATCACGTTCATGGGGAACAAAACTTGTGAGCATCGTGTCATGCTGGAGAGTTGACTTCAAGTGCAAATCTAACTGCCATGGCAGCTAATGTCCAAACACTTACTAAATAAGTAGAAATCAATTGACTGCAAAATTGAATAGGTCACACAGCAGAAACACCTTAATCCCTGTATAATTTGCAATCTAATTGAAATTAAGTAAATGAAAACAATGCAGATGAGGTAAGCACAGTGTAACTACGTGTCTGGACTGTGCTATTCATAAGTCTGTATCACAGCTCCTGCTTTCTTCTGGTTGGTTTTTTTTTTCCTTTTTTTACCCCCAAGCAAAGTAAATTGCAATTTTCAATTATCTGACCTTTCAGGAAAAAAAACAAGCATGGGGAGCTGAATAGGCAGCTCACCATCAAGCTTATATTCCATTTACTTTCAATTCCTATGAGGATGAGTGGTCTGTTTGACAGACTGGCATCAATCATCCTTCCAAATGGATTCCCATGATTTGAATGCTCAGGTCAGCCCAGCAGAGCAGTGCCTAATGATGATTACAAACCAGCACGGGTGGCTTTTCACCAGACACAAGCAGGGCCCAGATGCTTAAACCTGAAATGAAAATTTCAAGTGAATTTTTACCTTAAAATTTGTCTGCTGCTGGCAGCCTTCAGCTTTAACACACAGATTCTTAAGCTGTTCTGCTTTCTCCACATGCCCTGGCCTGAGCAGCTGTAATCCTGAGCCTGAGAGGGACCCTAAAGCTGGAGAAAGCATTCTGCAAGTGCCTGGAAGGTTGTGTTGAGCAGGCAGCCTTTTGGACTGCAACTGTGGGATCATTATCAAACACCTCTCCAGCATGCTTTATGGGCTTCATTTTTAAAGCACCACTCTCATGGCTGTGCAGCTTAACACTTCTGATATGTCATTTATTTCCGTGCTGAGCTGGGAGGATTTATCTCCTGCACAGTTTGATAGCAGTGGCTTGGCATTCCAGGTGGGCTGGAGAGGCTGCATTGTGCTCTGGAAAACTTGGGGGAAGAATCTGAGCACATTTCCACTCCTCCTGGCCAGGATGTTTGGTGACTTTACTCTCCACACCCAACTCATTTGGCTTAAAAAAGCTCAGGTCTCATTTAAGATAATAATATCATTCCAGGGATTTTATGTCTGTGTGTCCAAATAATTGAAGTTTTCCCAAGAAGCATACCAGGGATAATCAACTATGGGACATGTTCTGTATGTGGGCCATTAAATCCAACAGGATTTTTCAGCCTGGAAAAGGGATGACTTTAGGGGGTATGGTAGAGATCTGCTCAGTTGTGAGTGACGTGTAGAAAGTGAATTTGGGATGTTTATTTTCTGTCTTTTCCAGAGAAGAGCTAAATGAAACTGGGGGGGAGGACGGGACTGCAAAAAAAAAAAAAAAAAAAAAAAGCCACACAAAAAAATTCCACCTAAGAACAAAAAGAACCTCAAATTAAACAAAGAAACAAACAGAAAAATAAGCCCTCATCTTCAAAGTCACATAATTAAGGCTCTGCTTAACTTTCCCAGAATAAATATTCTTTGGTTTGAACTGCTAAACCCTTCCTATGACGTTCGCCCCCCTATTTTCCTGGTGTATTAGTTTATTATTTCACATGCTTCATTTCTGGCATTATTTTAACTTCACTTCTCTATTTGTCTCTAAACTATGCAAACAAGTAGTCTTAAACTTGTCCTTTTCTTTGCCTACTAACACTTTTCTTTTTAGATTTAAACTGCTTGCACTCTTTTCCTGAATTGTTTTTTCTAAACTTTGGGAGCAATGCTTCCCCCCATCCCCATCCTTCCCCTCAGAAATCCCAACAGACCTGTGTGCTTTCATTTCTAATTCCCCCACTGTGATTTATTCTGTAAGAGGCTCTAAACCAAAATGCTCAGTCAATAAATAAAGGACCAGGGTGGCAGCTTGATGGAGCAACTCCAGAAAGGTGATTGCGAAAATGTGGTTTATTTTCCTGTAGCCATTGTGTGCAGAAGTCATAAAGTGCAATGAACATTCCTGCAGTCAGATGATGAGGAATGAGAATGCATGACAACATCTGGGCAGGGCTTGGGCAACTCCTAGATTTATTGGCTGATTAGAAATAAAAGATGAAGACTCAACTGCTCGTTGGTTCATTGAAAAGCTGTTCAAATGCTAATATAATGGAACTATTATTTCTAAGAAATTTGATTAAATGCAATATTATACTTCTACAGCATCACTTTTCTGTCTGCAGTCTTGCTGGAAAGAATAATCTGTTGTAATAATATCAGTGTTGGTAGATAATGCCATCAAACTTTTAACCAATGGAACATTTCACT
This sequence comes from Entomyzon cyanotis, assembly GCA_024500445.1. Classification (NCBI taxonomy): domain Eukaryota; kingdom Metazoa; phylum Chordata; class Aves; order Passeriformes; family Meliphagidae; genus Entomyzon; species Entomyzon cyanotis. The sequence continues at coordinate 16,803,574 of JAKEPQ010000743.1, read as the reverse complement.
TAATAAAGTGATGTGATTATGTGCATTTTAAATATTCCTTTTCTGTTTTCATTGATTTGTACTTAAATCGAGATGTCTCGAAAAAAAAATCATTATCTTTCCACTTTCCAGTAGCCTCTGAGTGTGAAACTGAAGTAATCAGATTGTTATCTGTTCCTTGCTTACTTGGGATTCATAAAATTCTCCTTCTGCAAGGACCTCCTTCTTTTGCCAACATTAAATTCTCCAGGTCAGCATTCATTTCTCCCAAGGATTTCATGCTTGTACAATTCATACCATTTTGTCAGTGCAGATTATACTTGTACAAACCTGATTTTATCAGGACTTTTTTGATTGCAAAATAATACTGTGCTGTGAGGAGATAGATATTGTGGGATTTCCTGTAATTACATTTATTGAGTTTATTGCAATTGATTTGCAGATAAATAGTCATGTGATGATCTAGTATGCCCTCTAATATAATGTCAGTCCTTCCTAAGCCTCTATTTATCTTGGGGGTGGTGCAAGGGCATGGCTGGGAGTGACAGAATTGAATCCTGATGGGAAAACTTTCTAGATGCATAAAGAATATAAGAAAATGCATAATCAAATGTGAAAGTGACCTTTATGCCTCTTTTTTTCTGTCTCATGTCCAAGTGGTGTGTCTCAGAGATTGTCTCTTTTCATATTTTCTACAGTGGCCCAAATTTAGTGTTTTATTTAAATTCTTGTTAGTTATTCACTTAGTGATTATCTGAGTGAATAGAGAAAATTAATTGCAGAAAAATAATGACCCATGTGGTGGCTTTTTTTTTGGTTTCAGTAGAGATCTAAGAAAAAATTCAGCAAAAATCCAAGTATTTGCCTCATACAAGGGGAGAGACAGTCACGCTGCAATAGAAAATATTTCTAGCAGCACCATAGTGGGTATAATTGGAAAAGCTGTTATCAGAAGTGAGCTGTATGTCTGGCATTATTTTAAATCTTATCAGTCTGTTTGTTTCAATAGATTTTTGAGGCTTGCAAATCTAACTGTAGGTAATTTTTAAAACTGCCTTTAAATTTCTTGCCTTTTAGTCACATTGAAATTTCCGTTGTTCTGGTAATTTAGGTCAAAGTAAATAAAAGTTCCCAACCAGCTTGAACTGTACTATTAATTTTTATAGCTACCAATAGTCCAGATGCACAGATCATTATCACTCAGCCACATCAGCAGGAACAGGATCAAAAGGCAAGGCAGCATTTAACTAAGAAAATATCCCCACATTGCACGTATGGAAGAGAGCTGAGAGTTCTGCCAGCAATTAGAGTCCCAGTGAGGGTCCTGCTGTTGTTACTCTGCAGCCAAGACTTCCCTGAGCCTGACCTGTGCACTGCACAGAGCTTTAAAATGCAGAAATATGAATACAATGAAATAACCCACCCAGGATTGCCTGTAGATAAGCTGGCTTTTCTTCTGAGATAAGATGTAATAAGTGCACTGTGTGTTGATTTGTGCCTGAGGAGGAGAGCAGGACAGAATGCACTCACAAATATTTTTTTCCACAGCCCAGGGCTTGGTAGCTGTGGGGAAGAATGGGATTGTTTTGGATGCTCTTTGGCACTTTTTGGTTGCCCACTCAGAGTGAATGATACTGTTTGCATGTTTAAGTGTATTTTTTATTCCCCTGAATGAGGGGAGAAGAGGAGAAAGAGAACCATGAGGTGGTAGGATGGGGTGGGGATAGTTGTGTCCATTACCTGCATGCTCAAGAGGTTTTATATCTGTACTTCTTTAATTATATAATGACTAGGAGGGGCCTTTCTGCATTACTGAGGTGTTCCTACCATCCCTAGGGAGTGTGGCTAACACACATACTTTTCTATTATAAATAACCCAAACCTTCTCCTCTTTGTGGGAATTTGAAGGACTGTTTTTATTTGCTAGCCTGGCTTCATTTGTGCAGTGCACAGTGGATTATTCATGTTGGCTCTGCATTTGACTTTAAAGTATTTATTGTTGATCTGGGTTTTCAGTGTGGTTTGTGTGAAGAGTTTAATTTTTAAAGAGATTTGTCGCTTGCAGTGCCATGTTCAGCAGGGAGGCTGCCTTTGTCTTGATGATTTTGTGCAGACCAATATTTTATAAACACACTGACTGCTTCTTTCTGGCTTTAATGGCTGCCAAAGGAAAGTTTCAAATATTATCAAAACAGCAAGAGAATTAAACTCCATCTGTGGGATGTCTCAGGAGAGCACAGAAAGCCCAGCTGAGCTGACCCAGCAATGCTGACACACCCTGCAAGGGACAGAGTCCTTGAAAAGAGAGGGCAGTGGCCATGGAGGGAGCAGGAAGAGCTGTTGGAAGAAGGATTTAATCCCTCCTACTCCACTTTAAAACCTTCCTGACAGGATCAGGTGATGCAGGTCTCTGGTGAAGTGGTCCTGGCATGAATAAGCCATACCCTTAACGTGTCACATGGGTTACAATTCCTAAAAGCTGTGAGAGGAGCCATAATAAAAATTCAGACCAAGCACGACATGGCTTCCAGTGCCTGGGTGTATCATAATATACAAGAATTGCTATAATTATTCAAAATTACAGTCACAACCAAAACCATGTCTTTTAGAATAGAAATTATCCTGAGAGAATGCTTTGTGGTGCACATTTCAGGTGGGATGAGAGAGCCCAGCTGAAAAACATTCAAATATCAAGGTTTAATATCATCACAAGCAAAGTGTTGATATATCCTGTTAAGCTCCAAAGCAGACAAATGGGGAGGGCAGGTGATCATTGCAGCATCTGGAGTCATAAACCAGAGTGGAGGATACCAGAGCTTGGTTCAGATCAATCATGTTACTGCTTTCAGGTTTTGTACCTCTTGTTCTGTCCACAATGGTTTTATTTTACTTTCTTTTCCTCTGCCCAAGCCACCTTGTTTTGTAAATCATCCATTTCAAATGGCTTAGAGAAAGGTAAAACTGTAAGTCCAGGAAGAAGACAATTTGAAGGAAATAATAAATAATTAAAATAAAGATCTATATAGTTTGATTAAACATTAAGGTTTTTATTGAATAAAATGGCAGGTTTTCCCCTCCTCCTGCTGCTGTTGGGCTGTGTAATTCTTGTGCACCCATAGCAGTTACATGAACTGTGCAATCAGTGTTTGTCTCCCATGTAGACATCACCTTTCTCTTGAGGAATTGAGGATCTAATAGCTGGTGTTCCTTTTGCTTCATCTGCATTTTAATCTGGTTTTAGTTCTCTTCCTTAGAACACAAAGGGCTGAAGTTTGTGATTTCCAGAACTGAAAGCTGAAAATACTTCTCCAAAATGCTCCCTGATGACATTTTACTATATCATTTATTTACCTTTTCCTGCGTGGCTCTGGCAGAGATTTGCTGTTTGTATGTGCAATGCTCTCTCAGAGATTTATTGAGATCTGCGTGGAAAAGCTGAGATCCCAGATCTGCCGTGGGATTTGGATGGTTTAGCCTGGATCATTCAGCCTTCCCTGTGTGAGTTCAGTGCTCTGTGTCCCTGCAGTGCCACCACCCCTTCCTCCTGGGGCAGTGACATCCCGGCAGGCCCTGGCCACAGTTTGCTCCTCTCTTCAGATGGATTCCTGCTCTGCAGCAATAGATCTGGAGCTGCTCTGGGAGCACGGGGCCAGCAGAGCCCTGCATTTCCATCTCCCACAGGCAGTGGCCCGAGGAGAAGCACAGCCAGCACAGGCATTTTATCAAGGCCACCAAAACAGCGTTTTACTGAATTTATTGTGCAAAGGCAGGATTTTTCCAGCTGGATGACAGCTGGGAAACATCAGTAGGAGATAAGGTCTATATTTTTTTCCTTTTTTTTTACTGTCAGCTGGCAAAGATAGGATAGAGCTGTACCTGCCAAGGGTGCCCGGTTCATGGTGATGAAAGGAAGAACAGCAGAACATCCTTCAGAGCTCTGTGACCTCATCCTGCACTTATCCTTGGTGTCCTTTGGCTCCCTGTGAAGTTTCCTCCAAAGTCCTTCTCTGCAGTGACCAGCTGAGGAATGCTGGGGACACTCCAGGCACTGTCACTCGATCTCCAAAGCTGTGACAGTGCTGCCGTGGTCACCCTGGGACAGAGCCAGCACCATCCTGGGGTGGGTGGCACAGAGGCTGTGGGACAGAGCATCCTCTCTCTGCATTCCCAGGGATTACAGTCTGGCTGCTTGGGATTTAGGTTTGAAATTCTGTGTCTGCAAATGCTGTAGTGTTAAATATTCTGATTCTGTGTTATCCTTCTCCCAAATGCCCATGGCCTGGAATGTCTGCATTCCTCACCTCAGCAATGCCATGCCCTGACACACCACAATTAGCGAGATATCTGTCTGTTTTATTTCAATACAAAGGTTTTTAATTAAACTCATAGATCTGGAGTGAGCTTTGGGAACACTTGCTTGTATCCCTAAAGTTTTTGACAGCTAAATTGACCTTCTGTAGCTCCAAACATAGTGTCAAATATTTCGATTTTAAAAAAGAAACAAAAATGTTGCTTCTTAAGTAGGATTTGTCTCAGGGAATTACTAAGCACTGATCCAAACCCCCAAAGGTGGAGTCACCTGTCTCTTTTATGCTTCCCCACTAGGCAAAAGTTAGAAGATAAAATGGGAATATGACAATAAATCTCTTTTATCTGCTGGTAGAAGAATTTGTAGGTAGGCAAAAAGGCACACCCTGAATAGCATCTTACGTAGATTTGTGTCAGAGAGGATACAATGTGCATGCATATTAATTTGAATTTGGAAAATGTCTTGTCCTTAAATGAAATAAGGAAAATTTGTCTTTTTATATAATAGGAATAATTTTGGCATGTCCTGGCCATATCAAGTGTCATATCAGGGGATAAAAAAATCTTACATAATGCTCTGAAAGGGCAGAAATATTAATATTGTGTTACTTTGTACTTAGCTCTTGAGCACTTTACTATTAGTCTGAGATGGTTATGTTAAGTAGCTTTGAATAAGAAAGCTCAAGCTCAAAGAACAAAGAAATATACAGGAGGTCTCTGAAATGTGTGCTCTGTCAGAGCCATGTTGGCACAAATGGAAGTCAGAAAGATATTACAGCTCTTCTTTATGTGATGCCATTACAAGACAATGTGGTAAGTATGAAAGTTCCTGTTGACTTTTTGTGGTTCAATATTTTCAAGACTGGGAGGATTAAATAAAAACTGGAATGCGTATAATAGTTGAGAGAGAGTAGGAGAGGACATGACAACTAGCAGATAAAAAATAAGGGCAAAATTGTTGTAGTATTTTCTCTTCTTACTGCTTGGTGTAATGAACTCCGTGATTTGGTGTTTCCTTTAGCACAACAGGAATGTTTTTCCCCATTTCTGTGCCCAGTTTTGCCTGTGCAGAGATGTAAAGGTCATTTCCAGGCATTCACTCTGCCTGGCTTGTTACCCACTTTGCTAGTGCAAATACAGTAGTTGTTCACATATTCCTGTTTCCTTTTTGTCTAAATTTATGTCTTGATCACAGTTCTGTCTAAAGGACAAAATCTCCCTCTTAGATGTGCACACTGGAGCTCAGCTCTAATAAGCAGCTCTCCCTTTGAGAGGATCCCCTGGTGAGATCAATGGGACTTGAGCATGCAGGGCAAGAGGAGTTATTAGAGGTGAGCTTTGCTCTGTGGATTTCAGAGAACATCTCTGTCCTGGGTATGAATTATTTATTTATGTATTTATTTATTTTGAAGTGTAAGGCCTATCTTTACATGCAGCTCCTACACGTGATGCTAGTGCTTGGTGTAAAGTTATTGCTTTTATCCTCATGATATGAAAGGAGTAATGCCACAGAGGGAGATACAGCTTAAATGGGAGGAAAAAATGTATAGAATTGTAGAATGGTTTGGGTTTGGAAGATCACCCAGTGCCATGGCAGGGACACCTTCCACTGTCCCAGGCTGCTCCAAGCCCCAATGGCCAAGCTGGCCTTGGACACTGCCAGGGATCCAGGGGCAGCCACAGCTTCTCTGGGCACCCTGTGCCAGGGCCTGCCCACCCTGCCAGGGAGCAATTCCTGCCCAAGATCCCATCCAGCCCTGCCCTCTGGCACTGGGAAGCCATTCCCTGTCTCCTGGCCCTGCAGCCCTTGGCAATTGTCTCTCTCCAGCTTTCCTGCAGCTCCTTCAGGCACCAAAAGGCCACACTGAGGTCACCCCAAAGCTTCTCCTCTCCAGGCTGAACAATCCCAGCTCTGCCAGCCTTTCCTCCCAGCACAGCTGCTCCATCCCTCTGCTCATCCTGCTGCCTCCTCTGCACTCTCTCCAGCAGCTCCCTGTCCTTGCTGTGCTGCCCAGGCCTGGGGCAGCTCTGCAGCTTTGCTCTCAATAGAATTGTAGTCTCTTTTTACCAGATATTGAGGAATTTTGAAATCCTCCCAAGAAAGCACAAAGGACAGTGGTTTTGTAATTCATTATTAGTACAAAAGTATCACTGCAAACCCCATTCTCTACAGTAATTTTATATGTGCTGCAAACTCAATGGAGTCTATATGGATTTATTATTTCAGGGGCTTCGGGTGCCATCATCTGCCTATGTGACATGCTCTAATTTGCTTAATTAGCTGACAGGTGAGAATTACCAAGCAGACTCTCTTACTTTCTCCACTAAAGCTGTGCTGGTACAACTTCTGTTGGATTAGTGGGAATTCTGTGCTAGCAACATGAATGGGACTGAAGAAAGAACACTTTTGAATGGCACAGACATCATTAATCTCACTAATTAGTAATTGATGTCAAGTATATCTTAAAAATATATATAAAAATGTGCTGTCTTGGGAACTGGACTTCTATTTAGTACTGGACAAATGCTTCAACTAATTCTTGCTTTCTAGTTGTTTTTCTTTTCTCCTTTTTATTATTTTGTTCTTTCAATCTAAATATTTTAACTTTCTTTCTCAAGGCTGTATGAGGTCCACAGGAGGAAGTCTATAGCTTTCATCTTGATTTATGGAGCCGATGATAAAAGTTTAGTCTCACAGCTTGTCGCCCATTTCTCTGCTAGATTGCTGCCTACAGCATATGTTCAAAGACAGGTTGCCCATAGTTGAATGTAGCTTTATTTCAGTAAACATAGCCTACAGTGGAAACATATTGAATTTAGGCTAAACTTGCAAAGGGATTGAAAGAAAAACGCTGTGTGTGGTGTTGGGCTGCAATTAAGGCTGTTGTAAGTTTTATGAGCTGTGTGGCTGTGCTGGAGGGGCAGAGAGGATGGGATGGGATGGGATGGGATGGGATGGGGAACACTTTGGGGATCACTTTGGGGATCACTTTGGGTGTCTGCAGCAGCCACGGTTTGGGGCTCAGGGTGTGCAGGACACAAGAGATTGTTATGGGTTTGGGGTGAATGCATCTCCTTGTGACTCAGTGTTCTGTGTCTCAGGAAGCTGTCTGGCTCAGGTATCACAAAGAATTATTTCTGTGCAAGGTTTTCTTGCTGTAGAGGGGAAACAATATGAAAGTGCAGGTGAGAAAGAGGAGAATTATTCATCCCCAGGTGAGGAAGACTGCTCCTTCATGCTTCCTCAGAAAAGCAGGAAGGAATATAATGGAGTCATCACTTTGAAATACCCTTCACTGTTATATATAGTCCTAAATGTATTTATATATCAACCTCCATTTTTATATATAACGATTATGTACACACATATATGTACACTTTTTTAAAATACATGGACTATATGTGCTGGCATGTTAATTAACAGCAAAAGAACTTGTTACTTTTATTGACCAGTGTCTTCAACATAGGATTATAATATTAATTAGGGTTTTAATATTAATTGAACCATAAAATTGATACAGTTAAATGTTAGTGATTGCTTCCTGCAGGAGTGTGTTCTGTTTTACCCAAAGAGGATGTGTGCTTATTTTTCTTGGAGTGAGCATTCACTGTCACTAAAACACAGCATCACCTCACCAAACAAAGACATGGTTGAGCAAACCAACACATCTGCTCTAGGGTCACTCATTCCTGGTATTCTCTGAATTTATTGTCTGGAATTATTAGTGAGGCTCTGCCACAGTAGAAAGGTGATTTTTGGGCAGCCCTGTCCATGGGCTGGAGCAATTATTGTCAAAATTATTACACTGCAGAAATCCAAAACTACAGAACTCTTTCAGTGTTAAATTTGGCAATGAAGAGACAATCTTTGTTTTCTCTTCCTGTTGCTGAGCTCAGGCAGTAGGAAGTGCCACAAAGGTGGGTTTCTATCACTGGTGATGGAAATATCTACCACTGACTTAAGGTACAGACAGCAAACAGCTTTGCACTAAAAGGGAAGAAATATTCAGCTAAAATGCATCAGATTGAAGGGAAATTTCTGCTTCTCAAGTTAGTTGAAACAGAATAAAGTGTAGGATATCACCAGAAGTAGGTGGTGAATGGTGGAGCATTGAGATCCTCATCCATAACCTGCCAGTGGAGACCAGATCGGCTGCTCTGAGAAACCTCAGATTAATGGATCCCTTCTGTTGTCAGACTCGCTGGAGTGGCAGATTAAGATTCTATTTTTGGTGCCTAATTTCTAAATTAGCAGCTTCCATCAGGCTGTGTTTACTGCTGTCACACAGCACAGGCTGGGCTGCGCAGGGGCTCACTGAGTGATGTGTAATTAGAAGGAGCTGAGGCTGTGCCCTCCTGCTAAATGAGATGATGGCAGCTCGTCTCCCTCAATATACTGAGGAGGGTTTTTTGGGGTATATTTAGCTGGCACATTCTTTAACAGATGAAGTACTGGGAGGTTTTTTCCTCTCGCCGACTGGTAATTGCTGAAAAATTAAAAGAGACTTTTTCCTTAGGTTAATAATTTTGTTTGCCTGAATCTTTTGTCGCTGTTAAATGGGTAGGCTTGCTTCACATATTGTAGTTTAAATACAGTTTCACTTGTTAAAAAGTAGGAAAAAATAGCTTTCTCAGCCCTAGTGAAAGAAAATTTCAGTCTTCATAAGGTTAAAATCTATCTGTGACTGGAGGTTCAAGAGCAGCAGTGCAATTCCAGGAAAGGTTCTAACATCTGCATCAAAGTGGAGTGAATGATGTAAATTTGCTTCCCAAAGTTATGTCCATTGTAGATATACACTCTCAGCTCTCGAGGGAGTGAGCTTGGATTGACTCCCTACTAAAATTAGCCTTCCTAAAACCTGGCATTCTGCAGATAAATTGAAAACAACACACCAAACTTTTTTGTTTAAGGTCTTAAAAGAAGCTAAGCTCTTTGGGAAAAGTCTCATGTCACCTGGGAAGTAACCAGCATGGGGAATGAAAGGTGAAAATGGACCTCCAAAAGTTACAAATGGTTGAATTTTGTCAGTGAGGAGGGACTTCTGAGAAGAAACTGTTTGTAGATGGGAGGATGTGGTGGATCTGGAGGGAGAAGTCAGGACTGACCAAGATCAGGAGAGTTTTGTTCACTTTCCTGTGCAGTAACTCCGTGAAACAAAGCAGTTGTCACTCAGCTCATGGCCAGGGTTCACAGCCTGTGGATGTGCAGTGAGAACTCATTTTCAGTTTTACAGTAGAAAGCATCAAAAAAGGTATCAGGTGTCAGCACTCCGTGGTTTTGGTCTCCAGGTTGTGCTAATTAATCCCAATTAACCCAAACCAATTCAGGTGCCACTCAATATAAGGCAGAATCAGAGAGCTTTTGAAGAGGTCATGTATATATTTTAGAGGTGCTGAGGTTCGTGGTGGTTTAGCAATTCCATATAATTATATGAATTTAAAAACATTTAGATTTATCTTCCTGGAGGAACCTTTACATCAAGGTATTCATTTGATTTTCATTCTTCCTACCACACCTCTGCCTGGGTCATGAAGGTACATTTCTGTTTCTTAAGTGAATATATGAATTAGTTAAGCCTTTTAAGAAACTGCTATATATTCAGACATTAATTGGAAATATTATCACAGATTAGACAGAATTATTTTTAACTTCAACATCTTCTATTTCCTATTCTGCTCTTCATGTTTCTCAGAAAGGGCATGCAGTATAAGCAAGTGACTTCATTCAGACTGCAGGTTTTTAGAGCAGGGTCTTCCCATCTTGTAAAGGATTTGTACTCACTCCTTTGGATTTCTTTAGATATGTTTGCTGCACTGCTCAGGAAGTCTTTGATTTCCTGACACTTCTCGTTAGTGCAGTGTGTTTGCCAAAAATATTCTTTGTCAGAGAGGTTGCAAAGCTTTTTTCTGTTTGCCTCTTGAAGCTGCATGGCACAGAGATGCCTACAGTAAGAAAATGGAATAAAAAAAATTGGTGTAAATGTAATCATTCTCAGTTATCTGGTACAACAACCTGAAAACATTTTTCATCAAGCAATGGAAGGGCAGTGGTTTATTCTGAGCAAAATGGTAGACATTAGGTTTTGATTAAAACATGTAGAATCTGTTCTACGGAGTTCCTCAAACTCCAGCTAGAGCTGATGTTTCAAGTACCCTGAGAAGGTGAATTATTGCAGACTGGGGTGACTCCTCACTGAGCCCTGTGTGGGGAAGTTTTGCCAGCGTGTGTTTGGCAATGTCTGTGGGACTCTTCCAGTCCCAGCAGTGCACTATTATCTCCAGATAACAGCAGACCTACAAGCAATATTTTAGTCCTGGAAATGCTGACACATCCAGGTTGTATTTTCCTTTTCTCTGGTACAGACTTCTTACCTGTAACTTCCAGAAATATAGGCACAGAGCAGCACTAGAATAAATCATAGTGATTTCATTTCACTCTTATAAATTGTTGCCTAAATTGTCAACACCTCTTCACTATTAGTGTTAAGTAAACTGGCTTTTATAAAATATGAGCCGCTCAATCATTTATCTTAAGCCCCCATCTATCTTCTTGTTGTTTTTAAAGGCAAGATATAACAGTAAGTGAAAGCAGGAATTGCTTCCCCGAGGAAATTTTACTATGATCAAAGCAACCTGGCTGTTTAGGAGTGCAAGCAATGCCTGGCTTAATGAAATCTAGAAGAAATTAGATAAATAGATGAAATTGAGGATTCCAAACAAATTGTGTAGTAGGTCTGGAGAGTGAATGCAAATTACTGAGCCTTCAGGTTGAATGTGGAGGGGACAGTAGTGTGAGTAAATTGCTTTTTGGGGTGATACAGGGGATGTGTGATGAGAGAAGAGACTAAATCAAGTGAAAAGCAAGGAGTAGACTTATGTAGAGCCTCCAAGGTGACAGCAGGAAGACTGGACTTTAATTTAAAATCTAACTTTTCACAGAAAATTAAATTTAAAAAAAAAAAAAAATCTGTTTTTCTTAATAGAGAAAAGATTCCTATGCAAGCAATAGAGCCTGGTTTAAATGTCATTTTCCCATCTCCAGTCCTGGCATAGGAATTAACATGAAGTGGGTCAGACTGAACTGTCTGCCAGTCCCAAATACTACTTGAACTGAAAATAACTCCAATTCTAGTTTAGAAGTCATGGTTCTCAAGGGATTTGCTGCTCATCAGTTTAACAGCCTTTATACTTGTTGTAATATCTCATTTCTGAGAGGTCTGGTTTTTATGGTCTGCTCTCAATCTCAGCATTATATTGTTTGCCAGGTTTGGGGCTGGGAAATCATCTTCCCAGGTGAGATTGATGGGTTAATGCACCATTTATAAGGATTGTTTAAGCATAATGGCACTGCTTGATTTGTGCAAAACTTGTCAGTAAAAATGTTTCAAAATATAGAGATGACTCTCCTTGTTTATCACCCAGTCTGTGAGGACAGAAATCAGTGTATTCATTTATGAATGTCTAATTATTTTCTTTGCTCCTCCTCTCTAGGAAGCCTTGCTTGCCATGTGGAGAGCCAGAGGAAGGTAAGAGAGATATTTTCTTCATTGCTGTCTCTGTAACCATATGTGTGTGTGGGAGAAGCACAGCTTTCCTCCCAACGCTCCTTGCAAGGAGCTTGGAAACAATATGTCATTAATCAGAGCCTCTAGCAGGTGAGCCCTGGGGTATTGCAGGGTGTGACACCAACGCAGATGTAGCTGAATAATTGCCAAGTGGCTCTGCACATACTCAGCCAAGGCCAGGAACTGGGCTGGTTCTGCCTGTTTTATGTAACCTTCAATTTCATTTTAGACTCTCTACCCCACAAACCTTGGTGGGAAGCTACTCTGCTTTGAATACATTTCAATTGCTGCAGTAAGTTTTTTTAACAGAGAAAAAAATAATCAAATCTTAGGTTGGCTTACAAGCCTCCTTTTTTTTTTTTTTTTTTCTTCTCAGTCTCCTTCAAAGGAAGGTGAGAACAGGTTTTCAGATCTGACACTGATAGCTGTACAGCACTCAGTCTTTTTTGCCTGATGTGATGGCCAGCAAAACAGGCATGCTGGTGGAATTATGTCTTCGTCTTTTAAGGCTAAATTGTTTAATCCTGGTGTGGTGGTAGCAAGACAAACATGGTCTGCTTATTTTTTGGTAGATCTCCATCTCTGTCTCTATCCATCTGTTGTATTTTCTCCTTAGGCAGATACCCAAATTAATGGTCAGGGAAGCAAATATAATAGAGTTAGGGTCAAATGCCATTTATGCTCTATGGTAGCTGTGTCACCATGTATAGCAAAGTATTTTTTTATAAAATACCATTATTTTTCTGTTACATTACTGTCTTGAAATGTTCAGCTTCTAAACACCTTCATTTAGGGCCACAATTCATAGAGCACTTCATTGGGAAACCATTGAAATGCTGGGGAGACTCTTAATTCCAAAGAAAGCTCTCAGTTGCATTTTCAGTGCTCATCTGCAGCTTTGCACTCTGTGAGAGGAAGAGGATTTCTGTTCTACTCAATTCAGCTACTCCTCAGAATTAATCTGGTCCTCAAAATTCACTAAGATAGGATTTAGGAAGAGATAATTCTGTGAAGCACAGACAGGAAAGTTGCATAGAGATGTGGGCAGTAAACTGAGATTCTTACTGATAAACTAATTTGTGGTTTATCAAATAGAAATATAGATAGTTAATCAAATAGAAATATAGATATAAATAGACGTTTACATCTAGTGAATGTAAACTGTTAAGTATCTTTCTATAACTTAGGTACCCACCCCCATCACCCAGTGGTTCTGCCAGTGCAATGTGTTTATTTTATTTTTGTGACAATATTTTGTTTTGGTTGGAGCAGGTTGGTAAACAAGTGAGCTGTGATAATTATTTCAGTCGTTTGTTTGGTTTTATTTCCTCTTTGGGATAGTCTGTGGAACTGTGTTTGTACTGCTTGTTCCTAGGCAAATCTTTTGGAATTGGAGATAATATCTTCTACACAACTTTGTATGAAGTTTTTGCTTATTTAATTCTTTGCATTTCTGTATTTTTTCTCTACCTCTTCTTCTTGACACTCCTTCATGTTTCTTTTAATAGAAATTATTTACAATTGCTCTTTGTTTTTAAGAGAAAGGATATGTCATTAAAATGTATCTTTACAAGAATTTTATTGCATGTTCATGAACTTTAGAACAGATTTCTGTGCTCAGAATACTTAGCACCTTTGTCAGCCCCCTTCCTGCCCCAAATGTATGCTATATTTTCATTAAGATGCAATCCAGTTACGTTGAATTCTGCATTGGTATTTTTAGTCTTAGAGGTGACCTCAGTCAGTGCTGTGCGAGGGGAGAGTCAGTTTATTCAAAATGCATTGTTTCTGCTTTTGGCTAAACCTGTGAATGCAGGGAAATGTTTTCCCTCAATCAGGGAACATGACCTAAAAGGAATAAAAACAAACGACCAGTTTTATCATCTTTGGTCCTTCGTTGAGATGGACTTAGCTCTACCATAGCTGCTGCAAGGACCAGTGAGTTTGTCCCCACTTTGTGTTTTCCTGAGGGGGAAAATGCAAAACAGGACTTTTCTGGACCAATTCTTGCTGTTGCCATTCCTCTAAGTGCAGTTTGCAACGTGGTTTACAGGAAAACAGGTTATATTCTATTCTTGCTTGTTCTACTTTTAATAATTGTTACTCTTCCAAATTTTAGCGCATTCCTTTGTCATCCCACATACGTATGGTAATGATGAGAGGCACTTCCTCCAGTGCCAGTCTGTTCTTTTAACAATCCACATGAGTGACACAGATTAATAAAATGTGACATTTCAGGATCCAGAGTAAAATATGAAATAAAAAATGACTGTTTGAGGAAAAATTAGTCATATGCAGAGGGACCTATTAAAGTTGCCTCACATATCAAGCCTTTGTTCTGAGCATGTGTGACTGGAAGTGCAAAGCTAGGCTGTCAGGATTTGTTTAGCTAATGATTCTAACTTGTTAAAATTTTAACCATGGCTCCTTTTGTTGTGCTTCAAAGGGTTCGTAATGCTCTTTATATTAATTTATCTTATATTCTTGAAAATATAGCCCATTTTAGTTATTATTTGGATATTGATTTGACTGCTTGGCAAGTACTGTTTACATGCAATTTTGATTTTGAGTACGGGGTTCAGTGCAAAAAAGCATGTACATAAAATTCATAGCTCATATAAAAGTGCTTTTTTGTTATCCACTAAGACACGAGATACAAATCAAGTGTGAGAAGAGCTTGAAGCTAGACTGTGAGATGGGAATGCTAAAACCTATCACAATTCATACTGTCAGAGAAATGCACATTTAAAATCCTTGGTCATGTATAATAATAGACTGAAACACAAATAGGATGCTCGAGCATCAAACTTTAAGCACACTTTTGTTTTGAAGAGAAGAGAGGAGCTTGAAAACAGTCATGAAAGTGCAATGTGGGAAGGAGCCCATACTGAGTTTTCAGCGTGGTACTACCAGGCCTGTTATCTTTATCTGTCTCTGTGTGGTGAGCAATAATAAGAAAGGATTTCACTTTCTGTGTTAAGCTGCTGGGTAACCATCTGGTTACAGAACTGCAGAACGGTTTTGGATTCTGTTTGGCACAGTCCTGCTCTCCCATCAGTCCCTGCCCACACTGCAGACATTTTGCTCCCTGAGCTGGGTCCAGAGCCCAGGAGGATGGATGGAGATGATGCTGGGGGTTTCCATAGTTAATTTTCATAATCTTTTCCTTACCAAACATTCAGAGCACAGAACCTGCTTCTCCCAGGATGGAGAGGGAGCTGAGCTCCAAACTCCAGGGTTGAGTGAGATGTTTTTAAATAGATACATCCAATTGCAGTTGTTTGCCTGTTCATAGCCCCACGGCCATCAGAAGAAGGGTCTCTTGAAACATCCATGCCTTTAGAAGTGCTTTGAAAAGATGGGTTCAAACCAAAACCAGACACAGGGAACAGTTGTATAAGTTGGGTCTCAGTAAAGCAAGGAACTGAACTTTCTCACCTAGAAAGATCTGGCTGATCAGGAGCACCTACTTTCCCAGGGAATATAATTTCTTTTTTGTCTGTGTCTGGTGGGGTTGATCTGAAGACATTGAGAAGGAAAGAAACAGCCTTACCCTCCTGCTAATGCACACATTAGGCTGGGTTAATAATTGCATTTTATACCACACTGATTGGCTCATGCAGATTCCATTTGTATTAACTGCCTAGAAAAAAGTGTCTTTACAAGTGTGGGAATCTGCAATTCAACTGCTTTAAAAGGTGTGTGAAAGCACATATGTATGTATTCAGTACATGCTTTGTACTGAAGAAATGTAATGAAGAAAGAAACTGCAGGGAGAATTACATTCCAAGCAATGCCAAGGACTTTGTAATACTGTTGTTAAATATTATGTACAGCATATTATGACACTGAATATGTCCCAAACTATGTATTCTGTGCATCTTTAGAAATCCCATTTTGTTACCAGAGCCGAAGATTGCTTGGCAGTGTCAGACAGTGATCTTTTGAACCAATCCTTCCATCCTTTCTGCAGTGACAAGTTAGTTTTCTCTTCTTCCTGTGTGCAGCCTGGGCTGTGCTCCCTTTTCCTCCTCCCAGCAGAGGGTTTGTCATGGCAGTTGCAGAGGAGCATATGGAGGCACAGCCTTTTGGGCAGCACGAGCCCCAGCATCAGAACCAGGCTAGATGAAGGATGCTTCCTTGTGGATAAATATCATGTAAAGTGTTCTATCTGCATGAAAGTGTGTGTAGTTTTCTGTGCAAAACCGAGGGGATTCCTAACTCTCTGCCCAGATTGGCAAAGCACCCTCAGCTCTGTGGATGGCCTGAGATGCCCGTATGCTACGGCATATTTTTGGATTTCTTTTTGATTAATATCATGCTTCAGTGCACCCATCTGTCTGCGTGCTAGGTGCAATTTTCAAAGGAAGATAAGTGATATGCATCAATTAAAAGTGCAGGCAAAATTTAGGACTCCAGCAAATTTCAGTAAGTTTTGAAAAGTAAGGTGCTGCCAGATTGAAATGCTCAACAAGTTCACGCAGTTTTCCAAATAAATGAAATCCATTTCATCAATGTAATTAATACAAACCTGGGAGGCTGAATGAATAATGCTTCCAGCCCTCCTTGTTCAAAGAGATCAGGAAAACAAGAGAGAGGCAAAAGGCATTTTGGTGTCACAACAGCCTGGGATGGAGTTGAGAGATAACTGCAGTGATTTCCCAGAGACTACACAAATAATTTCGATGTATTTCGAAGAGTTTGGCAGCTCTGGAGTTTGCAGAGCAAAAGCTATGTCTGTATTTTAGCACAGATACATTTTAACCTACCCTGCAAACTCTGCTTCAAAAGTCAAGTCCCCAGCTCTGCTAAAGCTGTGCCTTCAATCCATTTGGAGCAGTGGATTCATTGTCTGTGTCAGGCTTGGCAATGCAAGCTGTTAGCCTAGAAGTGACTGAGTGCAATCAAAAAGCAAAAAAGCCTGTAAGAAACTTAGCCCATCCAGTTTAGCAGTCACTAAACCTATGAGCTAACAAATGGAGACGATTTAAATCGCTCCACAATGCCAGCTGCTTGCAGAACACCTGCCATCCTCTTGATAGGTTAAAAAATAATCTATTTGCAGCTCTAAGGTTGAAGAATGCAATGAATTTAGCAAGCTCAAGCCTCACTGCACTTGTCTTTCATGCTACCAAATGTGTCCTTTTAAGATATTATACTGTTTCACAGCTGATTGAATAAAGAATTTAAGAAGATATCTTCTCAGAGTATATCTGCTCTTAAGTCTCTTATCATTTCTTAATGTTGGAACACAGGCGTGCCAAAATCCACAGGGCAGTTGGAAAATATTTATACAAAATGTCATAGCTGCTGCTTTTAAAGCTTTGTTTGGATATCTAAGAAGACTTAGGTTTGGTGCTTTACAAAAAACATAGAGTGTTTATCCACAGACAAATGCTCTATATCACCATATGCTCTTTCCAAAGCAGTGGTTAATGACACAAAAAGGGTCAGCAAATTGCAACTTTGGAGCAACAGATTGACAATGACCAGATTTGTCACTGTAAATCCATTACAGTTAAACAAATCACAGATTAGATGATTTTGCCCCAGGGAACCTGAAGGTGATGTTTTGTGAGAGGCTGAAGGGCCTGGTGGTGCATTCAGCCAAATTTCAGTGTGTGTGTCTGTTCACAAAGGTTTCGATGGATATTTATACCTGTACACCCAGGTATGGCTGCTGCAGCTGTACTGAGCATTTGTAACGTTTTTGTGCTCTAAATAATTCAGTGTGTTTGGAGGAATTTGAGACAAAAACTGCCTTGGGATATCAGTAGGTCATCCATTCAGTGAGAATCGGCTTCTCCATTAACGAGCCCTGGCATGGAATCAATATAGTGTGAGTTATGCTGTCAGCCTGTTCATTTCAGCTTCATAAAAATGTGAAGGAAATCTCCAAATTTCACAATGGTTTAGCCGAAGCAGAAAGAATCTCAGTGACTTATTTTGCATATGAAATCGCTGCAAGGCTGAGAACAACAGAGCTCAGGGCTTTGGACAATTCTGTGTGCACAGGGCTTTGTGGAGAGGAGTCAATTAGCATTATGGTTTCCCTGGTTTCTCATCACAGTTTTTTTTTTTTGTGTTTGGATTTTTTGGAGTTTGGGATCTTTTTAGAATCAAGGTTAATGCTGAGTCCATATCATGCTTTCAAAATTCACTTTGTAAACTACTGACTGAGGTAAGAACATGTTGGGGAGCAGAAATTATTGCTCAAGGGTAATGAGGAGAAAGCTAAATTAAATTCTTTAAAATATGTGTCTGAAGTTGTAAAATCTAGCTCAAAATCAGCTTTTAGGTAGTTCAAAATATACCTGTATTCCTGTTAGTTCAAGTGTGTGCAAAATGCTCCTGGTCAGATCAACAGCCTTCAGCCTCAGTCTATGTTGGGCTCTTTTCCACTTATAAACTGTCTTCTGCAGCAAACTAACCTTTTTGTGAATAGGTCAACATCTCACAGGGCCCAGGGACCACTGCCTGACCTATGCTACAATGATGAATTTCTCCAGCCCTTGGCTGATAGCAGTGCAGCTCCTCCATTATATTGTGCTGTGAGAGCAGGAGTTTCTCTGGGAGCTGCATTCCAGTATCCTCACCATCCGTTTAAAAACTTTAAATCCGTTTCTTGCAGTGGTAATTAATTAAACAAAGTCTGGAAATGTAGCCCTTGCACTCTGGAGGGAGCAGTGAATGAGCAGGTCAGAGGAGATGGAATTGCAGGTGAGGAAATCTGCTCACATTTAGCCTTGGAGATGCAATCTGTGTTCCTGTTGGAGAGGAGTGTCTGCAGAGACACTGACAGCAGCATTTTGCAGCACTCTGAGATTGCCTGTGGATAAACAGAGCCTACCTGCTTCCTTTGCTACCTATTGTATCATCTCTGCAGGCACTGAAACTGAGATGGATATTCTGCTTCAGAAAATGGAAAACAGAATGAGTTTGCTTTGAACTAAGAATGGATATTACTGACAGACTCCATCAGAGATGATCAGGGCACAGATGATGTTACATGTCACTCGACAATTTTTCTCTCATTGAAATTAAAGAAATTTAGGCCACTTTCAAACAAAGCTGTGTCTAATTCTCTAGAAGTGCACTTGTCTGCCTTGGGGGACCTTCAGAAATGTCTAGTTATGATAAACCACTTCAAGCAGAAAGTTTTAAGCCGTGCAGAATGTTAGCAACTATAAAGAAAAACCATGTCTGTTTAATTCAGATCATTTTCCAATTTATGCAAATGAAAGGCTTGCAAATTTTTTTCTCTTTTGCCCAGTTTTCTAATTTTCAGTGTTTTATAGCATCAAAACAGGCAAACAAAAATGGATGTGTGTTTAACACCAAACTCAGGGGAACATGCATAGACTTGCAAAGCATCTTTGGGGTTGGCTTTGCATGACACTGCCATCAGTAATGGTTAAATTCAGCCCAGATCCAGCACTGGAGTTATACATTATTTTACATTCATTAAGAACGTGGGGTGTGTTGATTTGAACCTTCATTCCTGATCTGAGCACACTGAGAAGCAGTGGCTATGTGGGAGTCACACACCAGTGCTGGTGCCACTGCATTCAGCAAGCAAACAATGATTCCTTGTGAATCCCATCACCTGTGGGTGTGCTGCCTCTTCTGTGGTGAGAGAAAAGTGTTAGAGCTTTCCTATATGTGGGGAGAAAGAACCAATTTCTCCTTGGGCTGTGTAACTGTCCAGTTGGGAGCGGTCAGATCAAAAGCATGCAGGATAAGTGTGAGTTTAAACCACCCTATATAATTTTTTTTTTTTTTGGTGGGGAAGGTATACTGATTGTTATTGGTTAATACTGCAGACAGTGGATTACTGAAGTTCCTTTAAGTACTCAGGTATTGATTTGTTTTGAAGGTGAAGGTCAGTGTGGGACTGAAGACATCTGGAGCAGTGGCCATGGTAGGGATGGACTCCCTTCTGGAGTTTGGTTTGCTTCCATCGAATACTTGGCAATGGATTTTTCTCTCAGGTCCAACACTGTCTGTGGCAAATCAGGTACTTTAGTGAAAGTTCTTGATCTGTAATCCCAGAGTCCCTGAGAAGCTCATTTAATATCAGTCAGCTCTGACTGCGCCAGGATCTGTGTGCTTAATGGGCTCTCTATAAAAAAGAATAACTATATTGGGATAGTATTGGGCTCTGTTATGTGCTTAATTGGTCACATCCATGGGCTGAAGAATGAAGGCAAGGAAGTACAAAGCTGGAATGCTTGTACCCATAAGGATCACATTCATTCCAATAAAAATCTCTGCTGGATATTTTCAGACAGAATATTCTTTGTGGTTCCCACATAGGAAGCATAGATATGAAACTGCACCCTATAGTGTTTTGGTGATTTAAATTTAGAATTCAGCATTGAATCTGCATGGGGACAATTCACTGCCTAAGGTTTCCCAGCTACTACAGAATGTGCCAATAATGTGCACTAAAATAGAGAACACTCCCAGGCCTTGTGCAGCACTGGGTTTGCTGTGCAGTTTACAAGGGAACTTGCTCAGCTACTCAGCTACAGAGAATATCTGTGAACACAGGAAATATACAGTGAAAATATAGACGGAATACTGAAGCAAAGGGTGAGACTAGGTGCTAGGAAGTGATTTATTGTTTTTTTGGTTTTGTTTTTTTTTTTAAACTCTGTGTTTGAATATTGTTGAGCCAGCTTGGAAGTTCAGACAAAAGTAGAGATAAAATAATGTCAGAGACAAGTACTGAAGAAATATATTCTGTGTATATTGAGCATACAGTTAATACAAAATGTGTTCTAAACTTAGGCAAAAAAAAATTCAAATGACACAGCTTTTCTTGGTGATTGACTTCCATTTCTTGGCATCCCATATCTAATAGCCTCATAGTGCTGTAGTAGAAAACTTACACAAGTATAATCCAATAAAGCAAAATGCTAAACTAAAGAGCCAATAAAGTTGAGATAAAAGCCTTTAATCCCATGACCCTTTAGCAGGAAACAGGGGTCAGAGATTACCAAGGCACAGCTGATGTTTCTGGAATGTTAAATGCTCAGTTCTCTTGATTTGGCACAAACCTGTGTACTTATTTGTAGAGTTGGAGCAAGAACTGGAGTTATGCAAATCATCAAGTAAATTAAAGGATGTGGGGTTTGCAGTTTTAGCTAAGGTAACTCTGCCTGCTTTTCTTCTTTTCTTGCCCCATTTTTTTCTCTCAATATGATCCTTTTGAAGAGTTTTCTATGTGGGTGCAGTATTTTGTGTGGGAATATTCTGCTCATTTTTTGTGCCCTGTTTAAATATAGGTCTGTCCTTCATTTTCATGGATGTTGTACATGTCTGTACACTGCTTTGGGTTGGTTTACTTTATTCAGATGAGAATGTATAGATATTGCTCAGGAAACAGAAGTATTTTCAACCCTCTGCAATGTTACGAGAATAATTTCTTAATTTTATCTCTAGAGAGCAGCCAAGCAGGGGAACATCTTGTTATCAGTTTTTTGATGCTGGCAATCTGGAAAGGTGGATGTTGTGTTCTGTTGCTGCACTTTGTCAGCACAAGTATGATATAGATTTTAGTAATGTTTACACCAGAAACTCTAATTTACTTACCTGCAATTTCTGTAGCAGTTTATGAAGGCAGCCAGCTGAAATACAGGTTTTGCATTGTTGCTTCAGATATGACTAATTGTCACTGAAAACCAGGATTATTTGTGTCTCTTTGGTATTTTAATTGTACCTTATTAAGGATGCCCCAGTCAGTCCAGCTTCAAACTCTATACTGGATTCAAGAAATACTTGAGAGATGATATTTATTAGGGAGCAGATAAATTGGAATAACATAATATTTAAAAATATGGAATTGTGCCAGTGGCTGTCCCACAGCAATGACTTGTGAGAAGCAGCAACCTCCACCAAAGGGAAAGGTTTTCTCACTAGTGTGGCCCAAACAAGGGGACCACAGTGGCAATGAACATTTTGATTTTTGTTTGACTTTAGGGCATGGACTTGAATCCAAATCTGAACTTTTAACCTGTGCAGTTTCTTACTGCCAGTGACAACTATGAGATGTTTTCTGTTTGTTTTCCTCTGATAAGAGCTTCAGAAGGAGGAGCTCCATATATCCATATATCACAGGATAACCAAGTGATCAAACCCAGGTTTTACTCCCTACTATAAAATGACCTTTTTAGAAGTGCATCATTTGGCTCTGTAGTATCCATTGATTTCTACTAATGTCTTTTTATCCTTGAGAGCACCATGAAAACTCTGTGGAATTCCATCCTGCAACTCACACAGGTGTGCTGATAATTCCTGCTTAATAAGGGCAAAATGTCTTTCCTCACCCAGAAATCATGCTGGTTATTGTGGAACCAACAGAAACGCAGAAGAAGAGTAGACTTTATTAATTGCATTGACTCTCTGATTAAAATCTGGTAAATTTTAGGTTCTTTTTTAAAAATTACTTAGTATTTCCTACAGATAAGTTACAATCAGTGTCTGAAATTTGTGTCACAATTTAAGAAGATGCAAAAATAAGCTCAAGGAAAAGCAAAAAAGAATCAAAGGCTGAGCATTGAAAAGATGAGGCAGACAAGGCAATGTGTTCACAAGTGCCTCTTTATCAATGGTGTTTTTTCACTTAACTTATGAAAAGGAATTTCTTCTCTTAGGCTTCCTCCATCCTACAAATAAGAGGGTTTTAGTATCAATCTGCATAAATGCTGTCCTTTGGTATTCCTGGTGTGTTGATGTTTAAGTAAGATCATAATAATAGGGAAAAAAGAGTCCCTTAAAACCCTTCATGGTGGTTTTCAGTGCTTGAACCAGCATTGCAAAGAAATATATTTTTGAGGCTGACTGTCCCAATGAGCTGTGAAGAAAATGAAGTGATTGGTAGCTCTTTCCCCTTCCATCTCATAACTTCCTACAAAATTCCTGTTGTGAATCTCAATTCAAGTGTTGGGACTGCAGAAATTTTCTTGCGAGTTTTCTAAGAAACCTCTTTTCCAGAGGTTAATCTCCTCTTTATTTCCAGAGAAAAATCTTCAGTATATTCTTGCTGCAAAGCAAGCACTTAAAGAATCATCTTCTCTTACCACTTCAATTATTAAAGAACTAGGCTGCCTTAGTTCTTCTCCTGTCAAAGTACAGCCCTCACTTGCAGATGCTTATGCAATAGAAGAGCACAAATCTCCAAATTTTGATTCACGTGGCAATTGTTACCATAAAACTTTTCATTTTTCCTTTTCTTTATTTTTCCACAAAATATTGCCAGCCAGTTGAATTTTTCTTTTAAAGTGGAGGAATTAGGAAATGTCATAATAAACCTCACCAAGTTTCCTGATCAGCTTTTCAACAGTTAGAAATCTTATTGTCATGGGAAAATAAAGAAATAATGTGTTTCCTTTCTGTGATGACAAATTTTACTGAAACCATTACTCCATGGAAGTGCTGTTACTCCCCACTCCTTCTGGCTTAGATGCTGGTTGTGCCTTGAGCTGCTTGAAATACAGAAATCTGTTGTTTGGGTTTTGAGCTGCTGTATTTCAATTTCAATACAGTGATAGCAATGTACACCTGTGTGTCTTTTCCCTCTCTCTGCACATACAGGTGGTTCTGTTAAAACAGCCTGAGAATCAGGATGCTGAAAACTTGGCATGTGCTTTTTATTTTTAACAAAGCTGAGTGATATTAAGCATGGTCTTCCCAGCCACTCCTCAGTGTAAGTGTGGTTTGGAGCTGCACTGCTCCCTTCTTTACTTTAGTGCATCTCCTACTTGTGGAAAATGCCAGATTGACAGCCCTGAAAGCTGAAATCCCTCTGTTTATCTTGGGGCTGTGATAGTACAGTCAGTGACAGCCCAAACATCCGCCCTACCTCATCTATATGCCTCGGGTGTGAGCAAAGCTAGTGCAGTCTCCATGGCCATTAAATCCTGTTGATTCCATCAATAAGAATGCCAGTTACTGAGGGATGTCACAGGGACTTTGTGATCCGAGTGACTGCTCCAAACACGCTGGATTGAGACACCAAATTCATCTCACACACCTCAGCACAAATACCATGGTAATGGCTTTCACTCACGGGGAATCTGCCGTGGATTCAGGAGGTGTCTTAGATTTAAACCTTTCTGAAATTCAATCACCTTCCCCTGAGCCAGACAGTCCCTCCACTTACTTGAGAAACTTGTTCATGTTTTTTAACAGGTTCCTTTTCATGTATGAGGTCTTTCTTGTTTGCAGGAGCTTTCTATCAGAAAGAGACAGTTTCTAGGGTTGTGAGGCACGTGAATAAGGATGCTCAGAGATTGTGGATGGGAAAAACTGCACAGTCTGCTGCTGCTGCAGGTATGGCATGCTGTTAAATGAGCCGCAGGTCTTTAATCTCAGTTCTGCCCCTGCTCGTGTCACCAGAGGGGTTGCAAAAGCCTAAAGAGCCCCAAGTCCAATGGGGTATCCCCAGAAAATTCACTGTGCTTCCTGCCTCAGTTTCCCCCAGTAGAACCTGGAGATGACTTTGAAAACTGATCAATTTATATTTTGGTATTTCATCAGACAGGCAAAAAGCTAAGTATTATTGCCACCTAATTTGGCAGTCCATCAGTAGATTAAAAAAAAAGGATTATCTTTTAGATTTTTGGTTTCAATAAGGCTTTCAGGCCAATGAAATGTGGTGTAGATAATTTCCTGTCTTCTTCATTTCAGAATTCAGAAATACTCTAAATATTCTTAGGAAATTCAAATGCAAGTAGCAGCAAAGTTTGTTTCAAGAAAAATCTGTAGAAAACATATGAGCTTCATTACTTATCAGGCAATATTTAACTGAACTAGTATGGTGAACAGATGCTGCTCTCCAAAGGGTGCTTTTGTCTGGAGATCATTTTGAACATACAGAAAAAGAAAATAAAGAATTGTAGAAAACTGAGCTCTGAAAAAGAAACCCATATTTGGTCTAAAACACAAAATTAATTGTTTCTAGCATTCCAGGAGTTCTGTGTTTAAGAGGACTGTTACTGTGTGCACAGATTTTCTGTGGAAAGGCTTTGTGTGGTCATTAGAAAGTTCTTAATTAACACCACAAGCTGCCTTGTCTGAAGTGGCTGCAGAATAAATACCTTGGAGCTTCATCTGCTTTATCAGGCAGCTCTACAGGCACTCCAGGGAGGATCTCCATGGGTGAGAGTGATTTGGGGGTGTGGGGACAATTTAATATTTGGTTCTGCAGTTAATAAAAAAGTACTGCTGATGGTAATTCGGTGCCAACTCAGAACATGGTAGAACATCCTGAATTGGAAGGGATCCCCAAGGCTCACAGGTCCAGCTGCTGTCCCTGCCCAGACACCCAGCAATCCCAGCCTGTGCACCCCTGGCAGTGCTGTCCAAAGGCTCCTGGAGCTCTGGCAGATTTGGGAATGTCACCATTGCCTGGGGAGCCTGGGCAGTGCCAGCACCCTCTGGGGGAAGAACCTTTCCTGATCCGCAGCCTGACCTGCCCTGCCCAGCTCCAGCCATGCCTGGTGCTGTTCCTGTCCCAGAGCAGAGCAGGAGCTGTCCCAGCCCAGAGCAGAGCAGGACAATCCCCCGGGCCTGGTTGCATCATCCTTTTCCAAATTGTTGTAGCAAATACAAATCCTTTTAGAAATTTACAAGTCCACAAAACCCAAATTTATTTTATGTCAGCATCCTATTATCCCACGTGGACAGTCTGTTCCATGGGGAGAGGGCAAGATTGCAATTCCCTGCATGCAGGGTTTTCCATACCAGGAGCACATATGGAGCAACTCCTAACCAGGTTCCTGATTTGATTCTGCAGTGGCAGAAATACAACTTTCAGCTCATAACCTCCAGGTAAATCACAGGAGAGCCAATGTCCCTGTCATTGTTCAGATAAGCTCTGCATGTTGCCTGTCATTAGAGATGGTCCCAAACCATTTTGGATATCTTGACAATTACAGCATATATAATCTATCTCTAGGTCCTATTGACAGTCCTGACATTTATATCTTTGCTAACATATTTTATTCCTGTGTATATCTTCGGTGAGAAGGCAGGAGATATTTCTACACTGAATATGGGTTTGGATCTATCAAATGTCCCAATCAGCTGTGGCTGAAGTAATTTGAAACTTTTTTGCTGTTGACTTTAGTAGTGTCTGCTGTTTGGACAGGGGAGTAAACCTAACTAGGCAAATAGGGAGGAAAATAAACCTTTACCTCTGCTATTGAATAGCACAATACATTGTACAGGTCCTGTTAGGGCAGCACCCTTTTGTTTTATTATATATGATTTTTACTCTTAAAAGGTTCCCCACATTCTTAACCTTGAACTATGTATAAATTTTGTTACATATATAACTATATAGAATTTAAGTTCATTGTGTCTGTGCCTTAAGGAACACAGTTGCATTGTAAAATTCACTTGTAAGATCAGTTGTAAAAACACTTTTGACTCATGGCCACTTAGAAATAATATATTAGTAATCAGTAAATGATTAACACACACTTCCCCCTTAGTTATTTAGGGCAGTGTGGAGTAGGACAGTGAGAACTAATGCACATTATCATATGTAAGTGCTACGAAATAATGGATACCATCCTGTAATAACGTATTTTAATATTATTTATACATGTCTCTCTCATGTGTTACACAGTGGAGTCACTTGCAATATTTTCACTTAAGAAAAGCAATGCCTAGGCTCGTCTTGCATTTGTCCAAAATTGTCATCTCAATTTACAGTGCTACTGATATTTGCTGTTCCCCTTTGTCAAACATTAATGCTGTTTACTGCATCACTGCCTGGGCCAGTGAGAACTGATTGCCATGCTCCTCTCTCGTTTGGACACAAAATGCATTGCTCTCAGTGCACTCAAAGGGGTCACATCTCAGAGTTCAGAGCTTCCTCAGAGCATTTGTTTATTTGTTGCAGTCTTGGAACAGTCTGAGTACATCAAATCACTTAAACCATGCCCTCGTAGTAAATACTAATTTTGGTTTTGTTAAACAAAAAGACACAGAAGCATTTGGCTTCATTTTCTAAATACAAGTTAAAAGCAACTGGTAGAGGATTCACACTGATAATTCATTAGTATCAATGTGGCAGGCTTCTTAGGAAAGAGAATTTATTTTAATGAAAGTGCAGTGACAGAAAAAGAAGCAAACAATTGAACAATGGGTGTTTGAATGTCTGGCTGCTCTCCTGGCAGTTCATGGGCTCTTTTAAGCTGTCTTCACACAGAATATGGGCAGTCCAGGAGCTGTACCCTGCTGCTGGCCTCAGTACAGCTGCAGAGGAATTCAGCAGCCCTGCAGTGACCCTGGGGAGCATCCCAGGCACTGGAGCAGTGCTGATCACAATGGTGTTTCTCTGCCCTCCTTTCAGGTCTGGGATGCAGTTTGTAACCTATGAAACACAAAGATACACCTTCAAATGTATCCCTCAGATTTCTCCAAATGATGCAATGCTAAAATTGTACTTTTGGGCTCGGTGTGAGTGGCTGTGGGCTCAGTGGAACTCAGGGGTTTGCACTTGTAAAGCTTTACCCACACTGGGCTACGGGGCAGGGTGAGGCCAGTCTGGGGGCTAAAACCCACAGGGCCTTTTGAGTGGGAATGATCTGAATTCCTAGAGCTGGGAGCTGGCACAGAACTCCTGTTGGTTTTTCCCTGTCCAAGTAGACACACCCTGAATTTTCAGCCTGGAGCTTAGGAAAGAAATAGAGGAGGAATCCCACTGTTGAGGAGCTCCTGGGAAATACTCTGCTGAGCTCAGTTTGGTTTCCCATGGATAGCCACCCACCAGTGGGAAAACAGTAGACACAAACACATACAATCACAGCACTAAAACACAAAATTGTGGGTATTCTTTTAGTAAATATGTGTATCTGAGTAAACTGAAGAAAGAATATGATTAGAAATCTGCATTCTTGCAAGACCCATCTGCTGTCTGAAGTTGGGATATTTGAGATTTGGAAGGCATTAGAAGATTTTAAGATTAGAAGACTTAAAGAAAGCAGATGGCTTCATCCTATTTAATTAAATTAAATTTATTTAGTATGAAAAAGGGAGAAAGCTAACTGTCTCCAGCATAAAAGCTCTTTAAATGCATTAGTTCCTGAGAGGCCTGCAATCTGAACACTGCCACTGTGCTTTTTAGATGAATTAGATATTGTCTTCCTTCATTCCTTATAAATTGTGAGGCAGAATAGCTTCTGAAGTTCCTTTTAATGCAGGAGGATGCTCAGGCATCCAGTCTTGAATTGCAAGTGCATTACTAGGGAACAGTGAAAGTGTAATTCAGAGCTATTTTTCATTCATGTTGTCTATTAATATCCTCAACCATCCAGAGGATCTACTTAGCAATGAAAAAAGGAAAATCAACAAAGATCTATGTAGCACTAGAAACATCTCCTTCATTTCAGCTTTTACATGTCAGTTTTTATCAGAGATAACTGTAGGATTCACACATCCTGCCTTTTGGAAATGTTTTCTCCTGCTTCTCCCCCAATTCACTAACGTTGCTAAGATTAAAAGAACACGTGCAGTCTTGTGTGTGAACCACAGGCAGGTAATAATAAAGCCCATATTTTCATAAATACTATATTTTAAAGCTCTTTAAGCAATGATGAGTTTCACACCTTCCGTGCTAGTCTGTTACAGTGTTTAATTATCCAGAACAATTTAGAACAAAAATCAGTACACTTGGCCTCATTAATGTAAGGCAAAGCAGAGCTTTTTTAAAGCAACCCCCAGACAGGATTTGTAAACATCAACTTCATTTTTATTTGGTACAAAGCACATTAACAGCAGCAGCAGAGAGAGAGCTAAAATTTTACAAGTAGAGAATTAATCACAGCGGGTGATGACAGGCTGGTAAAGTGTCTCATTAGGAAAAGAATAACAAGGAGTTTAATAGAGAGCCAGTGTTTTGTAAGGATAATGGCCTGGGTTTTCAGAAGGTATTGGTGATTTGGGAATGCCTTCGTTCTGATATCAATTCCAAACACCTCATCTTCAGGAGCAGCTTAAAACCTTTGCCTGCCACTGCTTTAAAGCATTTTGAGGGTGAGCTCCCCAAAGCCAATAGACTGTTTTATCCATCCCAGGAAAAAATTTTCCCTAAAACCACCTAGATTTACAATTTCCAGGAGACAGCAGCATGGTTCATGAGGCAGATGTGCAGCTGATGTGAAATATCCCAGACCCAGGCTGTGCAGGCAGATCAGTGCCAGTTTAGGGCAGGGGAGATCTTCCCCAACCATGAACTCCCTGCAGGAGGAAAAGGACAAAGCAGTGTAAGGAAAAGCTGTGTATTCTGGGCAAAGCTACAAACACCCACCCTGCCTCAGTCAGGCAACCACACCACTCACCACAAGGCAGGATTCTGCAAATGTTTTATTTCTTGCTTGCAACAGCCATAACTAAGTCAGGATCTCGTCTGGAAAAGGGCATCATAAACCAGCTGGCAGGAGCAGCAGACAGAACCATAAAAGACAAGAACAAGCCGTAACTTCAATGGACAGCTGGGAAAATGGAAGACACCAGGAAGGAATTCTGATATTATTTTAGCTATTTGGAGGATGACCAAGGGGTTTTACAGTGAGTGTGCTGGTTAGTTTACCCTTGTGAAGTATAACTAATCTCTTCAAACAGATTATCTGTAAAAGTACAGGGTTTTTTTCTCTTTTGAGGCTTTTGGAATACATTGAAATGCATTATTTTGTTTGGGTTTTGCTCTCACGAGTGCCTTTTCCTCAACTACTGAGCATATAATTTATGTAGCCTTGTAACACCATATATTGCAGGTAGGCATTTTATGGCATAATTTATTTATATTTTACTGTTGCTGTGTGCAATAACGAGGTTTCTGCTGCTTCCAATTTCATTCATTAGAGCAGGCAGGACAATGGGCAAAAAATCATCATAACCAAGGGCTGAAAACACAGTAGGAATTTTCAGCAATGCTTAATTTTTAGAGGCACTCACCTGGTATAATCTGTACCTACACATTAGGAGACTTTGTAAATTAAGTAGGAAGAAGAACACACAAAAACCCAATAACTCATGATGTGGCAAGACCAAAAAACTTATGAAAGAAGTGAAGGTTTGTCTGGTGGTGCAAGAAAACACTTTTTTTCCTTCTGATACTTCCTCCCCTCACTATTGTCATCCCAGGGAGAATTTTAATGCCCCCCATCTGTTGAAGTCACATTGAGAGGATTTTTTGTGTTAGCTATATAGCCAAATTATTTCTAGATATTCAGTGCACAATAAATCTACTTAGGGTGCTTTGTTCTGATGAACTAATTTAAATGTATTATATTAAAAAAATTACATTTTCAGAGGCTTCTCTAGACGTTTCTTAATCGGTTGTCATGGTGATGTCACTGATTACAGTTTTTAATGTCCCATTTGAAGATTATGCACTACTTAATGATCCAAAAAGTAGGTCTAATTTCTTTAAAGAAAAAAAACCCTTTTCATGGAATGAATTACGCAGGTTACTCATGGTACAAAATAATGAAAAAATGCAAATGGTACAATGTAAGGAAAGATTTAGTTAAGATTATAGGTCAAGAAGATGTTCTACATGAAACAGCTTTTTAATAAACACAGCAAAAATATAGAAAAAGTTGCAATAACTAAAAGTGTGGGTATGGATGAGAGTAAAGAGCACCTGGAATATCCTTCTAAAGTCTTCATCTCTCTTTACAGTTACAGAGCAGTAATGACCTGGAGAGCGTGGGAAATGATTTTGTGTATAAGGGAGTTTGTTGTGACACACTTCTCAGTTCCTGGTTGCACTGTCACTCGGATTTAGGTGGCTTTTCAATCTGCAGCAGAGTTCTAGCTGGGAATTCAGTTTCAGCTTCACCTGAGCATGTTCCACCTTTGTGGGGGAAAAACCCAAAAAACTCATTACTTTTCTGTTTCAGACAACTTTCCTCATCCTTAAATGGGTTAAATATAATTTTGGTTGTTCCTAGAAGTTCAAACGTGGCTTTCAGAAGCAGCAATTTAAATTTCAAGTGGTCTTGCTGTAGAGTTTTTTAACCTTTACTTTTCTAGGTGTTCTAACCTGCAACATCCCTTCCACCCATGTTCCTCCAGTCCCTCCACTCTGGAGCATGACACATAAACTGCTTTATTTCCTGTGTGTCCCCTCAGGCCACTTGAACTGCATTCCATTGAGTCCAACTTCAACCTGCTGATCTCTTCCCAACCCAAATGAACCTGCCTGAGGTCAGCCCAGAATAAATATTCCTAAATTGGCGTGGCAGGGGCATGAAGTCTTCAGCAGGAGCTGCTTCTGTCAGCCCATCCTCTGCTTTAGAACTGAGAAACTTTAATCCTAAGGCTGACTTGGAGCACCCTGAAGTCAAGGAATTAGAAGAGTGAACTGTTTGTTTGCTAGCAAAAGAATTGTGAAAACAGTGGAGGGAGAGAATAAGGGATAACAAGGGAAATATTAAATTATAGGGGAGAAAATCCACCTCCATTCACATGATGTGATCATTCATCTTTGTCTAAGGCCTGGCTTTGCAGAAATATTGAGGCACTTAAATCTCATTCCTGCAGAAGGGAATTAGGTATCTGTATGCCTTGATTTTTGGTTAATAAAACATTGCTTTACCTCCCTGAAACAAAACAGTTTTGTAAAATCCATTAAGAAAAGTCTTTTGCTCAGCATTTCAGATTCCTGCTGTTAATTTTTTAGCAGATCCCAAATTTCTCTACCTATTAAAGTTTCTAATGGCACAAGGCTCAGAACACAAGGAATAATGAAGATTTGCCTTGTGGCAGCTTCTGAAGGCAACAAAAGGAAATCAGTGTATTTTGAGCATAAGGAAAGAAAAAGATTTTCATAGACATGAAGAAAGTTCTGTAGGTCAAGGACTTCATTCACAGTGCAGTGAAAACAACCTGGGTTTTGTTTGAAAAATAGTCATCTTCTGGGGTTTTTCTCCTGGACAATAACAGTCTCACAAAATATGGAAAGAGTGAAAAGAAATCTTTCAAAAAAAATGTGCTTTATTCACTGACAGAGGGAAAGATTTTGAGGGGAAAATATACTGGGAAAGGGTTGGGGTTTTTTTTTTTAATAATAAAAAACCCCCACAAACTAAAAACAAACCTCAAAGAATTTCCAAACCAATATTTTTGGGGGGGGGGGGGGGGGGGGGATTTTTTTCAGATATTTGAACTAAACCTATCTGTTCCTTGCTGTAACAGATGTAGAGAAATTATTCCTCTGTCTTGCTTACAAAATGTGGTCAAATGCCATAATGCTGCTTCACTTTTGTTTTACTGACATTTGCTGCTAAGGTTTAATTTTATTCTGCTCAGACTTATTTTTACCTCATCAGAGCTCCATCACTTTAATGTCTGGCAGCAAGGATAATGTGTATTACTGAAAACAACCAAATCTCCACAGAGAGAACTGTTCTGCTAACCTCTGGAAGGTTTATTCCTCCACAATGGGTTCAAGCCCTTTGTAAAAGAAGTAAGGAATGATCAACAAATGTCTTTAAAGATCCACCAGAAGGGAGTCAGCAGGGGAAAACTGATGAGGGTTGCCTGGTCTGTAGGTGATTGTGCACATGTCAAACCAGGCAGGATATTCTGGTGCTTCACTGCAGCCAAAAATACCATGGTGATGTTTGGCTCGTAATGAAGTTTGGACTGGGGAAAGAAAATGGTTTTATTCAGCACCACAGTTAAAGATAAAACCCTTCAGGACTGAACCTAATTGTCCTTTGAGGTATTTTTTAAGGTCAAAGCTGTAGTTGATGGTAATTATAGTTCCCTTCTCATGAAATCTTTGCAATTGTACTAAAAGCAATACCGAAACCTCCTGAGCTTTTACTGGCTTTGCTGCAGAGAGAAATAATGTTTCTTCTTTCTTTTCAGTAAATAATGCTAATTTCAAAGGTCATTGTGTTTTAGTTTTCCTGTGGTGGTTATAAGTAGAATTAAACCAATATCAGTCAAAATAAATTATTTAAGAAAGTCTAAAAGGAAATAGTATAGAAGAAGTAGTATAGAAAACAAATGGCTCTTTTGATCAGGAGACCAACCTAATTAGAATCTCAGCTGAGAAATGAGGCACCAGTTTTCTTACAAAAGTCAGACACTCTTTTTTGACATTCACCTCCCTCATGAAGCATTTCCTTCTCCCCTTAGCAGTGAGAAAAATTCCACACACCCTTGTGTGCTCCTGCAAAAACTTGGCTTGTTGTCAGTAGTGCAGCATCTGCTGGAGTAATGGCCCTTTGAAGAAGAAAATAAATGTAACAGCATAAAGCAACCCTCACTGCCCAGTCTCCCCAGTGCTCAGTATCTAGAAAGCAAAGAGCAGGAAAAGCAGCCAAAGCCCAGATGTCCCATTTTGTTTGGAATGAGCACATTTCTGTACAGACCCCTCAGCTTTGTTAAAGAAAGGAATATGTTTAGGGTTCATCAATAACAAAGTTTTAAGTCATCTCACTCCTTCAGTCTTATTTGACTCAAGGCTTTCTCTTATTTTAGGTCTTGTCTGTATTTGCAGTCTGAGAAATCACAGTGTTCCTATTGGCCTCTCTGGGATTTCTCACCAATGCTTTCTTTTCTCAGCCAAACTTAAACATTTCTCCTGAGGAAATGTTCAGTTTCTACAGCAGCATAATCATACCTTAGGATGTTCATAAAAAACTCTCTTTTAGCCTCACTTCTTTCAATAGCTGGAATTTTTTGGGGGAAAGTCAAGTCCTATAAGAGAAATTTTTAGTGGTGGGAAACAAAAAAGTTGTTGTTGAAGTGCCCAGGAGCACTATCATTTAAATGCTTTTTCTGCTCATGACAACAGAGTGTATGTTATATATTTATTGCCATTTACACGCTGTAACTGCAGTCTCTCATTTGTTCACAGTAATGGAACATTTATGCTCCTGCAAGAGCTTTTTAAAGCCAAATATAGGTCATTACACTTCTGTGAAGTACTCATCACTTTGTGGCATTCTATGCTGACCTCTTCATTCTCAGATTAAATAATTTCATACTAATTTATACAAATTTTTCCTCCCATGTTTTTAATTCCCTCAGTCAAAGGGACAGACATTTAACTCAGGATTGTAGACAGACTGTTGTGCATTCATACCAATGGTGAAATGGTTAGCTCTTCAAGGTGGCAGAAAATATGCTAAACCAAGTATATTTTTTGTTATTGAATTTCAGAAAATATGGTCTTATTTAGCTGCATCTCAACAGCAAGATACACAGTAGAAAGGTAATTTTCCCTCTAAACTGGATACTTTTTCCATACTGGCATTCAATTTGATTAATGTTTGCATTAACAGCAATTTATTGGTCACTTGCTCAGCAGAAGCTTTCCAAAGAGACATTATATATGTTAATGTGTTGCTACTTACATCCCCATAAAACATACACAGATTACAAATTGGAAAATATAGGACTAATTAACACTGATCAGCAGATGTGTATACTGATGGGGTATATGGAGAAAATCTGATTTTGAGCTCCATTTAGTCAGAATCAACATGCTGACCATCATTTTGAAGAATGCCTGAGTAAACTTTAAAACACACCAGCAGAGGCCCTATTCATATATTCAGCTTTGTTTTTCTATAAAGCTAAAATACAGTGTGGTTTAAGACCTATTTTGCATTGGATTTGAAAATGAAATAACAATTGTAGAGTAGTCTGGGTTGGAAGGGACCTTAAAACTCATCCCACCCCAGCCATGGCAGGGACACCTTGCACTGTGCCAGGCTGCTCCAAGCCCCAATGGCCAAGCTGCCCTTGGACACTGCCAGGGATCCAGGGGCAGCCACAGCTTCTCTGGGCACCCTGTGCCAGGGCCTGCCCACCCTGCCAGGGAACAATTCCTGCCCAAGATCCCACTTAAACCAGTTAGGTTTTGTGTAAGTCGAGACACAGTGGTAAAGCAATCCAAGGATGATATTGACAGAACCCAAAAAACCACATTTCTGTATAGATGAAAATTGAAATCTTCCCTCTTTTATGCTTTGTTCTTAGATATTTTTGTTGTGATGAGAACAAGAGATACAATGATAAAGAAATCACACTAGAGTTAAAATCAAGAAGGAAAGACTTTTAGGCAAGTAATGTGTTCAGAGATCATTACCTGTCTAGTACAGCACAGCTTCCACTTCTGCTAGAGGAAACTCATGACATAAACCCTCAGTTTATTCCTGTTTTGCACAAGGTTTTGCATTCCCACCCAAGTGCACCATGTGCTGTGGAACAGCCACACTCAGGCACATGGGAAGGGCTGGGAGAGAAGCCCCAGAATGGAGAGATCAGCATGAAGGAGCTCATCTTCCTCCCAGCCCATCACCAGGAAGGAACTTGTCACTCCTGTTTACTCCTCGGCAGTGCTGGGAAATGAATAGCATTAAACATTCAGCAGCATTATTCTTTTTCTATGTCTGCATAAATTTTTAACACTTGCAGTGTCCAAAATAATTTGTATAAGTTTTAAAGCTAGGGAATATATTCAATCATATTATGCCTTTGCTAGTCAGGCCAATAAATTTAATTTTGGAGCACTGCTCTTAGGGTCTGAATTGGACTATTTTGGAATTACTTTGAAATAAAATTTTAAATTGGTGCCAGCTTCCTTCACATTACAAGAGGCAAACTTTTAGCCTGGTAAGAGGTACCCCAGCAACTCTTGCCTGTTGTGTGAGACACAGCTTTGCCACCATGGAAATGCTGACAGACAGGAGTGTCTGCTTCTCCTGCCACCACTGGGGATGTGAGATACATCTGTGTGATATACACACACATGTCTCTAATATAAATAGTGTATCTTATTTTTAGTTGCTGTTCTTGTGGAATGCCCTCTCCAGTGTGTCTGTACAGTAAGTCCTACTCAGTGTTTTTTGATCTCTCAGACCTACCCTCTGCTCAGCCTCCAATCTCCCCATTTCCACTGATATTTCCTCTCCACCAGCCTTACAAACCTTTCAGACATTTGAGCAAGATGTCATATTTTCTCATCTGTTGTGGACAAGGTTCAGGTCATCCCTGCAGCCTGTTCACCTGCCAAAATTGCTTCCTCTGACACGAGGGGGATGCTGTGCCGCAGTGAAACAGAAATGAAAGGAGGTTCAGGGACTTGAAGAGCTCTTCTCCGCCTAGTCAGATCTCGGAGCAGCTCAGATTTTATTAACCTGCACTGATCTGATGTAGTGCAAACAGTGAGGGTGGACCCTTGGTAAGTGGCTTTGCTGGTGAGACAGCACTGATGTCAGGAAGGAGGGATGGCACTTTCTTCTCTGCTCAGGGTGACAAACCAAAGCGAACTGCTGAGTGGATTTAGCAACTTGGAATCAGAATCTCCTTCTAAACTTTCCTGACTGTAGTGCCCTG
The DNA here is from genome assembly GCA_024500445.1 of Entomyzon cyanotis. NCBI lineage: Eukaryota > Metazoa > Chordata > Aves > Passeriformes > Meliphagidae > Entomyzon > Entomyzon cyanotis. The sequence continues at coordinate 16,767,344 of JAKEPQ010000743.1, read as the reverse complement.
GTTTGGATGAGTGCTTCACCTCCAGGAGAGCTTCCAAATGACATCTTTGCTTATAAACAAATGAGAAACATACAGAGCATGTGAAAACATGCTTTATTGGACTAAAAGTTTTGGGATTAAAACAGTTTTGTTTTTCCAGCTTGTGGTGAGAATTCTGCACCACTAATTTGGGGTGCAAGTTAGCATTCCTGCACAGGATGGCATTTGTTCCAGTCTAATCTTCCTAGGGACAAAATGTCTATAGGTACTTCAGTAATTTAGTTTAAGTTCTGGCTTTGATCCCCAATGTGGGAATTCTGCTCTAACCACAGGTGTTTCTCTGGAAAACAGTTCAGTGATAGTATTATCTGCTGCTTTTTGGCCACTGAGTTCATCACTTCTCGGAAGTGAAATCATCATTCTGGAAAAATATGCAGCATGGATATTAGATTAATCACATATTGGTTGCAAGAAAACAACATAAAGGAATTTAAGCCCTATATTCCAATGAATTAATTATGAAAATTATTGCACTTGTTCACAGGTGAGAAAATCTTCCTCAAGTATTTGCCAGTACTGCATTCAACCATGTTGTGGATATAACACTCTCCTCTCTTTCTTTTGTACTTGGGCATCAACAAAACCAAAGGATTTTACATCTGTGCATTTTTTGGGGTTTTTTTCCAACTTAGAGAGTCAAAGGAGGGGCAGTTTGTGGGGTTTTTTATCAGGAAGAAGAAAACCATCCATTGTCCTAACTGAAAGAATAAATAGTTTGCCCAAGTTATGCAACGTAGGTTTTGAGAGTCAAAAGATTGAATTTTGGTTCATGTCAATATAATAATAATTTATTATGCTTCCAAATTTATTGTCTTGTTGACTCTCATATGAGTATGGAGCATCTACCTGCACTGAGCACAGAACAACTGTCTCAGATCACTGAAAATTCGTTGATTTCTTCAGCTGAAGAGTTTAAATGTGTTTTCTTCTGGTTTTAACTCAAATGAAAAATTGTTTCATGTTCTGTTATCCTGTACTGTGCTGGAGTAGAGGCAAATACCAGGCAGAAGTGCAAAAAGGTGCCCCAATAGAAAAATAAATACCCTGTGCTGGTGCTAACATTGAAATACAGGAATCTGTGATTAAAGGATAAGAAAGCTGCCAATGAACACTGCTTTCTCTCAGTCACATGCATTGCAGTGTTTGGGGCCTTAAAAGTGACTTTTATTTCAGTTTTCCAAACTGTCATCATTCAAACAGATGTGAATTTCCCTGTCTTCTTCCTACTTGAGATCACTGGTCATTGAATGATCAAAAACAACCAGGCAGCTCTTTCCAGTCCCTTTGGTACATCCTGTTGGGGTAGGTCATGGTTTGGAAGGTGCAGAAATGGGTGTAGAATTTAAAATTCCACACAAAGTAATGCTCTGTGTTTATTTTCATGCATGTACACCTCTAGGTGTGTAAATGTAGACCTTTACCTGGTGCTCTGGCAGTCCTCTGAGTCCTTTGTCTGTGTTTTGTTCAAAACAAGAAACCTGTTTGCACTCCTCATACCTCAGATCAATTTGGAAGTGGTAGGAATTTCAAAAAGAGCCAGTAAATCTTAGGGAAGTAAGTGAGAAGTTGTATATTGGGAACAGAGAGAAAGAACATCAATTGTCTGCAGCAGAGACAGTTTATCTTCTTCATTCAGTTGTCAGTTTTGAAAACTCAGGTATTGTCTAGGAGTTAAAAATAAAAGAATGCTAATGTTATGCAGAAATGCTTGTTCTAGATCTCAAATTCCAATTACTGCCCATAGTACATTGATAACTTAATTTAGGGCAACTTTTATAAGCCACATACCTGCAGCTGCCTGCTGCACCTTGGATGCCTTCAATTCTTGCTCTAATCCATGTGTGAGTTAGCGTTCCGTGAGGAATAGGGAGTCTTCCAATTTATTAACTGAAGTATCTTACATCTTTCTATGCTAGAAAAAATTTTATATTGACATATCCGGAGTTTTTATTGAAGTTATATTAGTGCTATCTATCAGGGATATGCTAGAAAATCTATAACTTCCACCAAAATGTTGCCCATGTGAGCAATTCAGTTTATGAAGTACAATCTTCCCAGGCTGGCTTAGTGCCTCCTGGTTCATTTTTCAAGCTCTGTGATGTTTAATGAATTTGTCAAAATAAAAACTAATACACAGTTTCACGTCTATCATCAAATTATGCTTTGCAATATACGGCTAAGGGTATGAAAAAAGACACCTATATGAAGGTCTGCAAATGGAAAACATCTCAGGTCTGTGCTGTTCTATTTCTCGTTTTGACACTTCTTCGCAGGCTCAGAGATGTTTTACTCTGGTTGCAATTGCACTGGGAGTTTGCCCAGCTGAAGTAACGACACGGTTTCATTATGTGCAGCATGTAGATATTTGTCTGCAGTGCACCAGCAAGCCAGTCAATATATTTGCAAAAAAAAAAAAAAAAAAAAAAAGGGAAAGGTTGAGAGGTCTTTATGACCTTGTTTAAAGCAATCCCAGATCCCATTTTCTAAACTACTAAACAGATTTTCAGACTCATTTGTTTTCTCTTACATATTAAGTCAGAACCTTGCGGCAACGGAGAGAGTGACATTTTTAAAGCAGCTTGACATGATGTCTGCCCTGTTTATACAACTGCAGCATTTTCCCAGGGCCTTCAGTTCCTTTGAACAAAGCTAAGAACAGTAAACCTTTAGGAATGCTAAAAAGGAAATGATTTCTCCGTGCCCTGCTCTGCAGGCAAGAGTAACACGTGCTGTACTGGCTAGCAATTTCCTAATCATTGGCAGTTGTCAATCATCAATCAGGCAGTGCTGTGGCCTCTGAAGGATGTCACAGGTCACTGCAGAGAGCTGCAGTGTGTCATTCCCCGTTTTGATGAAGTAATGACACAGTGGTGAGAGGAGAGTGACGAGAGAGTGACTTCTGGAATATGAGTCCTGTGAGGAGCAGCTGGGGGAGCTGGGGTTGTGCAGCCTGGAGAAAAGGAGGCTCAGGAGGGACCTTTTTGTTCTCTACAGCTCCCTGAAATGAAGGTGGAGTCAGCTGGGAGTCAGCCTCTCCTGGGCTGCTAGAGACAGGAAAAGGGGAAAATGGCCTCAAGCTGTGCCAGGGGAAGTTCAGGTTGGATATGAGGAAAATCTTCTTCATGGAAGGAGTGGTTAAGCATTGGAATGGGCTGTCTAGGAGAGTGGTGGAGTCACCATCCCTGGAGGTGTTCAAAAGATGAGCACACCTGGCACTTTGTGACAGTGTTCAGTCAAAGGTGGGGCTTGGAGGTCCTTTCCAATGCAATGATGCTGTGATTGGGATTGCCATGGCCCCACAGCTGCCATGTGGGCACCCCTAAACCACGGGGCTCAGGGCTGCAGAGCTGTGCTCTCACTGCAGCTGAGCCTGGCTGGCACCTCAGCCTTCCTGCACTCTACTGTTCAGGCACTTTGAGCTCATAAAACACCACTGCTGGGGCAGGGCTGATTGCAGAGAGTAAGGAAGACAAACCTTACAGCAGAGATCAAGACATTGGTTCTTGCAAAGGAATGCAGGGGGCTTCTGAAAAAAATATTATTATAGGGTTTTTCTGTGGGTGGTTGGTTTATTTTGGTTTTCTGGGGTTTTGGTGGGGTTTTGTGCTGCTGTGGTTTGGTTTTTGGGCTTTTGGTTGGTTAGTTGGTTGGGTTTTTTGTGGTGATTTGTGGGTTTTTTTGTTCAGTTTTTTTTTAGTTTTGTGGGGCTGGGTTTCTTGGGGGGGCTTTGGTGTTTGGTTTTTTTTTGTTTTGTTTTGGTTTTGGTTTTGTTTTGTTTTTTCCCAGTCAGGGCTGAAGTCCCTGTCAGAAAGAAAATTAAGAATCTTAAAAAGGCACAGAATTCCCAGTGAAACAGTGACCACAGACAGGTGCAAGTTTGGGAATTCATGGGTAAGGTGGCATTAAAGTGAATTTGTTGAGGCCTGGGACTGCCTCAGAGGGGTTAATTGAGTCTTTCAAAACCTTTCCATTGGTTTCAGATGATACTATTTGAGTAATAAATCAAGAATGAGGATTCCTTGAAGGAATGCTCATTAGCATAATTATACTCATTAACATAATGTGTTCCTCACTTAGTATGAATCTGATTGGCTTACTTGGGACTAAAAGCCTGAAGCTGCAAAGCTGAGGATGACCTTTGCTGGGAGCTCGAGGACTTTACTGCCCCAGGGTTTGGGATTGTAGGTTCAGGATCCTATGTTGGCATCTGTACCTCGAATATATCTTTGTTCAAAATTATAATATCCCAATTATTATTCTGAAAAAGCAAAGGCTCTCAGACTTCATTTTTTTTCACTGCCAGAACATCTAATATTTGCCAGACAGAGACATTCCTGTGAGGCAGAACTGTACATAGAAGTGTATTCTGGAAACAGTTAATATTGAACCTCTGTGTAACTTGAGTTCATTTATTCTTGATAATAATGGAACGCTAGGTTGGCATCCTAATGTCCTATTTTTCTGCTTAGTTGGAACCTGTCATGTGCATGTTGACATTAACAGGAAAGCTGAATATGAAACTTGACTTTGCTACCTAGAACATTAAAATTTCAGTAAGTTCAAAAAAGAAAAATGCAAACATTCGAGAGGTCATTCTGCTTGTTCCTTTTTTTTTTTTACAGTAAATTGCATGCAGCTCTCATTATATCATTTATCTCTCATAATAGCTTAATTTGGACTCCTTCCAAATTAAAATGGAGACAAAGTCATTGTTTTGCTGTTTTCAAAAGAGATGCTGAATTTCCTATGAATAAGGCAATAGAGCAATGTCTTGAATAGTGAAAGGAATACATAATTTCCTTCTGGTAGCTGTGCTGACAATTGAGTTAGTGTGTTTCCCTTGCTTGAATGGCTAAAGAAAATAATGGTTTTGTCCCTTCAAATGGCACTGTGGAATCCAAGAGTTGATTTCAGCAATGTGACTCATACATCACACTCTCCTCGTTCACGTATGGTTTCCTCTTCTAGAGGAGTTCCTTGATGGCTTCTTGGGTGATCAAACACATCTCTGTGTGCTCATACTGCTCCCACTGCAGCCTCCCCACTGCAGAGGGAAAGCAAGCAGGTAAACCCTGCTTATCTCTGGACGTTCCCTTTTAAAGGCAGGATGTGGTATTATTGCTAAAATCAGAGTTTTCAGAGATCATCAGACAGCAGGTTTTTTTTAAAGAAGAGTCACTCTATTATGTTTTGCACACAAGTTGCTTGTTGTCCCTGACAATGTGAGCTAAACTGTCAGCACGTTCAGCAGTCTGATAAGGTTTGAGGATGTAGTGAGACTGGGCAGTGCTTAAATACAGGCTGGGGCAGAGGGGCTGGAAAGTGTCCAGTGGGAAAGCCCTGGGGCTGGACATGAGCCAGCATGTGGCCAGATGGGCAAGAAGCCAATGGCACCTGGGCTGTGCCAGCCATGGGGTGGCAGCAGGGCCAGGGCAGTGATTGCCCCCTGTGCTGGCACTGCTGAGCCCCTCCAGGGCTGTGTCCAGTTCTGGCCAGAGAGCCTGGAGGGGCTGGAGAGTGTCCAGGGCAGGGAACAGAGCTGGGAAGGGCTGGAGAATTCCTGAGGGAGCTGGAAAGGAGCTGAGCCTGGAGCAAAGGAGGCTCAGGGAACCTTGTGGCTCTGCAGAGCTGCTGCCAGGAGGGGACAGCCGGGGGGTCAGGCTGTGCTCCAGGGAACAGGGACAGCAGGAGAGGACATCCTAAAGCTACACCTGGGGAGGTTTAGGCTGGATATTTGGAAAATATTTTTCAAGAAAGGGCTGTCAAGATTTGGCAGGAGCTGCCCAGGGAGGTTTGGAGTCACCATGTTTTCAAAAACACAAGTGGATTTGGCACTTGAGGCCATGGTTTTGTGGGGGCATGGTGGTTGTGCTGGGTTGATTGTTGGACTTGATGATCTTGGAGGTCTTTTCCAAGTTAAATAATTGCATCCTATGAAAGGAGAGGACCCAGAACAAGCACCATCCCCTTCCTGGGGTACTCAAGGAGCTGTACCCTGGATGTAGGACTGGGGTTATAAATCTCCAGGCACTCTGCAGCCACCTGCCCTTCAGAATGTATTTTTGGTCACTCTTCCAGTCTGTGCTCCCTTCCCCCTTTTATTCTTGTTTGTAATTCCATTTCAATTTAACAAATCATGGCTTTGATTACAACCAGGAAGCTCCACTGTTTTTGATGTGTGTATTCCTGGGGCTGTGTGGCCACTGAGAGCAGATTTTGATCCTACACCACTATCAAATGTAAATAGGAGATATCAAGAACGGCAGCTGTATTTTTCAAAACCATCCTACAATAATATGAAGCATGTTCTGAAGAATAACATAATTCACTGAATTTGAAAGAAGCAAAATGCAAGTGTTTATACTGGAAAATGGCCAAGACACAACTATTATCTGCCACATATTATTTGAGATATTCTCCTCCATAACAAGTGCTGACAGGAGGTCAAAGGCACCCTTTAACTCATGCCCTGGAGATAAACACAATTCATGCTGCCTTTTAAATATTAACTAGTGGCTGTTCTCAGTTTTCCTATGAGTTAACTAACAATAGTAATCATTACTATCAAATGCTCTTACAAACCTTTTAGAGCATGGATTTCAAAGAACTCTGTGAAGATCTGGAAGTGTCTTTTATTTCCCAGTTTTGCAAATAAGGAGAGTGATGTGGTTGGGATTCGTGATTTGCCTAAAAGCCCAGATTGCCATAATGCATTTCTAAGAATAGCACACAGGAGATTTGGGCTCTCAGCCAAGGGATCACTTCACAAAACCACTTTGCTTCCGATACCTGTGTTGAGAGCCCTGGAACACTGATTTGGAGATGAATGGAAAGGGAGAACAGCATTTTGTGTACCAGCAACACTGAGCTTTGCAAAACCACAGATTGCTTTATCAGAGATCTCTCTCCTGACTACAGGCTGACCTGAGCTGTTTCTTATTTGACAAGTAGGGCCACAGTCCCCAGTTTTTGGATTGTTGTACACAAAAATGCTCTCAGCATGCTTTTCTCTGTGTAATTCTTACTGCTGTGCCCACCCTGCTTGAAGCTTTTTCTTTCATTGATAGGAAGTCCTGGTAGGGCATTAACACTGAGAGTCTTAGCTCAAAGTGGAAGAGGATTGAATTCAGTGTGAGTGCTGGAATACACAGCAGTGGTTGGGGAATAAATCTGAGGACAGAAAACCCTGCAAGTATTTTGCTTATGGAGCAAGTGTGGCATCACCAGTCCCATCAGAGACATGTCAGAAGTGCCAAAAATAAAAAGACCTCGGGTAGATCACCTACTGTTTAGGAGTAGAATTCATAGCTAAATTCAGGTGATTGAATTCTGTATTAGGAGATAAAGGTTTGATGCCTGGGAATGTGATTCCAACAAGCAGGCAACCAAGACAAGGAAAAATCTCTGCAAATGAGCTGGAACAGTTGAGTGAGGTGCAATTCCCATTCTGCTTCCCTTCTGCACTCTTCCTCTCCCCTCTCCTGCTCTTTGAAGATGTAGCTCCAAGGTCTAAGGACTCAGCTGTGCACTAAGGAGCACCAGGGAAAGGGAGGTGGGGAAGGAGGGAGTGAAAGAGAGAAGAAAGTAGCAGATACCTTGGAGATTCTAACCAACAGATTCTAAAATATTCTTTTTGAATCTGGACCACCGTGCAGCCAGAAAGTCAAAGGATGTTAAGTTAGTCAGTGCTATGGAGTATTTGACTCTATTACAATGCATGAAACACTCTGAAAAAGAGAATATCAGCATTCTGCAGTTCTTTGGCCAATAAACAGAAGAGCAATGCTTTTAATGGGTCCTTCTGCTTCTTCAGCTGTGGCTGCTCAGTGGCTCCCTGCCTCAGGAGGCTCAGTCTCTGCATGCCAGCTGTACATATACCATGTTCAATTCATCCAAAAACACAGGCAGAAATAATCTCTAACTCACAACATTGCTTAGGCTGAGTCAGGCACTCCTTTCTCATACCAGAGAGTGTCTGCTATGTTTAAATACCTCTAGGGTCCTTATCCAGTACAAATCAGGACACTTGGATCAGCTGAATTCCTCCTCTTTAGAGCCCCTGTTTCCTGTGATTGAGTTTTTGGTAAATAGCCTTGATATCAAACACTCTTTCGGTTAATTTTATTTTGATTTCTGGTATAGCAAATGTCATAATTAAGGCAGAAGTGTCAGAGTTTGGTCCTATTTCTTGTTCCCCTGAATCCATGCATACCAAATACTAAGTCTTGGAGTGAAATTGGGGTTTTTTTTCCCAGTGATAATAGGACTCTGTCCAGATTGGCACATACAACCTTATGTTTGCTGACAGTCTGTTTGCCCTGCAGTTTTGACTGCATTTTTTTCTGTGAGATGTTGATAAACCACGTTCTTATAATGAAGTACTTTTAATTAAAAAACTGAAAAAGGAAGAAAAGATTTTGCATGGCTGGATTACAAATTCATTATCATCCTCTGGCATTTGACTGAGTTCTCAAGCAAGGTGCATAGCCTGTTTGGCTAAATTACAGCGAGAGAACAGAGTTATGTCACATATTCCATCTTCTCCTACATTATCTTGCCACTTCCAGCAGCCACAGCTTACCCTGCCAGGCCTCTTTTCTCTTCTTGTCTGGCACTGGGAAGAAGCTGAATCTCAGACAGCTCTGACTATCACTGACTTCAATCTGAGCCCAAAAAGCAGGGTGGTTTCTTCACTTTCCAAAGAACAAGATGAAAACTTTGCAGTGCTTTTGTGGGTTTGTCTGTCTTTCCGAAGAGAAAATTCTTTGCCCATGGTGATCCATTGTTTAGGAAGGAAAAGCTAGGTTATATTGTCTGTGTTGGAGCACTTGGTCTCCTACCTGTCACTCCATCTTGGACATTAAAAATTAATTTTCATCTACTTGCACTCTCTTCTGCAGAATTTCTTTTTCCCTGTTTGTTTTAGCTCTTGCACCTTCTCTGCAAGACGTTAATTTAGTGTGATCCACTTGTACAATGCAATGATACCATTTTTCATTCAGTATGTTTTTAGTTCTACCACTGTGAAGGTGCCTCAGACCAGCTGAGCATATTAAATATTTGAGAGTATATTATAGCAGCAAAGGAACATTTTTATCAATACAGTTTACGATATAATTAAAGAAATTGAACTGTTGTGTGCAGACAAAGCCTTAACTTAGTAACACTGGCTTTATTTAGTCCCTGAGTTAGTCCCTTTAGCAAAGGCTTGCTGTGATAGATATTGGGAGAGCTGCAGAGGGGAGCAATAAATCAGTGCTCTTATCATGTCCTCTGTCAGTACCTGGTCTTTACTGGGAAAATTGATAATCAAAGCAGCAGACAGAATTAACTGCATCCCAGCCTTTCACCATTCACCAAGAAGACAGGCTGCTCTGCTGAAAAATGCTCCAGGTTTGGGTGCAACTTTCAGCAGCAGAAGAGCGCTGGTGTCAGAACTGCTTATGCCACTTCCTGGGATGAAATGAGCTGGTTGTGCTCAGCGGGACTCTGCCCACCCCAGGGCTTTGGCTGCTGCAGAAATACTCCTGGCTGCCATTGTTCTGAGGAAAACATCTCTATCTAGCTTTAGTCCAACTGGGGTTTAGGAAATAGGAGAGCTCCCTGTAGGTACAGATGGAAGGGGGAAGGAGCAGGGCTGTGCACAGTCAGCAGTGTCACAGCCCCAGTGAGTGGGGTGCTTTTGATGGCATTTTCCTGTACCACCCTTGTCCCACACCACCAGGGTGCTGTGGAGCAGAAAGGCCTAGCAAAGTGAGGCCTTGCTGCCCTGGTAAAATCCTTGCTCACTTCTGTTCCTTTGGCTAACTAGAAAAGCATTCTGGGAATGACTCAGCTAAACTAGAGGTGAAAAACCAGTTCCATGATTGTAAAACAATGATCAGAACCAATCAGTGCTCACAGTGGGGCTGTGGTTGGTCACACCTGATGCTGTTCCTGTCCTGTCTGTGGTGTTGGTTTAGCACATTTGTTGTGCCTCACAAGTATGGAAACTCAGAACAAACTAACAGTTTAAGAACCTGGATTTTTGCAATAAAGTGTCTTCACCATCCCATCACGGAGATAGTGTGTTTAATGCTGCACCAAGGTATGATTTACCATACATTTATTCAATATGGGTGCCAAGAGTGAGGCCCGTTTTAGGTGAGTTGCACCTTTAGTGATTGCAGGAGATCAACTTGGCTCTGCCTTTACTCATTGATGGCACAATGTCATAAAATGCAAATGCTTACCTTGTGTCTGGGAGATAGTAATTAATGATAAATACTAGTAGTTATCTATTTCTTAATTGGATAAATATACATTTCAGCAAGGAACTGTTCATATTTTATGACCTAATTAAAAGAATGTATAAAAGGATTATTGCATGCAGTGGTCTATGATAATTGAGAAAGACAAATAAACCCAGGCTTTGCTGCAGGCTATTTGAAGCTCTTCTGTAACAGAATAGGGAAGTGTGCAGTGGATGGGCATGGCTTTGCCATGTGGCTGATCCACCTGTGGAGAGGCAGATTCACAGAGCTGTTCCCACTGCTCCAGCAGCTCCAGGGTGATGCTGTATCCCCCAGCATGATGGAACAGCGTGTGTTATCAAATTCCATCAGCCACGAGCTCTTATGGCCCAGGAAATTGTCGTGGTCCCTCGTTTGGCAGCTTGCAGTGACCCTTTGTGGGGCAGTGCTGCAGCCAGGGCTCAGAGCTGCTGCTGCACGGCATGGTCCTTGTCCTTGGTGCTGAAAGCTGCAGGGAAAGAGGGTTTGGTTAGGAAAGTAGATTTACCTGGGAGACTGTCCTACCTGCTCTGCCACCCATTTCCTGCTGTTCTGCCAGCAGTTTCTCCTCTCTTTTATTGTCTCCATGTTGATGGAAGAATTATGTGAATATCTTCAAGACATTAAAAAACCCCAACCAACCACCAAAAAACCCCCACAACAGAAACAAACCAAAAAACCCCAGAAAGAAACAAACCATAAAAAAACAAACAAACAAAACCAAACCAAACAAACAAAACAAAAGGAAACAAACCATAAACAAGCCAAACCAAACAAACAAAACAAAAAGAAACAAACCAAAAACAAACAAACAAAACAAAACCTACCAAACAAAAGACCCCAGCCACCCAAAGAAAAACCAACAAAAAACTCTAATCAAACAAAACCAAACCAGAAACAAACCAAAACCAAACAAACCAATACAAGAACCCCCCCAAACAAACAAACAAACACCAAAATGCCCTGCCACACAAACAAAAACCAACAAAACCTCCAAACAAGCAAAACCAAGGAAAACAAAAAACAAACTAAAACCCCCAACAAACAAAAACCCAAACCAAACAAACAAAAAAATAAAGACCAACCTCCCCCCCCCAAAACTCAGTCACACAAACAAAACCCAACAAAACCCCCAAACAAAGAAAAACAAACAAACAAAAAGCTCCAAAACTACCAAGCAAGGGCAAAAAGGGAAAACATAAAACTATTAAAAGAACTTTGCTGTCTGTCCATCCAGGAGCCACTCACACCACAGTGCAAATCAAGCTACCAGCACAAAATGTATTTCTCAACAAAAACTCATTGCAAACTGTGGGGATGAACAATTTCTAATGGAAAGGTTTATGTAGGAAGATAAATAAAAAATCTGCATGGGATATGCTGCCTTCATCAGGGTTTTCAGTGTATTGAAATATTTATTAAGATCAATAGATTGTGTTACTCTACAAGAGTATATTTTGTCAGTCTGAAACATTTTGATGATCGAAATGAAATATTTCATAACTTTGTTTTTATTCTGATTTGAGATGATGAAAAAGCCCAAACATTATGAGTCTGTGGAAACAAATAAATATCTTGGCTTTCCTGACAGTACAGAAAAGAGTTTCTCTTCCTCCTATTCACAAAATCATAAAATCACAAAATAGTTGTGTTGGAAGAGAGCTCTGGAGATCTCCTAAATGGGCACACATTCATCTCTATGAGATTCGTTTCCTTTGGTAAGGAATGTGAGATTAGTCTCAAAATTATGCATTTTAACAGGAATATGCTTAATCTGAAGTCATAGCAATGCACACCCAATTTCTGGCAACACTTCCTGCTTATTTATGGATGGAAAATGCCTTTTCTGGAGAGAAAGACAAGCATCTGACAGTTCTTTGAAACATTTACTGTACGTAAACAAAGTATTACTGTTCTGCAATAAATATTTGCTACCAGTTTTAAGACCCCCAGACAAGGAAGTGACTTGTACTCTAATATTGTGTTTTTAAAATCTTTCAGAAGGCAGAAGAGTCTCCTGTAGTGCTAATTTGTGTACGTGAATTTTAGTACAAAACAGCTATAATTTTATTAACATTAAATATTGATGATACATGTTTCACAATTTCATGAAAAATTGACTGCAGTAATAACCTCCTCCTGGTCAGGTAAAAAATCTCCTCTGAGCCTCTATGTAGAATTTGACAATTGGCCAATTCTATGTGAAAATAGACTTTTGTTCCAGCACAAAAGCAAACAGGCTGTGATTTGTTCCCTGAATGTCACAGGGAAAATTCAGCTGCAGCTTTCATGTAGAAAAATGACCATATAGGATTGGTTCTGGTGTCCTGCCACAACACTGGGAAGAATCCCTGCAGCCCTCCAGTGATCCTTAGCAAATGCTTTGGATTGCCTGGACATGTTCAGTGAGTCCAAACTTTGCTAAATCAGTCCTGCCTAAAACACAAACTACAGGTTTTTTCAGTAACTGGACCAGAGAATTTCCCAACTAAAATTCATTATTTTACTACACAACCAATTTCTGCTCAGGATAGAAGCCACTGCAGGTCATTTGACTCCAGTCAGGACAAATTCCCCCAAGCTCCAGGAAATAATTTAAAAAAAAAATAAATGTGGAGCAATGCTGAAAGTAGCCTGTCCTCTGCACATATGAAACCATGAGTTGTTATGGTGGATAGGGTTGACTTTGTCTGGGCTAAAATCATTTTGAAAGGAGCAGTCAGAGTTCATAAAATGGGATTGGACACATGGCAGAGTTTTATATCGTAATGGGATTGGTGTTTGTGTCTCTTTCAAGTTCTCTGCTGGGACCCCAGTGCAATTCAGTTGTGCTCCTACATATTTAAATAGGACTTTGCTTGCTTTAGTGGTGTGGTTTAAATACACTCCAGAATTATGCAAAACCCCTAGGTTTGTGAAGCCTTCAGCACCATTCCTAAACCATTAAGATGAGTTTGAAATTGCAGGGAAACACAAAAATACTGTAATTAACTTCAGAAGCTTTTATAGCATAGATGAGAGATATTGTTTGAGGCAGTTCCTTGCCATTAATGGGTCTTGTTGAAGATATTGCCATGTATGAAAAAACCCAACCCAAAAAACCCAACTGCCCACAAAGGAAAAGCTTTAACATCTCCATAATGCCCTACCTGGGGCTGAACTGGTGCCTGGGTGTCAGCAGAGCTGTGGAACAGAGCTGGAGTTTTTGGAATGTGTTTTAGCGATGAACATGGTGGTGCTGGGTTAATGCTTGGACTCAATAATCTTACAGGTCTTTTCCAAACTTACTGATTTGCATAATGACTCTAAGGGAGAGATTCTGTGTAGCTGGGTGGTTGTTTTGGTTTTTTTTTCCCCTCCATCTGATATACAGAACACAGTTATGTGTGGTTTGTCTCCCTGGGTGAGGAAAGCTGCTCTCACAGTTCAGACAGGCTGCTCTGCTGCTCTGGTGTCCATGTTTGCTAACAAATAGCATGCAGTGGGGAAAGACTAAAGTTCAAGATATGATGGTGACATTAGCAGAGCTCTTTTCTCCCTAAGATTCCCCCAAACCATCTGCCATCAAGCGATAAGACAGTGTAAATGGAAAAATGTGAGCAGCAGAGTTCCCACTGCATTGTCTCCACAACCACAGGAGAGAAGGGGAAAAAAATGCCAATACAGTTCTGCCTTGAGGTATGAGCACCAGGGGAGTACCTTAATAAATAACCAACATATGAGATGCTGTGTGCAGAAGAGTCACTTTAAGAAATGCTTGAATGGATGAGAACTGATTCCTTATCAAGGCACACAGGTATTATACTCTATCAGAGTGGAGACCAGAGCAGTTCTGTCAAATTCCCACCTGTGGCCTTTAGGTCTGGTATTTATGACGGACAGGCTGAGCTCTGATTGACCTCCCAGTGTCTAATGGCTCTGTAACTGCCCAGAGCACACCATGCAGTGGCACTGACCCAGTGGGGGCAGTTTTATTGGCGGCTCCATGCCTGCCTTCACATTATTATGCTGCTGTGGCCTTTTGAGCATAACGTTTAAAATGAATGGACTCCACACTGGGTAGGATTTACCTATAAACTGTCATTTCTATTTATGCAAACAGTCATGACTCTTAACGAGAATTGACTCAATTGCTGGGAGAATGCTGCTGCCTCTCCAGCCAGAAATCACAGGCTTCTGAGCCCCATTTCAGGAAATCCAACCCCTTTTTAAAGGCAGATTAAAAGAGCTTGAATTTTGACACATGAAACTGGGTTTTCAAAAGGCCTGTATATTTGGCATATCATTCCAATATGCACAGCCCTTACTAGATGCATTTTTAATGCATTTCCCTGGTTGCACAGGCCTTGGAGAGCCTGCCACCTGGGGCTTTGATTTTCATAATACAAGTGTTTGCCCATGCAGGCACTCGCATGAAAATCAGCTCGTGCAGTCTGTGACTGTGGGTCTCTGGTGCCTGAATTTCACTAACACAGCAGCTTAGAAGTCAGCAGAGTCCATTTTCCATGTGCATTCTGAAATTCTCAGTTTGGATCATGCTGTGCCATGAGAAGTGAAGTTTGTGGCAGGATGAGGAGCAGGATCAGCCTGAGGGATGCCCCGAGAGAGGCAGGATGTCTCTGACTGAGCACCTGGGGACAAAGGGGACACAATATCCCATGGAGGGTGACATAGCTGGACTCTGGTTTGGTATTTGACTGGGAAGATCCTCTCCCTCTCTCTTTCTCTTTGGAAAATAGCACCTCAAAGAAAATTGGCAACAAAGAATTCCAAAGCCAATTGTATTGGGAAGAGGAAGGGAACAAAAAGGGTGGAACATCTCTGTTCCTGTTTGAGCCCCTGTGCCAAGACCCCAGCTAGATGTACCTGGTCCTCACTAGCAAATGTACCTCCATTTGCTAATGGCTGCTACCTTTTTGGTTGGCAGTTTTTTGTTTTGTTCAGCCTGTGCACTGCAGCCACCATCCTACAGGGCTGTAACATCCTCCAGCTGCCTTTGTTCATTGCCTTGAAAGCCATCTGCTTACCAGACATGCAATTTGCAATTTTAAAAAGCCCTCTTTATTCCTTAAATCCTGCTATTCTAGAGGCCTCTAGTAAGATGATAACAATTCCCCACTGGTCTGTTGAGGGATGATTTTTTTTTTCTTGTTTTATGCTTTAATAATTCTATGAATACGAGTAATGAATGAGCCACAGCTGGGTTTTGCTTGCCTTTCTCCCAGTGCTAGTTTTGAATCTATTCTAAGAATTATTGGGAGCAATTCCTTTCACTCCAAAGGTCTTTAAGCCTTGTGAGTTTGGCAAGCCAAGAGTACAGGCTTCAGTGTCTGTGCAGCCAACTATGCTCACTCTGCATGTGATAATTCAAATCCAAAGTTCTTTGTGCAAGGCAGAAGGGACTTTTGTTTTGCAGACTCTGGATTATGAAACCCTTTTGTTTTCACTCATGTAGGTTTATACATCCCAGGCCTGGTTTTCACCTGGTGTAAACAAGTATCATTTCACCAAACGCAGCGAAGCTGAGCTGTACAGTTTTCTACGAGCTGACAATCCAATACCTGGAACTGCGAAGCACAAAGCAACTGAAAATCATCACACTATTTTCTCCTGATTTCATTTGGTTCCCAAGAAAACCTGAAAGCCGATCTAAGCTTCAGAGGTCTGGTCTAAGTGTAAGTCTTGTGGCAAAATTGCAAGCTGAGCAGTTTGGCCAAATAATGAATTTTCCTAGTGAATTTTCACTCAGCTGTGGTTTTGGGATAATTGGAGTTGTGTATTTGCTGAACCTATTCAGTGTGATTTTTGTCTCAGGACATGCAGGGACAAGAAAACAGATGTTTAACTGCTGCTTACTCTGAGGATTCCCCACATTTTAAGGTATGAGGAGACAAATGGTCTCAAAAAATTTCCATGCCATAATTTAAAAGCATCAATCAAGAGATGCTAAATGCTTAATTTTTCAAGACTTCTAGGTCTTCTCATTCACATATATTATAATCCTAACTCTCATCCTTAAGCTCTCCCTCCACCCTCCCCTGGGAATTTTATGCTTGGGTAGCAATCAGCAGCACAGGGAAATTCTACCTGGAGGCTCTGAGAATTTGCCCCTGAAAATCAGCAGAACTGCAAAGATTCTCTTCTTATGTGGATTCTGTTAAATTGGAACATGAAGCTCAGGAACACAGAATCCCAGGATCACTGGGATTGGAAAATCCCTGCCAGTCCATGGAGTGCCAGCTGTGCCCAATGGCCACCTTGTCCCCAGCCCAGAGCCCTGAGTGCCACAGCCAGGCCTTCCTGGGACACCTGCAGGGATGGGGACTGCAAACCTCCCTGGGCAGCTCCTGCCAAGGCTGAGCACCCTTTCCATGGAGAAATTCCTGCTGCTGGCCAAGCTGAGCCTCCCCTGGCCAGCCTGAGGCTGTTCCCTCTCCTGCTGTCCCTGTTCCCTGGAGCACAGCCTGACCCCCCGGCTGTCCCCTCCTGGCAGCAGCTGTGCAGAGCCACAAGGTTCCCTGAGCCTCCTTTGCTCCAGGCTCAGCTCCTTTCCCAGCTCCCTCAGGAATTCTCCAGCCCTTCCCAGCTCTGTTCCCTTCCCTGGACACTCTCCAGCCCCTCCAGGCTCTCTGGACACATCTCAGGGTGCAGCTCTCAGAGAAGCAATTCCTGAACTCCATCCACACTCCGAGTCTGCAAAACTGCTTTTGCTCTGTGCTCAGAGATGTTCTGAGCTGTGGACATCTCTCCTCCTCTTTGGCCAATGGTCAGTGTCCAGTGCAGCTTACCACAGGAGGATTTCAGCCTCTTTCTGGTCAGTGAAAGGCTTGACCCCCAAACCACCTAAACCAACCAAAGGAATTTCATTACCCTCAGTGGCCTTTGGATCCAGCTGTGTCAGGCTGCACAGGATGGTGCTGAAATAGACCTTTGGAGAATCTTTTCTCCTCTGGAAAATGTTAACATTTGGAAAAAAACTAGCGTTTTTGAACTTCTTGCTTCAGGAAAAATACTGAAAAAAATGGTTTCAAGCTGCTGATGTGTCAACTTTTTCTAATGAAAACAAAATACACTGTGGTTTGAAATATAAATAACATACAGGTGAAACATTTAAAAGACAAAACAACCCAATGCATTCTTTAAATAATTGAAACAGTGTTTCACTTCTTTTCTGGGAACACAATTTTGCCTTTTAATCCCAATTTTGGGGAAGAATATTTTGCACATAAATGCCCATGCATGCACGATGACTGTTTTGGACACAATTTTACTACCCAAAATCACCCTTCTAGAACTTTTGCCACTGTGCCATTTGCCAAGTGGCATAATTTAACACGGTAATAAAAAGAATGAGAAAAGCAAAGCAGGAGAAAATGACTGAGAGACGTAATTCTAATTCCTAAATCTCTTGCAATCTGAAGAGAAATTTATCATCTTTATTTTTACCGGGCTGGCTGTGCATCAACATTTCTCAATCCTTCTTCACATTTTAAATCTCTGAAGTTCAGCACTGTTTGAGTTGCTCCATTCTACATTCCTCCAAGAGCAGTCATATCTTATCTTGGGAGTGGTGACAAACCTGTGTGAGGTATGAGCCCTGCATGGCAGAGCAGGGACACCCCAGCTCTGGTCACTCTCTGTCCCCAGCTCACCTCCCCAGCCGGTGATCTCAGTCAGCAGCAGGGGAAGTTGAAAAGCTTTCCAGGTCTGTTCCTGTAAGAAGTGCTAAATCTGCTCCTCTCCAGGCTGTGTTCTGGTTGTTTGCACCTCCCCGTGCACACTCCTTTGCCCCCTGGGGCTGAGTGTTTTAGATGTTCCCCCATTGTCCCACATTTCTCTGTCCACTTATCTGGGCCCAGGTACACCAATAATGCAATGAAAAAGGATTTCTTCTCCATAGGAGCTGTTAAAAACTGATGTAAAGAGCTGCACAGAGGAAACCATTTGCAGTTCACAATAACAACAAGTTTTATTGGTTAATAAATCCCAGGAACTATACTGCTTTGTTTTCTTGTAGCATCTGCTGGTCCCTTTATTTATTAACTAGCGATTTCAAAAATATAAAGCACTTTTAATACCAGGGCCTGATCCAAAGCCTTTGGGTAATTCAGTGGGTTTTGTATTGGCCATTAATACAGATGAGTGCTGCTGCTGAGCCTTTATGGGTGCCAAGAAAGGCAAAAGTAGTTCTTCCCTGCCTGTACCATCATTTAACACCCACTAATAAATATGACAGAAAGTCAGGGGTTTCGGGTAGCTGCTTATAGGCAGATCTTCTGAATTCTGAGTTCCCAGCTCCCATTTAAGCATTCTGGTGGCTTCCTCTGATGTTGAATTATAACTGGTATTTCCCTGACTCCATATGCTTTCCATACACATCTGCTGTGCTTTTCTGTATGCTGCAACACTGAGAAAATGGACATTAGAGATGGAAGACTGATTGGGGATCTCTTGGTAAAATTTATTTAACTAGGAAAAAAGAGAGAAACAAAAAGAAGAAGTCAAAATCCATCAGTATCAAAGCATTATACGAGGAGAAGTGGCTCTCAACAAATTTCTTGTTTAAAAAACCAAATTGAAGTTTTCAGATCTCCCATTTCAAAAGGCTGATGCTATCGTGCAACGTTTTGATGGATGTGATGAAAAATTGGTAAGGCAAGAAGCTTCAGCATTTACATTTGTGGATTTAGATTGCCACACACATGGCAAGTCTGATGCAATTTCACTGAGACCCCAGGCAGAATGTAGATATAAATCCACACTGCGTTACTGCAGTAGAGCTCCGAGAATATTTTAATTAAATTAGTGTTTCAGCAATAAACTATTAAACCAATCTCAGACTTATTATTCAGGTAAAATATCACACGGCAGAAAGACTCCAGGATGTTAGGAGCAGTGTAGCTTATAATGATTTACCGGGCAGCAGTAAAATCATTCAGTTCTGCTGTTTGTTTGGGGTTTTTTTCAAGTTGTTGCTCATGTGGCTGCAGTGGAAGCTGGCTTTGTATTAATAGGGGAGATATTGAATTGTGCTAGTATCCCATTGAACTCCTCACCTGTTGTTCATGCCTTTGCTTTATCCTGTTGTATGATTGATACTGGAGTAATGAGACAAATAATCCTTGTCACATTGTGAGCTCCTCATCTTCTTAGGGCGTGTTTGTCTTTCCCAGAAAAGAGATAAATTCTTAATTATTTTAGGCTGACATGTACCTCCTCTGCAGAGGATGGAACATATGGAATGATAGCAAATGATGTGGGGGGAGAGATAGAGGAGTATCACCTTGGACTTCTTAATTTGTCCAGCTCAGACAGAGTCACTGCAGGATCCCAGCAGCTACTTATGGAACCAATTTGTTGCTGGTGTCCTGTGTGCCCCTTTCACCATCTGAGTGCTATTAGGGAATAAAAAAGACATTCCTTAGCACGGGGAAGGTTTAAAGGGCAGATCAAAGTGGCTGTGCCAGCTCCATGTCACTGGCAGAAAAGTGGAAGGAAGTGTAGAAAATGGGATGTCAAAAAGAACAGATGTTGCTAATGAAACATTCACTGTGACGGGTCTGTGTCCTGGCAGAGCTTCACAGAGCTGAGCTCAAAAATGCCTTTCCTGTTTTGCACTTGTGTTCAGAAGTGTTTTATGAGGATGATGATACTTAACTCCCATTGACAGGCACTTTGGGCTGAAGTGTTACAGTAACATTAAATATCAGAGGGATGAGGACTGTGAGCAAACTGCTCTCCTTCCTCAGCCCACAGTTGCTCGGAGCTCATGCTGACTTCCGAGGGCTGGAATCCAAGGAATCCATCCTTGAGACCTCACAGGTTCCTTAAAATCTCTCGAGGAACAGTTTGGGGGTGGATCTGGGGTGCACTGAGGAGGCAGGTGGATCCCCAGCTCAGCATCTGTCCTGGGTTGTGCTGACTGAGAGAAAAGCTCTGTCCTCTGGGACAAAATAACAATTAAACCTCCTCTGCTGAGCTGCAGAGACTTCCTCTGCCCATGGTGAGGCTTCCTGACTTCTCTACATTATTCTTTAGCATGGATTTCTTTGAGGGGGTTTGTTTAATGAAAACAAATGTGCTCAGATATGACCAAGTCCCCAAATGCCAGAGGCTGGTCCCAAATGGGGCTGTCATTGCCTGATCAGCCTGACCCACAGCTGGCCTCTGCTTTAGATGCTTTGGAACAGATGATTCCGAAAGAAAGGCGAAAAGGATTTAATTGCTATTTTGCAATTTTAATGAATAAATGCAGTTTCTGTGCATTTTCTATTTACTTTCCCAATGTAAGGCAGAGCTCTAACGCCAAGAATTAATTTCATTACGAGCAGAAAAAAAGACACTTCATTAATAGTGAGCTGTTAGTGCTGGCATATGTGCTGGCTGGCTGTGCCTGTGACTCTCAGCAGAAATCCTCACAGCTTCTCCGACACAGGCTGCCATTTCCAAAGGGACTCATGCTCATGGATGCCTCCCTTTCTCTAATTCTGATGTAGACTCTCGAAGAAAAGTTAATTTTTGGAGCATCAGGGTGTGGAATTTTCCATAATTCAGGTCTTCGATGATCTAGGTAAGGTACCACAATTAAACCCATGGCTTCTACAATTTCCAGTCATTTTGCAGAGGAGAAGGGGTGGAGGATCAAGATACTTGAAGCATATCTGCATTAAGGACATTACATTCATAATTCAATGTAATTGAAACCATGAGATTGGACTAAAATCACAGATTCTGAATCACAAGACTGAAAGATGGTCATGTTCCTATCTGAAATATTTGAAATAGTAATACTCTCAAATGTGAGCTAACCTTGCCTTGGAAACCTGAAGTTTTGCTTGAAAGAAACAAAATAGGAAAATGTTAAGGAACATTTTAATGTTTCTTTGCCTAATGTAGAAGTGTGTTCAAATGGTTGAAGATTAAAATTACCTTATAGCTCATAATAGAGCAAAATAAATTTTTGACACAAATACTTTTCTCTTTTTTGGCTGTTTTTCTCAAATGAAAAATCTCTGAACAGTGCAAAATTATGACAAGGAGTACTTAATAGTAAAATCATAACTAACACTGGCAGGTGTCTCATACTGTAAGGTCTCTAAACATGGATATATGCACACATTATTGATAAGCACATATATAAGTATTTAAGCATAAACTGCCTGGGCTGTATGAACTGAATCACTATAATCTCTCTGTAAATGCTCCTGATCCATTTATACCAATTTAGCAAAACTTGTCAATAATCCGATAGAAGATAAATATTTAAATCTGAGGGTGTTTTTAGAGGGATTTGCACAGAAGTAGATGTTTATGTGCTGCTTTTAATTAAAGCAGTGCAATGAAACAAGTGGGATGATTGTATGGCTTGGAAAATACAGTATATATAAACTGAAAATACAGTCTATATAAACTGAAAATTCAGTACATATAAATTAACTGGTGTACAATAAAAGAGCTCTTTGCATCATAGAATCATGACTAATTTTCCTTGACATTTCTCCCATTGTATTGTCCTACTGTGTGCAAATGTTTTCCCTAATTCTTTTACACTTGCTGTGGATGTAAGATGCAGATTGGCTACCAGGTGCTTTTCTCCCTAACAATTTTTCTCCACAAATTAACTCACCAAAAATCACCCAGCCACCAGCCTGTCCTCCCAGTTGCTCACGTGCCTGTTCCTTCTTATTCCTCTGATTATTAATAATCACAGCAGTTTCAGGTTTATTGCAGGAATTCACATTTTTATTTAGTGGTATTTCTTTACCACTTGCCCTTTAAATATCATTTACTTCTCCACAATGGTTTTTCTGCATAAAGTCTGATTCCAGTCTTTAAATTCTAATTCATTGAATATCTGGCTTTTTAGGAAGCTAATGTCCTTGTGCTGGTGCTCTGGCATTTGGAAACCTTTCAGATATATCTCTGAGCTGATTGTCTCAGGGTAACTCCAGGCACTCACTGCTGGTTATCCTGATTCCTCCATTGGTCAGCACAGGCACATTTAGAGAATCTCCAGCACTGCCCTCACTTAGCTGCAGGAATCCTGTCTGCACATCCAGCTGCCCTCAGGATGCACATCTGTTCCCTCACATCTGTTTGGTCCTTCATGCAGGTGCAGGGGATATTGTACTTTTCCTCTGTATTAATATCTTTTTCTTGTATCTTAACCTCTAACTGGTCTAATTTTACCCTTTTACTTTAAGGGTTTATTTTAAACCCTTTTAGGATAGATTCCCCTTTTTGGATGGAATAGGGGTTCTAGGGAGTGTAAATCCTCAGGCAGGGAGGATACAAATGAGAGCAGCACTCCTTATTTTCTGTCTTCTCTTCAGGTCAAGAGGAAACAGCCTTGAGCTGTGTCAGGGGAGGCTCAGCTTGGCCAGCAGCAGGAATTTCTGCATGGAAAGGGTGCTCAGCCTTGGCAGGAGCTGCCCAGGGAGGTTTGCAGTGCCCATCCCTGCAGGTGTCCCAGGAAGGCCTGGCTGTGGCACTCAGGGCTCTGGGCTGGGGACAAGGTGCCCATTGGGCACAGCTGGCACTCCAGGGGCTGGCAGGGATTTTCCAACCTCAATGATCCTGGGATTCTGTGACTTTCACCTCAACAGATAGAAAAACATTAAAAAGAGAAAGTCCAGAGGTTAGTAACAGACAAAGTACTACAAGTACTGCCAAGAACAGCTTCAGTCAATTGACAGAGGACAAGAGGAGAATGTGCACCTTTGGTAAACAAAATGGCCCAGCTCAGCTCAATATTTTGATTTACCAGCACTGCACTTTCCTGAAGTGCAGGGACTGAGGAGCATCACTGACTCTGTTCCTTAGACAGCTTCAGCATGGGGTGTTTTTCCTCTGGTCACACACACCAGAGCACATGAGGTGTAACAGGATGAAAGAAAAGCCTCTGTTCCTTAAGTAATGCCAGTGATGTCTAACGACAGCAAAGTCTAGTCTGCTTTCATCTCAAAGCACAACAGTGAGTTTGGCACAGCACAGAAATACAGCAGTCGACATAAATCACGGGAGGATGTGAATTTCAGCCATGCTGACCAGAAATTAAGAGGGATTCAGGGATAGGAGGAATCAGATTCTCTAAACCCCCAAGACTTCCTCGGTGCTTTCCGAAGCCAACAAACTGAGCTGCAAAGAGCAGTGACCTCCTGTCACAGGGCTGGGTGTGGGGGGAATGAAAGGCAGAGGCATTTCACTCCCAGCACTGACAAAACACACTAGCCTTTTATGCAGCATTTAATTTTAACACAGAACACCACGAAACTGATATTGTTTCACTCCTTTCTATAGTTCCACATTAATATTTCAAGAAAAATCTATTAGTTTCTCACATAAACATCAACAGAGCAATAAACAAGTGTTTCACGTAGGCTGAGTAATTCCAGATCATTGAAAATGATTATACTTGACTTACTCCTCCATGTAAATCTTTCATAACAGGGTCAGATGTTCAAATAGAATAAATCCATACTGAACCCATAAAGGATTTATATCCCTTGTGGTCTATAGACCATTTTTGCCCTGTATTTCCCTGTATGAAGTTTACTCAGGACTTGAAAAACATGTGCAGGCATTACTGTGATTGGGAAATATAAGAACAAATGATTCAAGGCAACCAAATAACATGGTTTTTTTATTGTTGTTGCTGTTGTTGTTGTTATTATTATTATTAAATATTCTTAAGAGGTACCATATGAGGTACAGTGACATCTTTGATTCAAGAACACCTGGCAGTGCTGTCTTTAGGACTTCTTTAAGCTCAAGTGAGTGAGAAATTCTTGTTTCTCTCTGTAAATTCCTAAACCTGTTACTACACAGCTACCTTTATTATGAAAAACATCATTTCCATTCTCTAACTGCATTTGTTCCTTTGCCTGCTCTTTGCTGGGAGGATGTAATTGTCTCCTGAAGGCAGAGCAGGCTGTTTTCCCCTCAAGGGCAGCACCAGCCCTGTCCCACAGAGCAATCCCAGCACCCAGATCCAGCTGTTCAAGGACTTTTCCAGATGCAGCAGCAATAACCTGACTCTCCAAACCCCTCATGTCCATGCCTGGGCAGTGGTTGTACCTCTGAAATGTTGGATTTTTTCACTCCATTCCCTATGTGACAAGTAGAGCCATTGTAATCATCCTGTCATCCTTTTTCTCATCATTCTGGGCCATAGCAACTTAGCAGCCTTCCTAATATGAATATTTCAATGTTTGTAGCTCTGAATAAAAAAACAACCAAACAATACATCCCCTTCTTCCTCCCAGCTCTTTTTTATAATTTGAACTGTAGGAATATGAATTAAATGTTAGGGACTGAAAGCTGAGATTTTATTTCCTCTAAGTCACCAGTGTTGGGGTTGTAATAAATATGACGAATTTATTGCATGTGAGGTATGGGTTGTGATTTTTATCTCCTCTCTGCATGAAACCAATCTTCTCTGAAAGGACATTTGAATTGAAGAAATAGAGGACAAATATAAATATGGATAGAGGTTAAAGCTCTCAGTGTAGGTGTGAAGTCATAAACCATTTGACCAAAAAAAGTCATTATGTTGTTTCTGCTGGCAGCTTGCTGAGCTGATACACCAGAATTTCCTGAAAGATAAAGGAAACAGTATGTGAAACAGTGAAAAACTCAGAAAAATGATATTCATGTAGTGCTAATTTTATTGCATTCTTTTGTAGTTAAGTCACTCTTCGGTGCTTTCATTTTTCCCTCCCAGATTTACAGATAAAAGGACTATTTTCAGACAAAGGAAATTGCAATGAGAGTACATGTTGTGTTTCTGATTCCACAAGATGTGCACGTGTATGTGTTTTCAAGGATCACGTTGGTTTAATAGTAACAAAGCCTTAGGGGCTCAGAGAATGCACATCCCATTTATTCTGAGGTTAAACATTTTCCTATCAGGCTGCAGATAATGGTTAATATACTGCAGTAAGTGCAATCTCATTATGCATTCCTGTGATTTCAATTATTAACATGCTAATATTTTCTATTAATTTTTAAATATTCGGGGTTTGAATGTAAATCATAGTATGCTTCTGAATAGATTTTTTTTATATTAATTATTTAACCTTTGTTACTGTACCATTATTTTATTATGTGTAGCTCAATCTCCCTTGTTAAAAAGAAAGGCAAAAAGAAAAAGAAAAAACCACAACCACAAAAACAACAACAAAAAAACCCACACAAGCAAACAAAACCCCACAAACAAACAAACAAAACCAAACCCAAAACCCCCACAGATAAGGAAGCTTTGAATTTAGACCACCTCTGGATATAACAGGGATCCATCTGTTCATGCACACAGCTTTGTACCCATGTTGCTGATTTGTAAACAAAAACAAAATTTCTAATTTATATTTATTACCATTGAACCAGGAACTGACAACAAGGTTGGATGATTCATGTGCAACAGTGACTGAGCAAGACTGGTTCTTAAAAACTCTTAATGCCTCATTGACTAAAGGACTGAGAAGGAGACCAAAATATATAGATCTAGAGAAAGATAATGCCATGGGAGCAAGAGAAATAAAAAGTTTAAGATGTCCCAGTTTATAGTCCTAAAACATGGAGTGAGCTGGAAGTGGGAAAAAGTAGCACATGGATACTCTGGCTCTGCTAACCTTACTCTGCCACAGAAAATTCAGGTTTGATTTTGATGTGGAACTGAATCTAAATATATTTTTGGAATATTAATTAAGGGAATTCATACAATCTATCATAACCCGTAGTAGCTTCTTGAAGTAATGGAAAGAAAAGATGCCATTGCCCAAGATAAATAGATCACAGATCACAGAATGATCATTCTGTTCTATCCTACTCTATTCTGTTCTATCCTGTTCTATTAAGATAAATGTCTGAAGCAGATGGGATACAGAAAGAGATATTTGCTCAAAACCAGACCCATAATTTGTTTCAGGATCAGATTAGAAACAGCCTGAACAAATTCTACATGGAGTATAAAGGACCATGGCCATGTGCAGATGTGTGGGCTCAGCCCTGCCAGGTTATTGCACCATGGGCACAATTGGCATCAGTTGTGATTTGGGTGATGCTGTAGCTGAGCAAAACAATCTGGGTTTGTGCTCCTTTTTTGTGCTCTTTGGGGTCCTGGTGTGCCCTTCCTGCCTGACTCCTGTCACAAGCTCTCCCCACTGCCCTTGCCATTCACCTCTCCCTAAACTCCCTCTTTTGCCATCTCTGATGCCCTATTTACACAGTTTCCTTTTGTCCTCCTTTTGTTTCCTCCGTGACTATTAACTGGGTAAGAACTAGCATTTATCCAGCCTCACTCTGTGGATCTACTCCAGAAATCTCAGTGAAGCCAGTGAAATTACTTACATGCCTGAAATACAACATATACCCAGCAGCTTAATGAGCTTTTAGAGTCTGTCTCTTTGCCTTTCCTTCATTATATGCTCCTCTCCTTTTACACAGCTTCAGGAGACGTATTTGTGGCATTACAGATGCTTGATAGTGATTACAGAAGTAGTAAGAATAAGTAATAATAATGTGGGTTTCTAGGTTGTTCGCTTTATGCTCATTTAAATTGGCATTTCTGTTTAATAAATCTCTGTACATGAATCTCTGAAAAGCTGCAGTGAGAGTCCTTAAACAAGAAAGTTGCCTGCCACAAACCCCAGGCAATCAGTGCCATCACAGCATTTTAACTGAATCCACTGCCAATACTCCAAAGTCTTCAGCTTATTGTTGATGCAAGTGATGTTTGGATAAAACCCTGTGTCGAGCCTCTTTAATTATGCTATAGATGAATTACAATTAATATGTAAATACAGACATAAAACTGGGCTTATCACATGTAGCTGGATCTGTACCAGCAATCAGGCTTTACAAATCCCTCCCTTTTGAAAGTCCCCCAAGCTACTTGCTTCACATTTTATCTTCTCTTTAACCTTAGCCACCAAACAGCCAGCAGATTCCCTTGGCCTCTCTGGGGTTCACATCATTTCCAGGCCTGGCAAATTAGGATCCATTTAATTAACAAGCAAGACAACATATTGGTGGTCTGATTTTGCAAACATCTCATCTTTCCACAGTATTTTTTATATATATATATATAAAAATTTATTTATTTATATATTTATATATATATATATATTTATATTATAGATATATAAAAATTTATGAGCTTGTGTAACCAAATTATTACAGCAGTAATAACAAAGACTCAGAGTAGAGGAAATTGGTTTTAGCCACCTGAAACAGAAGCACTTAACCAGAACCTGTTGAGCATTCCAGGTGAAGTGATTGTTGTTTTGCTAGGCTCCCTTGCCCAGCTCTGGAGCTGTGTGTTAGAACTGCTCATCAGGCAGAATTTCTTTTTCACAGAACAAGTCAGCAATCCCAAAAGAACCTCCTCCCCAAAGGCCTGAATCTTCGCTGAGCAACTGCTGGCAATATAAATCTTAAACCTGTAAATCTGCCCCTCTCCCAGCTGTAACTGCAATGTTTATGTGCCATGGAGATCTGGTGGGCATGGTTAGAGCCAGTGAAGAGAGTAAATGTCTCAATTAATAATGGTGACAGCACTTTCTGCCACTGAAAGGCTGACTGTACCCCAAACTTGCTCATTCCCAGCTCTGAAAGGCAAACAAGCAGCTTTCTCTGGTTGTTGTTGTTCTTATTGGGGATGCAGTAAAAGCAATGAAAAGTAAGAGTCAAAGTGAGAATTTAAATAGATGTCTCTCTGAAAGCTTCCTGCATCTACAGATGGAAATCTCCTGTAAGAGTAAGCATGGGGCTAGCTGGGATGTGCAGAAGCTTTAAATATTACTTATTTATTTAGCTGTCAGATTTCTATACTCAGCTGACTTGGTTTGTCTCAGCTTGGAGCTGGTTAAATCCGCCTGTCTCATCTCAGAGTGATTTTGGGTTCCTTTCCCCCATTCACAGTCCCTGGATTCACAGTCAGGGTTTGATAACAACATTCCCTCTTCAACTGAAGATGCATATCTTACCACACATTTAAGAATAACCAGAGCTTATCTCTCATATTTACATGTGTGAACGATGTTATCGATAAGAACAAAAAAGGTTTAATAATTTGAAGTACAATACCCAGAAAAGTTTGAAGATTCAGATTTTGAAAAATGTTTTTCAACACACACATTTCCATCTCTCTTTAAACATTAGATAATCTCTTGGACTACTGGATTTTTTTGTTTAAATGGACAGTTTACTTCAGAATAATTATTAAAGAAGAAAGGAAAACAACAGTCTTGAAAAATCCATGTTTCTGTCTATACATTCACAGCATAGTGGATGTCTGCATTCTCTCAGAGCCTAAAAGTGGAGTGTCCCTGAATAATCCAAACATAACAGGCTCTCCTGGACAATGTCACTGTGAGGCTGCTGACCCAAACACCACCTGCTGTTGTTCTCACCTTTTGTAGGAATAAAAACCCCTGGGTGCAGTGGTACCTGGTTTCCCCAGCGGTCCCAACCTGCATTTATTGGTTGCTTGCAGTTCTCTGAGAATGACACACCAGGTTATATCTGTGATGCCCAGGTCCTTTCCCAGCTCTGAAGTGTGATTCCCACAAAGCCTGACTGTAATTCCGAGGGAATGGGTCAGGAGGAGGTGAAGCAGCAGCAGCCAGGGCAGGTCCTTTGCAGGCTGAGGATGCTCCTGTGCTGCTCTCACCTCTGGTAGTATTTCCTGAGTGTGAAATCCCTGCTCTCAGTGGGCCTGAGGAGGTGCAGACTGGCTGCAGCTTCCCCTTGGGAAGGTCCTGGTGGGTTAATGGCAATGCATGGCCCATCCAGCAGCAGGGCAGGCAGCCTGGCAGAGCTCAGTCTGTGCCAAGCCTTGGAGCTCCTTGTTCCTGCAGGAGGCACAGCGAGCAGTGCTGTGCAAAGGGCCATGACTGGAGGTCATAAATAGAGTTTGGCCTTTTTGTTTTAACCTGGGACAGTTACTCCTATAATGATTAAACTAATTAAGCTTTTATGGCTTCAGTTCTTTAGTTATGAACTTGTTTCCAACCTGCAGCCCCATAGATCAGAGGGGTTGAAGTGTTCTAGTAACTGCAGATCCTATCAGTAATTTTCAAAATTTATTACATTTGGAAAGACTCTCTTAAAACTAAAGATAAAATCATTCACATCAATGTCTTTTTTATACCACATCACCTTACTGTTTTTCTGCTGCATTAGAAAAATGGATCATTTTTGTGACAAAAAGCAAAGTTGAATTGTTGTGCTCACTGTAAAGATGTTGGCAGGTCTGATGTGTGCTGGATTTGAAATATTTATTGTGCTGTCAGAGCAATTCCAAACCCAAACAGTTTTACAGATAATTATGCCTACTAATTAGATGCAAACAGCACCCATTTCTCCTCCTATGCACACATGGATCTTCTCTAAGAATAAAGAGTTTGAACTCATAGGTTAAGGAGAGCCAGAGCAACAAGATTGCCTCATCTCCTTTACAAACTGGACAACTTCTTTTTCAGATCAAGCTGTTATAAATTAAAGCATTTCTCTGAAATCATTGTACTTTCTATAACATATGTGAGAATGCAGAAAGCAGTTTGGAAAGAGAGAGGAACCTAGACGGGCTGGAAGAGAGCCAAAACGATAAAGAACAATGAGTGGGCTTGATGGTCTGTTGATCTTGGATTCTCACCAAGTATCCTTTTTTTTATGAGCTGCTGGGTTTTGGGTTTGGGGTTTTTTGTTGTTTTTTTTTTTTGTTGTTGTTGTTTTGATGTTTTTTTCTTCTCTCTCTGTCTCCCCTGCCCCCATTTCTTTTTCCCATCTTACAAGACAAGGACAAGAGAAAGACAACAAGGGAGTGCAGTCATTTTAGGAGGAGGATAAAGAGGAATGAAAACAGAGGTGTTTATTAGTACAGGAAATTGCTTTACAGCTTCATAAATTTAAAACAGGCAAATCATATTGAACAGATTATGAAGTGTTAGACTGTGCTATTCAAGAAACTGGACAATCTGCTTTGCAATGCAAAACATTCAAGCACGGTGTGGATTTAATAGAAAATTGGGGACTGCTTGAATAAGCTGGACATAGAGAGAATCATGGAATAGTTGAGGCTGAAGGGAGCCTCTGGAGTTCCTAGCCTGGCCTGCTGCCCCCAAAGCAGCAGCATCAAAAGCAGGTGCTCAGAGCCTTGTCCAGCCTTATTTAAAGCCCCTGGTGCTGGATAAATGCATCCAAGGACACTGATGTCATTGGAAGGTTGAGCTCATCTTTGAAAGGCGTGGCAAGCAGTGACTAGGAAAAGTCATGCTTGTCTTCAAAAGAGAATGGTCTGAGGAGCTGCTGGCCCTAAAGGCTCAGTTCAGCCCCAAGAAAGGCCTCCTGGAAAGCACTTCCAAGCACAGAAAGGACAAGGAGGTGGTTGGCATCAGTGAGCAGGGATTTACCAGAGCCCAGCTGTGCAATCTGAGCAGGCAAGCACTGGCTGGTGGCTCAGGGCAGAGTGGGTGTGTCTGAACTCAGCCTTCAGCCAGAAGTGATCCTTTAGCAGCTCTGTAGGCAGAGGGAGCAGACATGGACTGGGTAGGACAGACACACTGCTGGACTCAAAGGGACAGTGGTGTCCAAAGCCAAACCTCTGTTACCAGTGATGTGTGCTGGAGATTGGTGTTGGGACTGCCACTGTTACTGATTTCATGAGCAGCCTGGCCAGTGACCTGGAATTCACCCCCAGCCATGGCTGACACCAGACTAGGTGACACCAAACCAGATTACAGGGCACCCTGGGCAGAGTCATTCCGAGAGATGGCATCTGCATGAGAGTCAACAAAACACGAAGTGAGCAGAAGTGTAATTGTGAGCTTGGAAGAATTGGCGAGAGAGGCAAGAGGCTGATTCAGCTCTGAAAAGGAATTGCAGCCCTGGTGGCCATAGCAGGGTGGTGGCAGTGACAGAGGGAGCACAGGGCTGCTGGGGAGAGCACAGCCAGGGAAGGGCTGACACTTTTCTCCTTGGTACTGATGAAGCATTGCTGGCAGAGCCATGGGCAAGAGAGAGGACACTGCTGCAAGTCCAGGAGAAAGCTGCAGCATGGTTTGGGAACTGAGGCACCTGACATTTGAGCACAGGCTGAATCACACAGTCCCAGGGTGGGTGAGGCTGGCATACCCCCAGGGCTCCTCTGGTGCCACCTCCCTGCTCCAGCAGGGCAGCCCAGAGCACAGGGCACAGCAGTGTCCATGTGGCTCTGCAATATCCCCAGGGAGGAGACTGCAGAGCTCTGTGCACAGTGTGCTCAGGGCTGGCACTGCCCAGGGAAGGAGTTGTGCCTCCTGTGCAGGGGGAGCTCCCTGGGCTCAGTCCCTGCCCTTCCTCTGTGCCATTGCCATTCCCAGCCAGGGACAGACACTGAAGGGACACTGAAGTTGGTTCATCGTGGGGAAGAGATGACTGAGGGTGGTTCTAACTGCTGTCTTCAACTCCTGAAAGAACTGTAGACAAGATGGATCCATATTCTTCTTAAAATATATGAGACGCAGCAAATCCAGAGGCAGCAAGAGGAATTCCATGCATGGAAGGATTCCCCCAGTGCAGGTGGTTAAAGCAGAGAATGGATTGTGCAGAGAGGTTGTAGGATGACTTCCCTTGGGGTACTTCAGTCTGACTGGACAAAGCTCTGATCTAACATCCAAGCTGACCCTGCTCTGATGAATCCCATGAAGTTTTACTCCCTGGCCTGCTGGGTGTCTCTCTCGGCATTTTGAAGACATGACAAATTATGCTTTGAAGGACTTGCCAGTTAAATTCTTCCCCTGCAGTTTTGCTGCATTATATATCTCATTTCCATGCATCCATCTTTTGAACTTTATCATTTTCATTCTTCCAAAATATGGAAGCAATATTAAAATGTCTCTAAACCCCGATGGATTTAACAAAAGTTGTGCTGATTAATGGAGACAATTACTTCTCTATTAAAAAGTTCCAGAAACGAACTAAAATGATATTATTTCAATTCAGTTTCTTAGTTCTTTCACTTAATACAATGGCTTCTTCTATGACAGGAGCTAAAACAATGAACAAGGCAGAGAAAGACATATTGCAGAGCACTTCATCAGGGAAATATATTTCAAGTTCTCTCATTGCTTAAGTTTTACGTTCAGTTTATGCCCATGAGTACCTTTGCTTTTTGGAGGAGAGTTACACGTGACATCTAATGATTCTAAGTGAATATTCCTCTGGTTTTGATTTTTGTAAACAAGATAGCTGACTAAACCTCCAAAGGAGACCTACTTTGGGGTGTCTGCAGGCTAAGATTGGAGAAATCGCTCAGAAATGATAATCAGATGGGTTTTCTCCTCAAAATCAAGGTTTGCTAAGCTCAGGTACATATCTACTGCCCTACCAGGTGTTTGAGTGATTCACTATCAGCAACATCCTGATCTTCCCTCTTGTGAAACTGGGAGCTGCTGTTGTCTCCAGTGCACAAGTAGAAAAACAAAGCAGAGGAAATATTAAAAACATGTGGCAAGAACAAAAATGCTGAACAGCAGCCTCCTCAACTGCATATGACTATCTTGTGCTTTCGTGTCTTTTCACAGGTTTTTTGCTGTACCATAGTCTCAGCCAGAAGGGTAATCCCTATGTGTCTAGTGCATGAATAATGTACCTTTTAATAATATTATAAAAGTCTTAGTGCTGCTTTAATCTTATTTGCGCGTCAATCACAGCTGTATTTGGCGTGGTGAAACACTCCCTCAAAGCATGGTCATAGAAGC
Organism: Entomyzon cyanotis; assembly: GCA_024500445.1. NCBI lineage: Eukaryota > Metazoa > Chordata > Aves > Passeriformes > Meliphagidae > Entomyzon > Entomyzon cyanotis. Next base: position 16,734,295 of record JAKEPQ010000743.1, on the reverse strand, counting down.
TTAACTTTGCAGCACAGTTAAAACCAAAAACCAACTCAATTAGCTACTTATTATTTAATGGGCAGTTGTCAATGCCCTGTGAGGATTAGAGCCCAGGTTGGGATCAACAGGAAGCACAACAATTTGCACCTTCCAGGTAGGGAAGACATTGTCCATGACGAAGTATCTGCTGCTTCCCCCTGCAACCAGGTGTACAAATACAGCATCTCTGGCTTTTACAATGCAAATGGGGTTGTCTCTACATAGCTGTTCAGTGTAAATGTCCTCAAATGCATCAAGTGAAGCACAGGGAACAAAAAATATGCACGATTTGTTACACAGAGCATGGAAGGGGTGTTTGCTCAGACAGACTCCGAGCACCATCTGGGAGACAAGTGTTTAGTTTTGCAACAGATTGCATAATTTCCATGTAGAATCTGGAGAAAAGCTCTAAATGCTTTAATAGATAGTTGATTTAACATGCGTTTAAACTTTGTTTTGTGTTGTCTTAAAGGCTATGCATATGTTTTGAATGACAGAAGTAGTCATTAACTTATTACAGTGCTCATCCCTTTGCACAATTTGCTTTCTTTTCTCCTCTCCTCAGTGCGTGTGTCTGTGTGCATGCAATATTTCACCTTACACAGTTCCCTTTCCCAGCACATGGTAATTAATCTTAGTAAAAGCCAAGCTTCTACTGCATATGCATGCCACTTGATTGATTAGATTAAAAATTTAATGTTACAGTTCATACATTAGCAATATTTCAATATAACATATACCAAGGGCTCTACTATCAATAATAGGAATACTTGAAGAACAACACAAATTAACACCTGAAGCATAAAGAATGACCTTGAGAGAATGAAATGCTTTATGTAAAACACATTTCTTAGAGTGTATTTAAGCTGAGCACCATGTTTATGTGCTAAAACAGCTGTAGGAAGCATTGCCCCTCAGAACAGGAACATTTCTGATAAAGAATTTCTCACCTGGAGCATTCTAGAAGAAGTACAATGTTGAGAAACTCTGCATTCATTTTTAGGCTCTTTTGTTTTTTGGTGGTATACACCTAAATAGATCAGCTGCCACAAAACAGTAAAAATCTATACATTAAAGCTTTTTTCAATTTTCTTCTTGCACAAGTTAATCAAAACATTGGAAGACATAAACTTGAGAATTCACTTTACTAGGACCAAAAGCACAAAGAAATATACTAAAATGAGGATAAAAAAGGCATGCTGCCTTATGTGCCATTGTTGTGACAAAATGAAACACCAGCCTTCATTTGGATATCTGTTCTTCTGTATCCAAAAGCAAAATTACATCAAAATCCTTCCGCTCTGATTGACTTGTAATGCAATACACTGCAGCATCTTTGAACCTTAAGCAATGATAATGCTTCCAAACCTGCTATAAACTGGGTCAACTGTACAAAGAAATTGTAAAAAATGATGCAGTAATTCAATTTAGCACTATGTGAAAACTGCACAATAGCAGGATTAAAGGACCTGGAAATGAAGACAAGTGGTTCATTATTAACTCCTTAAATGTTGTTCCCTCTGCTTTTTCTGGAATGTCATTTATTTCTAGCTTAGAATTGTAATTTCTTTGCCATGATACACTGGATACATTCTATATTGCCTCTCCATATGAGCACATTGAATTTTCCCCAAAGGCTTCATAAAGTTTATGAAATAAGACAGCATTCACTATTCATTTGATCCACCCAGGTAACAAAATAAATTAGAGAGAGAAAGCATTATACAGTCATACCAAACCTGTGGCATGTATCAAACATAGTCAACTGTAAGAAAAATAAAAATAAAAAAACCCCCAAACCCACAGCTGTTTAATTGCCCTAAACAAATGTAAAATTATAATAATAATGAAAAAAAGAGTAATGCTAAAGCTACGAATGAAAAATTCTTGTATGAAGAAGAGATGTCTGTTTGTACCTCATCTGATGCAGTAAACAATGGCCTCTTGTGCAACACAGTAATTTTATAGACATCAGTTCTTTATGTGCTTAAAGAGGTATTTTTTTTCTCTTCCTTTGGGCTGCTGTGTGTTGTGTGTGCATGTGAGGGTGTTTTGGAGCAGGTGTGAAGTGCCATGGCCCTTCTTCCAGCAGGAATTCCAGCCTCCATCCCAGGGCACAACAATAGCACTCCATGCTGATGATCCCCAGAATGCAGTGTTCAATTCAGGGGCAGCACCAAAATGAGTCACAACTGATGAGAAACCAGCCTGGAATGATTTAAAGAGCTGGGGAAAGCCTAAGATTGGAAAAAAAAAAAAAAGAAAAAGAAAAAAAGAAAAAAAGAAAAAAATCCTGCTTCAGGGGAGCAATTGTACTTTTGTGTATGAATCTATAAAAAACCTCCTCTGATTTCTTTACTTTGAGAGCTTAGACAGCTTCAATTAAATTCAGTCTGGACATCTAAAAATAAATTGATAATAGACAGAAGTGTAGTCTTACTCCTGCTACAGAAGCTTGTCTTTCTTCCAAGCTGTTCCATGTTTGATAACACTATTTTGTTTTAACTTAATCTTATTCTTGGTTGGCAGAGGTTTGATGCAAAACTACTTTATTTGTTTTGCAAATACAATTTATGCAGACCAAGGGATCTGCTGGATCTTATCTCCTCCCCTGCCTGGTGCTTTCCTGCCACTGGCAGCTGGGCCAGGGTGAAGTGCCCTGGGTCTGGTTTGGGCTCAGTTGATGAAGCCAGAGCTGGATAACTGCTCTGGAAACCAATCTGGGGTCCCTCTTATTCAGTGTATTCATGGCACTTTCCACAACAGGAACTGTCATTGCTTGGCCATCGTGATAAAGGAATAAAAAAATTGGCATAGGAGAAAAATCCTAACAATCCAAAATAAACCAGCAGCTCGAGGGATGTTCAGCACGGATATGATTGCTAACCAAGGAGTCAAGCCCAAATTTAGTGACTCATCTGCAACTTACACTATGTGAATGGATTCCTACTTTCTCCTCTGCTCCCCTCTCTCAATTAGCAGCAGTAATTATCTGGATTACTGCTCCCTTTTGTGCTCACAGTTACATGATCCCAGAGCACAGGAGCTGCAGGATACATCAGATATTTCTGTATCATTTTGCTGTGCAGATCTGGTGATACACAAATTGTGACCTGCACTTATTTGAACTTATAATTCATAGAAAAATCTTTGGCCCATGAGCTCAACTGCAACATGAATATTGGGCTTGGCACTAAGTTGGAATGAGCTGAGCATTTAGAAAAGTATTCATACAAAGAGAGTTCACTCAGTGCCACAACGGGTACCATGAGCAGAAAATATTTTAAATATTGTGACAGAACAGTTTGTTTTGAGAATAAAGAGAGAGAAAATGGATACATTCATTTAACCATGTCAATTATCACTAGGCAATTAATTCTTTCTCCATCTGTGGTCAAAAACAGAAGTTGTTTTCCATCAGAAGTGGTCACACGTGATGACTGTAGATTTACTTTTATCTCTAGGAACAAGGAAGAATGCAGAACTTACCGGTTTCTTTTTTTAAAAAAGTCTAAATGCTTAATTAGATAACAGAGAAATGACTGAAGGAATAAAGTAAACTTTGAAATCAGAGGGGGAACAATTTTTTTCCAATCATAATAATAATCATAAGCATAATCATAGTAGTAATAATAATAATAATAATAGTTGTACTTGTGAGATAAATTTATAAATCCTTTATGCTACTTGCTTTCTTGATTTTTGCAGTTTTCTCAGCTTGGATGATGACACTGATCCAACATTTATGTTTGCTAATAGTCAATCTCATGTTTAAGCTATGGGAATTTGCAGCCAGAGGTTCCATACTCTGGCAGAGTGCTCTATTTACAGAGGACAAAAATCAATGCTCTCATTGCTCTCAGATTTTTTCAAAAGGGTTTCTTTTTTGCCTGGTGTCTGGTTTTTTTCTTGATGCACAACTGCCCTTCTGGAACTCCCATAATTTCATAGTGACTTTATGGTAACTTTCAAGGCATAGCAAGTCTTGGCTTCACACTTCCAGCATTTAACTGAGTCTATACAAAATCAGTATGCAGGGTAATTGCATGAAACTTGGATTAGCTAAAGCTCGAGGCACGAAGTCTACCAGAGCATCAGATTTCTATCATGGCCATGCAGCAGGGAAAACTTCCACATTTCAGGTTCAGAGCGTGAAAAGATGTTTGTGTTAAGTTGATGCTGCTGCTGCACAGAGCAGTTCTGCGCCATGAGAGCACAGAGGTACATGGGGATTAATCTGGAAAGGTAATCCACGGCCTGATCAGCAAAAGATTAAAATACTTGGAGTGAAAGCCAGCTAGGGCACAGCAAAATAAGAGGTGGAAATTACAGGAATGTGCTCCCACTTTTCATAGTTTATTCATTTATTTATTTCCTCGTCTTGGCCATGGTGCTTGTGAAAGCAAAATGCAGTTTTCCTTTGTGCATACCTTGCTGTATATAAATGCTTGTTTCTCAGTAGGAATAATATGCATTTCAGGGATAGGATCCAATATCTGCTGAAATCAAAAGAGAAGTTTGTATTGATCTCCAGCTTATTTGAACCAGGTCCAGACCAGGAAAACAAGTGATATGTTCTGTTTCTGAGTGAAGGAACACACGTCAATTAATGGTGCCACAGCTGGCTCCTGGCACTGTCTGTGCAGAGCAATTGCCAGTTGCTTTTGGTAGGTATGAATGAAATTAGGGCCTTCGGGGTGGAAAAGTACAATTCTTAGATGTTTTATATGAAAATCCTTAGCTATTTTTAATGAAAAATCTTATTTTTCATAAGGACTACATCAGCAGAGGATCAGGGGGCTAGAAAGTGCCATTTCTGTGCCAAAGCTCCTGCTCAGTCTCTGTGCCTGGATACCACCAGCAGAACAAGCCATTATTTGGATGTGTCCCTTGGCAGAGCCAGAGTTTGTGCAGAAAAGAAGAGCAAATTTGCTTCCTTGGGGTGAAGTTGGGGTGGATACAACCTCGGTGTGGGTGAGAGATGGCAGCACAGCCCTCAATGTGCAGAGGGTTACAGCAGGAGGGCAATACATGGGGACTTCCTCATGTGTTTGCTGAGACGGATAAGCAATTAGAGGAGGCAGAAATTGAGGAGCCAATAAACCCTGAATAGAAGGCAGACCTGTCTGCCGTGATGAGGCAGTCATTTAGGCCCACAACAAGTGTCACTGCAGTAATTAGAATATACTGAGAAATCTGATTGGAATTTCTGCATGATGAGAGCATTGCCAACTGCTTTTGATGCTGGCTGATAGCACCAGGAACAGGCTGGCAGCACCTGCTCCGAATTCTTTACCAGCAAGAGGGGAAGATGCTTTTGAGTGGGTTTATCCTTTAGCATCTCCCCTTTCATTTCCAGCCTCCTGAATCCTTTGTAAACAAATAAACAGCAGTGATATTTTAAAGGGTTACTTGTGCCAGACATTGCTCAAGCTCAGCTAAGAAGAGGTGCCATATATATATATATATATATATATATATATTACATTCTTCATCTCCATATTACATTTGCAGTCAAGGTTTGGATACACTTTGCAAGTTTTCAAAGTGGTACTATTTCATTCTGATGATTTTCCTAGGCACTGGCAAAGGGTTTTGCTGTCCTCTCTCTGGAGTTACAGCTTGCTTGAAAGAAACAACAAAAAAAAAAAAGATTATTTGCAGTAGATCAATATTCCCTTAAGATGTAAACTCAGCAGCTCTTACATGTGCAGCAAGATTTGGCCTGGCCAGGACTCTGATGTTGGATCTCGAGGGCTGCAGAAGTTGTGATGAAGAATCAATAACCAGAACAATCTCTCACAGCCCTGTGCAGCCTCTCACCATCTGCTTTTGTCTTGCTGCAACTGGAGGTCGTTTTCTGCAAATGAGATGCAAAATGGAGGGATTCAGGAAATTCCTGTGGCAGTTTCAGTGCTGGACAGGACTGGGTTTGATCCCAGAGGTTGGGTTTTGCTGTCAGCAGTGATATCCTTCCCTCCTAAATCACCACTGGATGAAGCACTCACAGAGTCACCCCTCTGAGCTGGGGTGTGTTGTTTCCTTTTCCTGCTTAAGCAGAGGCTGTGTCACCCCAGGGACCTGAGTTACAAGATGGATTAAAGTGAACAATTTTTATACAGCATTTTGGGGTGAAATGAGCTCTCTCAAGCCCTGCAAATGTGGGCAGAGTATTTTGCTCTTCTAAACACTCTTCCTGGATGTGAACAAGCTGAGCTTTCTTGTGTCCGTTGGAAATCCTTATAAGAAAATGAGTCAGGATTATGCTGCTGGATATGCACAGCCAGCTTTTTGTCCCCAGGGCATGAGGGACTCTAAATATTTGAATAGATATGTGGTTATAGATGGCCTGGTTTTTGTACCATCTCAAGTGCAACTGCTCTCAGCTGTTTGGCCAAGCTGGAGATCCAGGACAAGCTGAATGTGTCTGCAGCCAAATGCTGGGTGGGAGTATTTATAAGGCAAGCGGGAATCCTGTTGTGTTTATTAATGACCTGAGATGCACAGAAAGTCTGAGAATAGCTTGATATCCATAAAACAGGAGGGAAGTTCAGCTGCTGCACGCTGGGATGTTACAGCTCTCTTACAGTGAGGACCTTTTGCCTTTGTGTCGCGAATGACTTTCTCATTTATGGAATCCCTCTCTGTCCTCTCCAAGCTATTGTTCTTCTGGGTTAATTAAAACCCAGACAATTAAGTATACAAACGTGCACTCTAGCTGCTGTGCACACCCAGCTGAAAACGGAGCCAAATGGCCAGAAACAAGTCTGGGGACATGTGAGCTTTGTCACTGGAGTAGAGTGACTGGATAGGAAACTCATTAGTGGGAAGCAAAGTGACATTTAAATTATGCTGCTGTTCCTCCTACAGGCTTCTGACAGGGTGTTTTCTGAAAGAAAATTAAATGCACTTAAATGCAATGCTTGAAAATAATATCTTAATGTGTTTGGTTCTTAAATGAGAAGTGAGGCCTGCGAATCTCCACAATTCCACCCTGACTGTGACAGGGAAAGCCAACACTTCAACTCCTCAGATCTTCACTGCACTAACTGGCATCCTTCAATGCTATCCTGGTGCCATGGCTGTTGAACCCACACAAAAGAATTTGTCATGTGGAGAGTGGAACAGCTGGCAAAAAAGCAAAAAAACCAACCCCAAAACTAAAAAATAAAAAAAAAAAGCATGAGCAGCTAACTTAGCATTGTCATGGGAAAAAGACAGCAATGAATCAGTCAAGAGCAGAACTATCAGGGGAGAAAAAAAATCCAGGAATAAAGGGGATTGAAGGGTAATGTGAGGCTCTCTTGAGGAAGTGACCCACAGATGGGTAGAGAAGTAGAGAAGCGATGGCTTCAGACAGGTAAGGGCTAATTTTTGATGTTGGAAAAAAGCTTTATCCTTCTTGTATCAGACCCCAGTTTAAAAAGTGTGTTTATCCATGGGGTTAACTTCATCTGTGCCACTAACTATACTCCAGTGAGAGATAAGGAGATAATTAAAATTACCACCATGCTTAATCAACTTGCCAGCATAGGGATACTCTCTTGAATTGGGGCACAATTAAATTAAGCTTAGCTTCTTCCAAATATATGCAAGAAGTAGACATCTGGCAAAGTCTAGCTGAAAATGCACAGAGCTGCATTATGACACTCTCCAAGGACAGAGGAAATGGAAAGTGAAAGGATTTGGGAGAGCAAGAGTTCTGCCAACTCCTTTAATCTTCATCTTGCACTGCAGACTATCAATCCCACAAAAAATACGCCTGATTTCACTAATTTATTGCTAAATCAGTAACCTGGTGGTTTCACTTGTTTGCCCATATAGACATAAATACACATGAAAATGCATGCATGTATGCTGATGTGGGTTATTTTACAATATTTCCATAAGCATCTCTAACTGTTGTGTTCCACAACAATTTATAACTGCAATTAAAAGGTCTGAAAATAGTGTTAAAGGAAGCAGACTAATTGAGCTAATCAGAGACAAGATCAAGGCCCTCCTGGCCTTGAAATCTATAGCTCCATGAAAGGGAGTCTGTGAATATTTGCTGAATCTGAGGATATTAATAATCAGCAGTTACAGTTCAGTCCATCTACAAGGGCATCAAGGAATTAATTTTCACAATATGCCCAGAAGGTAAATAGCAGAATCTCTGTTCATTTTGCTGAATCAAGAAGTTGAGAAGACCTGCTAAAACCCCAGCTGGAACTAGTCATAGCCAGAGTTGATGTTACAAATTCAAGTCCCCATCTGCTAAAAGCCCACTGAAGACAAAAAAGCTGATTCAGGTTGGGGCTGATAGAACTCATGTGACAGCCAGTGGTGCTCTCACTCTCTGAAAAGCCAGAAAAAAACCCAAACAAGAACCTATTGAGCACTTTCTATTTTAAATTTTATTTATCTTTATCTTGAATAGGAATCAGCCCATTCCTTTCATTAAACTATGGGAAGAAAGAGAATAATTCTCTTTTTCTTCTGCCCAGGCTGTAGGAGTAGTACATTCATTCACTGTTTTCTGCTTTTTCTGTGTTCTATGTGTAATCTGTTGTTCATACATGTGGGAAAGGTTGTAGAAGTACTGATGGAGATTGATGAAATGATTTGTTAATTTATTCCTTGGTGAGATATCATTTGACTGCCTTGGAATTGCACTAAGTCTCCTGAATTCCCAAATTTTCCAATATGGCTTGTTCTGGTAAAGTGTAATTGGAGAGCTCTCCTTTCAGGAGACAATCCTCTTTTTCCAACAGGTTCTTCCTGCTGCTGGGATCTCACTGTTGACCTTGTCAGTGTTCAACGTGGCAAATGGAACACTGAAACTCTCTCCATGTTTCTGTAGGGGCAACAGCAGCTCAACCCCTGAAACCCCTGAAAACGCCTGAGAATTGGGCAGAATTTGCCAGTTCTTACCCCAAATCTCACCAGGCTTGATTCAGAGGAGGTTGTAGGCTTGAAGACCTGAAGTTCAGTATTAGAAAGGTAGATCCTGTGGGGAAAAAAAAAAGCAAAAATCAAATTGTTGTCTGAAATTCTATTCTTTGAGATGTGAGCACATTTTGCTGGAAAGTTTCAGAGGTGATTAGCATGTTATCAAAACTGTCCATGCTGGACTACTTCCGCACAGAAAAAGAGTGAATGCTTTCATGAATAGCAATCCCAGACAACCATTCTGACATGCTGATTTTTATTTTCTTCCATCAAAGGACTGAGCTCGTGAGGGAGAGAACATTCTAATATCCCCATCATCTTTTCCTCTTTCCTTTCAAACGGAACAGAGCACATCTCCTCATTTTTCTGTTGTGTTGAGCCACTCTTTTACAACAGTGGGTTGTGAAACCAGAACTCCCACTGACACAGGATCAGAGACAGGCTTAAGATTTTAGAGGTGGTTCTGAAGTCCTGAGAAGCCCTTCAAAAGCTGTGTGCTTTTAGCTGGGCTGAATCACTACTGTCTTCAGATCTAATCTTTCCAGCAATTGATTTTCCCTTTATCCTCTGTGACCAAACTTCTCCCACGGGAGGAATTATGGTTCCGGCTTTCCTAAAATTCTGTAATTCTTATTCCCAGAGTGGCACAAAAATGGGTCACACTTTGAATCCTGTTTACACTAGCTTTGCAAACTTGTTCGTTGCTTTTCTCATGCAGATGGTAGCATGTAAGAAAACATATTTGTTAGATGTAAATTTTAGCTGCTTGGGGTCTCTATCTCTGTGTAAGATCGAGCCTAATGTCAGCAAAGGACAACATTTATGTTTTCATTTAAATATAAAGTAAGCAGATGGGACTTCTCTCATCCATGGAGTTGTAAATTAAAACCAGAAGTAACAATTTTTTTAATGTTGTGCTCTGCTGGGATGAGAGCTCGGCGTTATGACATCTGCTCTGGTTTGAGGATTCCAGGAGCTGCTGTACAGCATTTTCTGTAACACTGAGATGAATTCTGCTAATATGGTTTTTGCATAATCCTGTGAACATGCTCAGAGAAAGTCTGTGCTGCTCAACCTCCCCTCAGAACAGAGCCCAGTGCAGACTTGATGCTTTCACAGCATATGTCAATAATGATCACTGTGGCTGAAACACTATCACACAAAATCCAATCGACATTATCTGAACAGGGAGACAATGGGAAAGAGAAGAAAAGAGATACCAGTCTGCCAAGCTGTGGCTTGGTATCCTAACTGAACAGCTTTTCCTCAGTCATATTTAGAATTCAAATTTTCTGTGAATCTTCCAACCATTACAGCAAGTTACTGAGATTCCACTGAAATTCACAGAATCAATTAGGTTGGGAAAGCTCTCCAAGGCCACCCAGTGCCAGCTGTGCCCAACGGGCACCTTGTCCCCAGCCCAGAGCCCTGAGTGCCACAGCCAGGCCTTCCTGGGACACCTGCAGGGATGGGCACTGCAAACCTCCCTGGGCAGCTCCTGCCAAGGCTGAGCACCCTTTCCATGCAGAAATTCCTGCTGCTGGCCAAGCTGAGCCTCCCCTGGCCAGCCTGAGGCTGTTCCCTCTCCTGCTGTCCCTGTTCCCTGGAGCACAGCCTGACCCCCCGGCTGTCCCCTCCTGGCAGCAGCTGTGCAGAGCCACAAGGTTCCCCTGATCCCCTTTGCTCCAGGCTCAGCTCCTTTCCCAGCTCCCTCAGCTGCCCCATACATCACTCACTCTCTAGAGCACATTCCAAATGTTTCTTCAATGGTAGAGACCTTCAATGGTAGAAACCAAGAAACTATCAATATTAACTTGATTTTTGTCCTTTAATTGTAAACCATTAAAACTTTCCATCTTAAACCAGACACAAAGTGTGACTACTAAATGGTTAGATGATTTTGGAGAGTTCAACATGCCACAGATAAGCCATAAAACTGAAACACCTCTTCCACCTCTATAATCCAGATTGCACTGAGGGTGCTTAGGAAGGAGACATTCTCTTGGATCTTTCAGGAAAACACTTTTGGCAAATCCAGACACAACACAAGTTCTTTTTGCAGATTTACTTGACCTTTTTATTTTTTATTTGGTCTAATTAACACTATCAACCTGACAGGAAGTGCTTTTTTCAGTAAGACTGTGTTAGTCATTCACAAACAGTTCCCTTCTACTTCTTTCTGAGGAGAATGAACCATGGGTGACACAAAGGGACATGAGAAAACATCAATTGTGTGTTTATTTTAAGGCTGTGCAATTCCTTTAGTTGATGTTTTTGTTCTGTGACAATAATGATACAATCTCTCACACGAATATAATAAATAGTTAATATTGTGAATGATGATCTTTTAGGGAATTGCAGTGAGAAAAAGAAAAAAATCTTATTTGGTCTCAAGTGTCACATGAATTTGCTGTGCAAGAGGAAATATGATGAATAAATATGTTACATAGACTTCTGTGGGCAATTTCATATACACAGAGACCCTGGGACTGGGGCTCTGTGCAGGTGCAGAGCAACATTAAAATTTATGCAATTTTAGAATGTAATCCTTTATGGAAAATGAACTTTCCTCCTGAATCAGCCAGAATGTCTGAGCTCCTATCAGCAGTGCTGGTGCATCATGTTCAGAGGTCTCTAGCTGCATCCTCCCCACACACCTCCCCATATTCCCCATTAGCATTGGTCAACATCAACATTTTGTCGTGAAGAATTTTGAGCAAGGAGATCTTAAGATTTTTTTCTTTTGTTTTTCACTCGAGCCTTTGTTGGGGGAATAAAGAACCAGAGTTCACAAGCATGGGCAGAGGGCTATTTAACATATCCATCTGGAAACCTGAGGGATCAGGAATACCTTAAATATCACCTCCTTCTGGGGACTTGAGCCAGGGAGAAATGCTTACCTTCATTCACAGCTTCTCTTGAAAAAATAAGGAACATTTCCTTCTTTGAGACAGATGGCTAAAACGGAGATGTTTCCTCTTCTACCCTCATTTACCTCAGCAGCTAAACTGCTCACTGAAGAGGTAGGGTACTTCAGATCACAGCTTCTTCTATCCAGGGAACTGAAATTCCAATTTGAATGCTTATCAGTCTTTCTGGAGAGTGCTTCATCACCACCATGTGCTGCACCCTGCTCATCTCTGTAAGCATGGGAAGGAGTGCTCTCCTCCGCTTTTTGAGGGAAGCAGTTTATTTTGCATGATGAACTAATTAGGAAGCAGATGCATTCTTTTACAGTCTAACCTTATGGTTAGGAAGGAGGAATAATGTAGGTTCAGATTCCCTAAAACACGGGAAGTCATTCCAAACAGACCTCCTGCACTCTGCTGTGTTCTGTGAGCTGGATGGAAGGAATTACCACTGCTTATCACTCCTGCATTCTTCTAATCACACATTTTAAAGTTCTCATGCAATTTGAAAGTTCTCATGAAATTCAAAATGAGCATTTTGTGCTGGAAAATTTTGTACTTTAGTAATAATGGAGAAAATAGCATCTAGTCTTTGCAAGTAGCAGTCCCATGTGGACTCTGGAAATATATTTGATTGTCTTTAGGGCAAGAACTAATTCAGGGAAAGGCTCTTTATTTGCCACCTGTGAGTCTTGACCTTGACCTGGAAAGTCTATCCTCACTGTTGCATGAGGGGCAATTAATCTTCTGTGAAGCAAAACCTCCCTATCATAGCAAAGTATGTCAAGTGTATCAGAGCTCAAACCTCCAACTTCATTTAATTCCCTTTAAATGAGCCAAGCTGCCTCACATTAATTTGAATAAACTGAGAACAACAGCATTAAATGGGTTTGTAAAACTTGAAAGTTTCTTAAATTTGTTTTGGGTAGCTAGGAATTTATTTGTGTTGAGAAAAAAGTAGGTTTCCAAAATAAATAAGACACAGATTTCCAACACGAGGAGTTTTTTTTTTATTTTGGGTTTTGTCAGCACTGTCTGACCACCATAAAGGTTAACAAATCTCCAAGAAACGCAGGTAATCATAGTTTTGCTGAGGTCTGTGGTTAAATATGCCTTGTTTTCTGTTACACCCAAATGAAATGCCTTCAGAGCCCCCTTTTTATCTGACATCCTTGAAGACGAGAACATTTACAAGAGGAAAGAGAATCCTTGATGCTGAAAGGTAACTCAGCTCACAGTTTTTCCTGGTCAAATCCATGCTTGTGGGATGCTGGGTCCCAGGGTTTGCAGTTTTCCCCTAATCCCATTCACCCCGTTTCCCACCAGAGCCTTTCTGAAACTCCATTGCAGTCCCAAATGCTGGAGTGGAGGGAACAGAGCAGGAGCAACCTTTGCTGCTTGAGCAAAATGCAGAATGACACAGAGCATCCAGCTCAGCCTCCTTCGGGGTGTTTCAGACCCAGAACTCATTTTTCTGGATGAAAAGCAGACAGTGACACTGCCAGCAGCAACTGTGGAGCTCAGGTGCTCCCAGCAGGAGGGACCTGCATGGCTGGACAGGGAGGAGCCACAGGTGGGAGTGTTCCTTTACAGCCAAATTTTAACCACACAAAATGAGATTAGGGCATGGGAAAGTTAGCAGGGACTGTTCAAATCATAGCAAACAGCACTGATCAGTAATGGAATGTATAGAACCATTAGGGTCTGTTTAGACTGGGGGTCTCAGCTTGCATCCAGGGCATCAGTACCTCAATGTGCATGAATAATGGATGGCTAAGTCTGGTATCTTAACCACAAAAACATTGCAGGGGAAACAGTTTAGGTAAGTAGAAAAGAGGAGTGTTTTGAGCAGAAAAAACTTTACTCTCCTCCCAGAAAAACCTTAATGTATAACAATTGAATCACGTCCAGCCTAGTTAAATCAAGATATTTTATATCCAATTTTGTATTCGCCCCAATGAAAACAGTTTTTCGTGTCTATTTTTCAAGTTTTTAGGAACTCAAATATTAGAATGAGATAGATATACTTTTTAAGGAAGAAAAAAAATGGAATTTTGAGGAGACATAGAGAATACATGATTTCAAGGTAGACTGTGTTAACATTTCATACTGCTTAGCACTAAGATCACCATTACAGGATAGGACTTACATCATACCATATCCATTCGTACACTAGAAATTAATGAAAGACAAAGTATTTAAAAAACCCTCTTTATTATATTTATTTATTATATTTAGAACATGACTGCCTTGCAGTCATTAAGATCAAGTAAAATAAAATTCATTGCATTTTTCAAAGTAATTTAGATATATTTGGATGTTCCTCAAGCCATTAAAATAATAGTGATGGCTATAAATAAGTTTAGCATTTCCCCAGCAGTTATTATTATGGGAATGTCTTTATGAACAAAGCTGCTTTTGTTAACTTGGGACCAATTAATAAAATAGTGCCTGCCACGATCTGCAGATCATCAAAACACTGATTAGGAGGGCTGTAGCAACTTTGGTTTTCTGCATAAAGAAGTGATCATTTTCACCGCCTACTAGAGAAACAAAAAAATTACTTACAAACCCCACCTACTCTTTAAAGGAAGGGAAAAGATGTGACTTGCTAGCTGCTGTTAGGGGGAAGTTATTTTTTGCTTTATTTTTAAAATTATTAGTTGTGGTCCACCTACTTATAAAAGCAGCAGATACTTCATGGTCCATGCTTTACAGTCCATCACTGGGTATTATTCTATAATAGCTTTTAATTGAGGTCCAGTGTGATGTGTACACTGTGGCTCAGTTGGAAATGCAGCATCTCTACTCACCTGTACTAAAAAAAGGAGCCAAAATCGATATCCAAGCAAAAAGAGAGGGCAAGGTGCCTGCACGGCACACTTTGTGCACGAGCACACTTTGCTGTGCTCGGTTTCCCCCGATTAATGGAACTGAAACAGGGACAGTGCAATGGGCAGATGAAGAGCTGCAGTTAGGGTGTGTTTTCCCAGCACTGCTGTTTCTCCACTCACACCTCCTCTTTCACTTTGAGCTCTTACAAGAATGCAATCTGTTAAATCTGTTGGATGTTTTTCCCTCAAGGCAGCTGCCCATCTCCCTCCCATCAGCCCAGAGTGAGCCCCAGATGTGCCTTGAGCAGCTCAACTCACTCGGTTGAGTCCCAGCAGAGAGATGCAAACACCTGGAGATGGCCATGATGGAGATTACAAGCAGCACTTCAATGCCATTGTTTCCATGACCTGCTCCATTTCCTGAGAGCACTGGGGTTAAAAATCCCGCTCTGCCTGCTGCACGGTGTGTTGCCATCGGGAGAGAGACAGGGACAGAGCCAGCCAGAGGCACAGGTTGGCTGTGCCAGGCTGGCTGTCACCCAGCCATGCCCTGCTCAGCTCCCCTCTCCGAGCTCACCTGCTGCAGCTCTGCTCCCAGCCCAGCTCATCCCGGCCTGAGCGCAGCTGCTTGGGATTCATGCACAGCTATTCGGGTCCTGCATGGGAAATCCTGCTAATTGGGTAAACCCGCTCTAGTGTACAGGCACCAACTGGCAGACACGGCTTTCACAATGAGAGAGATCCATAATTTTCAAATGTAACTAACAATTTGTGACAATAAAGCGGCAACGGGAGCCAAGATGCTGGCGCTTCTCCTTGTCACCTCTTTTGAGCACAGTAACTAGAATTTGCATTTGTTTCCTTTCCAAAGGCAGTTACTTATTTATAAAGTAGGCATTTAATGCTTGCAGCTTCTCTGGCACAATTTTATTTTTAGGCGAAGCCTCTAAAGAGTTTAGTGTTGTCTGTCTTAAGAGAAGTACTCAGAGTACCTAACTGATGCTGCATCAAACCAGAGAAATGGCATCATCCACTCACACAACAGACATCAGAAGTGTCTCCAAAAGGGTAAATAACAATTGTGAGACAGCAAAGTGCAGATGAGAGGAGTGTACAAAATTATGGGTGACACAGACATGGCAAATCAAAAATTCTTCCTTAAACTTCTTAATGGGGACAAGGGCAATGCACTCCAAACCCGCAGGAGCCAAGAGCTCATCAGTGCTCAGCTCAGCTGTCCATTGTCATTGACATTGCAATGTCTTGGTCAAACAGCTGACTCTGTGTCTCCCATGTCCAGTGCATATTCCTGGCTTGTAGGCCTCCTTTGAGGGCAATTTTTAATTTTTTTTTTCATTTTTAGACCAGGCCCTGGGCTACGATACACAGGATATCAATCATTCTTTCCCTGGAGGTTGAACTCCCCCAGAAATTCTCTGCATGAAGGAAGGTCAGTGCCAGAATAACATTTTTAGAAGAAAAGTATTCTTTGCTTGGCATTTGACTGTGGGCATAAATCCTCAAAGAGAAAAAAGAAAACAAAAAAAGGGCAGAAAGTTGGAGGGGAGGTTTCTAAATGTTATTTTAAACAGGGAGGGAATGGCTGGATTAAGTAGGGGCAGCTGTTTGTGGGGTCTTTTTGTGGTTTTGTTTTGTTTTGTTTTGTTGGGGGTATTTGGGGGGGGGGGGTTGGGTTTTTTGTGGGTTTTTTTCTTGTTTTTTGTGTTTTTTTGTTATTTGGTTGGGGTTTTTTTGGTTTTTGGGGCTTTTTGTTTGTTTTGTTCTTTTTTTGTTTTTGTTTTTGGGGTTTTTTTGTTGTTTTGGTTTTTGTTTGGTTTTCTTCTTTTAGGAGTGACTCCTTAATTATTTCTTGTCAGAACAAGTTTGGTTGGCTGTCTGGAGAAGGAGGATGGAGTCATTAAATCTAACAGTTCTGACATGGTTTCTTAACAGCTCCTAAGTGCCACTTGATGGATGGCTGTCTGGAACGATATCCTCATTCCTGCTGACATTCCCTCCAAATCCAAGCCATACAAAATGTCTCAAAATCCCAGCAATCACTTATTAGCAATAAATTATTCCATGGCCCTCCAGATCTTGTGCAGTCATCTCCAATACCCCAACCCCATATGGCATTTGGAAAGGATTAGACATCATATGGATAATATGCACATTTGCAGTTTTGTTAGAAATGAGAGGAAGGGAAAGAGGCTTCAAAGCCAAGATTTGCTGGAGGGGTAGAATGCAATTTTCCCTCTCTGTGGATTATTGGGGACTCGATGATCTCTTTAAGGTTCTTTCAGGTTTAGGGTTTTGTCCATGCCCTTTGTGTCCCATCCATCCCCATCATGCCCACCCTGGTTTCAGTAATAAATGGCTTTTTGGAATGTCTGTGAAGCATCTGTTAGTGTCCACTGCCAAAGGAAGCTGAACTACATGCCCAACCAGCTTAGACAACTCCTATGGTTTTTTTGGCCACTTTAATAAAACAAAGAAATGGAGAACTCATTTGGAAATTTCCTGTAAACCAAGAAAAAGTTTAATTTTCAAAACACAACTTGAATTTTATTAAGATAATTCATATCAAATATTATATAGGCAGAAGCTGCTCTGTTTCATTCAGCTTCTGGAGAAAAATAATTATGCTCTTTACAATTTGAAGTGCATTTGTATTCCTTCCAAATAGTCCTATTACAACAAATGAAGTACTTACTATACATCTTTTTCCTGCTGCTTTTCAACTTAAATTTAATTTTCGCATAGATTTATTTAAAACAATTCTCAACATGACTCAGCCAAATGATGAATTTATTGAGGATTCAGTAAATGTGCAATCTAGTTGAAGTTAAAAATGGCTACTTTGTAATTCTGTGCCTAAATGAAATTTCCCATTGTAGCCAGCTATGGTGCATCCATTTAAAGTCTATTTCTTAAGGCACATATTCAATCTTTAACAGAAAGAAAGCATAGTGAAAATATGTTGCTGACAGAAAAACGTGTATATACATATATAGCATTAATATTAAGCAAAATTTTAAATTTATTTTTTTCTGTTCTCTGAGCCAGCTTGAGCAGTTTACACACTCTGTGTGTGCAGAGAATTCACTGCACATCCAATGATGCCTCATTTTTTATCACTTGTAATACATGGCTGTCTCTGTCCAAATGTAAATAGTTTAAACTTAAGAGGGAAAGTTTAATCAAATGAATCGCAGAACATAAAAATATTTGTGATGAGATCTCATTGCAGAGAAGATTTGTGATTTGTATTGCTGATAGAACAGACTGTGTGAGGACTTTGCCTCAGGCAAGGTGTGATTCTGTTTTCTGTTCCATCGTTGGCACAAAATCAGCAGTTACATCAGAGGTATGTCTGAAATCAGCCTGGTTCTCCTAAGGAATGCTTGGGTTCAGTATGAGATGTTTCCAGATTCACCAGTTTTAAGAGTAGGACCCAGAATTTTCTGCGAGAGGATGTGTCGCTGAGGTTTCAGGTGGCTGCCCAGCATGGAGGTGCACCCAAATCTCTGCTTATTTAGGGGTTTTGGACAAGTTATCCACACTAAGTTTGGTCAGGATAAAGGTCATTGCTCCTACCCAAATATATAAAAATTGAGGTACTTAACTCTCTGTCCATATCACCACAGCTGTGTTGCAAGTACAGACTTGATGTATAATCCAAAATCCACTACATTTTGGGGAAGAACTTCCATCCTCCTCACCATTCTGTATTTCCTGCTTCAGATGTACTGAATGGTGTTTATTCAGGAATAAATTATATAAATTATATGCTGTTTATTCAGGAATTTCCTGACTGATATAGAGAGATTTCCATTGCTGCCTTTGCAAGAGCTCATAGATATGCAAGAAGACACCATTCCACACCCTCAGCCATCCCAGACTCCCAAATTCAGGCTGCATTCCTGAGTTCCCATTGCAGCCCATCCAGCATGCAAATGAGACTTCAGCTGGGTCAATTACTGAGAGTAAAACTGCTTTATCCTTTCTTTAAACAAGACCAAGAGCACCACAAACTGTTTCATCTTCTTTCCCCAGTATTTCCATGGCTGATGTTCAAAGGTTGACAGCTGCATGCTAAGGAGATGGGCTGGCCATGGAATTCCCACAGATAAGGAGAGAACATCCAGCTCGTGGGAGGGAGCTGACTCTGAGCATGTCTTTAACCCCAGCAGCTCGGGGGAAAGGCAGCAGAGCTTATCCAGCTGCCTCGGAGGGCTTCCCTGTGTTTGGGGAAGATGCTGAACCCTGTCTGCTATCACAGCCTGTTTGACTCTGTGTAAGATCACACCCTGCTCTGCCCTGTAAGGAACTCCATGACTGCACTGTTACGTCTTGATGCTGGATTAATGGAGTGCAGCAAATACTCAGATATTGATTATGAGGACTCATTTTTCATTGTTGATATCTCCTGCCTACTAAGCTGTACAGCAAAGTCTGGAATTTAAAACACTACCGTGTTCAAAACACCAGAATTCAGAACTCTCTTGCTTCCTGTTGCTTTACTTACTTTAAATCATAGAGGATGTACCATGCAAAAGCTAAAAGGTTTTGATTTGTTATTAAGCCATGGGTTTTAATCAGATCCTGGTTTAAAATCCTTTAACTTGTGCATCAGAACTTCCCAACCAATATATTTTATTGCCACAATTGTCCATCCAGAAAGTAGCTTTATGTCCCAAAACCAGCATTTCCTGACAATCCTACAAAAGCATATGGAGCTCCTCATAGTTTGGCCACTGATGTTCTCAGATGCCTTGTTCCCTCATGGCAGCACAAGGGGTTGCTTTCTTTGGGGAATTTTATGCTCATGAAGCACAGTTCCAAAATAGTACTGGAGCTCAGATTAAATGAAAGCCTCCAATGTTCCTGGGTTCTTCACAAGGCTCATTAAATCTTTGAAGCTGATAGCACAGTCTGTTTTGTCTTCTGTATTCAGGGACATGGAAGGTAAAGAAGGCATTTGGGGTTTGTTATATTGAAATCAGCCAGTGAAAAGGGCCAGCCATAAACAAAGCTTATGAATAAATTATTGCATCTGACAAAGAAGTTAATGATCATATGGACTGAGCCCAAATTCATGATCAATGAATCATGTAGGCTGCTTTGTTTAGGCTTTGGCAAATCAATACTCCATTTTGTTAAACAAGTAAAATAGATTTTTTTAGGGGGTGCTCTGGGATAATTTTTAAATATAAAGTGTCAGACAAAGAAAATCTTCAGGGGTGCTTGAGAGTCTTGCTTGGAGTTTTCTAAATTTCTTTGCTTTTTGGGATTTATTGTCTTGTTATGCTCCTTACCAGGTGCCAACACACAGCAGATAACCAGTTCAGGAAAAGAGCAGTAAAATTTAGAAGGCTCTACTGTAGGTACAGAGCTGTGAAAAAGCTCATGTCATTGCAGACTTATTAGTGTGGTCTAATTATAGAATCACAGAATTATTTCGGTTGTAGAAGACCTTTAGGACCATCCAGTCCAATCATTAAGGATGTCACTGCCTTAGATTGCTGTTAAAAGAAGTGGGATTGGTCAACAGGAGGAGCCTCTTCCTTTCATTCTCTCCCTGGGTTTGTAACACCCAGCATGTGAATATTTTTTCTTTTTCCTTTATCATCTTGTGTCAGAGTTTTATTTGAGTCAGGTGATTAAATTGTCCCTCAGATTCCTGCCACACCTGTAGCAGGTAAAGAAACCCCAGGATACAGCCTGTTGGGGTTTTTTTTAATGACAGAAAACACAAAAATCAAGATTCCTAAAAGGATTTAGGTACATGGTGATGCAGATAGATCCTGTTCAAGTGCTAAGAAATAAATATAGGTTGGATGGTAGAAAATTTCTATCCAGCAGCAAGATCGTGCCAATTCCACAGGAAGAAATTTAAGTAACTAACATGTGTTCCTGTGAGTGGATAAACTGGTTTTCAAGAGAACTTGGTTGGTTTTTGAAAATTACTCCTGCAACATCACATTCAAAGGGATAAATATCAGGTTCTGGTTCTTGCCTCCCATGGCATTTTCAGAATGGATAGAGCAGGTGAGGTGATTTGTTCCTGTGGAGTGAAATCCTGCTCCCCAGCTTACATTCTACTCCAGTAATCCCACAGATCCCACCAGACATCTCCATGGGCTTGGGATGCCATCCCAGTTCCCTCATTCTGGGCCCAAAAATGCTGGTCAGCTGATGTTGTGAAGGGTGTTAGTATCGCTGGGCTTGCAGCTGTCCTCTAGATCCAGCAAACTCCTGAAATTCCTGTCCCTGGGGCTCAGTGAGTTAAAAAAAAAAAACCCACAAAAAAAACCTGGGAAGAGAACAGAAAGTTTTTAGCCTCGTCAAGAAATGCCAGTGTCCTGCACTTGCTATTGCCTGAGCAAGAGTCCTGCAACGTCGCTCCTGGAGAGATGTAAGCAGAGACAGAATGCCAGATCTGATTACAGAGATCAAAGTGCTCTGCTGCTGCAAAGCTCTGAGAACTCACAGCTCACGTCGGCAGAATTAGATTTGTGGCTAAGTGGAATTTTTCATCATCACAGCAATTTGTTTTGGTACTTAGCAGTGAATGGAGGGCCCTAACTTTAAGTAGCCAACACTGAATGCCTTGGTTTTCTAAGAAAAGCTACAGTGCTGCCCAGCTTCCTCGAGTTATTTATTACCTTCAGCAGCACATCTTATTAGAGAGGGTGTTCAGAACCACTTTCCAGCAGGAAAACAACCAGCACTGAGATGGGAATAAGAAATGACCCCTTCCCCTTGCCCTGCTGGCCTCTAGCCTTTCATCAAGTTTATCTATACAAATACTGCCCTGCCAGAAAATGGCTCTGTGATTTTAATAAGGAGGCTGAACAGGAAGCTGCTGCTGAACTCTGAATTAGGCATTCTGGATGGTCACTGCATTGAGTCAGCAAAGAAAAGAAACCAACTCTTCTGCAAAGGGATAAATTATTATGCCCTAAAATGGTTTATGTTCCCTTGGTTATTTGTAGTGAGAGATTGAAAGTCAGGTAGAGGACACAAGCTATTGAACAGATCACTGGGGACTCTCCCTGGTTTGGGCTGCTAAAAATCTTCACAACTGCATCAGAAAATTCTCTGCAGAATAGGACAAAATAGAGCAAAACAGAACAAGTCCAAATCAAGGATCACTCTTTACAAGAATGTGAGTTTAGAGATTGTTAGAGGAGCTAAAATCTGGTGGCTTGTTATTTGAGTAGGGTTATTGCAATGCTTGCAATTACTTATCACAGAAGAGAAAACAAACCAAGAAACAGCCAGCAAGAAATAAGCTTATTCACAGAACTACAGTATACATTTTGCAAGGCTGTTGGGTTGATATTATCAGGCTGAGACCACCCAGAGGCAAACAGTCTCTCCAGTAAAACACAAACTGAGGCCTCCCAGCACATCCTAAAATCAGGCATTTTTGCTTATTCTACCATTCTCCCTGACTGCAGATTCACACGTTGCTGAAGGTGTTTTTGAAATCCAAGTACAGCTCAATAGTGGCAGAGTTAGTTACTGTCCTTTTCTTTATCAGCTTGGGATCAAATGTTCCAACAAAAATCAATGGCCTGTTTCCCCACTGCTTTTCTGAAAGCAAGAACAAATACCTGCAGCAGATAAAAAGATTATGGTTTCCCAAGCCATTAGCATGATTCAACTGATACACTCCTAAAATAACTTTATGCAGAATCAGTGGTTTTTAAAAGAGCATTTCAATTTCATTTGTCTATAAATATTTCCATTTTGGCACATTCTCCCTGCAGCTGTATCAAAAGCCCTGTGCCAGGCTGCTCCAGGCCATTAGCATCACCTCCAGAGCTGGAGGGTGCACTCTTACTCACTGCAGGATTGGGGTTGGACTGGATAGCCATGGAGGTCTCTTCCAGCCTTGATGGATGGGGATGAGGGCTTCTCTCAAGCTGTGTCTCCTCTGGAGGCTAAACAGCCCCAGCTCCCTCAGCCATTCCTCCTCAGAGAGATGCTCCAGTCCCTCCAGCATCTCTGCAGTCTCCAGGAGCTCCATGTTTCATGCTGAGGAGTCCAGACACAGCGCTCCAGCACTTCCATAAATAAAAGGCTAAAAGTTACACACAAAACATGACAGAATTAGCATTAAATCTATAGAAAAAACTATGGATTTTAGGCAACAGAAAGCCTGAATTTGACATCAGTTTGGATGGGAAAGTTGGAACGTCTCACATTGTGGCTAGCACAGGTCTTTCCCATGAGAACTTTCGCCTGTGTTTTATAAACAAAGATAAAGTTTGGATGTTATTGAAACAGTGTCTCGAGATTTGGACAGTTCAGGCCTGGCCAGTCAGGCCTAGGGGGAGGTTTCTGACTGATCAATCTGGGTGACCTCTGAAAAGTCTATATAAGTTGGAATCAAAATAATAAAGCTCTCTTTTCTATGCCACGCTGAGAGTCCGGGATTTCTTCTCTGCTAGCGGCTCAACAGCGACATCTCATATTTTAATTTGTTTGATGTGAGCCCAATGTATCAGTGTGACTTGCTTTACTTACAGAAGTGTGCAGAAAATAAGTAAAGCTTCCAGGACCCTACTGTTACCAGAGATGGTGAAAATCCTCTCCAATGCACAGCCCTCAACAGAAGCTTTTACACATCCATGAGCAGGACTTTTACATACCCCTGCTCATTTCCGTGAGCAGGACCTCGAAAGTCTGCAGTTTTCCACAGGCAATAAACAATGGGCACTGCATGGGATAGGTGTAGAGAAAGGAGACAAAGAACTCTGAGAGAAATAATGATATACACAGTATTTTTTCAGCTTAGATGTACCAATGCTGTGCCTCATTCAAGGAGTCTTTTTGACAGTGGGGAGGAAGAGCTGTGATGGCCACAGCAAGCAAGAGAGACATGGAAATCTCCAGTTCAGAGAAAGCTTGGAGTGTAATAGAAAGCAAGTTGGCTGCATCTATCCCCAAGACAGAGATTTCACTCATCATTGTTACAGAATGAAAAATTTAAGAAAGCCCCAAGAGAAGAATTTTCTTATTTTATTCAAACGAAGCTTCCATCTGAAGGCACATATGCCACCATATGGGATACATTTCAGGCATTCATTAGGAGAAGAATAATTAGTCTAGCATCATACCAGGAAGAAAGGAAGAGGCCCAGAGGATAATTACTTTAGAAACAGAAATAAAAGACCTTGAAACTAAATTTGCTAGGGACAAGTCTATGAAAAATGAAAAAAAAGGAACCTTATTTATGGGAATTTGAATTTGGTTATCAAGGCAAAGAGGAAAAGGGGCATGCCCATGACAGGATTATTTTTAGCTTGGGGAGAAGCTGGTACATTATTGTTTCAATGATTATGGAAAACATGTAGTCTCATATTTCAGCCATTCACTACAAGCAAGAAGCCTCTTCTGTAGTACAAAAGAGATGAAACACTTCCACATTATCCCGGGAAGAACTGCTCTGTATGTCCTCTCTTTGCAAATGCACCGTTAATAGTGCTACTGGTCATGGGCTTTAAATGCGACTGTGACCCTTTAAAGGTTCTCAAAAAGGATTATTCCTTTGTAGAGCTTCCTATGAAACGACCTGCAAGAAAGAGAAATATCTGTATTATGTAAATAAAGCACAGATTGAATAACAGGAGAATAAAGAAGGCTCAAAAGTGTGTCAGACAGGGATTTTTCTGTGAGCAATTAAACACACTGAGCCAGTGCTCTCTATACATCAACTTAATCCTAACCATGCATTGAGCCAACGTATCTGTACTTCACCTTCTGGAGGGGAACAGATAGACACATTATACTGAATGAAAGCCATGCATTGTGTAGTGCTCCACAGTCTGTCTCTCAAGCCTCAAGCCCTAAGTAACTAACCCTAATTAACTGTCGAGTTTGGAGTCTCTGTGCTACTCAAAGGGCCCATGGGAAGTGAACAGTGACAAGATTTGGCCCTTTAAAAGAAGCACCAGTGGCTGGATTCCTCCTCTTCATGCCAGGAAACACCTGATATTCTGCAGCACTGAAATCCTAATGGGAAGTAAAGACCTGTCTAAGTAAAATCCTTTGATTGAGACAGCGGTCAAAGGGACAGTTCTTTGATGTCTGCAGCTCTTTGCAGCAAAGAATAAAATGAGATCTTGCATAGCTGTGTGTGAGACAGATGGTTTGGGTTATGACAGTGGTTCATTCATATTGGGAACACTTGTTACAATGCATTATCTTTTAAAGATACAGAGAAAGCTGTCTAACATTTTGTGACTCACCTACAGTATAAACAAGATAATTACCTGGTTCACCTGCTAGAGCTGGGAGATCGATTATGGAAGCTAATTAGAGACCTGTTTTAAGTAGATATGAACTCATGAGTTTTTGTTATGGGTTCTTCTCCTCTTAACACACCACAGAGAAAACCATAGAACAACAGTGATTAGCCTTATTTCATTTTTATTGCTTCTCCCATTCAGAGTGAAACCACAGAAAGTCAAAAGTGTAGCTAATTTACTTTAGCAAGCTAGAAAATGTAAGTTAATTTCCTTGCTTTACTACTTAGAAAGCTCTGCCAGAGCATTAATGTCAAAGGAAAACAAAGAAAAAATACATATCCATATGGAATATGAACATAGCTCGTGTTAGCTTGACAAACATTGGCAGAGAACACTGTCTCGCTTGCAAGGAGGTAACAGATATTGGCAGTGATCTTTTGAGCTCTTGGTTATTTGTACATGTCAGTAGTGCAGCAGAGAGATGTACCAGGTTGGGATGTTTGATTTTGGGGGTTTTTTTGTTGGTTTTTGTGGGGTTTTTGTTTTGTTTTGGCGGGGGGGGAGTGTTTGGGTTTTTTTGTTTGTTTTTGTTTTGGTTTTTTTTGTTGTTGATGGTGGTGGGTTTTAGGTTTTGTTTTGTTTTTTTAAATTTTTCTGGCACTGGAGAATGCTTCTGTTTCCTTTGAGTAGCAGTATTCCTTAGAGCTGTTGTTCCCAAAAGCAGAACATCCCCAGCAGTGCCCACAAATTCCTGACTGCTCATATCTGAGCACGTTCACATATCTATGATCTGCAGTCAATTCCCAGATCCATGTGTGCTGTCATACTCCAGCAGGAATTACTGCAGAATCTGATGAGTCTGCAAATTTCACACAGCATCTCTACCCGCATGTGGGATGAAAAACACAAATTACTTTGGGAAAGCAGAAAGACTTCAATAATTAGTGCTTAATTCCTGAGTGCCCTGCTGTCTAGTACAAGCTGCAGCTCTGAGCAGGGCACTGAGGCTTCCAGCCCACTGGAAGGACAAAGATCTGACAGATCTAAGCCACCAGACCTGGGTGTGAACTGGAACTGCCACCTGGAAATCCCAAAGAGTGAAATGTGGCCTGAACTGTACCTTGTTAGACACCTGCAGCTGAGCCATGGAAAGACCTTGGCATTTTAGCCACACAATTGTAATCTAAAACCTGCATTCGTCAGGAAAATCTAAATCATGTAGATTTTCAACAAGTCCTTAACAGACTGTTTGTGAGAATGTTTGCCCAAGTATTGCAAACACCAAGCAATGAGGCACAAAACTCTGTGAGCTGGGAGGTGAATTTGGGTATTTCACTCTCCCATGCACAGCCAGGGGAGGCATCATTCAAAGCCTTTGTCTGCTCTTACCAGATTGTACACAGAACACAAAGCTTCCCCTGCTCCCCCTGCTCTGCTCCTGAGTGCTGACTGAGCACCAAAGTGCACCTCTGTGGCTCCTGTCACAGCTGGTTTGTTCTGTACTTACCTGGCCACTGAATCAGTGGAAGGAACATGGGGAGTGACTGGTTCTAGTGAGTAAGGGAAATGTTAGCTCACATTTGCTGTCTCCATTATTTTTAAATAATAAGGTTTTATGGCTTGTGTAAGTGCAATAAGGTAAATATGTTAATATAGTTTAACCAGCTTGGGGTGAAGTCCTGCCCCAACATGTTTTATACTTGCTGTTTCAGGCAATCTGTCAGGTGACACTCCCTCCAATCTCAATCCTAATCCGAGAAACTGTCTCCAAAACAATACTTGTTGTAGGCTGGATGGCAAGGGATCAGCCAGCTTGGATCCTCCGGGTCAGGCCAATACACTGATGCTCAAGGTTTGCTGTCCAGTGAAGCTCATACAAGTGAGGTACATCAGGAAATGTCAACTGTGAACAGGGTTAAACAGGAGCAAAACCCTTGGGCAGTGCCAGCCCTGAGCACACTGTGCACAGAGCTCTGCAGTCTCCTCCCTGGGGATATTGCAGAGCCACATGGACACTGCTGTGCCCTGTGCTCTGGGCTGCCCTGCTGGAGCAGGGAGGTGGCACCAGAGGAGCCCTGGGGGCATGCCAGCCTCACCCACCCTGGGACTGTGGGGTTCCAGAATCTCCTATAGCCCTAGTGATCTCCTATAGCCAAGTTAGCACCTCCCATGAAAAACTGAAAGTCCCAAGATGCAGCCCAGGAAGTGAGAAGAGCATCCACAGTGTCTGAGAGGACAGCATGGTGGATAAATTGAGGAGTAAACAACCTTTTCCCAATGAACATCAATGGCAAAAAAATCTATCAGTAAATATAATATTGCACTTTAAAGCAGGCCTGACAGCAAAACCAAACTGTGCTTATGTTTCATGGTCGCTCATCTCTGCTGAAAAAAGGACTGACAGTTCTCTCTTTCCTCTTGACTTCCAGATCCAGTGAAAGTGATCACAAGAGCGAAAACCAGGTTATCAGTGTAACAATGCAAGATGCCACAGAAAACTCTTATCAAAAATCAAAATAAGAAAGGGGAGGGGGGACACCTCTCCCAATGCCACCCAACAATACAGATTTAAGGAACAGGGGGAGGAATATTATATTGGAGAGGCCAGAGTTATATCAGTGTGAAGGTTTTATATAGTGGGTCTTTATCAATCAGACAAAAGCTGGATTTTCACCTTAGCTTCCAAGTACCCCATCCAATAATTAATTTAACTGATATGGGACAGCTATATTATCCCTGAATAAAGTGATTTGTATAGATCTAAAAGCAAATGCCTCGGCAAAAGACAGGGTTGATCATTATTTCAAAGCTCTTATTTTTCCCCCTACTTTTAAGACTTGGGAAATTATTTATTTGACAATCTGAAAATAAAACTTGAGCTGTATTAGCATGTAGACTGCTCAATAAAAGGGAAAAGAAGTGAGAGAGAGGATTAATAAATTACATGCTAGAAATGGGAAACAAGATTAGAGGTGACATTTTGGCAATGTCTTCCTCACAGCGAAGGAAAAAAAATGAAACAAGATTAGTTGGAGAGGAAAGAAGGAGTCAATCAGTAGGAGAAATGAAATTAGAAAATGTGAGAAATGCAAATTCCCCACAGCTGGGTCTGTGTCCCTCCTTCCTCACCTCTGCTCTGCTGCTGTGGACAAAGAGTACCATAAACACAGCCAGAGCAGCCCCTGAGCACCCACAGGCTGGCCTGTCAGTCTGTTTGTTTGCATGGCTCTCCATTGATAGATTCTATCCTACAGCAAATCTCCAATCTGCATATCAGCCTTCCTCCAGCACATTACTATGGCAACACCTCCTGGATCAGGCATATTGGACATTGCTGGCTCTTTCTGCTTTCAGCAGCAGCCTAAGGAGAGCTCCAGCCTTGGGCTGCTCCTCTGCCAGCCAGGGGATCCTTCCTCCTTCAGCTTCCCCATCTCCACCACGAGGGCTCAGCGCCTTCAGCTTCCTCAGTCATTGTTAAGATCATTCTTCTCTCCTTCCTCCCTCTCTTGCAGAGGCTGCTTGATGCCTGTCCTGAGGAGGAGCACATGGGCAGTTTAATAATCTGCTCCTCAATTGCTAGACCCAGATGATCATGTGAAACTGATAATTATTGCTAATTGTGTGTGCTTACAACAGGATATGGCTACCATGAAAGTAAAGTTTGCATGCCAGGCATGCTGTGAACAAGATGGGATCATGAGTAAAATAATTCACAGCTATAAAAATAAACCTTTTTGGGACAACTGTGGGAAGAGCTATTTGGTCACTCTTCAGTGGCAGTTTTAGGCCCTGATTGTCTCAGGCATCCAGTCGGCCATCCATGGGACCCTAAGGGAAAAAAAACAAAAGAAGAAGAAAAAAATTAAAATCTAAAAAGCCCTTGGGGTTTACCCTATTCAAACTTGCAGTAATTATTCCACTGTGACCCTAGTCAGGCCTTCCACCCAGATCTGAACATGGGCTCAGTCCAGGACACAGAATGGTAGCATCCGTCTGCAATTCATCTCTATGTGAGCAACCACCTGAAAAACATTATTCCCCCAGACAAAAGCACATCTCACTGCCTTTGCAGGTATCACTAAAATGCCCATTTTACTTTCCTGCATTCTTCTGCAAGATGAAGAGTGCAGGGAGATGTATTCTGTATGCAGGAGCAATTACCATCCTCTCAAATTCTCGTGTTCTAACAGCAATTACTCCACAGCAGCTAAGAAACAAGGCAGATGATTTTCCCTCTGTAATTTAAAAGCAGGATTTAACTAGTGACAGGCTGCCATGCCTTACAGGTGTTGACTTTTGGAATCAGAATTCCTGTAACTTCAATTTCGCTGAAGAGTTGCATCAATTTGTCAATGAAATTGAGAGTAGTTAATGTATAAAAAGTAAATTTTTATGTCCTAAGTCAGCAGGAATATTATACTGCTGAAATATTTATTAACCTTGAGAATTTGAAATGAATGAATGATTTGCTTATGGTCTTAATGGGGCATCATCTCACCTAAACCCAAAATGCAGGTAGATGTCTGGTATTTTATTTTCATTTATTGCCAGCCTATTAACATCATTTTACTTTTCAGAAGTATTTTATTTTGAAAGACAACATTTTTCTAGATTGTATCAGAACCCGCTTTTAATTAGGACAACAGACAAATTTAAATTTGCCTTTATTTTCCTTTCTCACAAAATGTTCTTTACTCCCTATTAGTTTCCCACAGAGAATTTTTTTTTTTTTAATGAAGAAGCTTTGTTTTAGAATTTGTAATCTCCTGAACAGACTTTATATAATGATGGAATATAAGTGTCTCTCCTACAATAACCTGCTGTGTTTGGAAAGCTTCCTATAAGGCAAGGGGTTAAGTAAATCTCCAGTTCCCTGGGGGTCAGTTTGCAGAACATGCAGGTACATACCTTGTGTAATCTCTTAAAACTCTGCAAATTGAGCTTATTCTCTTGGCCTATTTGCTCTTTAAAGTGGTGGCAAAAAACATTCGAAAATAAGAGCAACAGTTCAGCAGGAGAGATGGCAGGCAGCCCTGAGCAAATGCAAAATACAGAAGTGTTTATTAGATGATTGAATCACAGAACTCCTGGGTTGGGTTGGGTTGGGTTGGGTTGGGTTGGGTTGGGTTGGGTTGGGTTGGGTTGGGTAGGTTTGGGTGGGATTGGGTTGGGTGGGTTTGGGTTGGGTTGGGTTAGGTTGGTGTGGTGGTTTTGATTGGCCCAAAACATCAGTGAAGTGTTTTTAACATCTAGGAGAAATTTGGACCCCTCAGAAGCTGTTGTAGTAGGCCTGGGGAGGTGTCTGAGGGGTGGGGAGGGACACAAAGATGGCTCCTGTGTGTCCTGAGTGTTAGTTCTGGAAGTTTTTACATCAAGTCCAGCAGAGCCAATCTCTGATGGCTCTGAAGGTGATGGACATGCTGCCGGCCAAGTGTGGGCCAATTGGAGGTGCTGGTTACGCCTCTGTGAAAACATATTTAAGAAAAATTCAAAACAAAGCAGGCACGCACTTCTTTCACTTCTTTGTAGTTGGAGGAGGAGGAGGTGGAGGTGAAAATATGTGAGGGAGAACAGCATGGAGACGCGAAGGTCAGTGAAGAAGGTGGGGGAGGAGGGGCACCCAGTGCTGGAGCTGAAAACCCTCTGCTAGCCACAGTGAAGGCCATGGCGGGGCAGGAGGTCCCCCTGCAGCCCATGGAGTCCACAGGAGTGCAGAAATCCACCCACAGCCCACACCAGAAGAGCAGGTGGATGCCTGGAAAAGACTGTGAACCAGTGGGAGTCTCATCTAAGAGTTAAAACTGCAAAGGCCTTGCAAAGGAGAGAAAGGCCTTGCTCCTGGCATGGAAGCAGCCTGGCCTCGGCTTGGGAGAGTCTGCACAGCACCCTATGGACAAAAAGACTCATGTTGCAGCAGAATTTCGGGCGGGATGTTGCTTGTGAGATTGGACCCATGCCAAAGAAGTTCTCAAAGGACTGTCTCTCGTGGGAAGGACCCCCTGGCTAAGTAGAGAACCTCTTTTCCTGATTGGACTGACCAGAGAACCCCCCAACCTGCCCACTGTCTGTGTTGCTGGTTTGGAAAGAGGAAAAAGGGGGAGGGTGAGTGCAGAGACTGCTTCCTAAGAGGGTGGGGGTGAGAGCAGAAAACTGTCTGGAGAGAGAGAGAAACAAGTAGAGATAAAGAGTATTTGTAGTAGAAGAATTGTGGTGATGAGTAAATTTGAGAATCTGCTCTGTGGACTGAAAAGAGACCCCACACCCTGCCCCCCCACCACCACCCGGCTTGTTGACTGTAAAGGAGGAAAGGGGGTGAATACTACAGGTTCGTAAGAGGGAGGGGGGAGTGAACCAAAACTGTATGAACAGTTTATTTTTGCCTGCATTTATCCTGCAACTCTGTTAGGTAATTAAACACTTTTTGCAACTTTAAGCTTGGAGCCTGGTTGCCCTCTTTTCGTGCGTCCTCCTGGCAATATCCGGTCTCAAACCCATGACAGTTGGGTAGGTTTGGGTAGGTTTGGGTTGGGTTGGGTTGGGTTGGGTTGGGTTGGGTTGGGTTGGGGGGGGGGTTGGGTTGGGTTGGGGTGGGTTGGGTTGGGTTGGGAGGGATCTTAAATCTCTCCCTGCAGTGGTCAGGGACACCTTGCACTATCCCAGGTTGCTCCAAAGCCTCTCCAACCTCTCCCTGAACACCTTCACTTCCACCCCGCTGACCTGCCATCAAAGCTCTGTTACAAATGTACGAATTTACCGTTGTTGAGGGTGGTTCCCAAGAGAATCCTTCCTCGATTTTTAATCCGCCTTGACCAAAGACCTTAAGGCGAGATTCAGCATTCAGAGGTGACAAAAATTGTTATAAAACACATAAGAAATACAGTTGAGTCTCGACATCACAACTTGAAGGCTTTAAGTTATCCAAAAACAACCAGAAAGTCAACATGCACAATTTCAACCCTGCATGGCTGCACATTTAACCATGCACTGAGTGCACATGCATTAGCTGGGTGACACACTTTTATCAATAAGTTTTCAAGATGCTGGGCCAATTTTTTTCAGCATTTTTTCTTTTACTGACCCTAAAAAAATCTTATTACTTACAGTAATCCAGCCAAAAATGCACCTTAGTGTTGTCTTCATCCCTGGAAAGAAGAGTCCAGTGCTGTGTTCTGCAGGTAACAGTGTTGTACAAATCAGATATGAAATGCCAATATCTGCCAAATCAGATATTAAATGCAAGGGAGAAAGTTTCTTTTGGAAATGTACACCAGGAAATGTCCAGCATTTTGTGCATTTTTGTGGGAATACAAACACAATACGGAATTAAAACTAATGAAGAAAGGAAATCAGCAGGAAGAACCAATGATTTGTAAGAGATTGGACCAAATGTGAAAGTACAGTTAATGATCTTGCTTTTCGGTCACTTTGATATAAATTCTGAAGAGGAAGGAATCACTAAAGTATGGCACAGTGCTAGAAGTACAGTTTGCACACAATGTAATAAAGAAGAAAAATTAAAAGGGAATCAATGAAATTTGGCAGAAAGCCAGACGTGATGAAGCTGCTGGCTAATAAATGGCCCCATTATTTTCATTTTTTATCTTAAAAGTGGAAGATTTCTAAGTGAGGATATCGAGCTGGAGTTTTAGAAAGCCATGTAAGTGTTGGATAAAAGGAAATGGGATAAAGAAATTAAGGAAGAAGCTGCAGAAGAAAAATTGTTTCTGATCATTAATGCTATGTCCTAGAGGGTAGTGCATAGCAGGACTATGTACTTTCCAGCAGAAAGCACTGTAATAAAATGTCTAAATGCAAAAAGCAATCAAAGGTTAAGGAGCTAAAACACTCACAAACACAGGGGTACATAAGAGTAAATGAATTTAAAAGGCTGTAACAATGATGAAAGAAAAGGGAACAGGCTGAAATTGTATTTGAAATGGGTTTTAGAATATGTATAAGAAAAGAAAAGAGGTTTACAAGTGCTGGAAGGGGTACTGCAGTAGGGAAAAGAGATATAGAACACAAAATATTTTTTTTTGCCATGGAATGACACTAAAAGAAAATAAAATTGTATAAAAAAAATGCCAGAGAGGTATCAAAGGGAATCAGTTTCATATAAAAGAGGATCAAGAAATAACAGTACCTGAAGATTGACACAGCTTTAGAGTGAGCTGAGAGCTGTCCCAGAATTCCAAATAAAATGGCACTAGGTCAGGTAAGACTCCCAGAGAGCTGCACAGATGAAACCACTTGAGGAAATAATTATAAGGAACCCAACATCAATATTCTAGGAGAGAGTCTGGTGAAATTCACTGCTGTGTGGAGGATCTTTGCAAGGCTCTGGCAGCATTTAAGATTTTGAGTTTAGCAATTAGAGTTCCCAAAGTCTCATAATACAACTTGGAAGAACTGATAAATACTGTAAAGGAGATAAAATTTGCAGAGATGACACAATTTCTTAGGATATCCAAGGCGACAGGACAATTGCTGGGAGCATGATTACTCAAAGCTGAATGAAGGCACATCACACAACACAACGTTAAATGACACAGAGCTGGGAGGAATCACTTAAGCATCTTCTATTCATTGCTAAGTTCTAAATGAACTTCTTGCAATAAAGAGCAAAAAAAGAATCTCATTAATTTTGGGCTCTTCAATGGAACCTTATTACAAAGAAGAGAGAACGATTCTACAATTTCTCTAAATTGCTGCACATTGAGAGAGACAAGAGCTGTAAAGACATGTGGTGCATGTGTGTGCATGTATTTGTGATTATTGCCAGTCTCCCTTACCAAATTAGTTTGTAATGAGATTAATAATACATGGTCAGATGAACTTTGTATCCAGCTGAATGCTAAAAAGCATGGAAAATGGGAAGAGGAGAAGGTGATGGAGTAAAACAAAAGATCTGGGCAGATAAACCATCTCACTGATATCTTATTCTTCATTCTCTGAAAAATGAAGAATTCCTCAGAACTGAGAACTCCTCAGGTGTGAGGAACTAAATCAGGAGAGCCACAAAAAGCAGAGAGAACAGTAAGCCACGGCAACTCCTAGAGCTGCACCAAATCTGTAATTACACAGCAGACCTTCCAGTCCAGGTTCAAAAATGTATTAGAAGGTAAAGTACCTGGGAGCCAAAAAATCTGACATGGGGGGAGATATTCAGTGTTCCAAACCCACAATTATCCAAAGGCAGCTTAGGTACAACTTCTGTGCCCTCCCAGCTCCTCAGCCAGGCCCTGGGAGGACAAAGCCAAGCTCTTGGGTAAAGCCAAGCTCTTTGCACAAAAACAGTGCCCCTTGGTGTTGATTGTAAAGTCTAAGGAGGGAGAGCAAACAGAGATACCATAATACTCAAATTGGGTTATATTCAGAATGAAAAAGGAATGGGAAAAAGCTCTGTATGCTCATTACAGCAATGGCTCCTTGGCTGGTGTCCCTGCCATAAAAGCACTTGTCCCATCTATAGGGTGTGAGGGCACTGCCACTGGAAATTCTCACCTCTGATATTTAATTTACTGCACGACAGAATGCTTTGGAAAACAAAATGAAGCTTTTGCTTCTCGAAATAATCCTCCCTCCCCCACTGCAGTCATTGTCTTTGTAATATTTTATGGCTTGTCATATAACGCTCTGGGATATTGTCCTACAGAGGATGTGACTACACTGCTGAAATGAAATGAAATACCTGTGTGGTGTTCCTTGCCCACAGAACCACTGGAGCAGTGGCAGATGAGGCTTTGTGCATTTCTTAATATTTTATTTTGATTTTTTTTCCCCATTTTTGTAATAAAGAGCAAAAAAAAAAAAAAAGAAGCAAAGGAGAAAACAAGCTTCACATTGATTTAGGACTTCAGGGAGAAGAATAAAGCTATTCCATCTATTTTATAAATGCAAATATGCTTATAACATTGATCTCAACAGTGTAAATCAATAATACCCAGAGCTTTCCTGTCCCCCACAGATTGTCTGCAAATTATAAATGGTGGTTACAAAAGTATAATCATGATGAAATATTATCAAATTTCATATTCTACTCATGCTGTAATTCAAAAAAGGAGCAGATATCTTGGAACTTAGAGTTTTGATGTTTTAATGAGTGCACTATGTTTTTTCTAGTGAAGCACAACCAATTAAATTGAGCATCCAATCTTTTGCTGAAGGAACAGTCTGCAGCTTCCAAATGACTGCAATTCTCTCTTTTGCCATTATAGGAAAATATTTTTATCCTGTCACCGAGCTCAGTGCACTCAGAAGCATGAAGCAGCTGACAGATAACATAAGTAGCATTCAATATAATCAGATTGGGCTGTGCATCAGATACAAGGAGCCATTGGGAGACACAAGGAAACACTAGAACATATCGTGGAATTCCATCTTTTATTGGATCCATCTTTTCCTAAAAAAAGTGTTTCTCACCTTTTCCAGAACTTCACTCCTGATCAAAATTAGCCTTTTGGAAGTGTTTCCAAATTCTGAACTGTGTTTGTTGAAAACCTTGCTTACTAAATATTTTAGAAATGTAAATGTCCCTAGAGAACGTCACTGCTAGAAAACCTGACAGACTGGATGTCAGAGGCTTCCAGACATAGAGCTTAGCAAAGAATTTTGTGTCTAAATTTTGGACTGTATTGAATTTAGGCCTGATTTGTCTGGTCTCCTATGGAAAGGCTGGAAGACCAAGAATCCACACCTCTCCAAGCTTGCTCCACTTCTCCCATCCACATTCCTCAGATTCTGGAGAGAAGGAAAGCTGAGGGTCACATTTCTCCTTTCTGCTCTTTGCAGAACTCCATGTCTGGATCCAGCAATGGGCCAGCAATACACCCAGATCATTAGAATTATAGAATCGTAGAATGACTTGAGGAGGAAGGAATCTTAAAGATCATCTCATTCCATGGCAGGGACACCTTGCAGTGTCCCAGGCTGCTCCAAGCCCCAATGGCCAAGCTGGCCTTGGACACTGCCAGGGATCCAGGGGCAGCCACAGCTTCTCTGGGCACCCTGTGCCAGGGCCTGCCCACCCTGCCAGGGAACAATTCCTGCCCAAGATCCCATCCAGCCCTGCCCTCTGGCACTGGGAAGCCATTCCCTGTCTCCTGGCCCTGCAGCCCTTGGCAATTGTCTCTCTCCAGCTTTCCTGCAGCTCCTTCAGGCACCAAAAGGCCACACTGAGGTCACCCCAAAGCTTCTCCTCTCCAGGCTGAACAATCCCAGCTCTGCCAGCCTTTCCTCCCAGCACAGCTGCTCCATCCCTCTGCTCATCCTGCTGCCTCCTCTGCACTCTCTCCAGCAGCTCCCTGTCCTTGCTGTGCTGCCCAGGCCTGGGGCAGCTCTGCAGGTTATTCTCACCTGGGCAAGACAGAATATTGTGGGTAAGATGCTGCTCTCAAGCTGCTGTCAGGCAGAGATAAACACATTAGAAAGTGATAGGCAGATGTTACAAAAATCACTGTAAATAAAATTTTCTTTACGTTAGAAGCGTAATTACTTAATGAATGTGTTCATAGCAGACCACAAGCAGTAGGTCTTGCTGCCTGCTTATTCATAGGCAATAATGCTGAAAGCATTGAACACTTATTTCTCTACCGTTAAATGCTCAGTTTCAATCTCTGCCATTTAGAATAAGAGTAATTTGAAATCCTCCTTGTGCTGTAGAGAATGGAGGTATGGGAAGGTTATTACAGTGCTAATAAATACGACAAATAATTTTACCACTTGGTTAGCAGAGTTTGATTATCAAACTTCTTCCTCACTGGCTGCATTTCAGTTAAGCCACATACAAGCTTCAGGTTAAGAAGTTTACTTTTATTTTTCCAGAAGAACAACAAGCCAGTTGTTTTCTGACTTCTGAAACCACGCAGAAGACAGAAAGTTTTGGAAGATGTTGAAAAGCAGACATGAGCCTGAGGACAGACTCCATCAATAACTCAGGAAACAGATGTTACAGTGTTTGTTTAGACTTTGCAAACTAGTCTGACCTTTTTTTTTTTTACTCTAGTTTGAGAACTTTTTTTCTGTGTTCATGTGTTTATTTTTGTTGAAAAGTTTCACATTTCTGCTAGGGAAAAAGAAAACCAACCACAAGATCCCGCCTGAAACACTTGTGTGTTTGTTTTGCTGAGCCTAGAGGTGATGCCAGTGTTCTGCTGCAGGTCTTTGTGCACCTATTGCAATATTTGAGAGTTGCTGGTGCTTTTAAATGAAGCTGTTTTCCCAGTAAGCCCCCGGGAAGGGAAATGCTATTGCAGCCAGTTTACAGGCAGAGAGCTGCAGCACACAGTGTATGGCAGAACAGGGATTTGAAATCGCCTTTTGAATTACAGGGCTTGAACTTCTGTCTGCAGTCAGTACTTCCCAGTCCTTACTTCCCTCTGCCTCTCCCCACATCCAGCTGCCCACCACAGGCTCTGCTCCATCATGACCTCCAGATCATCTCCCTCTGGGCATGAGGCCACCAAATCATTTAAATCACCTGGGACTCCTCAGAAAATGAAATGGAAGAAGGCCACGTTCTGAGCACAGCCACCCCTGACACACCAGCCTCTCAGAGGGGACATGGGAGCGGGATGGAAAAAATATACCCTGAAATTCCAGAAACGGATTTCAGAAGTGTCACAGAGATGGTTTTCCACACTTTTTCAACTCTTCACAGGGCTAAACAAAGGATTCCTGGGAATATGGAGGATGTTTCCAGCTCTGTTTTCACCTGATTCACTAGGGCAGCTGGAGACATTTTTCAGTGTAAAGGCACTTCCTAATGCTCTAAACTGGGCTAAATATCTGTAAATATGCTACTATATGATCACTATAGTATTAAGTGATCATATACTAGCATATTATTAAGCATATAATTAAGCATATAGTATTAAGGTATATTACACATCATGGGTATGCATTATACGACGCTATAGAAATACGAATACCAACACAGAAGAGGATCTCAGCCCCTAAGGTTGTGAGTACAGCTTGTACTTTATATCTGAGGAAAAGAATAGCTTCTCTTTTAAGGCATGACTAAGAACAGGGTGGGATTGCTGGGGTGTCCTGTGCAGGGACAGGAGCTGGACTTGGATGATCCTTGTGGGTCCCTTCCAACTTGGAATTTTCTGTGATTTAATTGTAAGCTGACTGTGTGTAATTCTCCATCAAACTAGGTTCTTGTTTCATAAGCCCTCTGAAAACATCCCTTGTGTTTTATATGAAGAGCCAATAATTGGCCTTATTTAGTTTAGATGAAATAAATAATTTCACAGCCACTTCTCATTTAATAAGGTTGGCCACAGCCTGTTTTTTCTCCTCAGCTTGTATATTTTTGTTTGGAGTGAACATAAAAGAGCATTTCCTTGCCTGCTGAGTGTTCATTAAAACCACTTCCAAATCTTTGCAGCCATTAGGGTCCTCACTATGTTCTCATCTTCCTGGCATATTGATTTAACTGTAAAAACAATCCTTTCTTCAAATGATAATAGTAAAGTTATTAACTGAAAGTTATGAAGGACAGCTCTTCATCTAAAGACCTCAACTACTTGAAAAGGTTTCTTAAAAGGAATAAAATAACCAATCAAAAACCAGAAGGCCTCTGAACAAACAAGAGTAAGCCACTATGAAAATCACATTTTTTCTCCCAAAAGCCCATTTCACACTGGCCATTACCTATCCAGGAATTTATCTGTTCCTTCTGGTGGTATCCACCTGCTCCTTGTGCTGGGCCAGCCCTGACAGTGGCATTAATAATGAGAATAAACACCTTGTAGGTAAATGGGGAACTCCAGAGCTCTGGTGTCTCCAAAGAGGCACTATTAGAAGCAGGTAAGAACATTATATAACTAATCAAGAACAGCATTTCCCAGTTACTTCCAAATTTTCAGTTCCTTTTCCACTGAAGCCTAAGAAATATTCTCTTTGTAAAATTATACTCTGATATGCTTTTAGGTTAGGAGTCTGAGCAAAATTACTGTGGCCTTTCCTGTACTCAGACTGTTAGAGGATGTCTTCCTCTGGCTGAGGTGACACACTGCATGCAGCATAGCAGGTAACACAGTTGTATTAAAAGCCTAATTGTGCTCTTCATTGCACCAAAATTTTGTAAATAACTTCACTTTTTAATTACCCAAGATTTGCTGTGCATAAAAGCCTCAGATTTACAGAGACAGCCACAAGAGGAACAGCAGCAAGGACACAGCTCATGTCCTTTCAAACCCCACTTCTCAGGCAGTGTCACTGTGACACTCAGCCAGAAAAAAAGTACAAAAGTACATCCCTGAATAAAGCTGCCTCTGAGGGAAGCTCTGAGCCCAGGGGTGCACAGACTGCTCACCTGTCTGCCCAGCCCACTGCTGCTCTCCTGCTCACTGCAGTTGATGCACAAAGGATGTGAAGGTGGTAAAGTCACCAAAAAAAAAGAAAAAAATTACTAATGCTAAAATTACTTATCACATAAGCTGATGAAAGTTCTCTCTCCCCCTACCTCACCTCTGCTGTGATTGGGTACTGCTGATTACTTCTCAGAGAAAGAGTTAAGAACAATTATGATAAAATTACGGAAGTCATAACTTTAATGTCAAGACAGAAATATTGCGGTACAGACCACTGTAATAAATGTTAAACTGTTGTCAAGAAAGAGCTAGATAAATTATATAATCCATTCTCCACATCTTACTGAGCATACAGAGCTGTAACTATTCTTCTATTAGGTCTGCCTAGGCTGACAAATTGTATGCTAATGGATAAAATCTTAATCACAGAAATAAGGGCATGAAAATCATTGAGTTTAGCTAAGATGCTTCATAATTTTCAGTTACTCTTTGACTTGTCTTAACTCGTATTGGTAGTTCAGTCACACACCTCATCATCTGAAAACTCAACAACCTCAGCAACTCCTCTGTAAAATTTTCCTTTTAACTCCAGTTTACTGTTGATGCCTCTCTGAAGAATTTTGTGTTACTGTACATTAAGGCCATCCTATAAAAACACAATTTATTTTACTACATTATAAAAGAATGCCAGTTATCCTGACACATCTGTGTTATCTGCGGGGTCCTGTGGGAAATAGTGGTGCAATAGCAGGGAATATGTTACAATTTGTTTGGAAGCATTTTTACAGTCACCAGGTGAGCGAGTAATTGCTCACATGAAAATGGGAATCTCGGTGCATTATCTCAAAGATGGGGATGGCTCTGTTTGCACAGAGCATCAGTAGCTGCTATTCAATTTTTGTGGCCAGTCTAGCTGGATAACTAAGGGAATTAAGGAATGGAAATGGAGGTTGCTGTCAGAAGTGAGCTGGGGAGTTTTCCCTAGGAAAGGATGCTGTGAGCAGCTGAATCTGAGCAGTTCAGTTCTGTTATCCAGTGCTGACCACTCTGTACTCAGGGCAGGCTGAAGCGATTTCAGCCCAGCCCTGGCTCAGCCGGACTCTGCTGGAGCCTGGCTACACCAACTGCAGAGCTGGGACACCTCCAATCCACCAGGATTCCTCAAAGTCATAACCTAAATTACCATAATCTTCTGACGAGGACTGGGATTTAATGAGAGACAGAGGCAAGCCAAGTATCCCCTAACGAGGGAAGGCAGGAGAGCAGGAAACCGCAGAGCTTTTCCTGCTGAAAGCAAGATCTCATTCCTGACTCGGGAAGAAGTGGGGAGTACATTACAGGCAAACACTTTTTAGACTTTGAGGAGCTTCCTCTCCCCCCTGCTGATCTGCCTAGTGGGGTTTTGCTCTCTCAGTCTCACTCTCTGAACTGCACAGTCTTCTCATGGCTCCCAGCTAGGAAGCAGGAGAAGGACTTACTCCTTTCTTACCTGCTAACATTTCATGCACACACACTATTAGTGCTTGGTTTCAAGAGGGAGCGTGCTCTGCCCAAGGTTTACTGCCTGAACTCACGGGCATGGAGGATCACAGCTTTACTTGTAAGACTGCCTGAATTTTCCTAGGGAAAATATTACTGTATAAAGCTACAACTAAAAAAAAATCAAACAAAACTTTCTTTTTGCTAAAGCATTTGGAAAAAAAAGAAAATCTTTCTTCTCTGAAGCAAAATACTTTCAAAAATAAAAGTGCAACAGCTCAGACATTGCCCTGAAACAGAATTTCTGTCGGAAAATGTCAGTTATTTCTAGGTAGAATCAAAGGAGTTTAGCTCACTGTCTCTCCCCCACATGCATTGACAGCACTCTAAAAAACAACTTATAATGTTATCTCCTGGCCCCACATTAGTTTTAATGGCTCTTTTTTGGTTGGTTGGTTTTATTTCTTGTTTTAGGCAATTTTCAGGAAATCTTAAGCTCTCCTCCCATTTCCTAGTTCTAATTATTCTGCAAACCCTTGTGATATATCAAGATCTCAGTTTTCACAGCCCTGTGTATCTAACAACATGTTGTTCACAACTGGTGATCATCCAAAGGTTTGTAATGCTATAAATAGAAGTTGGGAAGCAAGGCACATCCCTGTTGTTACGATGTGCTGAACAAACAAAATGCATTCCTTTGCATTCAGTAAATGGACTATTATCTTGTCCTTCAATACTCAGATGCTTTCCCTTAGTAAAAAAAATTTAATAGATAATTTTACAGCTGAATAACATTTGACCTTGGATCTGCTCATTGAAAGCAATGAGGCAAGTTGATTTTTATGCAGCATCTATGCACTAAAAAGGCACTTTAGGCAATTCCAAACATGAGACAACATAGCAGGAAACACTGAGAGACCCTTGAAACATGAAAGAGCTTGTGTGCTCTACAAGGCTTGAAGTCACTTCTCTGTACACTTCTAAACAAGTGTTATGTGTTTTATCAGAGTGGGACTCATCAAAAATGTCCACAATTGCTGCACAGACAAGGAGATGTAGTGATCCTAAGAGTTTCAGCACAACAGAGTATTTCTAGCAGTTTGGTGGTTTTTTAATTGAAAAGTCTCTCCAAGGGCTATCAGCATGGGTTTTTTTTTTTCCAAGACAACAATCACTGCTAAATGGACTTGTTTTCATAAGAGCTCAGCTGAAGCCTACTATGATAGGCTTATATTATTAATATAAAATCTCAATATTTTGATCTTGAATACTGCATACCACACTGCTAACGTGGCAGCACATCTTTTAAACATCAGGTTCTTATTTCTAGGTTAATTCTTCTTTGTCAATTCAAGCCACTCCTCACCAAAAAGCAAAATCATTGATCCAGCTATTGAGCTTGTAGTAATTCTGATAATTTCCTATCCGTGGAATAAACTCCCATATAAACATATGTTGGTGTATTTAACAGATTCCTAATTTCTGGACACCCTAATCTGCAGAGTGACTCTGCTCTGACCTGAATTAATGGCTCATGAAGGTATAAAAGGCAGTGTCGAATGGAATTCAAACCTACATGTAGGTCTGAAATCAGAAAGGAAATTTGGTTCTGGGGAAAACCAACTCACTGGTTCTACTCAACTGGTCACCCTCCTTGCAAGACACATTTAGTGTAACTAATTCCAGCAACATTTTCCCCAGAGAAAGCAAACCCACGCCTGATGTCTGCCACCTGAGGTCTGCTGGAAGGCCACTAAAGGTCACCCTTCAGTTCTGAAACACCAAGTTCTGTAGCATGGATCAATTACCCCCCACACAATGCAAATTACAAATTAATTTTTTCCTGATTATTATACACTTAATTCATTTTCGAGAACAACTCGCTAGAGCATAAATGTCAATTTCATTATTATTTTTTTAAAACTAGGATTCAATTTTGCATTTCTATCATATTCAAAAAAATAATTTTCAATGTAACTCAGTGGGATATTCATATGTGCTCAGAAGCTAATGAGGTATGGGAAATAGATATGCTATCATACAAGGAAAATTACTAAATGAGAAAAAAAGATTTTTAAAAGGATCTCTTAGAGTGAAAAAGAACAATTTCATCACCAAATGGGACAGCTTCTTCACTATATCTCTGGTTTTTGTCATCCCAAGTGGCCTGTTCATTTATGTAACTATTTTGGAACATTCTCCTGCTTTTACTGATTGAAAGAATCCTGTTCATTAAACATCTTTGTAAAGAAGTGAAAAAAAAAAAAATCCGAGGTAAAGAATTGTATAAAGACCATTTTAAAAATAAAACTGTGCTCATTCTCTTTGGTGATTCTGTTTTGACTCTAGCACTAAGTGGTTCTCTAGACCAGAAGCACAGTGAGGAGAGCACAGAGCTGTGCTGCTCAGGAACAGTCAGAACACACTGCTGCTGCCTCAGCTGAGAATTCCCCTATTCTCCTTCTCCTCCTGTGGCCTGAGTGCTCCTTTTCCCTTCAGACAAGCTGGCTGCTCGGTGCCTTCCCAGCTCCTCTCCATATTGCAGCTCTTAATGAAATCTCTGTTTGGCTTACATTTGCCTGCTTGCAAACCAAATTTTGGCAATTGCACAAAGATGAGATGGTTTGTGTGAGCTGATTCAAAGGCTCAGATGTGCCCTGGTGCAATGACATACCTGAGGAAAATCTGGACTCCAATTCAAGGTGTGACCCTCCAACAAACTGGCAACAGTTGCTGGAAAAGTACTGTTAGAGCTGAATTAAAAATTCTCTTTAATTAAGAGCTACATGTTCAGAGAAAGTTAGTGAAAGATGTCTCCAAGCAGAGTAAGAAAAATACATATTCATATTCTGATAAGGCAATCAAGATGTTGATGTTAATATTAGAGCAATAACTTTAATTGTATTTCAGTAAACGA
Organism: Entomyzon cyanotis; assembly: GCA_024500445.1. Lineage (NCBI taxonomy): Eukaryota > Metazoa > Chordata > Aves > Passeriformes > Meliphagidae > Entomyzon > Entomyzon cyanotis. Next base: position 16,690,621 of record JAKEPQ010000743.1, on the reverse strand, counting down.
ATGGCAATTAGAAAACAAATTATCTCAGAGAAGCATGTCTGCTGCACAGCTTAGCCCCCAAGGCAAGCCAAAAGCTAAACCTTTTTCTTGAATTTTAATGCAGAAGATAAATAGACACACCTCTGGAATTATTCTAAACAGAAATACCATAAACGGTTTAAAGTTACTCTGAGACACAAAAGTAAAAATTTCCTTTCCTCTTGAAGCAGGGTCTTTGTTGCCACAAGAAGCATTAGCACGCAGGGGTAAAATATTACTCTGTGCTTTAGAGATGGGGAAATGTAGCAGATGTTGGCCATGTTAATTACAGAGCATTTGTGGTTTCAGTGTCCTGGTTTAACCCTGCCAGCATCCGAATCCCTGCTGCTGCCACACTCGCTTCCCCCACGCTGGCATGGGGGAGACAGGCACGGGAGGCAAAGTGAGAAAACTCGTGGGTTGAGATAAAGACAGTTTAATAGTAAAGCAAAATCTGTGCACACAAGCAGAGCAGAGCAAGGAATGAACTCCCATGGGCAGGCAGGAGGTCAGCAGCTCCAGGAGAGCAGGGAACATCCCATGGAATGGTTACCTGGGCTGACAAACACAGTCACTCCAAACATCTGTCTCTTCCCCTTCCCCCCGCCCCAGTTTATATACCGAGCATGCTGTCACATGTTGTGGCACATCCCATGGGTCAGTTGGGGTCACTTGTCTTGACTGTGTCTTCTCTGACTCCCTGTGCCCCCCAGGCCCCTCGCTGGTGGGATGAGGAGCTGAAAATCCTGTGTAAACCCTGCCTAACAGCAGCCAACACCTCCCTGTGCTACCAAAACTTGGATCCTGAATCCAAATCACAGCTCTGGAACTCCTACTGTGAAGAAAACCACCTCGATCCCAGCCAAACCCAGCACAGGAGAGTACATGGTTTCCATTAGGGTAAGACTGAGTGCAAATATGCAATAGGAATGATGCGAGGTGAATTTCTGTACTACCTCTCAGTGCTATGCTGTTTCACAGTGACCACACACAGCTGCAGCCACGTTGTTCTCTGGCAGAAATAAACACTCACCCTGCTTTGTATCTGATCATAATTCCTCTTAAAAAATGGCTGGTGAGGTTCCCTGAACCCTGTCTCACCTGGAAGTGCCATGGCCAGCCAGGGTGTGGCTTGGTGTGCTCCAGGCTATCCAGAAATACACAGGATTTTCACCAGTGCAACTGAGAACTAAAATCTGGTGTAACATTTCCATAGGCAAAGTTATCTCCTGTGATAAAAATGCCTCCTTCCAACAAAAATATACTCATGTTTCAAGCCATCAGTGTTTTTCCTCCTCCCCAGTGCACTCCCCCGGGACAACATGTCCCATCTGTCAGGATGAAAGTCTTTTCCTACATTCCATTCACCTCACTGCTGTAGACTTTCTGATCTGTGGGATTTGGCGTGGACTGTATTTTGCTAAAACAGTGGTAGCACAAAATGCTCAGGCATTACTCAGCTCTCTGTAGTTTCAGTCATGGTATTTAGAAAATTTATAAAATCTTTGTATCAAGCCTGAATGGTTTTAATGATGCTGCAACTGACCCCACCCAGATTGCAACAGAACATTACAATTTTCCACCATCAAATTATGCATAAATGGTGAAAGATGGCCCGCAACTGAGATCTTGATCCTCAAAAAACTCCTTCTCAGAAAGGAAATCAGGGACAATTTCTCATTGTACCTGCAACGCAACAGTCCATCTTGGTTCTACAAAGCAATTAAGTACCTCATTAACTTTAAGCACCTGCTTAATTCCCATGGCTTTGAAACCAGTGGGAGTTAACTGCTTGTTCCTGAATTTGTGCAGGAAAAACATGCTTGTTAAAACTTGGGAGAAAAAAAAAAAAAAGAAGAGGATTATGTCTGCTAAACTTCCTACAGTCTGGTTTAATAAACTTTATGGTACTTGAAATTCATCTTTATTACATAAAGAATCAGACTGGGGCCCAAATGTGGGATGATATTTAGGCTGTACTGTCACACAATGCATCAGGCATTATGTGGCCACAACAGTCTATTCAGAATTTGGAATTATACTGATCCAGTCTCATCTGATGGCTACTGGGAAAGCAAGGAAAAAAGTCTAGGAATAAAAAGCAGTAGGAGTCTTCTTGATGGAGGCTTTTAGGAGACTGACCAAAATATATTTAATGAGGATGATGTTTTTGCTTTTTAGCTTGAGTTTTACTCTGAGGACTCCAAGATTTGCATGAAAAACATGAGATTTTTGTCAAGAATGTCAAGCTGGTGGTGGCCAGGTGTTTTACAGCATTTGAAACACGCTCACATAGGATATGTCAGCCCCAAAGTATCTGTGTTCTCACTGAAGGAACAGCTGATGAAATAGAGATTGAGGCTACAGAGGTGTAGCAGAGCCTCTTCCAAAGCACACCAGGTAAATCGTGTGCTGTATTTTGCAGAAAATTAAACATACAGTGCCAGCTCCCGAGGAAATATTTCCAGAGGAATAGCTAAGGAATAGCTCACTAAACTACCCACAACCACCTTTACATTAAAAAAGATATCAAAGGGTTTCATTTTACACTGTGAGTTTCATTGTAATACACACACACACACACACACACATATATATATATATACACATATATACACCTTTCAATAAATAAAAGATGTCCTCTGGACTGCTGAACCCTTCAAAGCACATACCTGAAAGTTTTCTTCCCTGTATTCTGAAATAAACATATTTTTTGTTGTCTTGGTTAGCTGAACACATATTTTTTTGCACAGCACATTGTTCATAGTGCTCTTCTCACAGAAGCTATTTACCTCCACAGGTGATCAGAGGATTTCTTAGGAACCTTTTCTCTGAACAGTGAGGTAAAGCCCCAAATCTCAGACATTGGCCATTTCAGCTGGTGATGTCAGGGATGCAGCATGTGGCAGACAACTTGTTTGCTTCACAGGAGTCACCTAAGCCACAGTTTCTCACCCACAGCCCTAAGTCCTTTTCTACTAGCCAGGAATTCACCCTTGGGAAAAAAACATTGAAAATTTGGCTTATTGTTAATTTTGGTAGCATTAGCACTTGAATTATTTGATGGTGGTTCAATAAGTCTTCCACCAAAAGTGAGACATTTTCATGTCACGTACCATTTGAAAAAGTTTTTTTTGAACTGTTTTTTGTTTAGCTTTCTAAATGTAAATTAACTTTTCCAGTAACCTTCTCAAGCAGTACACTCTCTTAAAATGTATTGTGAGCACCACTTCTCAAGTATGTCTGCATTTCCTTAACAACAAAAGACAGTGAAAAGCTGCTGAGGAGAATCCAAAGGTCTATTGGATTAAAATTCATGAAGGGCAGTTTCTCCCTTCAGTGTCAGAAGTAATTGCATACACACTGAACATTAGAGCAGTTCCACAACTTGCAAACACATTATGAGCAGAAATTCAAATGTGTTGCAATCCTTCTCATCTGCCAATGTCTTTCTCCATCTTATCCACTGATTTCCAGCCTTAAAACTGTGATTGAAGTGGTCACATGATTTAGGTAACAATCTAGATCAGGAAAACTTAATTATTTCCAGTGCTGGAGACCTGCAAGAAACATGTCTGATAAAAACTGTGCTCCTACTGATGTCCTGTGGGAATGGATCAGCTGGGAAAAGGTCCTGTAGTGATTCCTAAGCTGCAAGCCGAATATGAAAATGTATTAAATACACACATAATTCACATTTTTCTGTCTTCATCCTTTTTTTTGCTGTTTAAGGCAAATAACCTAAACTTAGCACACCAGCTTCTATTTAGACTCTTGGCACAAAAGCTCTTTGGATTTACACCACAATGTGTTAAAATTCACTGGGAAGCTTCTGTGTAGAGCACTCTCCACCTTTTCCTTACTTTTAAAAATGTTTTGAAAACAAATCCATCATATTTAGCATTTGTACACGGTACTGAGCCGACAGGCTTAAATGTTACTGAGTGACAGAACTGGTACAAACCCGACTGCAGCCCTGCCTAGTGCAGCAATTTGAAAGTCAAGGGGAGCCTTGCTAGTCTGAGAGGAAAGGAAAGACTTTTTCCCTAAAAGAGAGAAGCCAACTTCTTTCGCTGGGGTTTTAAAACAAGGATAACAGCACAGGCCAAACACCATGGGTTTATTTTTAATAAAAAGACACAATATTATACAACTGATCCATGCAATCTGTGTGTACTTATACATGCACTTGATTAAATTAACACAGAAATCCTACTTACACAGAAATATAAATGCAGATTTTGCAGCTTCCAGGAAGAAGCAATCCTATTTTTTCTGAGAAGGAAATGTGACAACTGGCACTGGTTTCACACTGGTATTTCACAGTGGAAGAGAAGGAACCTCTAGCCTACCTACTTGAATTAGGTACTTTTCTCAACTTTAATTAAATTAAATGATCTTTGAGGAATTTATTACAAAGAGAACAAAAGAGAGGGAGAAAGATAAATGAGGAAGTGGAATTCAACACCATTTTATTGCACGTACCATCGTGTCCTTTGCCTTCATAATATCCAGCAGTAAAATGCTCTCTAAAAGCAGAAATGAATTATTTTATTCAAAGTTTATTAATTAATCATATCATTTTTTACTGACTGATTATTTAATTTTAGTCATCAATGGGAAGGTTGAGCTCCTTAATATCATACTGAAGCCATGTAAGAAAAGAGCATTAATTAGTTTCATTGCAAAACGCAGGTGGAAAAGGCAATTAAATGATCTAACATAGGCAGCTGTAGGCTCTGATCTCATGTGAAAGATCATTACTGCCTTTCTTTTGCAGGACTCCGTTCAAATCTGGCTGTTCTCGAAGTTCCTTTGTGACTACAGGAAATAAGTCGATGGTTTCACTCCACTTGCCAGTGCTCAGGTGCCAACAGCACAGGGATGCTGTCAGCTGCCAGGCTGTGACATCCATGCTGACAGGTTTATCCCATAACTAAGATTTAATGGGAATGGAAAGGGAATGCAGCCCTTGACCCTGTGGGGATTGGTTCCCAACATCACGGGACAATTCTAATTTGCAATAACACCTTATGCACTTGGTCTGTGGTGAAGCCAGGTGATCTTAGCTGTCCTTCCTCGTTATTTCCTTCCCATTCATTACACTGAATTCTGCACAGTTTTCAGTGGGAAAGCCCCCTTGGTTCCCTGGGAAGGCTGGGATGAGAATTAGAGGAGGAGTGGGTGTCTGAGAGGAGAGGGAGCTCACAGAAGGTGCTGAACTGGAAGGGATGCACAAGGACTGAGTCCAGCTCCAGGCCCTGCTCTGACACCCAACAATGCCACGCCATGCCTGAGGGCATTGTCCAAAGGCTCCTGGAGCTCTGGCAGCTCAGGCTGTGCCCGTTCCCTGGGGAGCTTGGGCAGTGCCCAACCACCACCTGGGGGCAGAACCTTCTCCTGATCTCCAACCTAACCCCACCCTGACACAACTTCAGGCCATTCCCTCGGGTGCTGTCCCTGTCACACAGCAGAGATCAGTGTCTGCCCCTCCTCTTTACCTCATGAGTCTCCCCGCAGTTCCCTCCAGCTGAAGAGACCATGTGCCCTCAGCTGCTCCCCCCTGGCTTCCTCTCAAGGTCGTTCACCATCCCCACAGCCTTCTTTGGATATTCACTAATAGCTCACTATCGCTCTTACACTGCAATGACCAAAATACTCAAGGTGAGGCCACCCCAGCCCAGAGAAGGGCAGGACAATCCCCTCCCAGGCCTGGCTGGCCATGCTGGGCTGATGTCCCCAGGACAGGATGTCCCTCCTGGCTCCTGGGCACTGCTGACTCCTGTGCTGGGGTGCACATGCTCATAAACTGTGAAATAAAGGAGAACTTTGACAGGATGCAGCACACATTGATGTTTGAGTGTGGAGAAAACTGCCAAAAGAAGGTAAATGTACAACAGAAAAAGTTATATGCCCCAGATATATGATATGCTCACAGGGATGTAAGAAGGGTATCCTCTGATGCCCTTCCCTTTTCTACACCTTAGGAGAAACAAAGCAAGCCATGCAATGGCACAGACCCATTACTGATGGATACAACATTTTAAAATAATCAAGCAAAAGCATCAGTGAGCGTATCTGAAGCAGTTGAAGAGAGTCTTTGAGTCCTACACAATCCTTGTGTTGTTTTACTCTGTGCATTTGCAGTAACAAAACTGGCCAATTAGTTATCATGAGAAAGGAGTGTTTAGCACCTTCTCTGGGCACTTAAAAGTGAATGTAGTTACTCTGATGTACTATAATTAAGGAAAATAATAGCACCAAAGGTTGAGATGTTGAAGGCAAAACACTATTTTTACAAGTTTTATAACTCAGAAAATTGAGTTGTTTTAATAGGAAAAATTTTAATTCCTGTTACCTCTTAGAATGTTCTTGCATTATACAGCTCGAAAAAATGTCTCATTTTTTCAAGAAGAAAATTATTCTGCTAGAAGCCGAAATATTTTACACATTTTCAACTTCAGTAAAGAATATAAAGATCAAAGAGGTGTAGAAAAGCTGTTCCCTGGACAGCACAGGAGCAGTGCCATTCCCAGAGCCCATCCATGGACAGCAGCCACGCAGGCAGATGTTGGTGGTGACTGACTCCATTTATTCTGAAGGGTGACATCCTCCTCTGGCAAGCACGAGATGTGTGGCTGCAGCTGTTCACTGCACTGGGAGCGCAGGCATAGGAGAGAGGAAAGGGCTGCCATAAAATGAAATGTTAATTAGTGCACAGAGTCCCATTCCAACCATCAGCAAGTCTGTATTTCACGAGGATCAGCCGATCCCAGGTCCCCCTGAAGGAATGAAGGTGTGCATTTGGTGTCAACGAGGGAAAAACACTTCAAAGATTAGGACTTAAGTCTGCCTGATATCTCTGGATCCTTGAATAGCTGATGACAACAAACATCCTCTATCCACGTCCACACATCTCCACACACAGAGACACAAATGCTCATTATTGTGTCTGTCAGTGTACAAACACCCCCTGCCTCCAAATCCTTCCTTTTTGATAAAACACCTGGAAAACAAAATTCAGACATTCAACTTTCTGCATTAGTTAAGTGCAAAGATCAAAGGAATGTGAACTTAAGCAACTGTGGTCCTGGAATGAATATATTCCCAGTTCAAGGGAAGCATCAAGCTGATTTCCAGGAGTATCATTAAATAATACAATGCTTGTAGAGTTCATTCAGAGGTCTGAGATATACAAAACTAATTTATGAATATATTCCTCATTTTGCAGCTTAGGATTGACTTAACATTTTACCTTTGCCTTAATTTAGTTTTTAAGGGTATTCAGGGCACCCAGAACAACTGCCAGTTGGAGTCCTTTAGTGAAGGAAAATAACAATTTGCATATTTGCACATTTATGTGGTCAAATGTGTTTTTCCATGAATGCATCTTCAAGTGCTACTATACTATGATGGATATACATATTTAATGTACAAATATAAATAAGTTTCCTGACTTCCCTGACTAGTTTGGTTAGCAATTGTTGAGTCCTTTCTGATGTAACCAATCCTGTCTTGTGTTCTCTTCTCATTACTGGGCCCTGTAACCCTGCTGAAGGTGAAGAGGAAATTGCCAAAACCTCAAAGGTCTTAAAAACATTAGTAAAAATATTTAGAATTTAAAATATTTCATCCCCCTCCCTCAAAAAAAAAAAAAAAACCAAACAAAAAACCCCCCAAACCAAACAAAAAAAATACCCCAACAAATATTGATTAACATATTTTCATATTTTGTTCTGCATTTACCCCAGGTTTTGGAATCTATCCATGTAACCCTTCTACTCCTCAAATAATGCAGCTCCCACAGACACAAGAATGGATCATTCTTGACCACATATTACATTCTGTAAGATCTTTTTTACTGCACATCTTTTATACTGTATCACATACAGTACAAGTAAAACATCTTATTTTATGTTCTCATGGTGTATAGAGTGAATTTGGTAATTTGTGTGTTTCACAGATAGACAAATAGCACAAATCTGTGTTTTGAAAGCAATTTCCTGGCTAAGGAATGCACAGCTACTGGCAAATGGTAACAGGTTTGACCACCCACTGAATTCACAACAGGGACACTGATGAACATGGCTCCAAGACACAATAAATTAGTAATAACCTCCATTATTATACCCCTACAGTAAAAGTTTGCCAGAAGGGGATATGCAGTAAACATAGCACTGTAAGTTTTCTCTGATAAATCAATGTTTTAATGGCAACTTCTGTACATTTTGTCTTCAGTGCATGAACTGCCAGTTACCTACAAACTCTTTGCTTCAGTATTTCATGGCTTTTATGCAAATATTTGATGTTAATAGCATCATATTTTTATCGGTTTGCTTTGTATAGTTTTGCTGAGTTGCATTGTGGAGTCATTAAAAATGAATAGCCAAAATAAAAATATTTCATATTGGAAACAATACTAAAAAATTAATGGTGTATTAGCAAAAGGTTATTTCCCACAATTTCACAAACACAGCACAAACTTCATCAGAGAATGGTTAAGCAGCTGAAGACAGCATTTATCTGTGCCCTTTCTATATTTGGTAACAATCCCTATATTTGTTTAAGCTAGAGAGGGTTGGCCACACAGCCCAGCCAGTGCAAAGGTGGCTTAAAACTGCCTTCCCCTCCACTTACAGTGCTCCAGAGAATAGAAAATAACTTCCAAAAAATCCTTGTGCTCTGGACAAATTATAGTTTTGGTTTGTCTGTGGATAATAGCAGTAACCCCATTAAAAAAGATATTTGGGATATCCAATAGAGAACAGAGGAATAATGGCATTGGTTTCAAGAGAGCTAAAGAAAACCCCCACAGATTGCACAAATTGAATTTACATGAGGCACAGAGCCATGGAATTCCTCACTGCTTCTCCTGAAAATCCATCGGTCTCCTACTACCAGAGAACCCAGTGTGGACTTCCTCACTGATAAAAGTTATCCACGGGATTCACTACAAATTTTAACTGGTGTATGTGGGGAAAAAAGCAAAACCAGAAAGCATTTCTAAGGGTGCAGACAAGGGGAAAATAAAGAGTGAAGTAATAAAGGGCAGTGATTATCCCATTGCCAATTTTACATTCTCAGTTGCTCACAGGTAAGTCAGCACATGAAAGTCTTCATAGGGACAGAGAGAGGAAGAGAGAGGAAAAAAACCAAGGATAAATAACCATGAGAAGAAATGGATATCTACATGGCAAAAGCAACTGGAGATGGCAGTCCCAGAGTCAGATTCCATACCTAGAGCAGGAAAGTTTTGTTCTCTCCTGAACTCCCTGCCACCATCATACCTGTGGTTTTGATCCCCTCAAATTATATGGAGCTCAGTGAAGGAAATGGCAGCTGAGGCTCTTCTCATGGGTAGGTTTGGATTAGGCAAATGATGCACAAATACATATATCCCCTATTTTCACAAGGGATCAGCTTCAATTCAACCCACAGTATGATTCTCAGTGAGTTCAACAAATGACTAGCAAAGTTCAGCTATCCCAATTGGAAACAGTCCAGTTGACATTCCCTAAACTTGCCCAGAGTCCTGCTTTGCAGCCTCAGACCTTTCATTGAGGTGGACTCTGCATCTGCAAGTTAGAAAGCCCGAGACTGATTACAGAAATTCTCTCAAGTACATAGTGAACATCAAACAAACCTGTGTGCCCTGTTGGTATTGATTTAGAGCTGATGATCTCATTAGAAAGCCCTAATTCTCAACATTGCTTTGGTTTACACAATCTTTAATTTATTTTTAAAAAGCTGATTGGCCAACTATTCCAGCCTCATGACTGTCTTCTCATCTTATGAGACAACTCCTTTAGTCTTTGAGCATTTAAAAGGTCATTAATCCAAATGCTAATGCAATCAATACTATATTAAATAAATTATAAAAACTAAATTAATATTAGTTAATGTTGCGCTGTGCCTGATGCGCTGTGCCATAAGGTTTTAAAATGTGCTTACTGTCAGCGGATTTAAAATGATAAATTAAAAGAGTGCACCTTTCAAAAAATTATCCCAGGAAGCTTTTAAAATTACTTTCTCCACTATTGAAACCATGCAACAGTAAAGAAAATGCGTATTACTAACTTTTTAGTTGAGTTAGCTTTTATACTGATACTATTTAAAAAAAAACCCAAACATATGTATGTAAAATTGAATTTTAAACCCTAGTGGAAAACTTTAGGTTGAAGAACTTAGCCTTAGGAACAGAACCCTTCTGTCTCATGAGCTGTGGGTGGAGGGTGATGCCCTGTTAGCTGAAGCTGCAGGAGATCAGACTTGCCACATGCTTCTCTTTTAGACTCCAAAGCCCATAGATTAGGTAAAAATATATATTATTTTCTATTCTGAGAACACAAACCTCCCCTCAGTTGTCTTATCTAAGCTGGCCCAGGTAGGCTGCATATTCATATGGAATCCTGGTGTTTCCATGCTCGTAAACAGCCAGTGATTCTGTTGTTTGTGCATTTGTAAACAATCCTGGTCTCAAATCTGAGCAGCCAGTGTGTATCACTGTAATAATTTACACCTCACAGGGATGGTGGCATGAAACCAGCATTTGCTGGAAGTTTTTGAAAGAGCATTCCCATTTTGAAATGCATTTATTTAACAGGCTTTCAAAGAAAAAAGCTAGTTGAGAAATCAATGTATATCCACCCTCCAGCATCCATCCACCTGGCATCCTGTGGATTTTAAACCTGAGGCATGAGAAAAAGTTTATTCAATTTTTTTTTTTTTTTTTTTTTTAATCTCGGGTAATAAAAACTGAGCTCTTGAAGCTACACTCTTAAAAGCTTTCTCCCTTTTATCATCACTGGAAAATCCTGTATATCTTCAGTGCTTGTCTGTGCAGTCTCTGTGCTATTTACCTTCCTTCTCAGATTTTCTGGCTGTATCCATGTAATTGTCTGGGTCTCTCCTTTCTGCACCTTTGTCTTGAATGTTAAAACAATCAATGTGGACTGTCAGGACACTGTGATTCCTTTCAAATGCCTCTGGTAGCTGATACTGATCATTTAAAGTCTTTCTATTGAACAGCTGCTAAAAAAAAGAAAAGACTTTTTGGCAACAATAACTATCTTATTATCACTGACATTCATTTCCCAGGCACTGACTGGTCCAGTGTTTTAAGCATTTTGTGGTCACCTTGTATGTCCATCATTAGCCTGGTTTTATCCTGGTCTGCATTTGGGGTAAAAGAATCCAAGATCCAAAAAGCCAAAAGTCACAAATTTTAACCAAAAAGAAAAGAAAAAGAAAAAGAAAAAAAAGAAAAGAAGAAGAAGAAGAAAAAGAAGAAGAAAAAGAAAAAGAAAAAGAAAAAGAAAGAAAAGAAAAAGAAAAAGAAAAAGAAAAAGAAAAAGAAAAAGAAAAAGGAAAAGGAAAAGGAAAAGAAAAAGAAAGAAAAAAAGAAAAAGAAAAAGAAAAAGAAAAAGAAAAAAAGAAAAAGAAAAAGAAAAAGAAAAAGAAAAAGAAAAAGAAAAAGAAAAAGAAAAAGAAAAAAAGAAAAAAGAAAAAGAAAAAGAAAAAGAAAAAGAAAAAGAAAAAGAAAAAGAAATAGAAAAAGAAAAAGAAAAAGAAGAAAAATAAGGAAAAAAGTCAGAATTTGTATCCACGAAATGAAGACTTGTGCTTTTGCTCCTGTAAAAATGAACAGAGTGTGCAGATTTCAGCATTTGGCTCTTCATCTATTGACTTCACATCAAACATCTATACTTGCACCAAAAGACAGCTGTGAGCATGTTATTTGGGAGAAACTGTCAAGGAAAGAGAACTGTGTGTGCTAAAGGTGAAAATTCCCCATAGAAAATGATGATGCACAGATTATTGCTATGTAATGATGGCAATCTCAAAAAATCACAGTCAGCAATACAACTGGAGTGACTCCTGCTCAGCCAAAAAAGAGAACAAAATACAGATTGATGAGAAAACCTCTTGTTAGAGAAGAATAGTATTTGCTTACAGAATGTGCACCTTATGTGCAATATCAATTTCCTTACAGTTGCTCTTTCCCTTGTAATAATTAGTAAAACACTTTTTTAGCAGGCCAGAAGCATGGAATAAAGGCTTGTGGAAGGAGTGGAAAAATGTGAGCCAAGGTTGGTTTCGGTTTATAAACTAACAGAGACAGCCTGATGTAAGCTGTTTGGAAATGAAGAGAGTTTGGCTGAAGAAAGAATATTTTAGTGGGTCAGAACTAGGCTTGGGTGGGTTGGGTTCTGACCAGCTGGCAGCTGATCCAAAGAGCATGGCCAGGGTGGGTGCAGGTGAGTGTTTATGGGTCAGCAGTGGTTGCTTGTTCAACCTCATCCCGAATCATTAATGCTGGAAAAGACCTCCAGGGTCATCCACTCCAACCTTCAGCTGAGTGCCACCACTTCCACCAAGCCGTGTCACAAAGTGCCACACCCACTGCTTTTTTGAACAACTCCAGGGATGGGGACTGCACCACTCCCCCAGGCAGCCTCTTCCAGTGCTTGAAAACCCTTTCCATGAAGAAATGTGCCCTAATACCCAATCTAAACCTCCCCTGGCCAGCCTGAGGCTGTTCCCTCTCCTGCTGTCCCTGTTCCCTGGAGCACAGCCTGACCCCCCGGCTGTCCCCTCCTGGCAGCAGCTGTGCAGAGCCACAAGGTTCCCCTGAGCCTCCTTTGCTCCAGGCTCAGCTCCTTTCCAGCTCCCTCAGGAATTCTCCAGCCCTTCCCAGCTCTGTTCCCTTCCCTGGACACTCTCCAGCCCCTCCTGGTCTCTCTTGTCCCAGAGCTGTCACCAGCACTGGAGGTGCCCCAGCACAGAGGACAGGCACTGCCCTGGCCCTGCTGCCACCCCATGGCTGTCCCAGCCCAGGTGCCATTGGCCTCTTGCCCCTCTGGACACCCCATGGCTCATGTCCAGCCCCTGGCACAGCACCCCCAGGGCTTTCCCACTGGACACTTTCCAGCCCCTCTGCCCCAGCCTGGAGCACCCATGGCGTTGGTGTGACCCCAGGGCAGCACCCAGCACTTGGCCCTGCTGTCCCTAACACCACTGGCCTCATCCCATGGACCAGCCTGTCCAGATCCAGATCACCTCCTGGTTTTTTTGTGGAGTAGGACTAGAAACTTTCTTAATTTAGAAAAGCATGAACGCAGAAGGAATAACTGGGCTGTGCGGTGCTCTTTCCAGCAGGACTGAGCAGTGGCTCACTGTCAGGTCCCTGTGCAGTTCCAGGACTCCAGGAAAAGCCATTCTCCTGCTCATGGTGAGGCTGCAGCACTGCCAGACCCAGCACACACAGCTCCCAGCATGGAGTGATGGAATGGTTCCTGCTTCTGCTCACAGGCAATATTCCCAACGCACTAAACCTTCCTGTTGGGAGTTTTCTCACCACACTGATAAATTATGATAAACAGGGGGTTTTAAAGATAATTTTCCTTAATGGAAAACTCCAATAAAAAGCTAATCATATTGGGATACGAAAACATTTTATTTCACTTCATTTTGCTTTCTTTTTTCACACTGAATTTTCATGTTCCCAAGTGTCTTGTTTCAAGTATCTTGGGTATTTTGCAACACTACCCACAAGGAGTGATATAATGAGTACAGGGAGAACGTAACTAAGTGATGTGTAACACAGTAGTGCTCATTTGTAGGTTGAATCATAAAAAGAAATTTTTGGAGGGATATTGCCATGAGCAGAGAGGATTGGAAATGACAATGCAGAGCTGAGTGGTAATGGTGAGAATATTAAGAAATTACAAGGTGCAAAGGATCTCAATTTGGAAGAGGTTAATTCCAGAGCACTCAAGTATTGCCAGTCCTACCAAGACGAGCACTGGGGTAAACAGCAAATGAAAATCACCTTGGGAACATGGGATTGTTGGCGTGTCTGTGCAGGAACAGGAGCTGCACTGGATGATCCTTTGGGATCTCTTCCAGCTCAGGGTGTTCTGTGATTCAAACGCTGGTCAAGGTTGCAAAGGGGCATCATTTGGTTCACTTCAGAAACAAAATACTCAGTTTTCTTTACTAAGAAAGCACCACCTTGCATCATATTTTTATGTAGAGTAATGTCAAATTAACAAGAAAATGATTTCTGAAGATGCTGATTATTATTGAAAAACTTGGTCACTATACAGTTTTGAGTTTCCCTGAATTGCTGGAAGCCTGGATCCCTGAGGGCTTCAAACAGGTAATGTATTTGCAGCATTTCTTCAGTGAAGACCCTCAAGCTGGGGGAAGCAGGTTCCTAAACCCAAGTGCCACTGCAGGGTAGTCATTCTTCAGGCATCTCTTGCTGCACAGAATGCAAATTTCTCTGAGACAACAGAGAGCTTATTTGCAGGGATTCAGAAGTAAATTTGCCAACAATAGTCAAGACTGTTGTGAGTAAGAGCATCCTCGTGTTGCAGGATTCATGTGGTTCTTACTTCTGGCACAAATCACTTACACATCCAAAATTAGGATTACCCTGATGTGAATGAAGTTATTCTTCTTTTGACATCTATATTAAAGCTACCACAGTCTAAGAGTGGCTGTATTTTGATTTTTCTGGAAGGAGGTTGTTGGTAAAGGATGAAACCCCTTCCCCAGGGTGGTTCCAACACAAGCATTTCCTGGCTAATCAGCACCAGAACAAGACAACAGTTGAAAGGATACTTTCAATTTGCTTTTTCATAAGAATCCACTGACATCTGAAAAGGTAAGAAGGCCTTAACAACGTCTAAGAGATGATAAACATCAAAGAGATGTACACAAAGCTTTGTTCTGTGTCCTTAAAAGGTGCCTATTGTTCACCTGGCATTCGAGTCAGCTGCCCTGTCTCACAAACAGGAGGATCAGAGCAAAAGGAACGTGTGAGAATGAGACCAATTGCTCCCTGGTGTGGCAAACACCACACCAAACATCCATCCTCATCTACAACGTGTGTATCTCCTGCTTATCGAGGAGAAAATTTGAATCGAGGAGCTGAAAAATGTCCCAACCAACTTATTTTGATTTCTGATTCTTCTGATTTCAACTGCACACAAAATTTTAGAAATATCATAAACCACATTAATGTTAATGTTTAACATTAGTTTTGAAAATTGTGTGTAGTAAATAAATTTGATAAATCCATTAGAATCCCAAGTATAACTTATTAATGCAACGTCTTGTGTATAAAGGGAAAGCAATGGGCCAGGATAATTGGAACTGGAGGAATTATAACAGATATCAGAATAGAGTGATGTGGGCATTTCCTGGTGGTAGATTTTAACAATGTCTGGTAGTACCGGTTTTCAAGTTGGTCTCATAAAGACTTTTTCTTATTTTTTCCAATTTTATTCTATTGTTACTATAAGGAAAACACTGTTTTAATGAAACAGGAGGAACCTTGGATTCCTCCTTGGTCTCCTCTGGGTGTTCTCCAAGGGATGCATCTCACACTTAGCCCATGTCAGGACCACACTGTTCTCTCTGGTTGCAGCAGCCCCATAAATGTTTGAGGTGCATTTGCATCCTTTGCATCTCCACACAAACACAGCAACTTCAGAGAACACGGCTCTAAGTGATTTTTAACCCCATTCATCAAATGCCAGTTCAACATCAAAGTTTCACGCTCGGTTAATATCCTAAGTGACAAATTTAAGAGACAGCCTTTGCTATGAGTGTGCCTTAAAAGCAGTGCAAGGCAGGATTAACTTTGTCATTCTGCAGAAGAAAGGGAATGTGATTTCTAACATGCTCTTGGTGAGCTGGGGAGGAAAGGAAGCTCACAGCACATTACAATGACTTGAATGACTTGACAGCTGTTAGCTAAACAATACAACATTAATTTTCAACATTTTTGCACATGGCTGGGTGAGAGATCCCTTAATCCCAGTTCCTATTCTACTTCTGCCTCATTGTTGCTGTCTCCTTTTGTATCACTTATTATAATCAGTTTCTGCTGTGTACTCCCTTTCACCTTATTATTGTCGCAAAAGTAAGGTACGAGGTTAATTCAGACTCACTTCCCCGGGGTACATTAAGATGGATTTAAGTACTTTATTGAGACAGTCGGACTTCAAAAGCTGCTTTATCAGTTACTACCAGAGAGAGAGACCCATCCATGACAACAGTAAACTAACCATAAATTCTCATATTCTATATGCTGAGTGACTTTCAAAAGGAGAACTATTGATTTTGTCATTTATGAATGGATTTAGTCAAATTAGTCTTTTCATTGTGCACTATAAGACAGCATTGTTATTAGGAATTAGAGGATAAAACTGTGTGGAACAAATGAAACTGCCATTTTTGGGATCCTCGGCACAAATTCAATAAGCTTTAGTTATGCCACCCTGATCATTTTGTTCACGACCAGCTAGTCTCCATACTTTGATTGTCTTCAAAGGAAAGGAAAAGTGGCCTCTGCCTTCAAGAGGCACTTTCAAAAGACTTAACCTTTCAAAGAGCTCTCATGTCTTTACCTTTGAAAGAGCTAATAACTTGTTTGCTGAAACGGCAGCAGTATTTACAGGCACACTTGAAATCAGACAAAGATTACACAGGGAAATAAACAGAGAGACTGTCACTGTCAACAGTAAATTAAGTTGGAGCTAAAACCATAAAATGTTTAGAGTGGAGCAGACATCACTAAGCATTATGCTACTCGAGCCTCTGAACTTTTCCAAGCACAATGAGCACTGATGGGCCCTGGTTACCTTTCCCTGAAGAGCCACTCCAGATGGTTATTCAGATCTGGGCTGTATTGCTGCAAACAGCCAGGCTGACACTTGTGTCCCCATTTCCCTCCCCTTTGTGTGGTGTCTGGCAGGAATGCACCAGCTCACGAGTGGATGGAGAACAGTGTCAGATGGAAAGCCACTGGAGAGGAGGAGCTGTGTGCCAGCCCTGGGTAGCCTGGGAGCTGTGGTGTTTGTGCAGCCAAATGTGTGCACCAGTGGGTCTGCACAGAAATAGCAGGATGGAAAATGAAATATCTTGTCCAACCCAGCATTGGATACTTCCTAATCATTTAATTGAAAGTTTTATGCATCTTAACTTGACTTTTCCATTGAGTAATGCAGAAAGGCCAAGACTTTTAACTTCCTTCAGAGTTGCAACATTAGTTTCTAACCAGTCCTGTGTCCAGGTTATTTTTATATATTTTACATGCTACAACAGAAATTACAAGGCCCATGCTACATATGCACTCTGCATAGGACTCCTCTGTGTACAGATATTTGCTTGGAAATATGGACTGGTAACATTTTGAAAACCTTAATGCTATTTCTGAATTTACTGCAGTCCTAAAGATTCATGTCTTTGTCCAGAGATGCCAGAGAAAAGACAAAGCGAAAAGAAGCAAATTCTAAATATAAAGTATTTCAGTCCCTAATTCCCTTCACTTCCAGAAAGAAATGGTGCATATCTTACAGAACTGATGGATGCCTGTGCAGCAAGTCCAGTGCTTCTGGGTGGCTTTTATAGGAGCAGCTCTGCCAGCAGTGCAAGAAGCTGAGCCAGCCCCAGGAGCTGTAGGGTGTGCAGTGGATATTGAATCCATTGGGCCCCAAAAGAACAGTCAGTGCAGGTGGAAAGCAGCTTTACAGGACATACACAGAGCCACAGCTTTGTCAAAAGCTTTGGTAATGCACAACACATCTTTCAGAGCAGGAAAACATCAGCAGTGCTTTAGAAATGTGTTGCAGTTTTGAAAAATATATTTAAAAGGATCTTTTTTAGAAATCTCCAGCACAAACCAAAAGCCAGGTACTAATCACCTGACAACTTTGCTTTTTTTCATTTTACAGAAAACACTTAGGTGCAGACGTTTTCCCCATTCCAAAATGGAGAAGGGGAAATTGATGTTTGTGCCAACACATGCAGGGCTGAGCCCTGGCTGCTGGATGGAGTTAATTGGCTCTGGGATGGAGGCACAAGCCTGGGGCTGGGCTAGCTGTGCCTGCTGGGCACCTGGATGTGCCACAGCAGCTTTGACTCAGCTTCTGACTGCAGCTGGCAAGTTCTAGTGCTGCTTCTGTGACCATCTGCAGCCCAGGCATGGCAGAGCCAGAGGGGAAACCAGACAGGTTCTCAGTTCAGACTTCCTAAAACCAATACCTCCTCTGGCCTAATTCATGGCAAATTCACCTCACAATGCAGTGAGGAGAACCAGCCTGGTTAGGGGAATACACATTGGAGAGTTCATGGCTAAGTAAGCAATATGTTGACTATAAAATTTATGATCTGTTAAACATAGCAGATTATTTCATATTAATATCTTTATATTTGTCCTATGAACCATGTTAAAATGAATGGAGTTTAGCCATTCCCACCAAAGGATAAAGTGATTAACTTACTCAAATACCTCAAATAAATGGATTGGGATGTGCCATGGCAAAAAAAAAATTGGATATGGAGATAGGAGCTTGTGTGAAGTCACTGGGAAGCTTATTGTTAATTATCTCAGGAATTGAATAAGGCCCATGATCTCAGCCTAAGTCTGAAGAGGAGTGATCCTTGTAAGAGATGAAGAGATAACTTTCCTGGAGACAATATCAAACATAATATCAAATTAAAGGAAAAGAAAAGCCACTGATGCACAGCCATGTTTATGCAAAGCAGGAATATAGTACAGGCTTAATTATAATCATATCCTTGGGCACCGAGTCTGAAGCAGATGCAAAAAATTAAATACATTGATGTGGTTCACTAAATAGGAATAAAAGGGAAGAGAGTAGCTGAGGTGCCAAGCAAAGGTGAGAAACCCTCAGCGGTTTCAGCTTTAAGCACAGCACAATATGAATGTTTATTGGGCTCTGTGCTATTTTCAGTGTATGAATTGTTTAACATGAGCACAGCAAAACCCATCCTGCCTTTGTCTCCCCACGTCACACCCCATTAGTCAGAACAGGTGCTTTAAAATAGGGCATTAATGACTTTGGAGACATAAAGTAATTATACAAAATAATAGCAACAATAACAGCCACCACTATCCGGAAGTTTGTGTAATTTAAGCAGAAATATGAAAAGACATGACTTTAGCTGTTCATCAGAACAATAGTTAATTGTAACACTTATGGAAAGAGAGCAACTGCTTCAGTTGCTGCTGCAGCTTTCGGTTCTCCCATGTTATTTATATCAGGTTATCCATGGAAGAAGGATGAGTCTAATGCTCTCCAGCCCTGCTGGAGGTCAGGACATACTAGAACACACACTTGAGACCATTTTCAGGAAGATATTTTGTCAGTCTCCTAACAGAAATTGTTACTGGAAGACACCATTTCTTTTGTTGCTGAAAAAAATGTAGCTTTTCAGCTACACAACACAAATCTCTGACAGTCTGGGACTTATTGTGCAAATGCCTCAGCCAAGAGGAGTTTAATCATCAACTTTAATGTGTTTAAGAATGGAGTCCTCAATAATTCTGCCATTTTACAGCTGATAAACTGTGTAACACAACCGATGTGTTATTCAAAAGTGACCCTGCCAAAGAAACAATACATAGATCATACAATCTCTAGCATCATTATTTGGAATATCAAAGGCATTTGTATAACAGGTTTGTTTATGCAGCAGTAATTTCACTCTCCATTTTCCCTTGCTACTAACTAATAACGCAAAGCAAAATGTTCTCCCAGAGAAAAAGATCCAGCTGCAAACAAATGTTACACCCTTGGAGGCTTCTGTTTTCCCCCATGGAAAGCAATGCACTGGATAAATGTGATGGAGCTATAATAAAAGATCCCCCATAATAATACTGCCTATGACTTTATTTAGAAGGGAGAGAAGACTCAGACATTCTGATAGATGTGCAGGTGTGTTAAAAAAAGGCACCCTGAAAACTGAGGATTTGCTGAACTTGAAAATCCATGAAGAATTATGCAACCAAATGACAGATTTGAGGTACACAATATTACCCACAGCGTTATTTTAATAGAGGAGTCTAAAATCTGGTTTCTTTGTATTGCTAACTTAAGTCTATGTAAGACTCTATTTTACAGCCTGACATCTGAAAACTGATGCAGTGAGAATGAAATCCTTTCTTCAACTTTTATGGGAATTTCAACGTTTTTCTTATGTGCCGTCCTTCCCCAAAATAATTCACTCACTGACAAAAAGCTATTTGAATAATCTTTCTATAGACAAGTTTCTGCAGAATGGAAGCTAAAGAATAAAGGAGGGAGCTGAATACCTAAGCGAGGTGTGAGGCATTAGGATGCAGGGAGGTGATGTGATTCCCCACACAGGTTTTCACTCTTTGAAAGGAATCCTCATCAGGAAAAATCGACCCTGAGCCAGGAATGCTGTACATTGAGTAGGAGGCATTTATCATCAAAGGTCTCTGAAGATATTTGGCCTCATTCTTGTTAGGACAAAAAGAAACAAAAGCAGTTATTGCATCTTAATTAAGGGTAAACACCGGGAGGCATCTGCTCTCTACAAGGAGAGAGATGTGCCTGAATATGACTAGATCTAATCTAAAATGAGTGCTGAGATTAGCCAAAATTCTCCAGACATTATCTCTGTGTAGGACTGTTTCTATAATCTTGTTCTAAGCCTAAGATCAATGAAACCTTAAAGAAGGATTTAGTGATGCTGATAGGATTTTCTCTTTTGGATAGATTGTTAGGTGAAAAAAAAGCCATATTAATAGGAATGCATTTAAAGGTTTCTTGATGGTGCACTCACACTACATGTAATATTTGTACTGCAAAACAATTCTTTATTAAAGTACAAAACACTCTTTCACACAGGCAGTGCTACTTCTGATACTCACAAGATGTGACTTTTTCTGAGCATAAGATCCCAAATTTAAATTGCAAAGAAAGCAGATTTGGGCAAAGGTTAAAGCTAATGAATATACTGAAATCTGTCTCAGCTAGATGGATTTTATCTTAAAGTAATCTCTCTTCATGTGCTTTCAAACACCCCAATGTGTTGGTGACACTTTTATCTCTGGAAGGGTTATTTTCCTTAGCAGCAAAAGGTTCTAGACAATCACTCTCCCCACACTGCAACCCTCTGCTGAAACACAATCAACTCAGACATATGGGAGAATAAACACTTTTTTTCTCAAGGTTTTTTAATCCCAGCTTATCCAGGAATAAACACAATCTGCAGATAATCTATCAATCAGTGTTGCCGTAAAATAAAATCCCAAGATCTCTTATTTTTCCTGGAATATCTAAAAACCTATTTAACAGCAGTAGTCCCACATGACAATCACATCTGAACTACTGTGCACTACTTTTATTCCCAATTTCAGTAACACCAAATAATTATTACACATTAATACTACACAGAATTGCTGCTGTCAAAACAAACTGTCCACCAGAATTTAGAATTGGATGTATTTCTTTTCCTAGAGAGCAGCTAGAGTGAGACAGAGTTCTCTTTCTAGGAATTGCTGTAGTGTCCAAGGCAGAGCAGAAGGAGGGTGAGTTCCAGGACAGACAGACAGACAGACAGACAGACAGACAGGAATGGCTGAAATGGCAAAAAGAGACAGAGGTGTGGATGGGAAAGACAGATAAATAGAGCAGGTGAGAAAGGAACCTGGCAGAGGAGGATGAGGGGGAAGATTGGAGAAAACTGGACATAGGGTAAGAGGCCTGGTATGAGTACAGTACACCGTGGTTCATTAAAACAAATCTAAAAAAAGAAAAAAAAAAATCTAGAAAAAAACATCATGGGCACCTCCTGCCACAAAGAAAAGCTTTTTATTAGTGAACAAATTGCCCAGTTCAGCAACTGGGGTGCAGTGGTGCTGGCAGGTAAAGCAGGAGGAGGGAAATTCACTCCCAGCAAGACACTGTGATGCTCAGATGGGACAGTTCTAGATTGTACTGAGAGTACAGAACTGCTGTGAACCAAAACTTTCATGGATGCAAACTCGAGTAAGAGATGCTTTACACAGAACAAGAATTCAGAGCTAATTAGTACAAATTGCCTGAGAGTAATTTGCTAGGTTTTACAAATGGAGGGATAAATCCACGAGTCAAAAAGCATTCTTGGGTTTCTTCATCCTCATCCCAGGGCACTTACCTCTTCCCAGCCATGGTGAGCATTTTAAACATCCCAGAGGAGATGAGAGCCACATCCTCAGCTCAACTGAGCTGCTTCACATCTGAGCCACCTCTGGGTGAGGCAAGAGAGAAAATAGCACTAGAAAGAGATTTGAAAGGAAAATATATTTTAATGTCCCACAGAGGACTGAGATTTCAAAATCCTCCCCTGGGAACAGCAATTTAAGGAAGCCAAGTGCAGGAAATCATTAAAAAGGGAAGAAAATAAAAGGGGGAAGCTCCTGAAAAGTGTCCACTCATAGTCTGCTTATCTCGGCATTGGTCTGGAAGGGGAAAGAGCTGCTCTGATTTTCACACAGCTATTCAAATCTGCAAAATGCTTTTCCAATCCAGAAAAAATTCTTTCAAAGCTTTGTTTTTGAGAAGCCAATATCCCTGATTGAAAAAAAAAAAAAAAGTTAAAAATTTCTGATATAGAACACCTTTGCATATGTAACATATATAACAAACATATATAACATATATAACATATACAACATAATCAGAAAGTCACTCTTGGAAAATGTACAGAACTAAATGGTTAACACTCCCTATCTCCTAAAAAATACTCTTCAGTGGTTTTAAAAGCGAGGGTCTTAGCTGTATGATAAAGATTATAAAATTGCCTGCTTGAGAAGGGCTGGGCTCAGCAATTCATAAAGTGACAGCGTGGGTGTACCAGCAGTCACATCAACATGTGCAAAACATTTTAAACATTGCTAGTAAAATATTGAGTGTATTAATGTCTTGGAAGAATTTGCTTTCATATTTGTTTAGAAATTTAGATCTAAGAAAACCCATATTATGGGTAACTTATAACTGGTAAGCATGAAGTTAATTTTTTTTAATGTATCTTTTATACTCATTTTTCTTCAAAGAAAATACACTAATAGTGTTGATGTCACACCTTTCAACACATGAGAACTTGACTGAGGTTTAATTGCAGGACTGAAACGGCTCAGGCAGAAATAAGTAATATTTTAATGGTCCTTTGCAGGTAAATGATATGTTTGTATATAGCAGAAACAATTTCCTGTCTCCCCCTGATAAACAATGTATTTAAAGAAGAGTCCTATAAATGTGTATTATGTGTGGACTGCCTCTGAGGGAGCTCTTCCAGTCTGATAGCTAAAAACCTATTTATAAATGCTTTAAAATCCATAGACCTGATGACCAAAGTGTAGTGGTTCTTCCTGGAGTGGTTCCAGCTCTTGTGCAAATACATCTTTAAGGTGTATAAGATGTATATTAAACAGGCATGCACACAAATAAACCCTGATTTGGGGAAAGACAAGAAACATGCCCTGGATTCTGTCTGAAAGACCAGAGTCTGTGCCCAAAATTATTACTTTCCTTTCACTTTGATTTGAAAGCACTCAACATCTTGTAGGAAACACTCAGAACCCATCAGATCCACAGGATGGAAAATGACTATCAGGAGTCTGATGGAGAGGTTGTATAAAATACTCTGATTTTAGGACAGGAGGCTGAAATCTGCCTGAAGTCAGCTCTCTCTGCAGATCAAAACACTGTGCAAGGGGTTTTTTGACTGCAGTAAAGAGGGAGTCAGGGAGGGCTGTTAAATAGCCCCAGTGGCTCAGAATTCACCTAATGCCCATTTCCACTTCACTTGGCTGTGGCACACAGAACCAGGGGGGAAGAGAGACACTCTAACACTGACCTGTGCTTTTAGCAGGCAGTGGGAGTTCTGCTCCTTCGTATTTACACAATTGTACATGCATGATACGAATTCTTCCTGGGTTTAAAGTGGGAAATGTGCACTGCACTCTGGACAAGGGTCTGACACCTTTCCACCCAGAACAACTCACTCAAGTGGTCTCACTCATAAATCCATGGAAAATGAAGTTTCTATGGAGAAATCATTTTTAACCACAGCTATAGCAGCATGCAAGACACTTCTGAAATATCATCTTATGCTAATTGCAAGATCCAAAGCTGCTCTTTGAGGTGTTTGTTTGCTTTTTATTGACTGTGCTTCAGAGCAGGATGATTCTGACTTCACCTGTCATATTCAGTGCTTGTCCCACGCTGTTCCAGAGTCTGACCATGTCTGAATGTAAGCAACAATTATTGTACAAACATACCTTCCCTCCTGGCCTGCTGCTCCTGCTGTTTAGGCTGAGACAGTAGATCACAGTCTGAATATGTGCAAACCAACCATCTGAGTTCCAAAGATCCAAAAAGGTATATTTTTAATTGTTTTCTAAAGAACAAATGAGGCTTTTGTATTCTACTGAGGCAAAACTGGTCATAGGTTTATTATTATTTAAAAAAAAAAAAAGTCTGACTTTCATTCAGGTTCCTCTAATAATATGAAAACCAAATGAAAATCCCCAACCCAAAAAGCTGCCACATCTGCCTAGCTCTAAACATCACCAAGCCTTTGGAGCTGAGCTGTGTATTTCAGGAGGATAAAGTAAAATGTCTATCTACACTCTTGACCTTGTGTAAAGAAAAGTTTCCTTCTTAGCTCCATTCCCAGCTTAATCTCACAGGACTAAACCCTCAAGGCTGCATGAACCCTACTTCAAAAGGTGCCTTGAAGCAAGAATTCTAAACTGAAGGAACACAAGTCCTATTTATGTATCCAGGACTGGAGAATAGCATCTAAGTGTGGCTTCAGTCTCTCCTTAATCTCTAAATAGACTCGTTTGATATTCTTCCAGTTCTTACTCACTCAGAGGCTGAGAGATGTTTGGGAGTTGCTGCTCTCAATGGTTGTCAAGAGGATTTTCAAGTAATCTTGATTCTATTAAAGGACAATGCCCTGTTTACTTTAATGGGCCAAATGTTGGTCAGATGCATATAAAATACCTGGGTAAAGATTAGAAAATCAGGTCATCTGCCTTTCAAGCCTTTTGGGGGTAGAGAAACAGGGGTACTCCTCAGTGCCACTAAACTGACATATAAATAATTGTACTGAAGGCAGCTGTGTTCTAGGGGGGAATTTTCAAGCTGTAAATAGGCTCAAACGTTTGCCTTTGTGTTTGAGTGAAGTGGTTGGTCCTGAAAGCAATTTGACACGTTTTATTCAGAGTTATCAGCTGCTGCTAGCATAAACAATTTTGAAAACCTCAACTCGAATGCATCTGTGCTCATTCTGGGCTGGATGAAACAGAACGGTATGTGGCTATTTGGGAAAACAATGAGCAATGAGCACTCGCTGGAGTTCAGAATTTCCCATTGTTCGGATGAATCAGGGAAAACATCGGGTGTACCGCGATTTCCGACAGATCAGCTGCAGTGAAAGCACATTCTGCTGCTCAGCCCTATTAGCAGAGTGAGCTCTTTCTCCACACTGCACAGACCTCCTGTTTTCTCCCTTATTTTGCTGCGTCTATTGTGCATTTTTGAGTTTTACAGTTCACGTCAGGGGTCAGCTCCTGAGAGATGATGAGCAATTGCTATGCACGCTGCCTTCAATAGGTGTTCCAGAAAACCTGCCTCGGTTTGAGATTCACTTGTCTTTACATATTGTTTACATCAGCCTCATTGCTGGGTTTTTGAAACAAGGGGAAGGCAATTGCCTTGAATAACATATTATTTCCTGCCGAGTACATAAGCTGGAAAGTGTTCTGTGTCCTTTATGCTGCAAAACAATTTGTCTACATTCAGTTAATACATTTTTACCTGCTAAATCTCAGATGTCTAGCACAGGAGACAGACTGAGGAGGCTGATTCTTTTTCAGATGAATGAAAACCTGTGAATTTAATTCTAAAAAATTACTGAGTGAAGTAAAAGACAGAACCCCCACAGCTACTGCTGGGTTTGGAATAACTCTGAGATTCTAGAATTGCCTGCGAGGTATTCATGAAAATTTGGGTTCCAAATGTGTAAAATTCTAAACTCCAGCTCCCTTGACATTTCACATCTGTCAATCAGCTTTGATGTTTGGATCTATGTAAGATGACTCTAGAGCTGATGCTTTTATAGTGATTGAGTAATCAGTGATACAAACAGTCAAAGAGAACAGCAAGAAAACTCCATGAAAAGAGAGGACTCCACAAGGGTGTGCACTAGCAACTTGTTGGGAAGTCAGCTTTCCTGATGGAACAGCCTTATTCCTCAATAATTTTCCATTTCTGTTTACACTGTGTGAAATACTGAGGGAGGACATTCTCTCTCATTCATGTTTTGCCCAGAACTTCTCTATTATTTGCAGGCAGGCTGGGTTTGGGTGTTCAGCAAGGATCATTTCTCAGCTGTGCATGCCCACCTGGACTCTCAGCATTATTTGTGGGCTATCTCTGCACTCTACAGCTGTCATTAAAAGCATGTCATCATGTTTTGCATGATACCTGCTCTTAAAGATATATTATCACATGCTCTTATCTTGACTCATATTAAATACATCCTTAGAAGGTATGGGTTTGCCAAGAGGCTTCCTGAGGCCTTAATCCTGCCTCAGGAAGGGAGCTGACTCTTTTAGTGAAAACTCTTCAGCGGTGCATATGGAAAAGAATGATAAATAATGCCAGCAGCTATTTGTGGGATTTGCAGTAGCGTTTCTTCAACTGATAGAACAATATTCTCTAAGAACATTACAGGTGATAGCAACTGCCATAAATTAAAATGAATATTAAATTTGGTGACAGCAACATTTTGAAAGTAAGTGTTTTCAGCTTAATGACAAGGAAAATTCAGCATTAGATCCTTGAACTGGATGAGAAATAGTTATTACTACACTACCCACACTGTGACATGGTGAAGAGAGGTTTCCAGGTGAAATTTTCATTTTTAACCAATTTCATGCAATTCAAAGAATAACATCATTTTTTGTTAGCTCAGTTGCACAAGGTCGTGTTATAAGCATTAAAAATATGTTTTAACATCAAGCTTTAATTGCTGTCATAAAAATTACGTTGAAATCATCCACAGAACATGATTCTGTAGAGTTCTATAAGAGTTTCTTACTTAATGGATAAAATAGGTTGAAAAGGGGGGAATTAACAATTTTCTACTGGTATAGATGAACCATGTTATATAACCAGTGTAAAAGGCAACACTTAAACCTGTACAAACCTTGTGGTTCAAAGAGTCACTTCCACCTCCTGGCTGACACCTCCTGTTCAGAAGATTGGCTGAGCATCCTCAGACATTCTCAGACTGGAACACTTTTCTTCAGCACACAGTGATGAAATGGCCTGGACAGGAATGGACCTTAAATCCCATCCAGTGCCACCCCAGCCCTGGCAGGGACACCTTGCACTGTCCCAGGCTGCTCCAAGCCCCAATGGCCAAGCTGCCCTTGGACACTGCCAGGGATCCAGGGGCAGCCACAGCTTCTCTGGGCACCCTGTGCCAGGGCCTGCCCACCCTGCCAGGGAACAATTCCTGCCCAAGATCCCATCCAGCCCTGCCCTCTGGCACTGGGAAGCCATTCCCTGTCTCCTGGCCCTGCAGCTCCCTGAGGAATTGTCCCTCTCTGGTTTCCCTGCAGCCCCTGAAGGAGCTGTGAGGTCTCCACACAACCTTCTCTTCTCCTCTCCAGGCTGAGCAGCCCCAGCTCTCCCAGCCTGGCTCCACAGGAAAGGTGCTTCAGTCCCCTCAGCAGCTCTGTGGGTTCCCCACAGCTTTTATCAGCATCATAGCAATGACCACTGGGTGCCATTCAACACGAGGAAAAAATCAAAAACAGCTCCCCCTGTCAAAAATTAACCAGCCAACAGCCACCTTAGCAAACTGCAAACCAACTAAGAGTAGTGTCTGCCTTCCCACCCATCTTCTCTTCTGTTCTCACTTCCTTTCCCTGTGGTTCTATAGAATCTGAGAAATCTTGTGAAGCTGGCACATCTTATTTATTCATTTACCCCATCATCCCTTGTGAGGCATATAATAAACTGAGTTTGTGCTCTTTCAGAGGTGCATATCTATTATTTCCACAGTTATCAGCACTCCACTCCATGGAAAGGTGTCACTCTTGCAGCAATGCCGTGCAGGCATGGCACGATTTGGCTCTGAGAATGGTTTGACCTTTCAATTTGCTTTGAATCATCCCCATTCGGGGCATCTCTGTGAGGTCTCCAAATGTGGAACAACAAATATCTCCTTCAGGCTTGGGAGGTTCAGCACCACCCAGCCAGAGCCATCCATCAGCTGGAACACACTGAAAGCCTTCAGCTGGACAGAGCCATGGACAGGCAGCTGAGCCTGCGTTTGGTTCTCCCCCAGGACTGGGAATTCTGCAAAGCCCACAGAGATTCCCCATCAGCTCAGCTGCCCAATGTGCAAACTGGCACAGCACAGCTTTGTTTGGATGAATGGTTAGCATTTAACATACATTCCAGACAAGGTCCTTGGCACACTGCAAGCAAAGATGTGTGCTTTGATTCTTCCCTTTTGTAACCACACATCTCCACTCCTGTTTTCCTCCTGCAGCCCTGGTTTCACAGGCAGGCAGCACAGTAGTCATTCAGCTCCAATTTTTCCCAGCTGCCCCAAACTCATTAGCCTTCTGCACACAGCCTGACTTAAGAACTTAGTGTTTATTAGTGGAGTCCTGGGCAGTAAAACTTCTGTGTTGAAGTTTGCACACAGAGCATTACATCCAACAAACTTCCTCACAAAAACCTCATACTGGCTGCACCAAAAAAATTGTCCACATCTCTGTATGGCAGAACAGGTAATCAGATGTGCAAAACCCTGCTGTCTGTAATTCTGTGTGGATGTATCTGTGTTAATCAAAATGCAGATACAAGGCAATACAAACAAACAAGAACAAGAATATAGGAAGGTACAGCTGTATTTTGCATTGAGTGTCAGGGGTTAGGTTAGGAGTTCAATACCAGCAGAACGTTACTGCTGCTGATGGACATGGGTTCTGTTTTGTACAGCTTTTTAAATCTCTCTTCAGAGAGTTCACTGGAGAGGTTTTGATCTGGGGCTCCTGGCTGCACAAAGAGTGCAGCCACCCAAGGTCATGCAGCAAGTCAGTAGTTTAATTAGGATTTGATCTCAGAATTTTTCTAGTTCTTGGCTACTTGCTCTAACAAGCAGCTGGTACGACCTTTGAAAGATATTTATTTAGATGCTCAGTGGCCAAGAATGAAACCTATTCCAGGCAGCTGTGGTCACCACTCATTGTGTTATTCAGAAATCTAGATAAATCACCACACAATGAAGTGCTTGGTTAGCAGTTTCATAAGAAGGGATTTGGGAGTTACAAGCTGGACATGAATCATCACTTAGGTGTTGCACAAAAGGGAACTCCATACTGGGATTATAAGCAAAACTATGACCTGCAGGACACAGAGAGAAATCTCTGAGCTCAGCTCAGCACTCACAAGTCCTCAGTTAATTTAAGTCCACTTTTGGGAAACACACTTGGAGAGACACGAATGAATTTGAGAGAACCCAGAAGTGAGAAAAAAAATGATCAGAGACTGAGAAACACAGCTGACAAGAAAAAACCATCAAATGGAGAATTCAATCTGCTCGCCAAGCTGTGGTGAGCAGGGCAACAAGCCGAGGGATTACTCTGCAACAAATAAGGGATTGCTTAGGGAGCAGAGAGAACCTACAGCCAGGGGAACAATAGAAGGGTGAAACTGGTTCATTTGTGAGCCATCCTGCTGCCAGGAGCACAGCAGACACTGAAATAACACAGCTGGACTGGAGTTTGTGGTTCTTTCCAGCACTGCTGTGTGCTGGTATGATGAACCTTTAACCACTATTCGTGCATCTCAAACATCAAACTACTCTTAGTGTGACCTCTCAGTGGCCACTGCTGTGCACAAAGTAAAAAGTACTGGAAAATCAGTGCCCATCTCTCTCCCACCCCCTGGGTTATCAAAGTGTCCCTGCAGAGCTGTCCTTTGACAGACAGCCCATCCCCTGTGCCCTGTCTTTTGTCACAGCCCAGGCACAGAACAGTGCTTTTGTCTGCAGTGAACCCCAGGGAAGTTTTTTCAGTCCATTTCTTCAGCCTGGTCAAACAGATCAACTGTTCCACATCATGTGGTGTCATCCACCAGCTTGCTGAGGATTTCATCTCCACAGGTCATCTCTGAATGCTTAGGCAACAGCAGCCCTTTATTAGGATTGGCTATGAGGAAGATAAATTCTGCCTGACCACCAGCTGGACTTTGAACCAGCTCCTCGTAGTTAGGTGCCAAAAGATCCATATTCCCTTAAGCTACCAAAGTATGAGAGAGCTCAGGAGAACCTCATGGAATTAAGAACTTGTGCTCCCAGGGATTTCCCCAAACCCCATTCCCACACACAAATAACCCTCTGTGAGTGAAGAGACCAAGCCACAGCTTTAGTGACATGAACAGTTTGGGAGTGGGAAGAAAATACATCCAATACTTCCTTCAGAAGCACCAAATCAGATGTCCACAAACAAGAGGAATTAGGCTTCAAGTGAGATCCTGCAAAGGTGTTGACACTCAGTATGCCTTGACAGCCCAGCTGGTAAATATGGATGTCATTCAATGCTCCGAATTTCCCAGTGAATGGCATGCCAAAATCTCACTAGAATAAGGAATTGTACACCAAATGCCAATCATTCATTATTTTCTAATTCTCCAAGGAGTATTTTTCATTCAGTTTGGCATTTATAAAGGAAAAAGAACGCTGTGCTTCTGTGAATGAAAATTCTGCACTTCCCATCAAGCCAAGGCTGACACGATGTGTGCAGCCAGGCTTCTCTGAGGGATGGCCATGTGCAGGATATGGAAATGGGAATGCTGTGAAGGAAAACAAAAGCTTCATTAATATGCTACTGAATTTAACATAGAAATGAAAATGAAACCAAAACTATGCTCTTAGTTTTTTCCGTGTTCATTTTTATTTTCTAGATTATCAGTCTAGGAGGGAGAAGGAAAAAAAGCAAGTGCAGAAATACCTCCAAATGCCATAATCAATAACTCAAAGTGAGTGGAATGAATAATGCAGTATCTTGCCTAGATTTTACATCTGTTATAAGCTGCTCAAGTAATGTATTCTGAAGTATAGAAGGACAATCACAATGTCTGTGTGCATGTTAGTGAGGGGATGCTAGAAAATAGAAAGAACACATAAGAGTTGGAGGGAAAATTTATTTCCTAAAAATAGTAGGATCTCCACTTTTCTTGGTTTGAGAGGTATTGTTTAAAGTAATTGAAGTGACTTTTGGTATCAATTTATTTGACTCCTTCAGCTCTGGTTGACCTGCTGTAACACATCCGTAGAACCTTCCTTCCACCCACAACAGTCAGCCCACCCCATCAAATACTCAAATTGACTAAAACTTGAGCTTATGTGAAATATTTTCAAGAAAATTAATCTTTCTAGGAAAATATTTTACATATTTTCAACAATTCTACTCATTCCAGAGTTATGTTTTAAATCAGGTTTTGTTTAAGTTTGGTTATCGTATCAATGTTAATGTTACTGAGAACTCTGAGTGGAACAAACAGTTGTGTTTGACCTATTTTTTGTCCTTTTTTAAACACTGAACAACAGTCAGTCACTTGTACTCTGCAGATGAACAGCAGTCACCCAAACCTTTTAGTGAAGTGAATTCTAGCTTACATGTTTGAGTCATGTTTTGTGCTTTCCACTCCTGGAAGCAGAAAAATTTAAAATAATTCCAAGCGTGCAGCACAGACAGGAAACAAGAAAAGCAAACGTGCAGCCCAGGTTAAGGGAAAGGCAGAGCCAAGGGAAGATGCCTGACCTTCTGTGGCCATTTGTTCCCTGGGCTCTCAGCCTCCCCCAAACTGCAGAGCCGAGTTTGTCTGAACCAGGAGCTTGGATTGTCCTGAAAGATGTGCTGAGGACATCTGCCGCCCCAGGCAGGAGCACTGAGCACAACGTGTGCCTTGAAAAATGTCAGCAGATAAGGGATGAATGGAGGTGCAGGTGACCTTCACTGTGCAAGGGCTTGGAGCAGTCAAAAACTCAGAGAAAAGGCATTTATTTTTTCTCCTGCTTGTATGTTAAACTGTTGCTTCTCATAGGGGCACAATGAAGAGCCATCAATTCTGCCATGGACCTTCTTTAAGAAGAATAAAGTGTTATGGATGTGATTCACTACATTAATGTACAATTTTCACCCAAATTGGTGGTTATCTCAGCATAATACAATAGCAAAATCAACTCCAGCCTATTCTGTTCATAGTGAACATACAAATAATCCAAGTCAGTGTCTGTATAGACACAAGGACTCAACACATCTTGAATTTCAACAGCAACCATTTGGCTATTTCCATTTTCACCTTGCCCAAGAACCCATAGAAGTATAAAAATATTTTCAGGTAAGCAAATTAAGCAAAAATTTAAAAAAAAAAAAAAAGTGCTTTTTTCTCATAGAGAAAGAGAAATAATCCAAGAAATCATTTTTACCCTATGAGCAACATTCTGCTCCTAAGATAAAGTATTGGAACAATAGCTTGACAAAAGATTTAAAAAAAAGAAAAGAAAGGAAAGAAAGAAATGAAAATAAAAAGAAAAAAAGAAAAAGAATACTAAGAATCACAGTATTTCCAGGGAAGTTACTTATCCAATTATACATATAATCGTGCATGGCTAAAGCACATAGGAGCACAGGAGAAAATGGAAATCTTAAGGAAAGTCTGTCAGCTCTCCCTAAATCTCCATGAACACCAAAGCCAACAGTGAGAGGGAGATAATGAGAAAGCTCACCTGGAGTTGGTCCTGCTCTGCTCTGCTCTGCTCTGCAGGAGGTGCTGCCAGCTGTGGGGTGTCACTGCCCTGGGAGCTGAGAAACTGCAGCTGAAAATCTTCCAGGAGAGAGGATTTGCCACACTTGCCACATTCCTGATGAATTCTGCAGCAGCTGAGCTCCTGGACAGAGGGAAAAGATCTTTCTCCCATGCGTCCATCCAGGACATTGAGTGCTCACAACCATTTCTCCTTTTCTTTGAAATTACTATTAAATGTGACCAAAGCTGTGAGCAGGCAACCTACGTAGTCCATTCTTCTCAAAGAAAGGATCTGGGGTGATTAAAATGAAAACAGCTAAATAAACAGCAAGCTTAGTTCTCAGTTTCGTGACCTATTTTTGTACCACTCATTTAAGACATAACCCCCTGTACCAACAAATCCAATTTTCCCTCCTCAGCTAACCCACAGAACAAAGCAGATGGATTCACAGTCATGCACAAGAACTTGTCATGACAGAACATAAGATGCCCTTCACAGAATTCAACTTGTGAGAAATACAGCACTGAGCTGTTCCTGGAGAGCTCTCTGGGAGCTCCCTGTCTTCTCCCCATCCCCAGAGCCATAACTCACATGTGGCCATGCCCCCATCAGTATGGGGATCAGCCTCACTCACCAACAGTAATTCCCAGATTTATGGATTGCAGGGCCAGAAGGAACATTTGGGACAGTCCAGACTGACCTTCCTCACCATGCAGACCAATAATTTTTGCGTCAAGTCTGTCAGTTCTGCTGAGCCATAAAATCTCTCTCAGAATGTTGTTTAGCCTTCATTAAAAGATTCCAGCTGATAGAAGTTCTAATCTGCCTGTAATGATTTCCTCGCAGGTCTTTTAAAAAACAGCCCCTCTATTTCCACCCTGAATCCCTGCAACTCCTTATCCTTCTTCACAAATTAAAGAGCAATCACAAAATTCCTAGACATTAAGACAAGAAAAAGTTAAGTCTCCTTTTGAAGAAAGTTAAACAATTTGGCCTTTTCTTACCTTGGCTGCTTATCTATTTTATCAGTTTTCTGAACAGGTTTCTCCTTCAACTGTTTGCTGAGCTTTTACTTTTTTTTTTTTTTTAGTTCATCTTTCCAATTTTATTTCTTTTTTAATATTTGCCAATATTCAAAAATCCTTGTCTCCCGGCTCCACATATGGTCGAAATAAAATTGCTTTACTCCATAAATATTCACTATAAAATTAGTGTAAGATACAATATTTGCTCTTGTGAGGAAAGGATCTGCTATGTCCAATTTTCAAATACAAAAAAATAGACATAAAAGTACTCTGAGTAGCATCATAAAGGAAACATGTGGCAAAAAAGGGACTTGAACACCTACCCAGCTCCAGCATAGCCAAGATTATTCTACCCCTTAATTAAGCACAGAACAACTTCCAGCACTTAGAAAAGCAGATTAATGCAAGCTCTTAGTCTGCTTGTGTCTTTTAATACTAATTATGATCAGGAGTTATGGTATTTAAGATTTTTAATATACTATGTGCCGTGTATACCAATTTTCCCTATAAAAAACACGACGCTGCTCAGTTTCTGAGATTTTCTGTACAAAAAGAAAATTGTGAGAAGGAATTGTACTTTAATTTCTTTCCTGCTCTCAAACCCACAGTTTCTCCACATCTCTACTGGCAGCACAGCACTGTTTCTCTCTTGCACTCCAGGTTCAGTCTGGCACCTCAGGACTGAGGATTTTTCCAAGTGCTCTGGCATCCTCCTGGCTCCAGCACCCGAAAGTCTGTGGATTTCTTGGCTGTTGGTGCCTCTAGAGCTCTTTAAAAAATGACAGAGGACTTACAGCCTGACGTGATGGATAACAGAAACCTGCTAAAGAGATGATCCTGCATATATCATACTATTTTTTCTATTTTATTATGTCATTTTGCATTAGATGTAATCCTTTTTTGATTTTTTTTTAGCAAGTTGCTCTCTGCCAGAAATAGAAACATTCAGTGCCCTGTACTAAAACACAGGGATTGTGTTTCCTGTGACAAGGAGCACTTATAAAACACAATCTGCTCCTGATCAGAAACACCTCCATGGTGATGCTAAGACACTGCAAATAGTAGAGCAGAGCAATTTTGTTCTCATTGTTCTAGGGTCACTCTATTCTCTCGAAAAAAAGAGGAGATGCATTGTGGCAGAAATGATAGATGGATCATCTTCCCCCTCTCCCCTGACCTTCTGCAGACTTCTCCACCTTTTCAATTTCTCGTCCCTCTGTACAAATTATCTCCAGCAATGCAAGGCTTGCTTCTGGTACACCCTGATAATGAGCATTTTAAAAGTAGCTTTTCTTCGGAAAAGTTACTCACACTCATGCTTTCCAATTATTCTGATCCTTAAGACTGAATTTTTACTTATTTTCAAAGGTTTATCTACAATGCATTGAAGTGATTTTAATTATTCTACTTTATTATCATTCAGTATGCCCATACAGTGCATTAATCCTCCTTACACTGCCACAAAGGCAGAGAAAAACTATCATAGCCACTTTGGTTTCATTCCAAATATACTGGCTAAGACTTCAGTTTTAACACCAATGCACTTTTATTATTTTTCCTTTTAACAGAGATGCTAGAAAAGGAATTGCTCAGGGAGTTTTCTTATGCACAAGTTAAAAATTGCTGTATCATGTGTGCCTCCATAGGTAAATCCCAGGTGAAAGACAATGCAGGGACATTAAACCTCATGGCTTTTATTCAGCCAGGATTTTAGGGATGAAAATTGCCTGGACACTAAGAAAACCTGAGCAGCAGAAAAAGAAGGTTGTCCAGAGACAGAATAAACATTTTATGTGAAGATTTATTTTAATTAATATTGATATTTGGGATCTCTTACAAGGATTTTAAATCTGAAAGCAACACAGGCAGGATGGATAAAGACA
Source organism: Entomyzon cyanotis (assembly GCA_024500445.1). NCBI lineage: Eukaryota > Metazoa > Chordata > Aves > Passeriformes > Meliphagidae > Entomyzon > Entomyzon cyanotis. Next base: position 16,655,022 of record JAKEPQ010000743.1, on the reverse strand, counting down.
GAGGCATGTTTTGGGGCCAGAAGGAAAGTGAATGGACAGAAAGGCACAGCAAGACAGATTCCATGAGGTGCAGAGGGAGCAGCTCAGTCGAGACTTCCTCCATAAACCCAGGTCCTTTTTGGTTAAGTTCTCATCATTAACTCCCTCCAAAAATCCAAATCCCCTTTTTTTGAGTTTTCCTTTAAATGTTTTCTCGGGTTTGTTTTTCTTTTTTTAAATGTTTTCACTAAATCTTTTTATTTCTAGTCACCACAAGAAGTTTCCCCACTTACTTTCTGTTCATTATTTAGACATAACTCAGCCTGCTAACAAATTTTAAATGGCTGTGCTGGAGAAAAGATGAAATTATATTATTCCCATTTTCAATCTTGTAAGGAGGAAATGAGTAACAAAAAATCAGAAAATGCAGGAAAAATGTCTGAATTCCTCATTATGTGCCTCTTTCTGTACACTGATGGTGTTTTTAATTTACTTCACAAGACACAGCTCTAAATTACAGAAACAGAATTGTATCCTTAAAAGGAAATGTTAAAATTAAAATTTTTCTTACTGGGATAATTAAGTTTAAATAAAGACTGAAAGGTTGGGCTTTTTTTTTTTTTAATTGCAAGAAATTTTTTTTATAATCTTTAAAAAGAATAAGTATTTAAGAACTAAAAAAGGCTTTTCATCCAACTGCAACCCTTTAATATAAAAATAGAGGTACAATGAGGTGAATCTCATTTTATGACCTATATTTTGCCTGAAAAACACAAAAATATAATTCTTAAAATACAACAAAACCAAAATAAAACAACAACAACAAAAACCCTCGGGCATCGTAATGAATAATTTGAGTAATTTCTACCTGCTAGGGGAGAAAACATCACTGTCTACTACAGATTGTTCAGTTCTGGTCAAGATAAAAAGATAATAAAACAAAACAAATGAAAAGATTCAATCTTGTTTGTATTTTTCTTCTCCCTCCCAGAAGTAGGTCTGGTTTGTAAGAAAACCACTTTGTCCCAAACAATGTCATTCCAAGCCAGGATGAAGCTTCTCCAGGTTTGTGCAGAACTGTTCATGGGGAAATGACCCAGCAGGCAACAAAGGAAATCCAAGAAACATTTTTAAGCCAATAAAACATTGAACAGGATAAATAAGTAAGAAATGTAGCTAATTTAAGCCATGAAATATTTGATTTCATCCACAAAAATTACCACAATGAGTAAGAATCAAACTATTTTATGGGAATTTCAATGTATTAAGATTAATCTCACACAAAATGCTGCAATATGTCAGAGCAGAAGGGACAGGGATGCAGTAATTGATTGTTCCCACACACCAATGAAAGGGATACTGTACTGAAATAATTACATTATATTTTACATCTCAACCCATATTTACACCATTCCACTGTCAAACTATGTAAATCAGACTTCCAATTAGCACCTACCCTCAATTAGCTTTGATATTGCCAGTTTGGTGCTGAATAAGGTGTACACTTATATGCAAATGAAATTTCTTTCCTAAAATTTTCCTTAAAATAGCTTTGCTTTGGGATAATTTTAAGGGATGAGACAGAGAGATCCCTGTTTGTTTTTCCCATTCTTTGCAGTGTGTGGCAAACATCCTGAAAATAAAACTGTTTTATTGCTGTTAGGATTTCAGAGGTTATTTCATATCAAGATAAATATTTTTACTGGGTATCATATAGTGGTTCATCAGAGATTTCACCCCCTGAAGGTTACAGAAAGAGCTTTCTTGCACAATTTTTAATAGAAAGGTAAATTATTCTAGGGCACCCAACATTTTTTCCCATTGCTCAGCCATGCTCTGAGCTCTCAGTCCAAATTCCTTGGAGTTTTGTCAGTGAAGGACTCTGAGGAGTGCAGCTGAGCACTGCTGAGGAGCTCTGCAAAGGGGAATGCAGAGTTCTGCTGAGGTGAGCAAGGGAAGGAGCAGAGCTGGGAAGGGGAGCTGTGCCCTGGGGAGAGCAGAAATCCCAAAGGAAATCCTCACACAGCCCTCTGCAAGGAGTCACCACAAGCCCACCCCACTGCCCAAAGTTCTAAAAGAAACTAAGTGTGGAACTCAAGACCACATTCCTGAGGGTTTAAACTGGAATTTCTCCATCACAGCTGGGTGAGCCACAACAATTAGCACCAGTCTGAGACCAGTGCTGAAGCCAAATCAGAGACTGACACTCAGCAATTTGCATTTCAGCTAATTTATTTCTATTCTTTCCCTTCCTGCATCTTTCTTCTCCATGTGCATAGAAAATGGAAGTGGTTTCCTCCAGAAAACTTGAGTCTTGCTCTGCAGTGAGACAAATCTGAGATTTTTTCATGAGTTTTTGGGGGTGTGTGTCCCTGCACATCCACATTGATGGGATAATTAGCAGGGCCTTTTTCAGATTCAGTGAAGGGGTAGCAGTCACACAACTATGAAAGCCTGATTTTAGTCATACCTAATTCAGAGAAAACACTTGAATTTTGAGAGAACACTTGATCTGCTACAGCCCACTTAATTGACATCATCATTAATCCCTGCTGGTCCCCCTTACCTTAACTGGAAATTCTGTCCTTTACTTTTCAGCAAAACTTTTGTCAAAACTATCAAATCCAAATGGTTTAAAGGAGAGCTTATCAATCACCATAGTTTTGATGAGAACACATTCTTTATCAGACCTAGCCACATTTTTTTTTCCTCTGCCATCTGCCTGTATCCATCTGTTATCTGTTTTAAGACTAAAAGTGATTTAGGACAGGGAGTGCCTTGTTAATTTTTGTTTGTAAAATACCTAGCACAGGAGGGTCATGCTCCAAGCCAGGAAGAGACTGCAGTTTCTTCCCAATTCAAAGAAATAAATACAATAATCAACACCAACAAGATCCCTGGCAGGGAGGTTCAGAAGGAAAGCAATGTGGGAAGGTTTCCTGTAGCCTCTTCCCTGTAAACTCAATATTCTAGTCCTGGTCAGAAGTGAAATCCTGATAATGAATAGTTTGGTCCTGGATCTGAAAGATCAGTTAAATTTTATTTATTTTCTGTATTTTTTTTCCCTAAACTCTACAACATTTTCATTTTGTGCAAAAGGAATCACAGAGAAATCCATGCCTCTGGTTGCATCCTTCACTCGGGAAAGCCTCTAATTTTGAGGCAGCCCTTTTGGGGTGGTGACAGTCATTTTGCCTTTGCTTTGTCACTTTCCTCGAGAAGCTCCATCTTCCCTGTTCCTCAGGACAGCTGAACCCAGGATCAATCTTTTCCAGGAGGTGCAGTTTGGTTTTCAGCAGCCTCCAGGGAGCGTGGGGTGCTCCTGTGCCCAGCAGTGACTCTGCCCATTCCCCAGGGAAGGGAGGCTATTGCTTTGGTGACACTGCTGGCCCGTGCAGCAATCCTGACTAACTCCAGCTCCACAGCCCTTTATTAAGTGTTTTGTTTTGCTCGACCTCACATCACGGGATCATCTTGTCTACCTCTGACTTTTTCATTACCTTCCATTACCTCTCACTTCAGCTTTGCCTGCGTTGCTCTGTCATCTTCAGAGACTTGCACTCCTAGCACTCGGAATAATTAAGTGATCTGCATAGCAGTAATACTGTGCCCTCTGCAAAAACGCTGTGCCACCAGCTTTGAACTGAGAATGACACAAATCCGGCCCTGAGGGCAGCTGGAAGCTAACAGCTCTGGCTCTGAAAAGTTGCTCCTGGAATCTCAAAAGGTTTAAGCCAGGATGGACGGGAAATCAGGATTTTCAGGGAAGGTGCACAATCAAGTGCCTGCCAGAAGTTGGGGGTTTAGTGTTGCAGTCCTGCAAAAGGATGGAAGGGAATTATGCCTCACGATTTCCTCATCTTTCCTACCTCTGTCTTGGCATATATGTCAAGATTTCATGCTGTATTCCCATATTTGCTTTTCCTACTTTCTCAGTCTCCTCCCAGAAGAATCCCACATCACTGATATTTATTGTCTCAAAAAGAAGGAAACTGAGGCAGAGAAGTTCTCATCCTTACAGCAGACAGGAACCATTAGTCTTTAGCTTTTCTGCTGCCAGGTTTTTCAGGAGCACTACAAAGAGGGTTTATTCAGTTAGTCCCCAGATCCAGGGGTAGCCAGTGCCTCTCCCAGCAGTTCAGGGCAGGGCTGAGGAAAGGAGCAGCTCACTGCCTCCTGTTGATCAGATAAAGTCCCCTGGGCTCGGGGAGGGGACTGACAGCACAGCAGGACACACATCCCACACCGCCTGGTGCAGCTGAGGACTCTGACACCTGATGTGCTCTGGTGCAAAATGCTTCAATACCCATTTTTTGGAAAAGGTAATTAAATTCAAATTTAAAAAAAACACAAAAAAACAAAACCCAAAAAACAGCAACAACAACAAAAAAACCCCATGGAGGAAAAAAAAAGACTTTTTATAGTTGCTGTAGGGTGGAACTGAAATCCTTCACACTTTATAAAAGTTACATTCTTCAAAAGTCTTTTCTCAGTGGATTTTAATTTTTTTTAACCTTTCTGTCCTTCACAAGATGCACTATCAATATCACTGCAGTGTTCAAGAATATTTCTGGGACTTACATAGTCAGTACTGCCACTCAACCTTTCCCCATAATCCCCTTCCTCCCAAACAATTCCTGAGCACGCCCAGCACGGTTGTGCTCTTCATCTGTTTCACGCACACGCAGTTCAGAGCACAGCAACTCGTGTCAGCCTCTCCTGATGGCATTCCCAATTAAAGAGCCTATAATTCCTATAATTCTGACATTTCCTTGCAGCTTCTCCACTCGTCACTGAAGTATTTTCTGCAGTCCTGCACTTTACTTCAGCTGTTTAGAATGAAACCTGTGACTGTTGTGAAAATTTTAGTTATGATAGGAAAACTTGACTCTCAGGCATGCACAGTTGAAGTGATTTCCTACACAGAGTTACAGAATCTCAGAATAGTTATGGTTTGAAGGGACCTTTGGAGATGCTGCCCAGGCAGGGTCACCTGGAGCAGTGACACAGGAATGTGTCCAGGTGGGTTTGGGATGTCTCCAGAGATGGAAATTCCCTGATACACTCCAGCCCTTTTCCTGATGAGGATTGCTCTCTTATCCTCTAATAAAGCCTGATTTCCAGCACCAGGCCTGTTTTCCTTCCCTTTTGTTTGCTTGTGTATTTCAAACATCTAACCCCAACTTTTTTATGTCTTTGAAGTTGCCCCCATTTATTTTCTGAACTTGACTGCTTCACTAAAGCACTTCAGGCTTTTGACTTCTACAGATTGTCCTCTCTGAACTTCACTGCTCTGCTTGTTTTCACAGACTTTCAGGCCCCTGAGTGCTTGGCTTAAAAGATGGGCCATTTCACCATGGTTTGGACTCTAATAAGACTATGCTGATACAAATAAACCCCTAACAACCTAACTGAAAAGTAAGAAAACTGCCTAAATTCCTTAATCCAAATAATAGAAGTATTTTATCTAACACCTCCCAGGGCCATGAACATTTTGGTCATGAGAGCTTGTGTTTAGTTAGAGATGAACCTCCAGGGACCATAATGTTGTGTGTGTTAAATAAAGCCATAAAGCAGGGCAGGAAGGTCACTGTGCTGTTTGTGACAACTTGCTGCACCAAGGGCTGCTCCTCCAGGCTGGTTTTGGAGTATGGGCTCTGTCTTCTCCTTGCCCTAATCTAATGCTCCAACAAACATGGGATTTTTTTGTTTTGTTTGGATTTCCCAAAGAGAATTCAAGGATGTGCTTGGCCCTCACTTGAAGACTTTTCTGTCATGCAACTGAGAACTTCACTTTTAAAGACAAAGCGCTAAAACGTTCGTAAAACACCATGAATCCAGCAGCTGATACTTTAAGAAGGATAAACAAACAGAAATCAAAGTTGCAAGAATCCTAATATCACTCCAGGAGACAGCAACAATGCCAATGCATGAAAATAATTCAAAGACAGCAGTATAGGATTTATCTCAAAGTCAACAGAAGCTCATCAGAGTCTATAAAAACAAGCAAACAGCTATATTAACACTGAACAGTCACATTTCCAACAGGAAATTGAATCCTCTAATCAATGAACACTTAAGAATTGCCATAATAGTTTAATGGGAATTTTCTTAAGAGTTTGATTCCAGAAATTAAGGGTAGGAAGGGCATCTGATACAAATGCTTCTTGAAAGGAATAATGACCAAATGGTTCCATTGTATGGCTTAAGAACAAAAAAAGTGTACACATCTGTAAATAACTCTAAACCAAGCTGTGTTTTATTTTTTTTTCACAGCTGGAATACTAGTTTTTATTACAGCTCAACTGGCATTGCAAATTAAAATCCATCTCTGTTTGTTCAACTGCTACTTAAAATGGCTTCCACCAACTGTTACAGTTGGATATTATGTTGTCATTTATGCATTAAGTGGGAATGGTTCAATAGCATGAATATTTAAAGACAAGTACATGGAAAGTATTTTAATTGGGTTGCCATTGCTAACTGCTGAGTTTTGTTCCCAAGGTTTGGTCAAAGCTCGCTTAATTTTTCATTGCATAAGAAGCAGAATTAATGGAATTGAGATCCTTTGTAGGTGCAGCTCAGGGTGTCTGATCAGAGCAGAACAGCTTTGCACTTTTAATGGACAGCAATTAAAGTCCTCAGCAGACTTCTGCCGTGCTGGCTGGGCTGAGCTGAACAGTTTATTTGGTGAACTCTTCCTTAGAGATGTTAAAGGGGGAAAAACCACCACATGATCATGAGCAGAGATACAATAAAATCACTGTAGGCACATTGGAACTCCTGGCAGAGAGTTTCAAAGGGTCACAGTGAAGTGATGAATGAAAAACTGCATTTTCACTGCCCACTACATTGATAAAGCCCCAACACCCATGGAAGCTGAGATGAACATTGCAAAATAGACAAGTGTATGAGAATCTAGGTCCAATTTAATTTAAATTAATTACCTGAGGATAAAACAGGCAATTGTCAGAGGTAAGCAGGTTATTCATAAAGAAATTAGGCTGTTCTGAAAAATCACAATAAATCTTCACCATCAGGTTTCTAAACAGCTTTTAATGACTGGCAGCAACTTCTTCAGATGTTGCTACAAGTTTTCTGTCTTTAACCTATAAATCCCATCCTGCAAGTGACACAAGAATCAGTCTCACCTGTTTCTCAGGGACAGCCAGGCCCAAGATATTCTGGTTAAGGTTGTTCATGAATGTGCCCCCAGACCGATGAAATCACAGAAACCCCTATGACCCAGGTACTGAAGTTTATTTTTTTAGGATAGCTGAGTATTGGAACACTTTGTTAAGGACTTATCCAAAGAGCTATCAATTACTCCACACTTCTGAAAAAATCAACACATTTATTTAGAAACCAAATAAGTTTGCATAAATATCAAATGATTCCTGAACATTATTAAAGTTCAGCAGGGCCTGGACCCATCTATGTGCTTTTGACACAGGAGATGGATTTTGATGATGCCTGTGGGTCCCTGCCAGCTCAGGATATTCTGTAATTCTGTGGCATCCTTAGCAGATATTTATTTCAAACCACTTGCACTTTTATTGGAAACCTTTACAGCGGGAGAGCTCCTCATGTTGAATACTGAATGACTGCAGGCCAGGAGAGCTCACAGCCTTCCCAGCTTTCCTGCCACACCAGGTCTTCCTACAGAGTGTGGGAATTCCCTCATCTGCATCAGACATGACCAAGTGAGGAAACATGGCAAAAGCAGGAATATGATGTTCAGGAAGTCTGGGGTAAAAAAAAATAAATCTTGTGAGGTATAAGATTAAATGCACACCTATAAGTGTGGGGAGATGAATCAAACACATGCTGAATGCTGTTCATCAAACTCATTATTTTAGAAGAGCAATAGGACAAGCCAGACCACTGACACTTCTGCTGCACCAAACCTGGCAAAAGGAGACTCTGGATCAGTTTCTCTATTTCATAGGCACTCTCCCATATAGGATAACTTTAAGCAGCAATGTCATATGTTATTATCTTTTATTGCTTAAACGGGCAATTTCCCAACTGAGTTAGGCCTTGGGAAGCTCTTCAAACACAAACCTAAGCAGGGAAGTTGCATCTCCCTGGATTGCTCCTGCTGAGTGCTCTGCTCTCCAGCTGACCTTCAGCAAGCACAGCCCCACTGGAAGAGAGCCTCACTCCGGGTCTGTGACTCACAATTTAATTACATTAGAGAGGGGGATGATCTGAAAAGCTGATGCTGTGTTTAGTCCAACTGCTGAGCTTCTTGCCAGCTCAGTTATCAACCTTCACTGGGCTGAATGGTCCCTTGGGGTCTGTGGTGGCAATGTGGACACAGAGCTGGTGCTGCTGGCTCTCCTGTGGTGGCTGCTGCTCTGGAAGGAGACAGGGCAGGGGAAAGGGGATGCTCAGTCATGCAAATCAGCCAGGCAGGACTTGTAAACTGCTTTACAAATTCTGAAATGTTGCTGAGACAAAACTGCTTGATTTATATCTAAAAACCCAAACTGATCCTACACTTTTCACACACTGTTAAGCTGGAGAGGGATTTTGGACAAGGGCCTGGAATGCCAGGACAAGGGAGAATGGCTTCCCAGTGCAGGAGGGCAGGGCTGGGTGGGATCTTGGGCAGGAATTGTTCCCTGGCAGGGTGGGCAGGCCCTGGCACAGGGTGCCCAGAGAAGCTGTGGCTGCCCCTGGATCCCTGGCAGTGTCCAAGGGCAGCTTGGCCATTGGGGCTTGGAGCAGCCTGGGGCACTGCAAGGTGTCCCTGCCAGGGCTGGGGTGGGATGGGATGATCTTTAATGCCCTTTCAATCCAAACCATTCTGTAATTCCATTATTCTGACTACACTGATCATAGAAGAATCCAGAACTTTTAATGCCAACATTTCCAGCTATTGTGGGAGATAACACTCAAAAAGAGACCTGCATGCACTGGAAATTCTTTTGTTTGAATGTTTACTTTTGAGTCTCGTAAAATGGGTTTACTAGAAATTTAATCAAGAAAAGACTGGTTTCCCTATTAGATAACAGCACTGCTACAGAATGTTTAATATTCCTTCCCCAGAGAGGAGGGATGAAAAGTGAAAGTTACTTCCAAAATATACCAATATCTCTTCAGCTGCATTTGTGACACAGGTTAGAGGAACAGAATTTCCTAGCTATGCCCTAAACCAAAATTAGGTTTTACATTATTCCAGCCCTTCCCAAGAGCATGGAAAAGGCTATTCCATTGCTGTTCTATAAATACTGTTTTAACCTGACAATTTTTTACCCAAGATCTTTTTCCTAACAAGGCAAAGACTTAGTGCCAAAGCAAAATGGGGGGAAATATTACCGAAAAAGCAGAGCAAGCCCTGTTTCACCTGTGCTCCCTGGCAGATGTGCTGGGCAGAGGGTGCAGAGCTGAGCTCAACGCTGGGCTGTCATCCTCAGCCCGAGGTCCAGCTGGTCCAGACGTCCAACACAACCCACACAGGGCTCCAGGGAGAACATTTTAATAAACAGCTACAAGTTAATTTTCACCACGCTGATACTGACACTCTCTTAACACACACCGAGCTTCATCTCAACAGTATTAATTGTTACAAATACATACAGATAAACAGCTCAATCCCAGGCCTTGAGGGCCCTCTCCACTCATGTACCTGCACAATTTAAGAGGCTGGCACCTCGAAACTCAGCTCTTCAGTCCTTAAAATGAATGGCAATTAGAAATTCAGAAGGGACAAAGCCCAGGTGGGATGTAGTAACATCTGACTGACAGACCACAGGATTCCCTCAAAGAATCCCCTTCAAATTTTGGATTTTCAAGATCCTTAAAACCCTTGAATCTAAAAACTCAACCAACCAACCAACCATCCAAAACCCTAAAATCAAATTGACAGAGAATGGAATAAACTACTGGCAATTTGCTTCATTGGTTACTTACCTTCTCTGAAAAACAAAAATCACCTCATTTCTCAAGTAAATGTCCCAAGTTTCAACATACAGCCTTTGAACCTCGTTGTGTCTTTTGTCTGCTAGACTAAGAAGCCAACTACCCCATTTTGTCTTATTGGCTCTGAACAGGTCCCTTAATACGTTGATTAAATGAAATAAAAAATCAGACCACAGAGAAGAACAAGAGACGCCAGTATTGTGCAATGACAGAAGTAATAAAGGGCCAAAATTTGAAAGTCTTTGTCTGCTAAAGTGACAATGAAATAAAATTTAGGCATCTGAATACTGGCAACATCTTACTGTTAATACAGAAATTCCTTATTCCACTGAATTATTTGCTTTCACTGATGCCCAGAATGTACCTCTGTACATTTCTAGAATGAAATAATTTGATTTTTCACTAACTCACAGCCCAATCTCAACACAAAAGTGAGGTACTCCTTCACCTGGACTGCCAGAGGGTCTTGCTTTGGAAGGGCTCAGAATCATTCCTCACCAAAAAACCCAGGATAAATCCCACAGAGTGTGCAGACAGAGGGTTTTTAAAGCCCAGGTGGAGCTGAGAAAGGAGGGGAGAGCTGTGCTCCTGTCTCTCCTCGCTGTGTCTGAACACACACCAAAAAACCACATTTCCACCTTCCAGAAAATAGAAACACCACGAGTCAACTGAAATCTTACCAGCAAAGGAAACAACATAAATCCTACTTCACCCTGCTGGTTTCCCAGTGACCCAGCATCTCTCCACTTAGGACTTGGATGCTGTGAAAATGCTGAAAAAGCCATCACCTGCACACTGGGGGAAATAAACAGCAAGATTAGAACAAAAGATTCTGCTTGAGAGTCAGGAGTAGGTTATTCCACATTTGGGATTTCAGTGCTGTCTGACAGAGCTCACATTGTTTATCCTGCAGTATTGTTTATCCTGATCAACCCCTGGTCATTGCTCCCTCCCAGGTGCACTCAGCACCCTGCTGGGAACACACATTGCGCTGAATTTCCATCTCCAAGACTTTCAGAACTCCTTTTTCTGAGTTGGAGATCTCTCCTACTGAAAGCATATTGAAATGCTTCTGGTCAGGATTGAAAAACAAACTGTTTGCACCCACTCTGCCAAGTGTCCTGGGTTGTTTTGGAAGCAGGCCCATCCTAATCACTCATCTTTTTCAGCATGTCCAAACTTTTTCATTACGGATTTTATGTGTTTCCAAATTGATAAGGCTTTTTTTGTAAAAAAAAAAAAAGTGAAGTAGAAGGCAGAATCTGCACTTTCAAGGCTCCAGGAAGATTTGACTTTGTAGCAATTCCCCAGTTGTAATTGCCTTCCCAGACAGTTTAAATCCATTTAGAAAGTTCCATGTTAACTCTGTAGCCCCAAGAGCCTTGTCTCCAGAAATAGCTCTGGTTTGAGCTGCAGCTGTGAGAGGATATTTTAAATCAAGGCTGCGACTGCTTTTTCACCTGGGGAGGCTGTGTGTGGAGCTGGGCACTTCAGGGACAGGTGACAGGGACACACGGGGGTGCACACACCTAAAGCCAGGCCAGCTGCTGCCGTGGCTCAGCTGCACAGCCAGGGGAGCTGCCTGGAGCCACCCCAAAGGTGACACCCAGGGTGACACACAAATCCTGTGCTGCTGCAGCTCACCGCAGCCAGAGGAGGGAACTTGGGATTGTTTTTCCCTGTACAACTAAACCACCCATGGAATATTTTTAGCTGTCTTTTGATTTGAAACTGTGGGTAATTAAATGCTAGCACAGGTCTAATACTTCAGCGTGCTCCCTCTAATCATAATTATCACGTTTACAAAGAACTACAGGCACCAGGCTGTTAGAACAAGAGCTATTTTTTGTCTATAACTTCACAAGATAATTGTTTGCAAATAAGCTTGGAAGCTACAGCTGGTGAACAAGTTCATGGCCTATTTTGGAGCCAACAGGAGAAGGAACAGCCCAGCCCATGTGCTGCCTGGTGCACAAACCAGGCAAAAGGAAGGCTCAGATCACACTCAGTCTGGCCTTTATCATCCCACTCCACTCCCAGAGCTTCACTCTTACACCTCCACTTGTCAGCCTTGACTCAGTGGTTTCACTGTTTGGGTGAGGAGAAGGCAAAGGGCATCCTCCATTCAGGAACACTCAGAGCCATTCAAAACAATTTAAAAATAAACGTCTGTGCTGTGTGAATGCATTCAAGCTGTAGAGCCCAGTTCAGTCTCTTCCATCCTTTCAGCTGATCACAGACTTGAGAATTCCTGTTCAATTGTCCAGCTCTTGTCTATACACACCCACAGTGGTTGTGTGAGGAGAACTGAATAGTTTAGAGGGACATTCACTGCAGCACAGCAATTCCACTTGGAGAGATCCAGGTTTAAATGTAGCATGAACTCCACCCAGCACACAGGGAGTGGGGCTCAGGGTCAACCCAGCACCGAGGTGAATTAATATCAAAACCCCCTTATGGCTGATCTGTGGCAGGATTTCTGTTTTTCTCCTGAAAGCTCCACAGCAGGCTGGGCTCCTGCACAGTGGAATTCAGTCCAATCACTCCTGCACAGCCCATCCAACACTCAGCAGTGCTTCCACTGATTGCAAACACTGTGATCAATGGCCAAAGCAAATTAAAGAGAGGGCTAGAGAGTCATGTGCCACCACTTGGATGTTCTTTATCTTTCAAAGGCTACGAGCAATTAATTCATTGGAAGTTTTATTGTTTCCAAGTGAACACTATTTCGTGGGACACTGCAGGTAAAAGATGCTGTAATGCAAACCAACAATGGCTGTTGTGCTATAAATCTACCTCCAAGTCTGACTCATGCACTGCAGGTTTAAGGTCTCTCTAAAGTAACATATTTGTTTACTTGTAAGGGGAGAAGAGATCCTTCAGTAAGTGCTACATAGATTTAAAATTTAAACACAATAAAAATGGCACTCAGCAAAGAATCATTAGGAGCTCTGTGATCTGCGGTTTCAAAATTAAGGGAGAATCATTTAAACCTTGTTGATGAATGAACATAGAAATGCCAGAAATGACCAATCACACCTCCTGCTCACCTCCACACTCGTGTGTGTGTGGATATATGCACACAAGTACTGCCTGTAGGCATGTAAACCACTAAAAAAACATAACAGCACAGAAATCTGATGGGATATGCTTAGATAGATGTATTTCACAGCCATGGATTCATTTGGAAATGAGAGACGCAGAGATGGTGCTGAGAGGGTGTTGCTACATCAAACAATCTAAAGTTGGGCAAAAAAGGAGAGTAAAAAATCCCTCTCTCCCAGGATGTGACAAAGAGGAAGGAATGCTATCAGCTGGAATAATCACACCTGCTTCAAACACTCTCTCCCCTTTTAGAGGAAATTATTAACTCAACAGGGAGAGGCAGAACATCCAGAATAAAGCATGGAACTGAGCAGTGCTGTTTCTCACAGCACCTGTAAGCAGGTCTGTATTGCTTAAGTAATTATGATTTGGATGGATATTGCCTAGATAATATTGAATTATCATCCTTGGTCACAGCTGCCACTTCTAGTGCCACTTGCACATGGATGAAGAGCAAACTCTGTCAGGAAAGTGTTGACCTTCCCAGGTAAAAATACCCTGCTGATTGTGATAACAGCACAACTCCTCTGCTCTGTAAAAAAAGCAACTCATGTATTGAGGACAACTTAATAAAAAAAACCCAAAACCCCAAAATGTTATTTAATTGCTGCAGTTCAGGCACAAGGATAATTGTTCACAGAGCACTGCAGCCAAACTTGAAATTTTACCTGGTACTTCATCATCCTACCTGAAGCTTTTAAAGAATGACTAACATCTACCTAAAATAAAGAAACCCCAAAAGAGACTTTTGCATCTGGCAAAACCACATCAATGATTTTGGCATCAATGTCCATAATTTAAGACAAATCACCAGTAACATCCTTTAAAGAGTAGATTATAACCTTCCTGAACAAAACTCTCAGGCATTCTGCTCCTGACTTGTTTCAATAGAAACAAAATAAAGTCCACTCCTTGTTTCAAGCACACTCTGAGTGCATATTAAAGTGGATTCTTTTTCAAAGGTGCTGTGATACTGCAAGTTCAGTCCTTGAAATTTGTTTATTAATTCACATACCCCATAATTAGTGCTCAATGAGAGCACTCTCTTTTCAGACCTAGCACAGAATTAATAACAATTAACCTAATGCATAAATTTTCCTGCAAAAAATAATAGATTTAGTCGCTTTTCCCATTAAAGATCGTGGCAAAACTCCAATAATGATGAGCAAACTCCTAATAATATTTAACTATCATATGATTACTCTGTTGCAATTCCATTAGTAATTAAAACTAAATGGCACTTAAGTAATGTATTACCTTCTGCCTTTCCTTGATGCCTGCCCTTTCAAACGAAGGGTCAAATTAATGTCAGGGTATGTGAAAAATACTTGGGAGTGTGAAAAAAAGTTGCTTTCTGTCTATTTATCCCTATAAAACGTCAGCCAAAGCCCTTCAATTCCCTTAAGCACAATGCATCATCTGGGCGAGAACCAGAATAACCTCCAGCCTCAAGCAAATTGATTTAGTGGAAATGAAATTTCCTGATCCTCTCGTTTTTCTGCATCTGCTCTTCTAGCCAAATTCCTAACCATCAGGCCTGGGTGGCACCCTGCTCTCCTCACCCTGGGAGTCACTCCTGCCTTCCCCTGCATCCCTCAGGCTCAGCTCACTGCCCTGAGCTCCAGGGAACATCCCAACCCAAGCCTCTGGATCACCCAGGAGAATCCCTAAGCAGAGCAGGGATATGCATTGCAGCCTGCTTATGGCACAGCTGACACAGTGTTTTAAATCTGTTGCTCTTCTGATGGACGTTCCTCTGCAGGGAGGCACTTGCAGTGGGATGGGGAAAATGTCGGTGTGCAAGGAGTGGTTCTGCTGGAGCTCAGGGATAATTACAGCATTTTTTAACAAACCCTACTGCAGGCCATTCTGGGAACAAGACCAGTTTCTGGTTCCAAATATTTCCTTTTTTTGCTGAAAACTGTTTTTACTTTTTTTTAAAAAATCAATAGATATTTCTCAATCTCAATATTGCCCAATTAAAGTAATATAATTAAGGATCAGATTTCTGAGAACAGTACAGCAGTGCTGAGGGACAAACAGAATTTTAGCATATGGTCTGCACTTAGCTTCTTTAGTTAAGACATTGACAGAAATTTGTTACTGCACTACTCCCAGCTTAGCAGAAGAAGCAACAAAATTTAAGTTTCTTCTGAAATATGATGCTGTTTTGTATCCTAAACAACTTTTTTTTTTTTTTTTTCAAAAAGCCTTGTAGGGACACAAGCAGTTTGCAAGTTGCTTTTTTGACAATTTATTTTCAAGATACTTTAGAAGAAAGATGGGAACCCAGCAAAAACTCTGGCCTCCCACACCTCTTGTGCAAGATCTGCTCTGCTGTTTCAACAATCCCCATAAGGAAATCACAGGTTTTGGCTAGCAGTGCACCTCTGCAGCAGGTCCAGTTTAACTGGGCAGGGATGCACTCCCTGAGTTTGGATATTAAAAGTGGAAAACCAATGTTAATAATCATCACAAGGATTTGAGAGCACAACTTGGCAATAGCCAAGGGTTTAAACCCCATTAAAAGTATGTAAAGCCTTTAAAAAATATTTATTACAGACTTTTTAATGAGCTGAGCTGCTCTGCAATATATGCCAGGAATGCACATTCTGGTGGAGAGCTTTGCATATGTATAATGGAAAAAAAGAAATTACACCTACACACAAACAAAAAAATAATTTTGAAGTTCAAACTGCATTCTGGTTGAGAGTGGAACTGAATCAGGGGTATTTTGATCAGAGAAAATTGGTCCTACCAGGTGAAACATAATGTGTTGGTTGTACTTTCTCTAGTGACAACCAGAGCCCACTTAGCCAGACAGTGCTGGAGACTAAACCTGAACCAAAGGGTTTCAAAAATGTGCTCAGGAAAGTACAAGATGAAACTGCAGATATCATGGACTCAGCAGCTCTGGGGCCAGCACAGACCTGCAGAGCAGGAGAAGGTCCATGACTGAACCAAACTGACTTAACTTTCATTTCAAATTGTTACCAGTTAAAGACACATGAGAAAGTGGAAGATTTTGGCTTACTTTTGAAATAACTAACTTTGGTACAGTATATATTCATGCATTTTGCATGTTTGTGTCTAGGCTTTCCTTCCATTTTATTCTCCCAGGATATCGAGGAGAGCTAACTATAACCCAATGGTGTCTCATTCCTTTCCTTTCTGAATTCATTCCCAATTTTATTTAACATCCCGAAATTTTACATGGGACAAAGTATTACAAGAAAATGTAAAAACCCAGCACCATATATAGAACAAGACGGGGTACAGAACTTCTGTAATTTCTTTGGTTAGCTCTGAACAAATGAGCAAAACATAAACACCCAGCCCTGTACAGACAGCTCTGCATTAAACCTGACAAAAGGCTTTCCTTGGTTATCCAATGTTATTGCTCCATTCCAAATATTTTAAAAGTTTGACTGCAAGAAGAAGCAATTCCACATGTGCCAGAAGTGGTCTCCTCCCACTTGGCCTCTACTGTTATTATTGTGCTCCTGGTAGTTTATAAATTATGAATTGTATTTAGGAATTTGCAGACTTGGATTTTCTTTGTCAAGAGGGAGCAAGTGCTTATTATTTGTCCTTTGATGTATGCCCATAGAGCAAAATGAAATCACTGCCTTTATAATATCCCTTACATTCCAAGCACTTGACCCAAATGTATTGAAACAAGCAGCATTATTTGTGTGTGTGAAAAATATCTCCCCACACCTCACACCTCTTCTCTTTGCTTGGGGTCTTTTAGAGCTCAAAATAGCCAAGCTTATCTCACTGCCAGCATCCTCAGCTCATCTCAGTCTTCAGGGAGATAAGATTAGAGGCCTTGATCCTCCTGCTGTTAGAACAAGACCTCAATCTCTCACTGTCTCTATTTAATCAGGTTCCTATTTTAGCTGCCACAAAGCTGTCAACAAAAGAAAATAAACTATACCCCATCAAGGGGTTAAATTGGATTTCACAATGTGCAAATGCTCGTCTGAACAAAATTCCACCTGCACCCTCCATCAGGCAAATTAGTTCTGACTTTTAATTTATTTCTTCAGGAAATGGAAAGGTATGGCATACCCAAAGTCAATAGGGAATAAAGAACGAGGTGTAATCAGCCTGCTCACCAATTCAGAGCCCTCTTCTCTGTCAGCTTTAATAGATCTCAGACCACACAATTTATAGAATGGAAGATGTATCTTTTCTGGTCTATGCTTTATTTTGGACATGTCTAGTTAATGGTCCTAACAAGTGACAAGTGATGTTTGTTTGATGTAGCAGTGCCTGTAAGACACACATGCTGCTCAGGCACATTTTGGACAGTCTGGTTTGCCGCTCCAGACTGTGACAGGACTGCTTTGCAGCTGGGACAATCTGCAGCACCAGAATTCTGTGATGATTTCTGTCAGGAAGCAACCTGACCCGTATTTTATTCAGATTCACTAAGTAGGCATAAAAAAGCCCCAGTAAGTAATCCCTTGCACCTTAAAGAACACTTTTATTTCTTTGTTTAAAATCATTGCTTAGTAGTAGGTTACCAAAAAAAGGTTTCCTCTTCTTGGATACTGATTATCTTGTAGATACCAAATAATCATTTCATACTCTTTCAAAATATTTCTCCTGTTTTTTCCCTCCCCTTAATATTTCCATTTTCTTAATTCCACCAGGTGAAATCCAAAACCTACTGTAACTCATAACTTTCCTGGCTCCCTTTTCCCAGGGCAAGAAGCAGTCTGGATTGAGGTGAAATATCTCTAAAACAGCAAAAGGAGGTTTAGGATTAGCTCATCTACTAAAAACCCTACTGGCATTGCTGGCCTTGCAGCCCTTTTCACTTTATTTGGATGTTAGCCCTACAGCAAGGCAGCATTTGATCTGCAACAGGGCATTATTAAAACCTAATCATAATCACAGAGCACAAATTAAAACCAAAATTCCCATCTGAAGAAAATCCTTCAATCTCATTAATTTTCTGAACAGCACTGACAACCTCCACCCTCCATGGTGTTCACACAAGGGATAAAGGTCATTTTCTCACTTTTCCAGAGTGGGAACTCCTCCTGTATCTTCCCTTTCTTTCCCAGAGCCGTGTTGGGAAATGTGTTCTTGCCTCCAGTGTGTTTATTGCTGTCTAGTAGGACATCTGCTGCCTTGCTGCTAACATCTGGCTACCTATGATGACGGAGTGTTAGGCATAATTTTGCCCCTAATAGCTTTCCTCAGGTTTTCTCTTTACCTGTGCTAGTCTGAATTTTATGATCTGAAGAATAAAGCTGCTTTATTTTTGGTCTAATTAAGGTGCTGGAATCCTCATAATTGCAAAAAGTAATAGCTGTGGATCCTGGATAAAAATGCTGTCTTTGCTTTGCTTCAGGGTCCTTCTTCAACTGTGCAACAAGAATTAATCACGATGATGTTAAAGGTCTTGGGAACACCATAAAATCAGGGAAAGGAAAAGCAAATACTCTGCAGGAAGGAAACCAGTGCTGGGATTAAAAGGTAGATTACACCCTGCTAACAAATTCCCCTAGAAGTTATTCTATTTATCCTCTTATAACAGCACAGGTCCATGTTTTGCAGCAGAGTGATTATCTGGAAATCAAATGCAAGTGCCTGAAGCAAATAAGGACAAACAAACTGCAAGTGGGGAGGACAAGAAGGATAAAGCAGACAGGCAAAGACGGAAATCCAAATGCAAAGGCAGCTTTAACACAGCTCCAGCCTTGCTGAGGAACTCCTGCACACACACCTCTCACTCAGCAATTCAGAGACCCAGCCTGGGGCCAGAGCTGCCTTTACCTCTCTCAGGAGAAAGATGGAGTTTTTCAGCCAAAAAAAGAGCATTACTGGTACAGGGGGAGCAACAGCATGGAGAGAACAAGTGCTGGAGTTTGCTATTGATACTCATGAGCTGAAAGGTTTGGGACATTTCATTGTGCAGTTCTGCACCTCAACCAGCAGTTTCCAGTTACTCACCAGTGGCTGGACACTGGGCTAGGGAAAAAATCCACATTCTGAGCTCAGCTGAGGAACCCTGGACCCACAGAAATGTTCTCAATTAGCTGCTATTGGAAAATATACATCAAGGAGATGATCTCTCACCTATCTCACTCGGGTTTATTTTGGATAGTTGAGAAATCTGAAGTGTTTGGCCATGAGCCAATTCACATCAAGTTCCTAAGCTTTCTTAATTATAAAAAAAAATAAAATAAAAAAGCAGAAATAGCCCTTGGCCACAATATTTTATTTTATCTGAAAAAAAATCTGGTTTTTGTAATGTAGTTAATTCAGATTAGGCTGCACATTTACAATATTTGCTAAATTTAGTTTATAAATATTTCTTTTAAAATGAAAAATTTAGAGATCCATTAAAACAATGTTTGACATCAGCAAACAGTGGGCTTGATTTTTCAAAGGCTCATGTTTCATTAAAAAATTGTAAATGTTTTCCCAGCTCCAGTACTCTCACTAACATCCCACACTACTGATCTACTGCTGATTTCAGGTAATACTGGAAATATCTGAGTGTAGACTAAGAATTACTGGGATTTTACAGAATAGAAACATCATATGAGGGAAAAATTATTATTTGCATCCCCAAATGCAAGTGTTGGAGTTCTCAGGCTCTGAGATCCACTAATCACTGCATCCCAGGCATTTCCTCCGTCTGCTGCAAAGCTCAGGTACCCTGCCAGGCTCAGAAAAGAAGCAATCTGACAGGTACTGCCTGGTTAAATATGAGTTATCATCACCAGCACCACAACATATTATTAAAAGCTCCATAAGCAGTCATGTGTTTTGGAGAGGCACCAATTCCAGACACAGACTATATACAGCAAATACGAATTAACAGATTGGTTTTTCGCTTTATAAATTCAAAATATTTTGGAAAACAAAAAAAGCCTCTTCCACCTCAATGGAATGGCTGAGAGGTAAGGCTCTGAAAAGATGAGATTTTAGTTTTGTATGTGTGAAAAATACATATTTACCAGGACCCCAAATGATTCACCAGCCCCCTGACTATTGACAGTTATTCCAGTATTAAGGTACTGCCAGTTCACTCCAAATCAGGATTGGAGCAATGTTATTAAACGTGGTAGGACTTCCCACCCACACTGCAGAAAGCTCCACTGCAAGAGGAGAAAAACACAATTTGCCTGCATACAAGGCTGACCCAGAAAGCTAAATCTTTTCCCCAGGAAAAACAGATAAACTTGTGCTTAAGTTCCTATAATGGCAGTGCATTCAGCTGTTACCTAATGGAGAGTGATGTTGGATCACTGAGTTTTCCCTGGAATTTAACATCTCTGCATGCAGCTCTTTCAATAAATATCCCAGCCCAGGTGGTGGAATAAAGAAGTCTGATGCGAAAAAATCAAACAAACAAACAAACAAAAGCAAGCCTTTGATCTCAGTAATAACTAGAAAGTCAATCAAACTTCCCTAAAGCTTTGTCTCACACATCAAGGCTGGAAATGCAGAGCTGGAAGCCAAAGAGTGGTCAGTGAGTGGAGCCAGCTGCAAATGCCTGGCACTCCTGACAATGCCTCTGTTTCCAGGACACTGGAAAATAGCCTAAAACAGCCTAAAATGAATCTAAACCATGGTGCTCTGCTAATTACGAGCACAGCAGCCATAGAGCATCAGCCCAACCCTGTCAGAAAAGGACTGGTGGATAAAGAGAACCAAATACCATCAGCTCTTCTCTCCCAAACAGTCCAGAAGTGTGTGGGAAGAACACATTTCGCTTCCCAAAGTTTCAGTGAATGGCAGGGGGAAAAAAATTAGCCATTTCATTATTGCAGCTGAAAATGACTCTGAGATCAGACCCTTCTCTCACCCCACCTCAAGGCAGCTCTCAGCTGAAATGAAATTTCCCAGTTTTACACCACAGGATAACCTGGCCCGAGGTGTTTAAGGGATTTGAAAAACAGAACTGTAACAGCAAAGTAAACCACAGTCCCACAGTAAATGGGGACTAAATCCTCAGCCTCAGTGTGTGTTGCATTTCACCAAACAGGATTTTTAGAGTTTGTCTCTCCATGCTCCCACACAGGCATTTCATCACTCCTTCCAGGACATTTGTTCTGCTTCACTGAGTCTAAAATCAGCACTACCATCCAGAGGTGTCTTCTCCTGCACTCCAGTGACTCCTCAGCACCACTTCCAGAGGGAACAAAACTCTCCTGTGCCAGCTCTGGCAGAGCACATCTGCCCCAAACTAAAGGCCTTGCATTGTCACATGCAATACCGAGATTAATTCAGTATCTCCTTCCCTGCCATCCCTTTCAAAGGCTTTCCTGGCTGTTTAGCACAGTAACTTTTAGCAGATTGACACCCCCCATGTTTAATCTCTGTGCTGCTGTTCATTCAATGGACTGGTGTAATTTCTTCACAATTCTAAAGGGCAGCACAAAGAAAAGTAATTTTCCCTGGTAATAAGATATACACACACAGAAGCCAAGAAGGGAAGGCACAAATAAAGCCAGATTATCTTGCAAAGTCTGGGGCTGCTCCTTAATGCTAATTTAAGTTCCCATCAATAGGCAGCTCCTACAACATGACACTTCAACACTGATTCACAGCAAATGGAGAAGTGGTAAGCTGAATCATCCAAATGAAATCCTCACTATCAGGCAGAGCAAATACAAGAACTTGAGCTCTTTCTCTTTACCACAGGCTTTGCTTTTTATCTGACACGTACAGGGCAGCTCTGACAAGGACACACAATGCACAGAGCCCACCTACCCAGCCTGGCTGCTCCTCTGGCCTGCAGCTGGAAAAAAGCAGCGAAGCAGGGTTTGCTCTGCAGCCTATAGTCAGGGACTTCACTCTTGGGTGGGTTTTCTGCAGTTTTGGTGTGTTTTCAGAAGTTCCCATCCCATTTTCTCACTTCTGTGAATGGCCCAAAAGGTCTGAGCCTTCTTGGTTGGGTAAGGCCCCCACAGGGAGACCTGGGGATGGAGAATCATGGAATCTGTGAGGCTGGAAAAGACCTCCAAGGCCCTGGAATCCAACCAGTACCAGCAAGCCCACTAAACCACACCACTGAGTGCTATTTCCACTCAGTTTTGAGTGCTTTGAGGGATGGCGACTCCACCACCCTCCTGGGCAGCCCTTTGCAATGCTCAGCTACTCATTCAGTGAAGAAGCTTTTCTTTATATCCAACCTAAACCTCCCCTGGCACAGCCTGAGGTGATTTCCCCTCGTTCTGTCACTTGTCCCCAGGGAGCAGAGCCCAATCCCCACCTCACCACAACCACCTTTGCAACAGAAAGTTCTCCCACCTTTTTGCCCAGACACAGCACACATTTATTTTTTACCTTCAGCTGCACTGACTGCTCCAGAGGCTGAGCCTTCCAGCAGGAATGCAGGAGTTACCAACTTTTACTTTGCCCAAAGAGAATTCTCAGCTTATACAACAAAACGGTTGGTTTGAGACAAGTGAGGATACACAGCAGTCAGAAGAATATTACCCAGTTCTCCCAAGTTTACAGACACCTTATACCATGCTGGTATTTTTTAAAAAAATTATTTATTTAATTATAGGAAAGGATGAAATAAAGATATTCTTAGATAAAAGGAAATAATCCCACACGAAGCACAGATCTTTGTTTAGATCCAGCCATTCGAAAGTGCTTGAGACCCAGAGAAATCAAAGGCAGACTTAGCAGATTCTGAGGAGTGTGAAGTCCCCAGCAGTGCTTGTTGTGACATGGCCAGTGTTTCAAAAGCTCACAGCTCACAAGGTTCTTGTGAACTCTTTTGAGAGCCCAGATCTAAGTATCGCATTAGGGGCTGCTGTGTGCTTAGCATACTTAAATATCAGACCCCTGTTGTGGGCTCTTCTGAGCCCTTTGCAAAATCTGCTCTGCACTTTAAGCATCCAGCTTCACGCATTGTTTCAGTCCTTGGAGGATTCGAGAGGTTTATAATGAATTTTTAAAATTGTGAAACTTGAATGAAAAGTGCCTTTTAACAGCTATATAAAGTAGGTTATCTCAGGCAACACATTTGTTATTGTTGCTACAGGAGGTATATGCCAACTATAAATACCATTTATTAGCAGTGAATGATAAAGCCTCAGTGTAACTGAAGGCTTAATAGCAGAATGAATTAACTCCTGCTCAGACTGCTGCAACTTTAATTCTAACTGGAGGCGTTGTGGGAAAAAAACCCTCTAGGTCCTCAAGCATTTCACCAGTAAAGAGCGAAATGTAAACAACCAGCTAAAATAAAAATAGCCACTGGCTGCTGGTCATTGGTGTTTAGCAGCAAGGAGCTGCTCTAGCACTTTATAGAGATGCTATTAGTTCTGAAAATGGAAAGACTTAATAGTAATATTTTGCTTTTATTCACTGCCTCACCTCCCCATTTGGATTAGTTAAGCCAACTCCACATTCCTATTTTTGAAGCTTCACAAGCAGAAGGAAGTGATGCAGTTTAAATATGCTTCCATATCACGAGAGAAGAAAATACTTTTTGTAAGAATGCAAATATTAATGGGAAGGGGGAGGGAAGAGCAGACAGTGACAAGGAAAAGATTTAAAAAATTGCCCTTGTTATATACTCCACTTCCTGAAAGCCCCCATCTCCTGGAAGCCAAGAGGACACACAGACAGGTAATGAGGTGGCAGAATAGGCCTTTGGGAACCCAAATAGAAATGTTCCAACTCACATACACTCTGTGGTATACCAGGGAGTGACATGAATATCTTTATTTTATGGACCAAGACCAGGAATAACCTAAGGATAAGAATCTTGACTGAAAGTCAGAAAAGAGGTAGACCTACTTTCAAGAGGGACATATCATTATAGAAATTATATTTGGAAATTAAATGATATTTTGCATGTCACTGTAACATGAATTACATATCTTATGAATAAATTTGGATCTTCCAAACATATTCTGAGGTTATCAAGTACCCCCAATTTTTCTTACGTATGAACTTGGCAAAGACCTAAATGTTGCCCATTTTTCTAACTGTTACATTCAAACTCCTAAAGGCACAGCCTATTCCTCACCCCTTGGCACCAGCAAAGTCACTCCCCTTCACAGGGGATCTCCTCTGAGTCCCTCAAAATGTGACTGCAGCCAAGACTCAACAGTTGGGAAGAATTCTGGCTGAAGATACAGGAATGAAACAACAGAAGGTATTTTGAATCAAGCAGTGCTTCAGTATTTTACAGTGTAGAGGGTTCTATATAAAGTTCCTCTGTTCACACTCTGCTGGTGCCACCTTAGGAATTGTGAGGAATAAAGAGGGAGAGCAGCAGGAACACAACAAACTTTTTACAAGGGCTGCAGGGCCAGGAGACAGGGAATGGCTTCCCAGTGCCAGAGGGCAGGGCTGGATGGGATCTTGGGCAGGAATTGTTCCCTGGCAGGGTGGGCAGGCCCTGGCACAGGGTGCCCAGAGAAGCTGTGGCTGCCCCTGGATCCCTGGCAGTGTCCAAGGGCAGCTTGGCCATTGGGGCTTGGAGCAGCCTGGCACAGTGCAAGGTGTCCCTGCCAGGGCTGGGGTGGAATGAAATGATCCTCCAAGTCCCATCCAGCCCAACCCATTCTGGGATTCTATTAAAAACCCAACCCATCCAATCACCTGCTTGTCTCTCTCCTAAGCAGACTTCAGAGTTCAGCAGCTGCTCTTTGACTATGTCCTCATCTAACCAGTAAAAAATTTGGGAACATTTTCTAAAACTGTTCTCATTTCTCCCCACAAGGACTTCCCTGTTGCAAAGGCAATTTCACCTTCCAGAGCTGAGGGTGCCCCAGCCTCCCTGCACTGCTCATAGCATCCTCAGAGGCAAAGATTAACCATGTTTGCAAATCAGACCCCTTGCCTTCACCATGGTCCTGATTTACGGCTTTGTAATCTTCATAGCCCAAATTGCAGGGAAGGAAAAATGGATATTGGAAGAAGTCATAGCAGATGTGTTCACTTCTAAAAAAGAATGCACAACATGTGCTGCAAAATAAAAGCACCATTTGGCAACATAAAATATCTTGGCATCTGTGTGAATTTGTAACTGCAGTAAAATATTGATATGGCTGATAAAGCTGAAGTTCCAGTTCCCTCTGCCTTTGCATGTACATGCCTTTAGAGGAAGTTTCCTTTTCATACTGTGGGATTGTCTTTGTATATTCTAGGGCTTTCTAAAAGCCTCATATACTATGCCTGGTGGGATGATGAAAAAATAAAAAGTTCTAGTACCTGATCATGATTTTTTTTGTGGCTTTACTCCATTGGGAAAATATTTGTTCTTTTTTTTTTTTTCCCCTAAACCTAGTAATTTTAATGTTTAATCTTAAAAGTAGCATGAAATTAGTGGATTGTTTTCTCTTCATTAAGAGTCAACATGCCTCTCTTTAATTGCACTGAGAATTTTAATACAGATCATAAATGGTCAGAAGTTGGGTTTTTTTTTTGAAGCTTCACAAGCAGAAGGAAGTGATGCAATTTAAATATCTTCCTATACCATAAGAGAGCACTTTTTGTAAGAATGCAAATATTAATGGGAAGGGGGAGGGAAGAGCTGACAGTGACAATCCTTTGCACAGAGAAGTTTTCTTTGGGAGTGAGCTAAAACCATACCAAAAAAGGATGATATATTCACATGCACAGACCTGCCTCTGTGGTTTAGGCCATTATTTACAGAAGCCATTTGTGAAGCTCACATCTGTTCCTGTCCCTTCCCAGCTCTGGGGCTCATCATTCACATTTTGCCAGCAGCTCGAGTTAACCAGGCTGTTGGAGCTTTGCAGTTGACTACAAACATCCATGAATCCCAGAATTTTGTTCGTTCTTAGAAACTTTCTCTTCTGGGGTAACTTAAGCATGAAAACAAACTCCTTCAGAAAATATGAATCAGAGGATTTGACCTCTGATGTGCCCAGCTGGAACAGAGGAAGCATATAAAAATGAAGATAAAGGAGCATTAATGTGTTAAATATTTCTTCTATTAAAGAAAGCTGTCATTTCCCCCTCCACAAGGCCTTAATCTCCATTTCAAAATCAGCTTTATCACTCCTTGATCTGTGACAAACCAATTTTGCCTCCTCCACACAACCAATCACTGTGCACCATTAAAATAACACCACACCCAGGGTTTGAAAGAGCCCAAGATATTATGAATATTGACAGTACTTCAAATGTAATTTCCTCCTCATAAAAAACGTCACTGTCTGTTCTGAGTGCTGATATAATATGTGGAGGCTGCAGGCTTGTTCCTTTAATCCATGGCAATTAGTTTCTATCAAGTTACACTCCCACTCTGCAGAAGTTTTATAAATGGGGTGCTGGTGTGTGTTTGAAGAAATTTTAGCTTCTTTAATCAGAATGAAAACAGCCATGAGACTCTCATGGGTCTGTAACAGGCTGAAAAAAAAGTCTACTGCAATCATATTTGATGTCACTGAAATATCTGCTCTGTGCAAAAAGATTTTTTCCTTTTCAAGGTGTGTGCTTACATTTCTCTCAGGCCTGTGAAATTCCTACACATCACTGTTCCCATCACTAAGACTATAGAATTTTGGAATTTCAGAAGTATGGAAGTCTTAGGAAGACTGACAATAAATATGTAAATATTATATAAGTTTACAGTCAGTGCTGGAAACAAGTCAGGAGTTAAAGAGGAGCTGGCAGCCAGTATGGAGTAAAAGAATTTCACTTGTAACAGCAACTTAATTCCTGCAATCACATTGCTCCATTCAGCATTTCCTCCCTAACTTTAAAATTACTGGAATGAGATCCCTTGTTTGCTGCTTTTCCCACCTGTCAGTTCCATGAGTCTGAATTAACACATGGGTGCTAATTAACCCAGGCCTCCAGCAGCTGCCCAGGTGGTTATTCTGGGACACCAGAAACACCACCAGCTATGAACAACATTGCCCTAGTGCAGCACCACCTTCTGCCGGAGTGATGTTGGCTGCAGATGGGAGGAATGTTTCCTGCAGATCAGAGGCAGAGCAGAAAAAGCCCAAATTCAAGCAAAGAAAACACATTTTAGAAAACAAGTTTGCTTTCAGCCCAGGAGACATTTATTGAGGTATGCACTACTTGGCCACAGAAAAATCCTGCCCATGAAATATTAACAGTATTTCATTTAAGAATCAATCAATCTTCATGTTCAGAATTCCTGCCCTTTTTGATATAAGGGCTGGATGCCTCCCTCAGATAACTGACTAACAGCAAGTGAGCTACTGATACCGTCTCTGTTGTTTTTAATAAAAACTAAGTCAATAATAAATCTATCTGGCCAGGAGCATTACATTACAAACATGAGCCCTACGGCAAATTATTGAACTGGTTCCGTTAAAGGAGTTTTCCAGCTAAAACATTTTTGGGATCCATTATTATTACTGAGATTTTATTTAAATAACAACAATTATAGAGGGAAAAAAACAGTTGTTTGTACCTGAATGTACAGCTGTCTATGCAAAATTTAAGTCCAGACAGAATGTACTTTTTATTCAAAAAGAAAATGAACAGTTATATTATGAGTATTATTTAAAATACAGTCTCCTTCCCATCCCCTTTTTTCTTGAGAGAGATCTTTCTTCATTAATAGTAGGTTAACAGGATATTTCACTCCATAGAAAGCTGAAAATGCTGTTTCTTGTCTTCCTAGAGGACAGGTAACTTCCAGCTAACACAAAGCAGGAATAATACAGACAGTCAGCATTTCTGTAAAACAAAAGCTAAAACCAAGAGGGAAACAGGCACACAAATGTGCCAACAGCACTCAAGGTGTATCTGCTCCCCAGGACACTGCAAGGCAGAACAATTCTCTGCTGTGCAGTCCAGGCCCAAGAGATTGGTTTGATCTCTGTTCCCCTCAAAGTCTGTGTGGCTGATGAACAGAAACAGCACAGCTTCTGAAAATATTCACTGAGCAAATGTCTCATCCTGTGGTTAGAGAGACACACACTGCCCTCCACCCAAAGCAGTGGCTCTTGCCTCAGTGGGCAGTGAAGCACTAAAGGCTTGACAGGTGGAGGAGATGTTGGGTTAGAGGCAAAATAAAGCTCTCATCCAGCTTCCCAGGCCTTTGTTGAGAGGTGTTCAGCTCCGTGTTTGTTTACCTGCTGCATTTCAGCCTGGGGCTGAACAAAAGAGCAGCTGCTGGGTCTGAAATGCTGTTCAGCCTCGGCGTTGCTGAGCAAATCGGAGCTGTGCTGAGTGGCTTGGCTGCACCAGGCTGCAGATTGGCATTGCTGGGCTGTGTGTCACTGCATGCAGCTGCACATCCTGGCTGCAGATTGGCATTGCTGGGCTGTGTGTCACTGCATGCAGCTGCACATCCTGGACATCTCTGCTGAGACTCATGCATTTGCTGAAATACCCACATTGCAACCAAGGGGTACTGCCTAAACTGACTGAAAGCAGAGGGAGGCAGTGGGGTCTGGCTAGAGCAGGGCTATGAAATCAGGATGTGCAGCTGCAGGCAGCTCTGCTACTGACTGAAGATAAGAGCTTTGTTACTTCATACATGGCAATACTAAATAAATGAGAATTTACTATCAAACTGCAGTGGAAAGGTTCTACTGCTCCATCTGTCTTAGGTCTTTCTCCTGTCCAGGTCTTGCTAGGAACAGCACCATCCCAAGGTACTAGTTCCATATTAATTATATTTAAATATACTACTTGTCACTTGGATTGGATACAAGGGGGTGTGTATTATGTAGGGGATTATATTTGCTAACTTCAATTTTCTGGATTTACAGAATCTTGGTTAACTGTTTTTAATTTTTATGAGTCTCTAGTTATAAAGTCAAGAGGCTGCTTTGAATGTCCCCAGATAAGTCTGTCCCTGCAACATCACTGAGTCCCCTAGAGAGTCTGTAAGGACACAACCCTGACCATTCATATTTTGAAAGGGAAGCTTGAAAAAAGAGAAACCAATTTTTTTAGGGGGAAAAAAAAAAAAAAAAAAAAAAAAGGAAGCCCAGCTCTGAAAATTGATTGGTACATCATGGACAAAATGATGGGAGAAAAAACCAGAATGTGTTCAAAGCCCACACATATGTCTTAAGTGAACAAACCTATTAACTCAGCTTCGTAGTCAATAGAAGAAAAGATAAATTGAAGGAAAACATTTTCAGGTGTATTATTAGTAACACTAGCAGAGCTTTATCTTCATTTTGGTTGTTTTCCCTGAGTTTCTGTAGAAAGCAGAGTAATCATTACAGTTGCTTTTGTCTCCTATTACCTTAGCAGTACATTAGTGCTCCTAAACAAGTGACTTCTCCAAAACCCAAAAAGCAACAAGAAACCTTTAACAAAGGAATATATTCTGTGCTTTCTAGTGAGGCTTTCCTGGCCAGTTTTAAAGGTTGGGAGGCCAACAGGTGAGATGCTGGGATGGTCTCTAGGTGAGCCCACATTTCAGAGTCCTTAGGGCTGCAGGAGGAATGAGCAGCTACCAGGACATCCTGTGCCTCCATCTCACCCAGCCTGAATCCTTTGGAGCCTAACCAGGATCTCACCTCCCCAGTGGACCCTGACTGTTAAACAACAACGTGGCCTGCAGCCAAAAATAAAGTTACTTAAACAGAAATGTAGTTCTGGCGGCTGAAAACTCCTGAACAAACTCGCGGTGACAGCGCAGCCTGGGGAGTGCAGTGCCTGTGCTCAAAGAGCAGCCACTGCTGGGGAGCTCCTCACGGGTCACAGAGACAAAGCTGAGGAAATAAAACGAGCTCGGAGAGCAAATTGCCTCGGCATGCAGCGAGAATGAAGCGCTGAGCCAAAAATCGGTGCTCACCTGTCACGAGTGTCTGACAGGGGAGGGAAAAGCCAACCAGCCCAGCACAGCTCTTACCTGCAGAGGAGCTGCTGGGGGATGTCTGGATTTCCTGGAAAAGTGACAATGATGGGTCCCATCCCGAGTCCCCAAGGGGCTGTGATTAGGGAAACTGGAACAACGAGTACGGATGAAGCTGTGAGCCTCTGAACTGCTTTGATGCCTGGGCTTAGGTTCAATTCTCAGCATCACACTGATAAAACAGCTCTGTCATTATAAGTGCCTTAATTTTCCTGTGAATTATCAGACATTTCTGGCATTTAAATGACATACACCATTTTAAGCTATATTCCCTATGTCAGCCAAAAATGATGACATTTTTAGCTTGGGTAAGCCTGAGTATTTTTATTCACTGCCATTCTGACTGTATTCAAATGACTCAGAGGTACAGAACTGCAGTCATATTTTAATTTTTGACCCTAATTAATTCATCAAGTTCATAACTATTCTTCTCATCTGAAACTTGTTCTTAGCACTTCAACCTCTACCTTATAGCTTTAAAGACAAAATGAAAGTCTCAGCTCCCTTTCCTCTCTCATTAAGATGATTTAAATTATCTGGAATTTTCCCCACTCCCACAAATAGCTTTCTATCAACTTTTTGTGACATAAACGAGTTGAGAGAAAGCTGCCTTCCACCAGGAACTACACTGGAAGAAGGCTAACCCTGAACAAATGAACAACACACCTTTTGTCTTGAGCTAAATTGATGTGAAATATGTTCCTGCTAGCACAGGAACAGCAGGGGACCTCTCAGTGTTTCTCAATGCCAAAGTACTTACCTTTAAATATTAAAAATACAAAGTGCAGCGTGAACACTGCACTTGACAACATCCCAAAGAGAGTAGCTGAAACCAGTCTGACACAGGCCAGGAGCAGCAGAAAATCCCTGCAGCCCAGAGGGTTTCAGTTCAGCTGTGTGGATGCTCTGATGCTGTTCTCCCAGGCCTTGCCACCATGCAGGCCTTCAAAGTGTGATGAAAAAAAAACCCAAAAGTGAGAAAACAGTGATGCTGGAGTGATTTTTGCCTTTTCTCTTTTCTATATTTGTAACCTTGCCAGCACTTTTGCCTCTCCTTTCCCCCATCTAGAAAGACCAAAGCCATTGCAGAGCTCCAAGGCCTGGAGGGCACAAGGTTCCTCTCCTGTCTTGGTTCTTCCTGGGAACCAAGGTGGAGAGCAAAATCTCCTAGAGACACTGTCATCGACAAGACCAACTAGTGACAGGGCTGGGAGGCTCCAGAGAAGAAAAGGGGCTTGACCTGGGGGGAATCACCTCACCACTTGTCTTCCCAATTGGTGCTTTTGATCAATTCTACTCATTTGGTCCTGAAACCTAGAAGACTGCATTCTGCCCTGTGGGGGTGGGATTTGGGGATATTATTCCAGAAGTGCCCCTGGAGCTGCAAGGAAGAACCACTTTTCTGTTACCTCCTATACTAAAATGATCTCGAGTTTCATTTCCAGGCTGAAAGAGGCAACAGCAGCAATTCCTCTTTCCATGCCACTGTTGGTGATGCTGCCACTCTTTTTTCCAGAGTGGTTTCCCAGTGCTGTGTTTGTGTTGTCACTGCAGATCCCCAGCAAGGAGGTCACAGAGAACCCCTGGATTGCTGATGTGAGGCCAATAATGCTCCCTGGCCCAGAGCAGCAGTGCTGCTGCAGGAGATAACTAAACACTGGCTATTGCTTTTTCCTCAATGCTCTCAGGAAGGAGATTAAAAGAACAAGGCTTAGAACTAAATCCAGGGCTGCATTATTGCCTTGATATAGGTATAAATGGACAGCAGGGAATTCGAGTATCAGTGGAGACTGGGATTTTGGCATGGTTTGAGAGCAAGAAGAATTTTTAGGTTTGTATCAAAAATACTTGTCTGAAATTAATTGAGCAGCTAATTATAACAGAGCAGTTTCTCTCCAACATCCCAGTGACTGCAGTGCCAGATCAGTATTGCCTGCCTTGTGTTTCACCACCAGGAAGATTTTGTTTTCTAAATTAAGCATCGCCCAGAAGAGCATTTTCTTCGTGAGGAAAATGTTTCACAAATTTCTCCTTTTGACACTTTCATTTTGATAGCACAGCACAGCACAGACTAGAAAAACATTCAATTTTAGGTTACAAATTTCACATCAGTAATTGTTTCTTACCAGACTCAAAAACTCCCCTCATTTTGAAATTTCAGTGGATTACTTGCCATTTTCATTCTTTGGTATGCTTTTAACCAGCTCTGCTTCACTTCTGGATAGTATGCAAAAACACATCAATATTTCTGCCTTGTGGATAATATGGAATAAAAATTTTATTCCATGTATATAAAATAGATGGTAAAAGGTCTACATATGAGTAGTAAAATATTAAGTAGGGAAAGAACAGTTTAATCACTGTATAGAACATGCCTACAATACCTAAGCACAGCAGGTTAGTCCCATGTTTGAAGGTTTAGGTTTTTTTGGGGTTTTTTTTTCGGTGCTTTTTCTTTTGCAAGTTAGATCAAGAAGAAAGCAAAATAAGAAGAACAGCAGCAGCTATTATTTTAAAATTCTGAATCATATTCTTCAGAGTATTGATAAGTAAATGAGGGCAAAAAGCCTCAAATCAAGACTGCTGAAAGATAAAAAAAAAAATCCTCTTCAGCTACAAATCACTGGGAGCTATTTAGGTAAGACAGCTTGTAAAGTCCCGTACAAAATCATAGAGTCTTCTGGTGTTAACAAATGTGAGTAGGTTTAGGAAAAAAGACAACAAAACCCCCAACAAGATGAAAGGTGAACGTGGACCTTGTGTGAGAGTCAGAGCTGGTTAACATAGTTCAGCTGCTTGCTCCCTTCAACAGCTAATTCTTAAGGCACAGAAGGTTTCTGACTTGTCTTGTAAGGTATTTTATCCTAAGAGTATCTTCCATTTAATTGTGAGTCTAAACCAATGGAAAACAGAAGGCAGAGTGAGAAAAATAAAGCCCCAGGATAATTTATGCAAGTGAAGAATAAATCAGGATAATTCTGATGTCATTGGTGTCATTCCCAATTACAAAATTGCCAAACACAAACCCCATCTTCCTCCAGCTCAGGTCAGACCTCCCCCACTCTGCAAACAAACCTTGGTGTAGTTAATTCTCATTATGGATCACTTTTTTCGCTCCACTGTTTTGTGCATCTCTGCTCTGACATTCCCTGACATCGCTGAAAACAAAGCACTGGGACTTTTTGGCTCTCAGATGCAGCTGCTGTGAAAGGCCACTGAACAAAATTATTTTGTTACATTGTCCCAGCAATGACCTCCATCCTGACAGAGGAGCTAATTCAATTCCAAGGACTCTCACTATCAGATGCTGTCAATTTGTCCCTTTTTTTTTTTATACAGTAATATCTAATCTGGAATAGAGTTACTAGGAAGTGAGCTGAGACCAGCAGAATTTACTTTAATAAAGAAATAAGGTGGCACTGAAATTTCTCCCCTAGAGGGAAAGAGAGCGTGGCTTTTCATTCTCACACCTTAAAGGTTGTCAGTAAACAAAGCACCATCATATAAACTGGATTTCTGCTTGCTGCTGGGGGTAAAATATTCTGTGTACATCTCTTTCTTCTGCTGGTGAAGGAATCTGAACCAAATGAAACTCCTGAATTTTGACTTCATGCATTATGAGGTCAACCTCCATCCCCATTCCTTGTTTCCTCTTGACATGTCAAATCAAAATTCCCACACACAATAGAACCAAATCATGGTTTGGGTTGAAAATGACCTCAAAGATCATTCCATCCCACCCCAGCCCTGGCAGGGACACCTTGCACTGTCCCAGGCTGCTCCAAGCCCCAGTGTCCAGCCTGGCCTTGAACACTGCCAGGGATCCAGGGGCAGCCACAGCTTCTCTGGGCACCCTGTGCCAGAAATTCAGCACCCTCACAGGGAAAAATCTCTTCCTAATATCCAATCTAGTGTCCTCCAGTTTAAGGCCCTTCCCCCTTGTTCTTGTCCATGCCCTTAGGAAAAGTCCTTGTCCAGCCTCCTTACAAGCCCCTTGGATATTCACTCCACACTGCATCCTGCTGTGTGTTTCAGAAAGCCTCAGGAACCAGGAACCTCCACAGCCATACTCAGCACACAGAACACAGGTGGGGAGGCTGCAGCCCAGTGTTCAGAGCTGTCAATTAGATGTCTGTGCTTCCAAACAGTCCTATTATCTCATTTGCCCCATCACACAAATTGGTGTGAGAGTTAATGCAAATTAAACACATTCAGACTGAGCCAAATTCACTTGTGTGGCTGGAAGAGTAGGAGAAATGAAAGGCACGTTGTAAAATCAGGTGGTGCAAGGCAAAGGGGCTGAAAGGTTTTTGAAATTGGGAGAGTGGCACAAAATAAAAGCACCAAAATAAATCCTGATTGGCTAAATATGGGGAAAGTCAAACTTTTGTGAGACACTGTTTATCTCAAAAGCACAACATACAACAAGAAATATAAAAAGAGAACTCAGGCAAGCATTGCAGCATGGAGCCCTGACTGCAGTCTTGCTTCCCATCACTGTATTTGAATTCACCTGATATTGCCAGATGTGGCTATCCCTCAAATTTGAAATATGAGCTATTAACCCCCGTCAGCTTCTCTTTTATGTAATTTTCCTTAATTCTTCCTTTTTTTTTCCCCACTCTGACTTGGTTTTCCTTCCACTCAGTAATGCCAGTTTAGCTGCAATCTCGCTTGGCTTTCGCTGCAGCCCGGGGACTAACAGAGCTCCACCAGTATTAACAGCAGTGACAAGACAAGTTTGCCTGGTCCCAGAGCAGGAGCTGAGCTGTGTTCTTTCACTCGTGCCAGAGACAGAAAGGACAGCTTTGTCCTGAATAATTTATCTTTGTTTATCTTGATTTGCCTTTAAGTGGGTGACATCAAATTTACACACCAAAACCTCAATGCTGTGTTATTCTTCTTTTCCAAGCTTATAGTTACATCTTCTAGGGGATTATCAAGCAGGATATCCCCTAAAAATGTATAGTATTGCTCAAAGGAATGATAAAGATGACTAAAATAATTCTAAAAAATCTTCTCAGAACTTTATAAAATTTTTTGTTGCTGTATAAATGGGTCAAACTCTATTAAAAGGCCTAGGAGAAGGAAGTGCCTCAGTGATGAAACATGACTGTGAGCTCCTCTGAGTGTTTGTACACATTTCATCCCCACTAAACCCAAACAAATCTCTGATACTGCAGAAGGATCTTGACATCAATGATATGATCCCAAAATGAGAGGGGAAAACAGTAAAACCCTTGCCTCATTCTTTGCCAGAAACTCCTTCAAAATGGAGAGGATGAGGCCATTTATTGTGTGTGCTGTACAATGCTCTGTGCTGCACAGACAGCTCATTTCACCAGGATGACACAGGAGATTTTTGGCTCCCTGTGCCTCCCAGTGAAGAGTAAATTCATGCTTTGCACTAAGCAAGCTGAAATCCCTGGTCCTCTTCTCCTGTTCTTTATGCCCAGACAAAGAAAAGGGCAAGTTGTAACGAGATAAATGTTGTTGTCTTGATTTCCTTTAGGTTTTTTTTCCTTGCAATATTTAATTATTTAGAAACCTAAAAAAAGGAAGACATAGGTAGAGCTTCAGGCTTCACAGAGTGAGACTGTCAGGATGTGGGATGTGTCTGTTCAGGTCTGTTCAGGTCTTCTGGACTCAGTAAAAGTGTCTGGGTGCTAAGTAAATGCTAATTTACTTAACATTTGCTGTGGGCTATTTAATATACCATTCTATATTCATTTGTTGATACCTGTTTTCCAGGGCCCTTTTATTGTTCTCCAGCTGGATAGGCTCCTGGAAACATGTAGAATAATGGGCTATTCACAGCCTTGGCCCTAATTTAGGAAGCATGTTTACATTCTGTGGAGAAATCAGAATCACATCATCAGGGCTGTTTGGGCTGTTTTGAGGCTTGCTTTAGTCTCACTGAAAACCCTGAGTGGTGCAGCAAAGTTTAAAGTGTTTATGGCAAGACTGTCTGGAGTTCCCAGGATCTGCAGGATGTGGGGAAGGAACATCCCTGACCTCACAAGTTCCTGTGCTCAACACAGAAGGGGAAGGGAAGAGTGTTGCCTGGAAGAGATCAGTTCAGTATTTTTATTGCAACAGTATATGGAAACTGTGCCAAATCAGACTAGGATTATTGTTCCAGGTGTTTCACAAACTCCTAAAGTGAATCCTGCCACAGAGATGGACAATCTCTTTTAGTCACTTGTAATACCCTCTCAAAGATTTCATTCCCAACCAATTTCAAACCTGAAATTCATGAGTAGGAGAGCAAACCACCTTTAGCAAAATTTTGCTGCATAGAATGGCCTTAGATAGAGGAAAAAAAAATCTAAGCAGGGCCACAGAAAAAAAAAAGAAAAAAAATAGTTTCCATTTTACTGGTTTCAAAATCTGCCTGTGACCTGCAGGAAACCTATCCACGTCCAAGGAGAGTCTGCAGGCGTCGTAAGAGAAGGAAAAGCAATTACAGGTTTGTAAGAGCAGCTCTGAAGCTGCCATTCAGAGAGGTCAGATTCCCAGCAACACACCACGCTGAGGAGACAGGAGTTGGGCACCTGAGTTGCAAACTTCAATTTCTATATCCCTCTATCATTTGCAATTCCCCTTTCTAAGCCTGACAGTAACAAGGTTCCCTGGACTCCCCTGACACAGTAAAATGCTCTGCTTTTAGGAGACACCTGAGCTTGCTTTTTTGGTTTCTCCTGTTGCACTTGGGCAAAGCACTTTAGTGCAGATAAACTGGCTCTGGTGCCTCTGCTCCTCCACAGCTCCATGGCAATCTGCATAATACTGACATAGAAAGGGATTTTGAGCTTCTGCAGGTAAACAGTAAAATGCTTTTTTTGATGGACACAGACATAAAAAATTTCTAAATTCTGGCCTTGCATTGCTACTATAACCTTCCAGCAATGCACATACTCAGCCTTGTCATCACTTGTGTTCCATCAGGTGCTAGGGTGAGTGTACACCTAAGCCCTCCCTGGAGAAGGCCAATAAAGCTGAATAGAAGCAGTGGGACAGCAGCTAACCTCTCAGCTGCAGAGTATCTAAGTACACACACCTTCTGGATGGAGGAATGGTTGGTTCACTACGGCTCATGAAATTATTCCAGGTCATAATGAAGTCAGGTTCTCCCCAGTGCCAGATTTCTCCTTTCAGTAATTCTCCACCCCAGCAGACAGTGGCTGTAGAACAGCAGTGTCACAGCTTGGACATGCTGGCTCTTTGCTAAATGTGTGTGTGGCCAAAGTCTCTGCATATTCATCTCAGGGCCCCTTCCTCCCTGAATAATACAGCAAAACCTCTCAATTTAGGGCTGCTCATTTTGCTAGCCACCAGAATTCCTAAATTGCTAGCAATCAAACAGCCATTTCACAATGCCTGAGCCTCCAGCCCCAAACTGTTCCTGCAACAGTTGGAAGCAATCAATAAACTAATGAAAGTCAAAGTGGCTGTGAGGCAGCCAGGCTGCTGTGTACCTGGAGCTGAACCTGTTCTTTTGGCAAGCTCCTCTTTCAACTAACAGGCACGATTTTGTCTTTTTCTGCCGTTCTCTGATCCACTACATCAAACCCCATTGCCTTTGTGAGCAGCTTCGTTAGGAATGCCTTTCAAGAGGAGCAGCAGAAGAACACAACAACTCTGCCGGGTCAGGAGTTCCAGTTGGGCTGCAGCCTCTCAAAGGAGGATAAAGGAAGGGCAGGGATGCGTGGTGCTCTCGCCAGCCTTTCTGTCAGCCTGCAGCCATTTGTGAGCTTCACGGGGCTGCTGGAGACAGATGTGGCTCCTGAGCACTCGGCAGTGTACGACAGGAGTTTGGGTCATTAATCTGCCCAGCCCTGCCACGCAGTATTTTCTGCAGGACACATTCAGCACCAGCTAAGTTATGCATCTCCAGCCCTTGGACTGGAAACTCTGCAGGCACAGCCCATCCATTTGTTGCTGATTGCTCATTGTTGAGCACATTGATCCATGGCTGAGGTTAGCAGGCACTGCAGCAGCACGGCACAGCCTGCCAACAAATGAGCCTAACCCCGACAGACAATGTGGAAATGGAAGAGATGAGAAAACTCCTGCAAGTTCAATAACTCTGGAATCAGCCCAGTGATGGCTCAGTGGAGTATTTCCAGTTCCCTGTGCTTTGGAGAAGTCAGGGTGGCAGCAGAAGGCAGCTGCTGCTTTTCCAGCTGCAGCAGAAACAGGGACACGACAAAGATGTGCTCATTTCCATTCCCAGCCAAACTGGAGCATGCTCATCCCAAAGCATTTCCTAAAAAATATCCTCCCACCTCGACTGAAATTACAGCATTTCATTTGAAAATGAGACGCCAGAAAAAATGAACTTTCTTTCATTATTCCATTTTTAAAGTTGTTAATAGCCTGAAAATTTAATCTCAATAATTCTACTGAGTTTTTCTTACTTCTTTTTTTTTTTTCCAGAAAGTGAAATGTGTACTTTAGAATTCAAAATCTTTTGATCACTGCAGAGGTGGACTGAGTCTCATTTTGTTTCTCTTGAACTAGTTTTCAGTTATAAGAAGTCTATTCTGTAATTGTTTTAAAAAAATCAAAAAAAATCACTGCATTTGAAAGATCTCCTTAGGAGGAGATAGCTCTGTTAGCACCCACATCATCACAAGCCGTTACTGTGACTGTTTTGATGCTCTGCTGCATCATTTCAAAGTCCATGTAGCCTTTCCTCAAAGTAATACATCTGAGTTAATTTTGAACTAATAATACAAGTATTTCTTTGAACAAAAAGTTATTCTGGAGTGACATGTTGCAGTCTCCAATTGCTTTCATCTCCCTCTTGAGATATTCTGATTTACATAATATTTTATCTAGTTTTTACTAAATGTGTATATGCTTATATACATAAAATTCCTCTCAAAAGACAACCTCACATCTTAAAAGCTCTGAATATGCAGCAATGTAGAAGTTTGGATGAAAAAAAAAGGCCACTGACAGTGAAGATTTAAGGAACAGAGTGACATCTACCACCTCAATATTTCCCCTAGAAAAGGAGCAGGATATTTTACACTTGGGAATTCACTCCTTTTGGCAAAATGCAGAACTCATCGGGAATCCAAAAAGGAAAAATATCTCAGTATATATGTTTTATACATACACATACAAACTCCTGGAAGACAAATCTTGTCAATTTAGGGGTTTTTAAAAGACTTCTGTTTGATTCCACCGAGGTGATGTTCACTATTTTAATTCTCAGGCTTCACACTTCCACAGCAGTTGTTCTAGGGCACAATTCATTTCAAGATATTTCCCTCAACCATTCCAAACTCCCATATTAAGTCTCAAATTCTAAGCACAAAGGGATGATGGAGACAATGAGAGACAATACAACAGAATGAACACTCACTGTTGCTGCTAATTCATTATTTTATAAAATAAAAAATTCTGCCTTTGGATCAGTTGTTGGTTATCAGTTTTATGCTGTGCCCAAGTGCCAGGTTAGAAAGCAGCTGCTTCCTGGTACTAGTTATTTCTTCTGCTAAGGCAGAAATTAACTGATGGTAGGCTCTCTGTGTTAGGTGTAATGTATATTTGTGCCTGATTTAAAAGTTTTAAGAACTTACTGGAAGAGAATGCACAGATACAGAGTATAATGATTATTCTTAATTTGTGTTCCAGGAGCATTTAGAAGTTCCAAACAAAATCAATGACTCAGGCAGATAGCAACTGCATGAAGCCATCTCTGCTTTAAAACCATATTTTACATGATACACAAAAAATGCAAGTCCAGGAAAGGCAGGGAAAAAACCACAAAAACACTATCTCTGTTCAAAGACAAAAATATCAGGTTTTAAGCTACAAAAAAGGACTTTGGTCTTGAAAAAGTAGATTTATTTCATAGTGATTTTTTAAACTTCCTTTAAAAGAAGCAATGTTTTTCGATGGTACAACTGCTGCCAGGAGGGGACAGCCGGGGGGTCAGGCTGTGCTCCAGGGAACAGGGACAGCAGCAGAGGGAACAGCCTCAGGCTGGCCAGGGGAGGCTCAGCTTGGCCAGCAGCAGGAATTTCTCCATGGAGAGGGTGCTCCTCACTTTGGAATTCCTTATTCTTGATAGCACTACTTTGGGTCAGAAGTGCTTTGTGACATCAACCGAAAACATGAAAATCAACTTTTTCCAAAGCCATGGGAGCTTCACATTCTTTATTTAAAATGCAAGTTCCAGCTAAATCATTAAATAGTTCCATAAATCCTATACAACAACAATTTATGGATTATACACGGCTATACTTACAATAGTCCTTGAAATCAAAGATCCCTTTAAAAATTCTGAACCGAACAAACACTTTGGAAATAATCTTATTCTACAGATCCAGAGTTTGCCAAACCTCATTTACTTTTAATGAGATGGCAGATATTTTACAGTGTATCACATTTTCATACATTTTGTGATATAAAGGCTAATTACAGATTTGTGTTCCTTCTGTTCAGCTGGGAGCTCAACGCTTTCCTGTAACATCATATTTGGAGGACTACGACTACCCAATCCCCAAGGAAGTTCTTTCCAAATGGCAAATTATCCTTGTTTAACTGTTTCAGAAAACTGAGGAAATTACAATTCCCAGAGCAGTTTAATGAATTTTTGCTTCAGTGTACAGCAAAGGACAGCTTGGCACAGAGTTCTGCCACTGGATACCATGATATCCAAAGGCCACACCAACAGTGCAGAGAGCTCTGAAATGCTAGAAAATAAAATATCACTTATTCCTTTGTTGTTTCCCCCTCCCATGAAAAATGTTTGTGTTTCAACAGCTTTTCTTGGGGTGGGATGGGTGGGGGAGAAAATGAATAATTCGGTTTTCTCTCACACTTCTCAGGTGGAATCTCCATCAAACTGGAGGAACGCACTCTAAACCCAAAAATGTCCAGGGCAAAACATTTAGGTTTATATTGAACTACTGCTCATGGTTCTGGGCAAATATCCCAGATATCAGCAAAATAAGACATCCCTTCTTTTTCTTTTTTTCTTCTTCCTTTAATATAGTTTCCTTTAATATCTGCCACAAAGGGCTCAGATATAACATGCTTGAAAAGATTGGTTATAACAAAAAAATTGTCTTGAATGTTAATATAGAATCATTGCCTCCAGACATCTCATTTAGCTTTGGCCATTTTAGATCTCTAAACCAAGGGATTCCATTTAAATTCCTCAGAGAATGGGATCTATTGCTTTCATCAGCAGCATCAAAGAGCCACTTCCAGAATCTGGCAGTGCTGATCTGCTGCTGGAATTCTTGAACTGTTTATTTTTCCATAACTTTCCATCCCCCACTCACAAAAGAAGTTCTGATTTCAGGCCCAGGTAAGGATTTTCCCCATAATCATTAATACATCTTAAAACCCCAAATTA
Source organism: Entomyzon cyanotis (assembly GCA_024500445.1). Lineage (NCBI taxonomy): Eukaryota > Metazoa > Chordata > Aves > Passeriformes > Meliphagidae > Entomyzon > Entomyzon cyanotis. Next base: position 16,613,809 of record JAKEPQ010000743.1, on the reverse strand, counting down.
TCACAAAATCGATGAGTTAAGTGTTATTTACCAAGTCAGTATTTCCTTTTCACCAAGTCCAGGGAAATGATACTGTAATAGAGCATTTGCCACAGTAACATTTTCATCATAACTAACACAGGCTAATATTCTGTGTAAAATTACTACCATGAATTAACTTTATGTCTGTAGAAAATGAGATTGTATGTAATTACTGATTTCCATTCACAATAAACTAAGCAAATTATCTTCACAAACATAAAGGCACCATAAATTTGTTTTGAGGCATAATGAAGAAATAAATTTGTGAAAGAAATATGGACTGAATCTGCCAAATTATTGTAAATGATAGCTTCTTTAAAATTAAGGCATGTAATTGCAATTGGAAAATGTTATCCTCTTAATGGTTGTATTATTATTTAGGTAGACCAATAATCCTCTTTGCTGATGCCTCATTTCTAAACTATTGGCAGATTTTATGCATTTTAATATCAAAATGCCATGCAATCTATAAATAGAATGATTTACCATTTGCAGGATTAGGTTTGTCCTAATGAATTTTAGAGGATTTTAAAAATGGGGATAAAAGTGCTTAGTAGAGAGTCTCACATTCTTTCTGCTCCCATTATTTAGCTGAGTGTACTCATTCAATGGACAAGATTGTTTTAACATATGGTTCCCCAAGTTTAATGTTAATGAGCGAAAATCACCGTGCTGAATATGACATTTTAAATCAAATAAAGCAATCGGTTTGATGATGTTTTAACAATTGCACATTACATCCCGCAATAAAATTGCAAAGTTAAATCCTTTAAAATGCCACAGAAATTAAAACACTCGTATTGTTTTAAGGCATCAGTGTTATCTGACATTTCAAAAAGCATTAAATCCTGTTTGATATGCCCTTTATCCTGTTGATGACCAGGCATTTTAAGACATTATTAAAAATTTCAATCACTTTTAAGTGGCCAAGTTGCAAAAACCTTACAAGTTTAAGGACATTTATTAATGTTTGCAATGCTAAAATAGTCATCAGTAGAACGTTACTAAAAATGATGAATTACTTCTCTCTCCAAAAATATATTTTTCCTCATAGCTATTATGTTTTGAGGGGTTTTTTTCCGTGAATCACAACAAAACCCCACATCCAAGTTGCCATTTGAGGTAAGGGGCGATTAGATCAGTAGGAATTGGCACAAAGAACTGTAGGAGCCACTGGGGCACCCTGGAGCTCTGTAGAGCAGCCAAACCAGCTCTGCACACTCAAAAGGTGTCTGAAAATCCAGTCAGGATGCTCCACGTGAGACAGAAGGGAGTCAGGCTGCAAACTGTGTCCTCAGTGCCTGTTAAATGCAGGTATCCCAGCTCCAGCCCTTGTCCCAGCCTTGCAGGACCCTTCACCCTCTCCTTTCCCTCCTTTGCACCCAACTTTGCCAAACTCAACTGCAAAAGAGACACAGGCAATTCCTCTAGGGCTTTGGTTCTTTCTCTGACAACTTCAGGTTGGAATTATCTTAAAATAAAATGGAGCTTATAACAGCATTTCTAGACTTCAACCAGAGAAGTGAGGGAAGAAAATGATAATTTTTCCAAAACACCTAAACCACCTTAGACCAAAGCAAGAATTTATGACTGAAATGTGGGAATTTCACCACACCAAGGAGCTGGGGAAGCTTTGCTCCTTCCTCACCAGCCACACTGGAAAAACAAAAGTGCAGCCAAGCAGGTGCCTGGCGGTGGTTTGTACTTTCTCTCTGGCATGGGGGTTAAGGCAGCCTCACCACATTTTTCATGCAAAATTAAATGGAGCTAAGTTGTGGCTGGAGAGCTTTGCTTGACACTTTTTTTTTTTAATAGAGTTTTTTTCAAACAAGCAGAGTTGTAGTAACTTCAAGGTCTCTACAGCTCTGCTGGCAGCAGTTCCAAGCTGAAGAAAAAGCCATTTCCTAGGCCAACCACAAAGCCTTGCCTGATGCTACAATGATGATCAAAAACATTGCAAAAAGCCAATTGTATTTATTTATGCTGCAGCCTCTAACATTAAAAAAATGATAGTTATCCTCAACTAAACAGAAATGTAATGCTAGATATTGGGATTTTAACATGAGGCTGTTTCAGGGATGGTCCATGAGTGTCACGAAACCAGCAGGTTCTGCACCCAGCTGTTCTCCCTCTCTTCCATGCAGGACCTTCAGCAGATCTTTCCTGCAGACAACAAAAACACCCAGAAGGATGCTCAGAGCCCTCTCCTTGTGCTGCAGCATCCCAGGACACAGAGCTGAGCTCTCAATTCCTGCCTTTATCAACGAGGCAAAGGCTCCAAGTGGCAGCAGCTGAGTCAATGCTGCTGCCAAGTCCCACAGAAAGCAGTGGTTGTAAAACAGAGTGTGCTGAGATGCTGGAACAGTAAATTAGTCTGTAATGAGGAAGGGATTCTCAGTCAGCCAGATAATCCAGAGAGATCTAGTCCTCTGCTGGCTGCCCTGGGCATGAAAGGAGAGTTTGAATCCTGATGTGAAATCATGAAGTCAGTTTGGGTCTGAATGTTGTTGGGTGGTGCTGGGAGAACACAACAGGAAACTGGAGATGATCAGTAATTAATACGGGTAATAACAAACAGTAACTGGAGGTGATCAGTAACTACTATGGGTAATAACAAATAGTTACTGGAGAGGATCAGTAACTACTATGGGTAATAACAAATAGTTACTGGAGAGGATCAGTAACTAATATGGGTAATAACAAATAGTTACTGGAGAGGATCAGTAACTAATATGGGTAATAACAAACTAACTGCAAACAACCTGAGAAGGACAAGCCTGTGCCACTGAACAGTGCCCACACCTTTCCAGTTTATTTCATTGTTCAGTGAGAGCAGACAGAATGCTCACTAAACTTGGGAAAAAGAGTGATTTGCCCTGCAAGTCCCTATTCTCTTCATCCATATTAACAATGTGGTTTGACATTATTTACAAACCACTAAGTGCTTGCTGACATGCCCAGTTTGGCTTTTCCCATCGTGTCCACTCAAATCAGGCTCTGCATGTTGCTGCAGACCTGAGAGGGGTCTGTGACATGGGGAATATCCCTCTCCTCCCTAGGGAATGAGGTGGAAACCCTCTAAACCGGGCACTGTGTTTTGGGTGTTTGTTAATACACTATTCCAACGACAACTCCTTTATACAGACTAAATCCAGATGTTTTAAACACTGAAATCAAGCTGTGTTCCAGTCTCAAAGTCCATGAGCTAGAGTGGGCTAAAGATGCAAAAGTTAAAGACAGAGTAATGCCTGAACGTTATGAGGGAGGAAAGGGTGGTTACCATTGGATTTCTTATTTTTCCCAGCTCTAAAAGGGTAGTTAAGGGCTCATTCTGTACAGAAAACTATTCCTTTACCAGATATTTTTAGAGCATTGTACAGTGCAATTATTAAATGAATATTTTCATGGGCTTTGGAATAAAGGTAAGTACTTTTAAGAAGAGCTACTGCTCATAAACATGCACATCTCCCCAAGCAGTTTAGTCCCAAGACAGATATTTTCTATTCCATATGTAGAAAACCCAACAGATGTCTTGGATGCCTTGCAGATAATCTCAGTCCTAGGGGGTTTCACTGCAGACCACCATGAATTACCACAGTCCTGAAGTTCTATTCCAAACCAGCACAGAACCATAAAGAATTCCATAATCTAGAAGAGAAGGAGACACAAATGTTGTCTTTCAGTGAGGTGTCTGTGAGGATGGCTCAGCTAGACTGATTTATGAGGCCACACCTCTTCTGTCTCTTTTTTCTCCACATCCAAAGTGTGGGAAATTTTATCCAATACCCAAGACCCTAGCAGGACTGATGAATCCATTAGAGCTCACAGGGAAGTGCATTTTCAGGATCAGAAATATCCCAAGGACCAAGGCACTGCTCTGTGGCTGTTTTCCTGTGTCTCCATGGGAGGCAGGAAGGGAATCTCCTCCTGGGGGAACAGAGCACCTCGACCCAGGTACTTCACATCCTGCTGCTCTTCTCTCAGGCTGCAGAAAAGAGGAAGAGAGGGAGAGAAAGCAAGTGGAAAATTGTATTACTCACACTGAAATGCTCTCTTAGAAGCTGAAGAGTTGCAGTTGTGAATGGAGCAATTCTGGGAAAAGGGCTGGAGGGGAGACAAAAAACAAATGACTAGAAACAGTTCCTAGCCACAAAAAGCATCTCTTCCATGAAACTGAGCAATGTGACATGAGCTGGAGAGCACCATTACAGCGAGGTGTGTCTGTCACTCAGGCACACTTCTTCTTCTAAAGAATACGTAAGAAAAGTTGAGAATTTATGGAGATGTTATTAAAAAAACAAACACAACAGCAAAACCAAAACAATTTCTGCACCCCTCCCAATCAAAGCTAAATAAAAACCCAAACAAAAACACTACCAAAAATACCCACAGAGTCTTAGAAGACACAAGACAAGCAATATCAGGAAAAACCACATTAGCAGCATCTGCCAACGAGTACTTATTTCTCCTTATTACACAACAATCTGGGGTTTAGAAACATCAGCCATAGATTAATAGTGAAGAATTGAGGTGGAAAAATGTGCAATGCTAGGAAAAACATTCCCAGTCTAACAACACTTAAACCACAAATGTTCAAAAAAGAGTTATTCTGAATGATATTAACAGTGTTTTTTCCCTTTCAAAATCCAGTGTAAATAAGCGTGGTCACAAATAAGTTAAGAGAAAGCATTTATCCCTGATGTTAAAGAACTTTCCCAAGAAAATTTGCCTTATTGAATGGAAAGCTGGATTTTTACCTATACCAGTCCATAATTACAGTCCAATCTTTTATCTACCTGGCCTTCTCCACTGCATATAAAAATTTCCATTTTAAAAGTGAAAAAAGACCAAAAAAGATTGGAGGAAGAGATCTCAGAAAATTAATCCCAGAACATTATCTCATCTCTGGCTCATGGTGCAGACTTTGATTACATGATCACATATTTATGTCCTCAGCATCTGAGCCTTTCCATCCTGATCAAATAAGCTCCCAAATACCTCAAAGGCACATCCAAAAAACCTTCCAGCTTCATTGAAAGAATTGATAGGATCGAGTAAATGAGGCAGGAGTATTAAAATGACTCTGGTTTTGCAGATCATCACCTCTGCTCCAAATTAGAGCCCAAAACTGGCAAAAAAGCAACAGCCAGCCGTGTGCTGACTCACCTCCACAGGCATGCTGGTTTTAACAGGAACCCTGGAAAGCTGCTGCCTTCTGATTTGCAACCTTGGGAATGAGGTCTGCAACAGGATTCAGGATATAAAATAGTTGAGGCATAGTCAGGGAGCCAGGAATGGCTTTGAGTCATGCAGCTGGCTCATTTCATTTTGGATTCTATTTAGTGAATGAATTAGGGGTCTGATCATAAGCTGGAGAATAAAAATAATGTGAAAAAATAATGAGGAAAGTTGTCAGGTTGCAAAACTTCGGTGATTCTCACCCAGGCAAACATCTGGACCCAATGCATGCATGCAGTCCAGTGACTTCCATTTCTCCTTCTCATGCAGGAGATCCTGATGGGAATTATAAAATTCCCAATTTAACAGGGATACTAAGGGGCAAATAGCTCATTTTAATGCAGAAGATGCATTAGGGAGAATTGACTGTGATAACAAGGAGTATTTCAAAACCAGAAATTATGTTCAGTCATTAGAATGTTGAATGAAAGCTGAGAGAAAGAGGACAACTCCTCCACTTAATGCCTACATGGAATTATTATCTCCCTCCAGCTCCATATAGGCACCAGAGTCGCAAAACAAAATAAGTTTTAAGAATGAGACAGTTTACCCACACGAAAAATCCCTTTGTGGTGAGTGCCAGCAAAGAACACATTGTACATTAATTGCTGGTCTCTCAGTCCAGACCATCTGTCTGTGGATGTAATGAAGGCTGGCAGCACTGCTGCTGTTTGCTCAGGAGTTTGAATTGGGTCTGAGCTGAGCCCTCCTCCCCACCTTGTCACAGCCCCAGCTCCACTTTGGCTCCAAAAGCAGAGCTCAGCACCCCTTGCAGCCAGGGCTGAGCCCGGAGGGAGCAGAGAGGGGCTGAGCAGGGTGATGAGGGAGCAGAGCACCCCAAACACCCTGAGAGCACAGAGCCCTGCTGTGCTTGTAGGGTCAGCATGCCCAGTGCACATGGCCAGGCTGCCTTCAGCCCTGCTGGGCCATGGCAGGGACAGCCTCACTGCAGGGCTGCAGCCTGCCAGGGCAGCTGGGCTGTGCAGATGGCAGCTGGGACAGCTCTGCTTGCACTCCTGCTTGTAGGCAGCACTGAAAAGTGAAGTCATCTTAGCTGAAACACGAGGATAATGAACTACCAGAAAGCTGGGTAGCAGCACTGAAATTAAAATAGCCATAAGTCATCTGGTTTGCTCTGCAGGAGCAGCAATGTGAACAAGGGGGAGGTTGCATTCACCATTTAATGTCAATGTGCAAGAGCAAAGCACTGGAGGCAGCTCTGGGGAAATGCTCACCCCTGGCAGTGCCATGGCACAGTCACAGAACCCATGGGGAAATGCTCACCCCTGGCAGTGCCATGGCACAGTCACAGAGCCCAGGAGGACATTCTCACCCCTGGCAGTGCCATGGCACAGTCACAGAGCCCAGGAGGGGAAATGTTCACCCCTGGCAGTGCCATGGCACAGTCACTCATCCATGGGGAAATGCTCATCCCTGGCAGTGCCATGGCACAGTCACAGAGCCCAGGAGGACATTCTCACCCCTGGCAGTGCCATGGCACTTGCCTGCCCTCCAGGCACTGCTGAAAAGGCAACCAGGCTCAGGCAGGGTCAGTGCAGCTGCCTGGTGAAGCCAGATCTCCCTGCAGCTCTGTGGCAGCAGCCCAGTCACTACTCCTGCTAACACTATCAGTTTTAGGATGTGGGTGGCCAAAAAAAAAGCCATTTTCAGATAGATGTAATTCACACAGCACTCTGAAAGGATGTGGCCATGTTGCTGCAAAGCTGCTCTTTGGAAAGCTGGATTCATCACTTCCCAGCCTGCTGAGGAAGACTGATGACTTGTCATTATTTTCTGGCTTCAAGACCAACTGGGAGAAGATAGAGGTTCTATTGCTTTCCAGATTTTTCCCCAGGAAATCTGTCCTGATCTCGGAAGGTTTGGTGTTTTTCTCTTTTTTTCATTGTATTGCCAGAATGCTATGAAGCCCTCAGGTGTTTGGAATTCTAAATAACACATTGACATGGGGAGGAAACATTTTTCACCATTAATTAAAATCCTGCAAAGAGCTTGTGACAGATGGAAGGGATTGAACCTATTGCTATAGGGAAAGGTCAATTCCATTACAATGATTTTTCACTCCAAAAAATTAATTATTCATTGTTGAAGATACCACTGGAGAGTCTAAAGAGGATTTTTTCCCCAAAGTCAGAACAATTCTTCAAAGAATTCCTATCGGATGGAAAAGGCATTCCTGTACTCAGACCAAAAAGCTGGAGATAAGTTGTTCTGCTCCTTCCCTGTGCCTACAAAAATGCTAAATTTTTTTCATTGATTCAAACTGATCTGCTATAATGTCAAAAGCTTATTAAATTTTCCAGAACTCCATTCTAACAGGGAGAAAAGTTCTGTAAAAATTTGGATGTTTGCCATTGTATAAACTGGTTTTCATTTCCCAGAATCACAGAATGTCCAGAGCTGGAAGTGATCCCCAAGGACCATCCAGCCCAACTGCAGACACCCCAACAATCCCAGCCTGTGCATCCCTGGGAGCATTGTCCAAACACTCCTGCAGCTCTGGCAGCCCTGGGGCTCTGACCATTCTCCATATTTGGATTTTTAGTGAAAACAATATGTGTATGTCTTCCTGAGGAGAGAAAAAAAGTGTTTATAGCAACACTAAAGATGGGAATTAAACTTGAAAATGCAGTATCCAGCACTGGGTTCCCCAGTAGAAGAGAGAGACAGAGCTACTGGAAAAGTCCAGTGGAAAGCACAGAGGTGATTGAGAGACTGGAGCCTCTCTGATAGCAGGAAAGGCTGAGATTGCTGGGGCTGGGGGATCCTTTCCATGTCCTTAAAGATCCAAAGGGAGGTGTGGAAGATGAGGCAGGACCTCCCCAGAGGTGCTCAGTGACAGGGCAAGAGGCACAAACTGAAACAGGAGGTTCTGCCAGAGCATCAAACCCCACTGCTTTGGTGTCAGGGTGACAGCACTGCTGCAGGTCACCCAGAAAATTGTGGACTCTCGATCCTTGGAGATATTAAAAACTAAAAAGTTATCTGGTACTGGCAGCCTGCTCGAAGTGACCCTGCTTGAGCAGTGGGGTGGCGCAAGAAGACCTCCAGATGTCCCTTCTCACCTCAGCCTTTGGCTCTGTGATCCCAGGTCTTGTTTGTAAAGTGCTTTCCTTCAGAAATAGGTGGAAATGTGACACAGGAGAAACCAGTGCTCCTCTCTGAGCCCCCAGATGTGCTCCCCAGGCAGCCAGCTCAGATGCTGAGGGTCAGACCTTGCTCTGGGAACATCCCTCCAGACAAGGGGAGTCTCACCCCTTCCACTGCCACAACACAAACGTGGTTCTGCCCCCTAAAAACACCTCCTGAGATTGAAAACTCTGCTCTGAATCATCAACTCTATCCCAATGGGGAAGCAGGATTTACTCCTCCCCACATTTCTCCTGACTTCTGATGTAATGGTGCAGAAAATACCAACACCAGAGCACTCATCCTATTTTGGCAAGGGGAGCAGGAACAGGGGGTCAAGAGTTCCCAGGAAAATCGACAGAATTGTAACTCACCAATGGACAAAACAAATCCATTTTTCCAGGCTGCCTGTTCTTCCGTGGTGTGATTTAAATGAAATCCCACAATAGCCAACATTTTTAGATGTCTGTGTGAGCAAAAAGATGTGGCTTCCTTTTCCCACCTTGGGACTGGAGCAGCTGATAATGGAGTCAGTGGGATAATACCAACTCCTGATATATTTGAGCACTGTCTGAAACCTGATTGTGCATGACTTTCAGGGAGCACAAGCCATGAAAAGTACCTTTGATACAGCCTAAAACTCCCCAATCTTTTTCACTTTTATAGTTTCATACTCTTGCAAGCTTGAAAATTCCTTAGAGAGCATGTGGTAAAACAAAAAAATGAATGTAAGTAACATATTCTTGCAATTGGTGCCAGCCCAGTGGGACTGAAAATGTGTTGTGCGAAGATCTAGGGAAGCAAAGAGTACAAGAATACCCTTCTTTCAGAAAGTTAGAAGTTCAACATCTCTTCATGAGACGTGAAAAAAAGCAGATGAAAAATATGAAGCTACTTAATGTATCTCACTGGAATCTTCAGCCTGACCCAGGGAACAGAGTCTGATTTGCTTTATGACACTTTAAACCCTCCACTAACAAATCAGAAACAAACACAAAGGATGTGAATTTGCACCCAAAGCTGCTCTGAAATCTTCTGGCAGAATAAAGTGACATATTTCATTATTTCTTAATCTTCTACAAATGTGGCCTGCAGCCAAAAGGGCAGTCCTGGTTTCCAGAGCTCTGATTCACACATCTAACTGAGATCCAGTCCTGAAACAAAAGTTTTCCCAGTTGCATGCACTTTTACCTGATTCCAAACCTGGGAATTCAGCTGATTACAATGATGGGGTTTATAGGTGAGGCTGTGTTTTATCTACAGCTTAGTCTGTACAGACACAGCAGGACAGAAGGAGTTTGATCCCACCTGAAACAAGAGTCTCACAGACAGATCAGCCTTTACTGTGAATTTAAGTTAATTTGTAAAAAGAGAACACATCAAAATATTTGGAAGTCTAAATGAGTATTTACAGGATTTTTATTTTGAGTCATCATATTTTCAGTCTAGCCTGAAAGTCCAAACCATATTCTTACCTTTTCTTGATTACTGTATCTAACTAATTTATGTCATTTCAGTATCGATTAAGTGTTTGCAAATATTCTAAAAATTTATAAATTAAAAAAGTGCATGATATTAGAAAAAGGCTGCCACCTATAAAAAAAACTACCCTAATTCACTTCCTCCTTCCTTGCACTGGGACAAAAGGAGAAGTATTACAGAAGCCATATCAGCTTAGCTGCCTGAATATGTTGTTGAAATAAAACAAACTGACCTTGTTTCCTGAACAATCCATTCCACATATTAGTTTTGAATGAGTTCTTGATGTAGAAAGGCAGAATAATAGTCAAACATACCTCTGCAAAAGCAAAGATTCAAATCGTTTTCCCATTATCTCCATTACAATCAAATTACTTAAGAGCAGTATCTCTTAAGGATGATAGAAATGCATATTTTGATAGCTCTCAAGCCCTCTCTAGCAAGGTCACTTCTAAATGAAATGAAATACTCCCATCTCAGTCCTCTGGTAGTCAGTGCACGATTTTTGCACAAGGCAAAACGTAGCTGCTCTGACTTGAACAACAGTGGGGGCAATAAAAACAAAGAAACTTTTCACCCTCCCTTGTACTCCCTGCTGAGTGGGTTTGGGGAACAGGAAAGCTCCCTGAAAATCTCCCTGCAGTTACCTTTTGTTTGCTAGGACAAAGTTATGTGGCAGCAAAAATACTCTGCAAATACACAGGACCAGCCAAAAAAAAGTGGCTAACGTGGAGAAGGAAGGCATTTTTCCCTGTGTGGGGATGCCATGGGTGTGTTCCCAACCACAGCAGATTGTCCATGCAGGCATTGCCTCCAGAGCAATGGCTGCAGTGCTCAGTGCAGCAGGGAGGGCTGTGCTGGGGGAGAACAATTAGCAATTACAATATGGCTCAGAGGAAAAACCCACTGAAGCTGGTGCAGGGAGGAGGGAATGAAATCTCCTTCAGATTCACTCCAAGCCAAGCTCTGTTTCATACACAATCAGTGCTCAGTGATACTCCCATCCTCCCCCAAAACTGTGCCCAGAGCATTTTTATCTGAAGTCCCAAATCTCAACCAACCATGCCTTGGGAAGGTAAAAAACTAGACAAGATTTTCCATGGCAAAGTACCCAAAGCTGTAAAAAAACTATATTAGGCACAGTTACAGATTAGTGAATAAAAACAAAGTGTAGGTATTTCCACAAGTGCCTGTAGTTGATTCCAGTCCAGCTGGAAGGATATTTATCATATTTGCAAAGTCTCCCATTTAGTCATGAAAATACTATGAAATTTTGGCATTTTTTAACATTAATGGTAAGTCATTAATATCAATGAGTACCTGAAATAAATATGTTTTGTTTCCAAAGTTATGGCTACTTGCAAAAACAGAAGAGGATTTTAGTACAAACTCTAGTTCACAAATGATTCTGGGATTAGTAAGCACTCAAAGACAAGAACAAATGTTCTCAAACAGACAAATCAGTACTCACACAAACAAATCAGACCTCTTCATCATGTTTGTTCATTAAAAAAAAAAAAAAACCTCTTTTAAAAAATGGGGTTTCTACAAGTTCTTCTCTTTTGCTAGATTTTTTTTTTCCCTACTTCCTAATGAAGGAAAGCATATTTATGTAAGCAGGCTTCTTGGGCTGTTTTCATGACCTTAATTTTTGGTGTCACTGAGACCTTACAGACTGACTGGGAGTTCACATCAACACTCTCTGGCTACCAGGAGCACCTGAAAGGGACAGGCAGCTCAGTCCTAGCTCTACCTGCATTTCTGATCAAGCAGGTTGTTTTTAAGGGTTCCCTTAAATCCAGGTAAAAATCCCACCCAAAACACAGTGAAATGGCCCTGAACACATGACTGTGACAAGAAGTGCTAATTCATCTATGTCCCACGGCTCTCCTGATGCCACTTAGGGACCAGAATGGCTCTGTGTCCTGCTCAGAGGGGAGGCAGAGCTGACACCCAACCTGTGGCAGCTGCTGCTCTCCAGGACACCTCTGACACCTCCCCAAACACAGCCCAGCTCCCACCTGCAGTCCCTCCCTTTTATTGTTCTCTGTGTTCCACACAAGCTGCCCACCCGTGTTGTCAGATAATCTTCATCACAAGCTTTGAGGAGAGCTGCCCGGCAGTGTGATGGATCACCCAGCAATTTTGGGCTGTCTGTTAATGAGCAAAGCCTGGTTCCATGCCCTGCCAGTCGGGGCTGTGCTGCTCCCAGGTTTAAGGCTGCCAGAGCGAGCCTCTGACACTGCAGGAGGAGAGTGATTGCAGGCAGCAGGCATCCATCACCTGGCTCTACAGAAATACAGAGTCATTGTCATGGGACAATCTCACATGAGAAATACCATCCCCTTGAAATCCTCGTGCCTCAGCGTTTAGGGATGATGTATGGCCAGGCTCCACCTTGACATTTTCCCCCTAGCAGCACACTGTTGGCCTGTGGCATTTTTCTTTGAAGACACATCAGACAAATTTTTGGGCAGGAAGAACAGGAATGGACTTCTACACTCATGAAAGGAAAGAAACAACTACTATTTAAATGAGGCAGTAGAGACGAGGCATAGCTTTGTCAGAATTGTAATAACAGGATGAGTTTGGGTCCTTTTTCTCATGTAACATTTACCCATATTTTTGCAGACCCTACTTTAGCATATTTTTTCCCATCTTCCTCTCCAGCTTCCCAGCATCTCTTCTCAGAGTTCTCTCTTAGTGGAGGTGATTTTTCCTAGGACAGGGAAAATAATCCTTTGTAGAACTCCACAGCAAGTTGGTTCATGTGGGGAAAAAAATCTGTTTCTTTTCTTGCATCTCCATTGGACTGTTTGCTGCAGCCATGGTGGTTGTGAGGGAGGGAAAAGCTCACCAACCTGGCTTCAGCAGCTTACAGAAGGCACAGTCTGAAGGACCTTCAGGATTTATGCCTGTTAGACTCATCCTTTCCAAAAATTATGTCACCAGCACCTTCCTACCACATTCTGATCTCCAGTACACAAAATGTCAGTGAAAACTCTGATATTGTGACCTAAAGCTAAGGCTGTTTTGCTCTTTTTTTTTCATGAGGCATGGGGAAACTATGGGAAAGAAGTTCCATCACGGGGCATTGTTACATGTTTATGGGCTGGAGACACATTTCTCTGGCAATATGGCATTAAAGCTTTAAACAGTTATGTGATTTAAGCAGTAAAGAGGAGACTAATGAGGTCCTCTCCAAAGTGTATCAGTGAAACTCTCACATGGCTTCACAACTTCAGGAAGTTTTTGTGACTTGCTTCCCAGAGAAAGTAGAAAGAGGAATTTTAAAAGGAATTGCTTTAATGCTATTCACTTCTCACCACCTGCAAAGCTGTGCTGACTTACTGCTCAAGGTTTAAAAGCTTATGGATTGGGAAGGAGGCAAACAATAAACACCTTTTAGCAGCCTTGAAAAGAAAGTAGCACAGCTGAAAACTTTCCTCACTGTTTTATCAGCCCACAGAGTTGCTACTCTGAATTACAGCACAAACCCCAGGTTTGAGCTGGAGTGATCAACTATGCATGGCAAAAGCAGGTTATGGCAAGGCACTGCATTTTGTGGCACAAACTTCATTGCTGAATGAAAGGCAATCCTGAAATGTGTAGTATATATTAATCTATTTTTAAATTCAGAAGGGCTGAAAATAGGAAGAAAGGCACTGAAGCATTTTAAAGACGTTGGAAAAAAACCTATTACACACTGAAGTTCATTACCAGTGGTAATACAATTGGATTTCACAAAACCAGTTTGTAAATAATTGCATATGAACTGCACATGGTTGCTCACAGTTTACACATGATTACAGTTTGATTGCAGAGACAACCATACAAACAATGAGCTCAATTTACCCAATAGTTGTAGACATTTTGCAAATGGATTCTGTATACTTAAATCCATTTGGTTAAACGCACTCAGTAAATATTTTTCAGCTGTGAGCCCATGCAGGGTACTCGGTGAGAGTTTGCTATAGTTCAGTGCTCAGACCTCAGCAGAGAGTCTTCTTCTACTGTCAGACTCACCTGCTTTTCATGGTTTGTTCTCTCCTCTCATCTCTCTGTCATTTTTATTTTTTGGGGACTGATCCAAAAGCCATTACAGCCAATGCAGCAATCCCAGGCTATCATGTTAGACAAATTACACAGGATTCACACCTATTCCCAGGGAGAGCCACATGTCCTTTACGGTGTCCTGCTGCAGTGGCACAGGAGGGACACTGCCTGAGCAGGTGATGCTGGCAGAGCTGCCAGGGCTGGAGAAAGTTAGGTCCAAGCAGCCTGAGAGTTCTCAGGAAGGTTTGCTCCAACCACATCCATCTTTTCCTGCCTCTTCAGCCTGTCCCACGAGGCTGGAAAGCACTCCATTCCAGCCCCTGCTGGAGCTGCCAGTTCTGGACTGTCACTGTCACAGGGAGAAGCTTTCCAGAGCACTCGGTGCTTCTCCATCCCTGCCTGCAGCCTGCTGGATGCACAGCCTCCAGAGACCACAGTGAACCTGGCCAAGGCTGTCAGCAGCTTCCTGCCAGCTCAGGGTGGTGCCAGAAGTCCAGACAGTCATTAGATGGAACACCTGTAACACCTCAGGCGTGTAGGACAGAGAACATTCAGGATCAAGGAATCTGGGGGGAAAAAATCAGTTACAAGGTGGTTTTGAACAGGTATTGGAACAGGGCAACACAAAAATTTTATTTCTCCCCTCACCAAAATGTTTCAACTGCTTTTTTTTTTAACCCCCTCACAAAAATAAAGACTTTGAAAACATAACTAAAGACACACGAAGCAAGGACAACTGCATAACCAGTAACTGATTTGCACACAGACAGTGTAAATCCACCCCTTGGATGGGGCTGGGCAGGAGGAAGGTGTCTCCCTCAGTGGATAAGGTTTTGCTTTTGTCTTACATTGCTTTTCAAATCACCAAGGAGAACAAGCAGTTCTTTCTAAAGTGCTGAGAGAACTACAGTCCTGAAAAAAAAAACATTTTAATGATAGATTTAAATGAAAGAGAAATAGCCTTTTGTTTCCCCCGTCACAGTTTTTATTCACATAATTAGCAAAATGAAGCTCTACATGAGTTGCACTGTGTCACACAACAAAGACACTGATGGCTCCAGAGCTCCTTGCAGAGCCTCAAAGATTCTTTGTGTTGCTCAACAACACACCTTTGGGGAAAAGGTGCCATTAGACAATTTTAAATTGCCAATCTCCCCCAGTCGTGTTTACAGTACATCCAAAAGCTCCAAAGCTTTTCCAAAGCAAAAAAGTCACTGACTTTCTGCTATGCTTAATATCTCGAATGATAATAAAGGCCATCTCAAGTCTGCAGCAGGCAAACATAATTCCTCTCAACTTAATGAAGTTATACCTGTTTTTACCAGTTTAGAATTTCATTCAGAACAGTGGTTTTGGAGATATGACTTCACAGTACGCTTAGCAGCTGCCTTGCAGTCATGCAAAAAATGTGGCCATTATTATAACTGAATATTTTTTTTTTAAACAGAGAGAATTATTAATTAGAAAAAATGCCCTCATTTTCAGGGGCACTAGAAAATATTCTTGTTAAAAATGAAAAACAACTTCACTATTAATTATGTCCACTGAGACCAACACAGTAGCAAAACACCAACCATAACTTATTAGTTTAAAATAACTGGTAGAGCTATTAAAGATCATTCTTACTATAATTTTCAGGTATTCATTTCAGTTCATGCCTTTCATCTTGTGCAGTCATTACTTGTGTGTTTCATGCAAACAAAGAAATCTTGCTTTTAAAATAGGACAGCAATAAGTTAATATCTTTCTTTATTTTTGCCTTGTGAAATCTAACTGGTTAACTGAAAATGAAGGTTCATTTCAAAAAACTGGAATGGATAGAAAACACTTAAAATAACAAAGTGTACTCAGATTTGTTCTAAAAACAGTTACAGATTCTGGGGAGCACCAAATTTGGATGCTCAGCTTAACTGGGCTGATGAATCTTCTGAACTGGTTACCTTTTCCAGGTTCTTTCCAGGTTCCCAGACACCACCTTGAATCCAAAAGGAACCTGACTGCCTTGCTGATAATTTGGGCCATATGGCTATGTATAGTTTATGCTTTTTCCTCCTCACCATCCCCTAAAAGCAAACTTTGGCTGTCAAACTTGAAGCCTTTATGACCCAGGTCCCTGCCTGGATTTCCTACCACATGAACTCAGCCAATCTCTTCACAGGTTTTGTGCAAGGCAGACACATTGTCTAATCCACTGATAAAACACTAGTTTATTTCATGGATTTCTTCAGGATTTTTTTTTTTTTAATTAGAAAATGAGTTATGCATTATAGAAAATGGAAGAAAACCAGAGAAGGAGCACTAAGCAAGGGGTTTCAACAGGTTACAAAGAATTGAGAGAAGGGAATAGGCAATAAGGCAGTCAATGGGATAACTGACTAAAGTGAAACACTTCAGCAGACATTGGAGAGTCTGAACACATCCATACAGGACCATCTGAACAATGGGAAAAGTGAAAAAAAACCAGAGAGAAAAATACAGAAACATGCTTCGAGGTGAATAGAGCAGCAGAATCTGGTTCTTGCAAATTTGCAATTGAGGTTCTTAATGACCTCGTGTATCTTGATAATTCCATCTAGGGTTAGCTGGTTATGAATGCAAGAGCTGGCCCAGGCTGTAAAATCCCTCCTGCACTGTGATTTCCAAGGGTATTTAGGTTCAGGTGCCAAGCAGGGCAGATCTCTGTGTCCTGTGGCTGGCTGGCCCACAGGAGCCCTGCTACAAGGCACTGCTGCCTCAATCTCTCACTGCCCAAGTCACTCCAGAACTCAGAAATCCCTTCATCTACACACCTAATGACAACTTTTGAGAATCAGGGGGTGTTTTAAACCAGCCAGCTTCCCCTTCAGAAAGCTGTGGCAGAGGTACAACCTAGCAGACAGCTCAGGACTGTGCAGGGAGAAAGCCCAGCAGCTGCCAGGGGAGTTTCCAGCCCCTTGGGAGCAGTGTGAGCCAAAGGAATGAGCACATTTTGCCCAAGAAATACAGGGCTTCATAACACACCAATTCATTACTCGAGGAGATAGTGCTCTTCCTCTCATCAAATATTAACGATCATTTCAGGAAGTTTAAAAAATTGTCCCTTAGCAACTTCTCGCAGCCATTAATTAAAATAATGAGCACTATAATATTAAAAGTGTAATTCTCTTACATGTCCTCAAGTGTTTGCCTAGAAGTCTCTGTCTGTGAGAGACAAAAAAAAAAAAAAAGAAAAAAAGAAAATCTGAAAGCACAGCAAATTAAAAGTTGATACTTGTATCACTCCTGGCCAAGACTGTAATTCTCAGCTTGCAAATATGAAATTGGTTTGTTATCTTCTGCAGACAAGATGCCACAAGACTCCTGTTTTTCTCAGCACCCCAATTCCCTGCCCCCAACACATACATGATGTTTTCCATCCTTTTCCTTGGGAAAGGGGACAAGTCACAACCCAGCTGTGCTGATGCAGAGTGCCGTCAATGGAAGGAGAGATTTTCAGTATTTAAAAATGGCATTGAGCAGTTTGTAGGGAAATGGAGAAGGATTCTGCTAGCATTTGTGTTTGGATACCTCAAGAAATTTGTCTCTGCTACCATTTTATCCCTCTGGTTTTTATCCCCCTGGCACTGAGATGACAGAGGACAGTTAATGTAGAGGCACACATGACTCTACATAACAATTCAGTTTTAAGGCAGTAAATGCAAGGACTTGGAGCATCATCTAATAGAGGATGAAAAGATAACAATGTGTTTTTACTTGTTATGTTCATGGTTTGTTAGGGTTCTTTTCATTTGGCAAACACACAAAGCATATCTTTTCATCAGTCATCTCTATTCTTAATAGGATTTTGAGTTTGAGACACAGTTTTGGTTCATTTGAAAAGACACTGGAGAATGAATACAGGACCCTTGGTCTCATTTCCACCCCTTTCAAGGGGTAGCTCTCATCAAGGTATTTGTGCAGGGCTTGCAGAAGCCTGGTTGGCAAAACAAAAATTCTTCCTTGACAGAGGGCAACTTTCATCTCACATACTTACTGCAACCACCCAGGTGAGTGTCTAAACTAAATCATATTTGCACTGTAAATTCAATTAAAACCTTCAGAATGAAACATCTCCAAAAGAGGGACTGAGAGAAACTTCAGTTCTAAGCTCAGGTGGTTAAATCCTCTCACAGACTGCCATGGGTATTCCAGTCCCCTCAACCAAAGGGTGAAACAGAATTTCAGTCTTTTCCTGAAGAAAACAGTGGGATCCCAGCCTTTCTTTTCCTTTGTCTTTCTTCAGTCTGAAGACTTTTCATTGAACCTGATGGAACAGAAAGCAGGACACGGCACAGGGCAAAATGCAAACCTGCAGCTTTGCATAGGGAATGTTTGCTGTGTGTGTTCTTCCCACCCTGCTGTCATCTCAGCCTGTCTGTGTGGCACAGCCTTCAGTCCTGCACAGCCTTCAGTCCTGCACAGCCTTGGCTGCGGGAAAGCTTTTCTCAGAAAGCCAGTTCATTGGAGAGGAGATTCTCTAGCCTGAGTTCACTTTTCCAAGGTGAAGCTGAAGTGTGCAAGCTGCAAGTGCAATTGCAGCTGCATTTCTGCAGTCCGCTGCTGATAGGGCTGAGGAGAGGTAGAAATGTTATATCACATGAAACTTCACCTTAAATCTTTATTTTCCAGACTTCTGAAAGTGCTGTGCTACAATAAAGCTACTTAAAACTGTACATTTCATTTTGCCATTCAGGTTGGCTGTTTACAGCACAATGAGCTGCTCAGTGCTGTTCCTGAAACTCTCAAAAGCATTTCTTCATTTAAATTACATTTTCACTGGTGGTTTTCTTTTCCTGACTTAGTAATAATGTGAAATATTTTTGATTAAAAGGTGTAAACAAAGACAAGTAGGCATCTGCATTGACATCACTTAAAGCATCTGTAATTATCTATATTATTCCAACGAGAAAATTAGAGTGAAGAGAGAATTCTCTGGGGTTGAGAGGGAAGATTTTTGGGGTTTTGTGGGATTGTTTTGTAAAACCTGATATGAAAATGGCTGAATTGTCATGATAAGGCATCATCTGTTAGTGAACCAAAGACAATCTTTTCAGGAGGGCAGTGACAGGCAGAGGTCCCAAGCCTCAGCTAAAAGACAACTTTCAAGGAAAAGTGCAAGGCAAAAGCCAAGTCACAATGTAATGATACATAGGAGGGCATTTTAGGTAGAATTGATAGCAGTTATTAAAAAAAAAAAAAATAGATGTTTGAGCCCACGGCTAAATTGAACATAGAGCTGTGAATGAAGCTAAGGCTCAGGAGACAAATTAAGGTATGATGGAAAGGTCTGTGCCATCAGATAAGAAAACACAGTTTTATTTTTACTCCTGGTCATAATAACGAAAAGGCACAAAATGGCTAAAAAGAAGAAATAATTCTCATTCAAACATAAGCAAAACTGTAGTGTTTGAATACATCTTGTGCACCCACAGATATATATGAGTATAAAGTCTCCACTAAGGGAAAGACCCAAATGATCTGCCAGTGGTTTTTGTGCTGAAATGTCAACATAGTCCAAAAATTGTGTGGTTGAGAA
The DNA here is from genome assembly GCA_024500445.1 of Entomyzon cyanotis. Lineage (NCBI taxonomy): Eukaryota > Metazoa > Chordata > Aves > Passeriformes > Meliphagidae > Entomyzon > Entomyzon cyanotis. Next base: position 16,594,314 of record JAKEPQ010000743.1, on the reverse strand, counting down.
GAAAGTTTCAGTGGTTTTTGTTTTGGGGGTTTTTGTTTGCTTGTTTTAGTGCTTTTCCATTTAACCCAGTCGTACATTACCAGACTGTCCATATCTTGGTATCGTGTTGTTGTAGGGCACATGACTGAAATTTTGCCAGACCCATGCAATAATCTATGCTGGATTCCACATGGGAATATCTCAATCACCTCATGGCCTGATCTCAGAGCAGAAATAGGATGTAATGTGGCAGTTCAGCAGCAGCACAGGCACACAGTGCTGCCTCAGCTCTACTCACTGGAGACTGAGCCAATAGAGCCCAAACATAACAAAAACAAAATTGACAAGAACAAAAAAAGAATAAATTTAAAAAAAAATCTCAGACCCTGCATCTTTTGGTAAGTCCAAACAGAAATCCAGATGTGAAGAGGGCATTTTATGACTAAGATACAGCCAGTTGAGAAGCACAGGACATCCCCTGAAAAATGAATGAGCGAAACAGGCATAGGAAATTGTTTGCTTTGGTATAGAAAGCAAATGGATGGAATTACTCACAAATCTAAAACTAAGACTTTGAAATATCAGGTTATATTATCCCAGCTGAGACCCTTTTCTCTTGCTATGTAAGTCATAATTTCAGCTTGTTGATCTTATGCACCTTGATGCTATTAATGCATTAATGGAAAAGCTGATTTTTAAGGTAAATGCAGGGTTCCTGGGACCACAAATGCACTTGACAACAATGATCTTGAGATTTATGCTAAATAACTTGGGTTTATGTTTATGCACTTGATACTGTTTAGATCTAAGTCATTATATCCCTTCCTGCTGCATAATCAAGGTGCAGGCACTAAAAATTTTTTCCGTGGCAGAGATTTTTTCATCCACAGTATTCTCAATGTTCTGAACCTTCTTCTACCTCAAAATATCTGGGTTTTTTTTTTGTTTTTTTTTTTTTCCTTCACAATCATGGAGTTTCTGTGGAGGGGCTGAGAGTCCCTGCCCAGGGATGGGGTGGCTGGCTCCTGTTTGATGGCTACAAATCTGATTTTCCTTCAGGGGAAAGCACCAGATTCCTGATCCCACTGCCTGGATGCTCCTCAGAGCAATCACCTGTGTTCAAACAGCTTTCCAAGAGGCTGTCCCCAAGCCTTTATCTTCAAAATCATGTAACAGGCTGCAAATTTAGTACAAGTACCTCTGGTCCTGGTCATGGCATGAAAATATTAAAAAGGCGTGAGTTAGGAAGTACATTGTAGTTTACAGGATTTACTACTCAAATCTCATGGAGGTTGAAATTCATCTACAATTTAGCACACATTTGCAAAGTCTATATACAGTGAAACACACATTATTTCCCATACCAGGCTGATTTGATGACTAATGTACATCAGTTCTGATCATTATTAATCCAGACACAATAATCTGCTTAAAAACATTTGAAAAACAGTGCTGTAAACACATATCCATTATTCTAACAGCTCCCCCAGAAAATCCATTCTTCATTTGCTTACTTTCTCCAAACCCATATTTCTCTTCTGCCATTTAGACTACTGGAAAAAAAAAAAAAAAAAGCAAACCCAAAACCATAAATCCTGTGTCTGTTTGAAGTATTCCAAGTATAGCTTGGAATTTGGCCACTGCTATGGATCTTCACCACTATTAGTCTCCCTAAACAACCTCAAGCAATAAATAGTTGGTGAAGATTAGAATGGCTGTATTGATTCAGCCCCAGCATCCCTCTGGCTCGGTGTTCTCTCTCCAGCAGGGACCACAGGCGGATATCTAGGAAAAAGCAAGAACGACCATGACACCTTCCTGGACATTCCTCTTCCTTGCAGTGTCTGATCCTTTGGCTCAGAAGGTCTTCTGGGGCTCTTGTGGTTTGCTCACTTAATAACCCACAAAAAATCTCTTCCCATTCCTCTCTTTCTTAGACTCAGAACAAGCTTTAGGAAGTCCCAAATATCTGCTGCACTTTTTTGACTGCTGCCAAACACAAGGCTGATGGTTTCACTGTACTATTTAGCATAACCTCAATTTGTCGTGAGAATTCTCTTTATTTAACCTGATTTGTTTTAACACATTTGGGAACTTGCCATGTGGAAAACTTCTGTATTTTTCACTTTTTTTTTTTTCCATTTTAGCTTTGCTTTCACAGGTTCCATTAATTCATCCTGTGCTTGAACTTAAACCCAGATGCATTTTCCGCTTACAAATAAATTAAGAGTGGACACAAATGAAGGCAAGAAATTATTCTGGCACTCCTCGTTTCAAAAGGCATTTCATCAGAGCTCTGATGTCCATCCCATTGTCGCAGATGGAATTATGCATTTAAGCACCATTAAACAAAACATTTATTCCAAATGTATTATAATTACAGAAACACCTGTGCAAAACAACTCTGAAAAGACACAGCGTAGAGCTCAGCAGCTCTGGCATTTCCATGGTGGAACAGGAGAGAAGTGAATAGAGCATGGTGGGAATGAAATTTAAGATTTTCCAGGGACAGAGCTTTCTTTGGCTGCTTTTTAGCAACATCATCATGTAATTTCCACTATTAATCCTTACACAGTTTAGAAATTAATCTTTCAGGAAGGATTTCTTCACAGGAAGGATTTCTTCACAGACAGGGTGGTCAGGCATTGGAAGGGGCTGCCCAGGAAAGTGGTGGACTCACCATCCCTGGAAGTGCCCAAGAAACGAGCAGATGTGGCCCTTAATGCTTTGGTTTAGTTGACAAGCAGTCAGAGGTTTGACTTGATGATCTTGGAGGTCTTTTCCAACCTAAAAGATTCCATGAGTCTATGATTCTATGACCAGGAGCACCAAAATCAAAATTTCACAGAACTATACCCTGGAGAACCCAAGCAATGAAGCAAATTTCTCTGTAGGAAAAAAAAATAATCTTTCATGTGATTACTCAGAGATTGCAAAGTCATAAACCAGGAATCCTCAACTAAACCAGACAAACTAGTTAGCATGGATTTTCCATGAATGTGCAATTCCATGGCAGTTAAAGCCAATATTATGATGCCTTGTTGACCCCTTCTCTAATCCATGTCCAGTGATTCCAGGTCTGTATTTTGAAAGGACAGAGACAGGCATTTCTCTGCCCAGGAACAAATTGCATGAACTGCTTCATCCCTCAGCCAGAGTGTCCTAAACTTTCCAGAGTGCCTCCTAATCCATGTTTTCCTGAGGGACACTGCTCAGGCTGTGACTCCCTTTGGAACCTGAGCTCAGCCACAGCAGGGGTGTGACTCTACCTGGCGGTTACATCAGGAATTGTCTCTCTCTGCACCACTCCTGCTCCAGCAGCAGAGATTTCTGGTGTCAGTGCCACCAAAAGTGGTGAGACATAATACACTTTGAAAGGAGCTTGGGCAAGAATAGTTTTCAGGAAGAAAAAGATGCCAGCTACACTTAAAAAAAGAAAAAAGAAAAAAGAAAAAAGAAAAAAGAAAAAATCAATGAAAAAAGCAAAGAGTAATTAATTTAGAAAACAAGCAAGTAACGGAACCCCCTTCTACAAAAAACAGAAAGAACATAAAGATGTATTTGAGGAGCCTGTGAGCTTCCCCTGATGCTAAGGACAACTCTAAGCAGTTTCAATTAATACCATTTAGAGATTCACTTCAGTTGATTTCAGAAGAATGAGCCCACTTTCCATAAGTGACTAATGGAGCTGACATTTGTAAACCATTATGGACCCCAAATTCTAATCACCATTTCTTCCACAAAAAGCTTTTTCATCCAGCTAAACTAGGCTGACTCCAAAAGTACATTTTAGAGTGATAATTAATTCAATGCCAAATGCGCCTACAGTAAAAATACCTTTAGGGAATGAACACATAACAGTGTGTGTAGCTTTTAAATAAGCTGTCCACGGGGCTATGCCAATTGAATCAAATTAAAATAATTGTCAGTATGCTAGGTATGGAAACATTCTTTTTGTAAAACTGCTGTGAAATGCCCTGGAGGCTTGGGTGGCATAGCAAGACTGCCTGAGAGATCCAGGCACTTACATCTTCTCTGTCCAGCTTGATAGAAATATCCTCAGGTGTTGTGGTGCATTCAGTGGTGTTGATATAACGGCATAATCTCGTTTTTTCCAGGCAGATGGATGCAGATCCAAACCAACCCCCTGCAAGGCAGAGAGTCCATAGCAGAGCACTGACTCCTTCCTCTGCTCACTCTGGTTATCTCACTCACATATTTCTGTCCAATCTTTCCCCCCAGAAAAGGAGGCAGAAAAAGGAAAAGGGCAAAAAGTAGCCCTTGAAATGAGTGTAAGTGACAGCAGGCACAGGAGCTGTGCTGCACCTGAGGCTGCCCCGTGTAATTGGATCAATGTGTTTGAGGTGCCACTGACACCCTTTGCTCTGCCTCTGCTGCCACCAGGGCTGCTGGGACAGCGCCAATTCCAGCAGCCTCACACACACTCAGGGCTCTCCAGTGCCCAAAGAGGTCTAACAAGCAGCAATTTTTAGGCCATTGCCATGCTGTAATCTTTTCTGTGCTGCTTTTCTGAGCTCCAGCGTTTGGCTGTGGTTAGTGCCTGAGATCGATACCTCGACAGGACCCACACATCCTTGGGAAAGGAAAAACTGCATTCACTGCAGCCTTTTGTACACCAGGCAGGAAATCAGCATCTGGCCCAGCACGGCCAGGATCAGCTTTTCAAACACTAAAACACCACAGGAGGTTTGTCCTCCCATAAGCATAGGGGTTTTGATTCCTAAAAATGCTCTGTATAATGTGTGATTTTGTGTAGACCTTGCACAGATTCACATGGAACAGACAGCTGGACAAATTAAATTAAAAAAAACCTGCAGGTTTTTCAACACCACCACAGATCATCAGTGTCATCCTTAATTTGTTTCAAGAGGTTCAGAGGGTATCAACAGAACAATAGGAGCATTTTCCACCTGCTGCTGGTTGAAACAATAACATTTAAATGGTCTAGACTTAACAGCTTTAAGAAATTAAATCCTTTGGGAACAGGAGAAAAGACTCTTCTATTCTAACCTAAACTGCATACCAGATTATATAGTGACCTCTAACCCAGCTTGAGATTTCATATCCCAGCTAGAATACTATTTAATTTTTCACTTCTAAGCTTATAAGAAGAAAAGGGGTTTAATCTACTCTACAGTAAGATTGAGTATATAGTAGCTTATAAGAAAACAAGAAACTAAAAAGTAATCACAACACCATCAAACGAGAGCATTTAGAATGGCTTTCCAGAGCCTAAGAAAGACAAATTAAAAAAAAAAAAATCTTCTAATCATATCTCATGGAGAAGGAATATCTACAAAGTTGGTATTTCTATCTCAGCTATACTGAAGCAGTTACTTTATTTAGCAGGTCAAGGTATCTTGAAGGGAAAACAAGAGCTAATCTAAGAAGCAGGAACAGCTCTGGCCATCAGCTCCCAAACTCTCTAAAACATTTCTGTTTAAGTGTCTGTCCTCCTCACACCTCCAGAGACAAACCCACTCATCACTGTACTGATCCAAGTTCTAGTCTTTTATATCTCAGAGTGTCTCTAGTCACGCATTCCAGTTGAAATTAATTTCCACTTATATTAGAATACTTCTAGACTTTACTTTGGACTAAGTGCTGCACTAATATCAAGGGTTTCAATAAAGGGGAGTGTCCACAATACACAACACACCCATGAATCTTCCCTTTCAGCACCTGGAGATGTGCTGCTTGAGTTTATAAACCTATTTTCATGCCATATCAGGCACATGTTTCTTTCAGTGCCCCAGAATTTCAAATCCTATAAAAAGGCTCAAGGAAAAAAAAAATTGTAAACATTTGCTTAACATTTGGTTACTGAAAAAAATATAGTGCGTTTACATCAGCTGGTCGCAGAACATGAGAAACATAGATATGGATGTGTGAAAGCCTTTAGATATATTCTTGAAGAGCTCATGACAAAAATCTATTGAAAAATCAAAATATTTTTTCACCAAAAGATAGTGAAACTTTAGGTGGAAGCTTCTCATCTTTCTTACAGAAAGAAGATGTAGGGAAACCTTCAGTCAAAACTCTGAAAGTTTTCCTATTCTGCCCCCAGAAGATTTTCCTCCATCTTTTCCTTATGAATTCCCCACCATGAGACCATCTTGACCAGATACTAGAGAGAAGAGAGCTGAGCAGTGCAAACAGAACGTTTGAGCAGCCTTTGCATTTATCCAACCTAAAGCACAGACTGCAACCACCTTCACCTGCTGCAGCACAGCTAAAGAACAAGAGCTTTGCCCTCTGCTTATCCCTTGAGCTCCTGTGCAGGGCTGGGCGTGTTCTGGGGTTATTTCTGACAGTATTGTTTAATTTTAGAAGCACAGGCAGCAGTATGCATTCACCAAATGGGAGCTGAGCAGAAGGAACTCTTTTTGTTTAATACGAGGACCACGCCTTTTGCTGGGTCTGGGGGATTAGACATTTAGCATTTCCTCTGAAGTAAAGCCTTTGAAAAAGGTATTAGATAGAAGGCTTGGCAAAAAAACCAACCAAACAATAAAAAATAGGCAGCAAATAACACAAAGGAGAATTATTTTCTAAGATAACATTACAATTTGCCACGCGGTGTCTTTTTGTTTAACAAGCTTAAATGCAAAAGTAAAGTGGGGAGATCAGAAGAGATACAAAACCTGGTAGCTTTAATTTCTCTTGCTGCTCTTTGAAAGCTGGCAGGCAAATGGACTCGTGTAACAAAGTCCTCTGCAGGTGCTTTGCATCCAGAGCAATGTCCTGTCTGTCCCACTCACAGTCAAACAGGACCCACAGGACGTCCTTCTCCAAGAGCACCCTGACCATCCCTGGTCCTGGCAGGGAGAGAATGAATTTCAGCAGCTGAGAACTTAATTCTCCACCATCTGCTAAATAGCTCCTAGGAAAGAGAGAGGCTTTGTTTTTTTTGTTCTTCCATACGTCAAAACATTTAGTGAGAAATCGCACTTGAAGGAGATGGGATTCATTCCTGTTTGGGATGGGATGGAATCACCATCTCACTCATTGCTGACAACGGGAGTTTTGCTTTTTCACTTTGGTAGGTGGAGAACTGCACATAACTCAGTTCTTTAGCACACATTCTAATACATTTAAAAGAACTATTTATATTGCATTTAAATTATTGCATTAAATGTTATGTTCCCAGAGAATTTACACAGCCATATCCTAACAAAATGGTTTCTTTTAATGCAAGTGAGCATATGAATTTTACGCAGATCATTAACGTCTGTCATTTTCAAAATGGTTAATAAATGCTACTAAAAATTAAACCTCAAACCAACCCCTCACTAGAAATGAAGTGCTACTGCCAATAAATATTTTGTGAATTCCAGGAGACTGAGTTTCCACAGAAGAAAAAATATTTTATGCAGTATTTTCATCATTAATAGTATATAAAAGTAAAATGCAAATGTTCAGACTCTTTGGTACTGTGGAATTAACCTTCCCAGTCTTCTCCAAGCATTACCCTTCCTGCTGAAAAAGGTCAAAGCTAATCCTCTCCCATGGATTGTTCTCTTTACTATGGAGGTGGCCATCTGTGCAAAAAGCTCTAACTTCTGCTCTAGCCTTGCTTTTTCCTCGAGTTCTTCCTCAAGGACTATCCTGCCTCTTCCATCTGTAGCTGTGAATGGAATTTCAGTGCCTGCAGGTTCAAAGGAGACTTCTGCAGGCCTTTCCCTTAAAGTCCTCGAGCAGGGGTGGTGTGTCTTGGCCCTGGCACTGTGCCACGTTAGAATAGGTTTGAGCACCTTTGCCCTCTGACCAACCTCCAGATTTAGACAAGGTGATCTGCAGAATTAGCCTAATCAGAGTTCAGCTGCTGCTAGCCTGGCACTCCATCCCTGGGCTGGCCACTTCATTTGGGCTCATTTGCAAGGAGAGCAGGATCTCCCTTTCTCATCTGTGGTAAACAGAAGTGATTTCCTCTGCCTGATTGCTGGGATGCAATTTTTTCTCGATATTGTATGATTTTAATGATGTGCTAAAAATAAGAATTTTCCTCGTATAGATATGGTTCTACATTTGTCACCTCTGGTGATCCTCAAAATGCATTAAAAAAGGCTTAGAAAAATGGCTTCTTCTGGAGAATACACAAGTCTGAGTAAATGTCTATGTATACAAAGTATTTCTGGAAATGAAAGTGGATGAATAAAATACACTACAAAGAAAGAGAAATAGAAAGAGGATTAGCAGCAACCTTTTAGCTGTGAAGCTTTGGGATGCGGGAAAATTAAGGTTAGAGCAAAAATCCCGCTGAGTTAATATGTATGGAAAGATGAAAGAGAGAGGAGAAAGGGAGTGTGGCAAATGGGAGGGGGGAGAAAAGCTGCAAAAGGTCAAGTTGCATGCAGAAGAGGTGAGCACGGAATCAAAGGGTAGGAGCCATATGAGCCGAATCAAAGCAAAAAGGGAGCCAAGGCTTGAAATAAGAACACTGATCATTTTGGAGATAGGTTATTGGATTAAACTGGAACACTGTTATCACCTTGTCCAAGGAACAAGAAATGAATTAAAAGCACATCGTGCAGGAGGCTGTCGAGCTGTATATTTCTTTTTACATTTTTTCATTAGTGAGGTGCCTGCTTCTTTTGACTCTAATTTCTTTAGCCTCATTTGATAGAACAATAAGGCTTTTCATTTCCATGTCTGTTGATTTCCAGGACTCTTCAATTTATTCAGCGAATCCTCACCTATGTTGTTAATCACCAAAGGAAGTCCCGTTACTCTGACTCTCTGAATCTGACGGATATTGTGACTAAATTTTTCAGAGGGACATGTGTGCTGAAGGAAGAAATTGATTAGTGCATGAACTAGTTCTCCAAGGAGAATTCGTGGCAGATGTCCTATTTTAGAAGTCTCCTCAGTGCAGAGGAAGCAATGCTAAACTGACATGGGAATGAGTAAAGATTAACTAATCTTTTAGCTTTTTTGCAGTGCAGCCACTCTTGAGAATTATGTTGCTTATTCCCTCAAAATGCTTATTACACTTAGAAAACCCTTCTGTGCCCCATAAAAACATTTCTAATTGCTTCCTTTAAAAGCCTGCTTCCTCATCCCCATTTTTGCTTTCATTACACACCCACTTTAGTGATGGGAAAAAAGAAATAAAAATTGAAGTGTCCTCAGATACTTAGAAGATTTTGAAAAATAATAATTGATCTTGGGGAAATCAATGTTCCAAAGAGGACTTGCTTCGATGGTAAGTGATTTTGAAGTCCTATTGCCACTTAAATTCAGACAGCAAGCAAAGGACTTCAAAAGGAATTGGATCAGGCTATAGATACCTGATCTCCATTTTGTGCAAATTATACCAGCTGCATTTGTAAGAACAAAAAAAATAATAGAACAGGTCTATAATACCTAGACTTTATTGTCTGAAAAACTCCATTGGCCCTTTCATCTCTGTAGATGTATATTCAGCAATACCTTTCTTTCAGCCATGCAAAAAAAGCAAATACATGATTAAATATTCAGTTCTGACATTAGCTTCACTGAAAGGGACAAATATTTTATGTACTGTAATAGTTACAATCGCTCATTAGGGCTTTGGAAACGAGAGCAGAGCTGCTCTTGATACTCCTTTTAAAATTTTGATCAGACAAGCTCTGCCATGTTCTGCAGCCATAGATATGGGCAGTGAATGTGCTCCCTGCTCACGGCACGGGCGTGTTGGGATGCCTGAGCAAGCGCGGCAGCGTAATTCCCACAAACACCAAGCTTTAATCACCGCTTGCATTGCCGCTGATTACAGCAGAGTATACAGAGCCCATTATTCAGCAGCCCTTCAAGCAGTTGCTTTTGATTCCAAACGGACAGAACTCTGCAGAAGCTGCCTGTAAAAGCAGGGCCATCTGACTCGGAGCGCTCTCCTTGTGTTGAAAAAAGGTCCCATGAGTTTCTTCTTTCTACACCACTCTTGAGAGCTTTAAAGTCTGAGGAACATCCAAAAAAGGAGGTGTACAAGCTGTGTTTTTAGCGCTTGCCAACAATGCATACTAAATCAGATTGTTATCCCTATTCCACATAAACACAGAGTAATTGGGCAAAAACAAGGGAGAAAAAAGTCTTTACCAGGCTGTCATAGTAACACAACAGACCTGAGCCTTTCGGAATCACCACCAGATATAAGGGCAGACATATATTCAGTCACCTTCTAACTGTTTAAATCTCCTACCCCACTGTCAGTTCACACCAAACCAGTCAGGTTTTGGGTTTACCCTCACCTCTGGAAACAGAATCACTGTTTTGCTCATGAAAACTGCCTTCATCTTTCTCAAAAATAAATTAATGCCTTCTCCTTATTTGGTGGGGTGGTAAGTGATTGTTGCTGAATTATCCTGGATAAGCTGAATTGGTTTGGATGCTTCAGGAAATGTTCTTTTAAAGCTGGTCCATGCAGGCCTATGGAGATCATGGAGTACTGTACATCAGCAGTTTTCCTTCTGGAAGGTACTGGCTTACTTTGCTTGCAAAATTGTTTGCTCATGATATATATCCAAGCCATTAAGTAGTAAAAAGCCAATACTGAAGTTGTGCTTCATCTCATGATGAATTACCGTGATAGAAATTCTTTTGATGGCTTTAGTAAAGTTATAATAATTTGCCTATCAGTAAAAACCTTACACAAATGATGGGGCATCAATGAATTTTAGATTTTGATTTTGATCATTAGATCAAGAAAATCTCAACTACCTTTAGGCCAGGGCAGGACTGTATCTGAAGTAAACATAACTGGTTTGTAATGAATGAAACCTAGAAAATGTATACTCAGACTCCATTGCAACATAGCATTCTAGAGTGTTGTTTTGATTTGCTTTTTTCCTAATGATCACCTTGAATTGGTGTTTCTGTTTCATAAAAAACTTCAGAATTACAAAGCCTTTTAAAATCTGGCCTGATTTTCACCTTGTATGACAAAACACTGAAAAGCTGGACATTGGGCTTGGAGCAGCCTGGGACAGTGGAAGGTGTCCCTGCCATGGCTGGGGTGGCACTGGATGGGATTTGAGGTCCTTTCCAACCAGAATCTTTCAAAACACAATTTTATGGAATCTGAGTCATCTTTTCAATGCTTTTTCTCTGTCCATTGCCAAAGAAAATGACACCCTTCAGTATGAAGTTTTTCTTGTTGCTGAAGACTTGGTGTTTGTATAATCAAATTCCTTGAACTTCCTAGGTGGCATCTTGGCTTGTAGTCCATAAGGACAAATGGAATGCAGCTATATTCTTAAATTCTTTACTGCTTTGTGGTGCAAAGTAACATTTTTCCCTCTACAGTCAAACACTGGCATTGACAGAATGCATTCTCTATTGTTTATTATAAAAGGGAAAATTTATATTTAGAAAAGGTTTTGAAATGCCATCTTTCTGAGTGTAAGCACACATGTAAAATCAATACAAATTCAACACCCTGCTTCTTTGCAATTCAATAATAATAATATTAAAACCGTGTTTAAATGTCAAGGATGTTGGAAAAATTAAAGATAAAATTATAGGAGCACTTCCTCCCCTGTGAAATAGTAATTCTTTCAATAATCCTGTAAACAAAAGCACTTATTTAATTGTGCTCATCTGTTCTAGACGTTCTTTATGACAAAGATGTCTCTGTAATAAGAATTAATTAAAATAAACCATCTGTTTGAAAAAAAAAACCAACAACGAAGTATATATAGCAAACCCACAGGGCAAAAGGCTTTTCTCAGTAAAGCCATTGGAGTTTCATTTGAACAAGATCTTGGTTTAGTGATTCTTATAGTGTGGGGGTGTCAATAATGTGTAGGGTCATTGAAAGGGCTGAAGGTGCTGGTAGTAAAATACCTGTTTGCTTTTTTTAGACTTCAGGCCAAAAATCACCTCTAGGGGAAACAAAAGGCAAAAATGCCAATGAACACTAGAACAGGTTGGGAGGTCACCTGGAAATGAGCTCTTGGAAGGGTTGGTAGAACAGAAGGGATTTATTTCTCCTGCTCGTCCCTCTCCTGGGGGAGACCTAGTTCTGTTTATGGCTGAAGGGAAATATCAGAATAAAGGAAGCTGAAAGAGTGAAACGAAAATTCAGAGAGGTCAGAATTATCAGGCTGACCTCAATTAACATCAGAAAATATCTGTTCGTTTTGTTTCCTGTGTTAGCACCAGGTACTCCCTCCTAACCAAAAGTCCTGCTGTTAAAGCTCACCACAGTCTTTACCTCACACATCTATTTGGATATTGCATTTCTATTTTATGCACTGCCCTGGAGATAAAGGAAATGTGGTCCCTGTTTGAATGGGATTGCAACAAAAATATCATGCTAAATATAACATTGAAAGAATCAAACTGGGACCTGCATTGATGCTTTAATTTTTTATTTTACTTTTTTAAAAATTTGTTTTTATTTGCAATTTTGTTGCAAAATAGTGGTTGCTGCTTCTCACTGCTTCCACACAGATTAGGGGAAGTCCATTTCTTCTGCTATTTGTCCTTCTAGAAAAGCTTCAGACTGAAGGCAGATGAGCAACCCTTTTTCAGCTAACCCTGTATTTCTGATTTCCCTTTGTTTTCACACATTTTTTTTAGTCTGCTACTGGGGTAATATCACAAATAAAAGATACAAAATAACCAGATTTTTATCACCCCCAATATGTGTTCCACTAAAGGCATATAGGTTAGATATTAAATGTTTTTAACATTAAAACTAAATAATGCAGTGTTTCTGCATTTTTTGGCAGCAACCCTACGTTCTTACAGCATTTTCAGCATCATGTTCTGAGGGAATTTTGAAACAGAAAAAAATGTTTTTAATTATAGGATATGGATCATTATCAGCCCAACTGTACATAAACACAGAAGGGGAGCTGAACTAGCAGCTCCATGATTTCTCTTGTATCGAAAAGGAGGAAATCCTGCAGGATGCAGTTGGATCCACCACCCCCTTTCACTGCTGCTCGCTCTCCTGTTTGCTTCCCATCTCCCTTTGCTCACAGACTCAACACTTTTGGTTTAGAGGCAGAATTTCGACTCAGAACAATGAGTTCTATCCATGGAGTAGCTGATTTGGGCCATAAGTGCATTGCTCACGAGGGGAAATTAATCATTACTGGAGAACACTCCACCATAATGTTCGCTCAGCTATAAAGCTGCTCTACTGGAGATGGCTTGGCATTTTCCAAGTCCTCATTAATACCAGTCAGAACAGAAATGCTTTTCAGCTTCTCCTATTTCATATATATTTATTCTGAAATTATGAAAAGTACCTTTGAAGCAGCGATTGTGTGAAGTGAGTGACCAGAACAACTTTAATGGAGAAGTATCATCATTTTGATATATTACATTTCAAAACACCGTACCTTGGGCAATACCTCACACGAGGATGTTACTGCACATTAATTTTGAGAATGTTAGGATCTGCCCACCACTATTTCAGCAGTAAATGCCATGGCAATAAAGAATAATCGCTGCAGTAGTCACACTATTATAGTTAGAGCTCTGTTGGAGTTTCCATTATAAGTTGTAAATGCTCTTTTTGAAGGATTTGCAACTTGGTGCTTTTGAATTCACATTGGGCTGCAACTTCACACGGGGAAGGATTAGTGTATATAATTGCATTGGTTTTGTTTGATGTTTGGGTGAACTGGCTGACAGAAAAAATAGCCCAGCATCGAAACACCAGCCCTGCCTGCACACTGCTTTTTGCCCTAACTTTTTGATTACAGTGCAGTTTTACCCAAGGATAATTACACTGGAACAACCTCTCATGTAGCCCCAGTGTAAAGGTGTTACACCAGTATGGCTGATTCCTTAAAATTTACTGGAATGAACTGGTTTTTATGTCATGCTATTACATTCTTAAATCCTAATTATTGATCTTTTGCCACTGTATTTTAGCTATACATGTTGGCTTCTACACCAGCAGGATTAGAGTAAAGCAAAAGCTATGGAGAAAAGCCCTAAGATGCTGCATTTGTTTACAGTAAGTGAGAAAACTGATACCTTTTCTCAAGCTGTTTTGTTGTGGAAAAACTCCATGCTTTTATAGCTTCATGTTTGGGTTGGTTTATTTTAGAGGGTTATTTGGGAAAAGCAGCTTTTCACATTTTTACTTTCCTTCATTTTCCATTTGCAATGCTGTAGTCCTAAAGCTTTAGACTGTTCTGCTGAGAATTACTTATGCCTTAGCAGAGCTTCAGCACTTTGAGTGATACATTAAGATGTTGGTGCTTAAAATCACATTCCGGGGTCCTGGAATGGGAAAGAGCTCCATATCATATTTGGCAACGAGGAGCAGCAGGCATTGGAAACAATGAAAAATTGCAGTAATTGGCCCAGGAGTTCACATTTGACTTAATGGTCAAACTGGTAATATTTCCAAGTAAAGAAAAAAACACTGATAGAGGAGTTTGTAGCAGAATTTCTGTGAAACAAAAAGGATTCAGAAGTGCCCCGTAATTATGAAAGTCCAGGCATACCAACAAGTAATGAGAAAAAATGGGTGAAAAGACTCTAATTTCTGGTAAATTACACCAAAAATAGGGGAAGAGAAGCATCATTATTGTATGAATAAAACTCCAGCTTCAGTGAAAAGCTTGTCACATCTAATGCAATCAGCTCGAAACCTGATGCAGGGAATCATGACCCTACATCTCTACTGCCACACTAGACTTCTCTCACCCAAAAGAACATAATTAATTAATTTCAGCTGGAGGATGGTCTCCCGTTTCATAATTAATAACATGTATATCCACCACATTAACCCGCTGTAGCTGAAACAGTATGTAAAGTGATTAGTAAGGGTAAATTAAGGCTGATTTCCTTCCAAGAATAGGCTGGTAACAGTTGTAGTCAACTTTTCAAAGATCAAAACCATGTCAAAACTTATTTATGGACACTGAAACACAAAGAGCAGTGCATAGATTGACAATAGATATGTAGTATTTGAAAGTAGCTAGATAAAAACTATTTAGAAAGGAAAAAACATTGCATTAATATTATACTGTGTTCTGCATCTGATATGGCTGAAGCAGATTGGTGTGATTTTCTGTAGAATTTAATGTACTGAGGATTATACACTAAGGAGACCTGACAGCCCCCCCCCCCAAAAAAAAACCCAAACAAAAACAAAAACTCAAGAAAACCAACCAAAAACCCTCAACCAAAAGACAAAACTCCCAGACCAAGCACCAGCAGTGAATTTTGCTGTGTTCAGGTGGGCCCCAGTTCATTGGTCCATTGCCTTTCCATGTCCAGCAGGAGAGGCACTGGAAAGGCAGACAGCTCTCAGCAAGGCTGTAATTGCTTCTGCCAGACTCTCTGGGGACAGTGCCAGTTTTCCTGCTGAACTCCCTGGGAGCAGGGATGGTGATGATCAGGCTGGAACTGGCAGAGGAGATGAGCATCTCCTCTGAAACTGCTTTTATTGAGGGACCTGATTCACAAATTCCACCAGTCAATATCCCTCCCACCTACCTCCTCACGCTCACACCAGGTTATATTAGCACTTACTAAGCTTTAAGAGGAAAGCCTTCAGCAAACTGCTCGTATAATTGGAAAAAAAGAATAAAAAAGAGAAAGAGGTGTTGGGGACTAAAGTGTTAACAAAAAGAAAAATCAGTAGAAAATTGAGAGACCTGCAAGATCCTATTCTGTTAAAAAAGTTACCAATGAGTCTGTTTGGTCTATTGCAGGATTGCAGGAGAAAAATTGGTGTATTAGCAGTAAGGGCTAGAAAGGAGACACAAATAAGAAACAATCATTTTCACCCAGAGGTAAGAAAGTATAGGGTGTATGAGATCATTTTATTGAGTTCCATTATTCTGACTAAAATATTAATTTGGGGTCCTACAGTGCTAGAGAAGCATTGTGTTGGAAAATGCCTGTCTGCGACTTTTCAAAGTTCATCCTCAAGGAGAAAACTGATTTTCTGTGCATCATTCTTGGAGAAATGAAGCTGCCTAAAGCATTTTATGTTCCCACCATTAACACCCCATATGCTTATACTGGCACGTGTTCAAACTGTCATTCTCTGCTGTACATTCTGCTAGCAGAAGAAAAATTATTAAAAAGGCATTTAACATATTTCAGCTTTGACCATATTTTAGCTGGTGTAATGAAAATTAAAAGAAAGCTGCAGGTACTGTAATGTTCCTAAAACATAGCAAATATTCTGCTTAAGAGATGCTGCACAGTATTTCCAGGATAGCTCTGTTTTGAAAATCAACCTCTAATATGAGTAGTTTGTCACCCTGTGAATGTTGCCTACCCGGCTGTGCATGAGCCTGGTTCTTCTGGTGCTCTTTTGGAAATATCAAAACATATCACAGGTGAAAAATATCAAGAGTAGACTTTCCACTTAGAGGTCAAATATAAAAGAAGGATAATTTTTTTTTTTTTTAATTCAGATCCTAAAGTGTGTGGGTTTGCTTTGGCTCAAACACATCAAGAAGTTATTCAATTCATTAACAAACTTCTAACGATTATTTTTAAAGCGTACATTTTTCAACGTTAAAAGTAAGTTTAATACATTGAACATTTTTCTTCATTTACTTCCAAATTCTCCCCCTTATTACCATCAGCATTGTTATCTGAATGCAATCTACTGCCAGTGTGCTTTCCTCCCCAAAATCCCATAAATATTTATGCATAGCTAGTCCTAGATTCATACTAAAAAATCTTTGTTTACTCATGTTGTCACAGTTTACCATATAGCCATACATTGCATATATAATATTTCTGTGTCTTCACAGATAATAAATTTATACTACCTTAAATAAGGTTTGGATATTTCTGCTGTAACCAAAATCTAAAGCTGTGATATTTAACTAAACATTATAATAGTGCCTGGAAGCCCTTGCTACCTGAAGAAAAACAAAAGGAAGGTCTTGTGCTTGCGCAGCTGCACAGGACAATCCCAAGGAGAGGGAAATTAGAAGGAAAGGTTCTGCCTGGAATCTCACTGAAAACACTGGGATATTCCAAAACATCTCTTCTTATCTGCAAAGCAGGTGGTGTTTTAACAGTTTCCGTATTCCCCACTGGTGTGTTTCCCACACATCGCTTCCAGTGATAAATTGCATTTCATTGGCCGAGTTCTTCCACAGAGCAGAGCACTAAAGGAAGGTTTCTGAGCAAGATGAGCCCACATAAACAGTCTGCCTTCATGGCACTCGTGTGGAGCCTCTGCTCATGGCTCTGTTTATCCACATTCTGTGCGTGGCAATCCATCAGCGAATGTCGCGCAGGAAGACTTCAAAACAGAAACAGCACTACCCTGTTTACTGCAGAGTCAAACTTTGGCAAACAAGCCCCACCAGGCATCTCTTGGAAAAGCTATCAGAATTACTTCTGTTTCCTTGCTTGAGATGAAAAGCCCCCTATTGGCTGCCAATATTTGTATATTTTTACATTTGGATTATCCGTGCAGGATTCAGTAGGCAGAGTTGGTCCAGGAGAAATAACAGATTTGTGTGCCCAGAAACACACATTTGGAGCACTGATAGCCTTTTTCTACACTACTGTGGGAACTTTCCTGAGGAAGGAGGCCCTAAAAACGCTGTGAAGACTTCCTAAGTATAATGCTCCCTGTGGAAGGGTAAAGCTGAAAAGCTTGGGAAGGTCTGCATCTGTGAATTGTGTGGTTTCAAAGGATGCAGTCACAGCCTGCTGTGCCTGACACTGTGCTCATTGTCTGCCTTTCGAGAGGGCATTGCAGGAGCTTCCCAGCAAACATTCCCTGCATCACACCAGTGCTGCTGCCTGCCCTTCAGCCAGCCCAGGCAGGAAAAATGCTGCTGGAGATGCAAGTGTTTTACAAGAGCTTTAACTCTCAGCATCGCTCTGCTGAGCCATCATCTGACAGACTGTGGGGCACAGGCAGTGGGGAACTGGGGCTGGGTAGGACACTTGATGCTCTTCTGATCTGTTTGTGTGCCTGCCTCAGCAAAGTTTGCTCATTTTTGACGTCTTACTGCCAGGGTGGATCGTGCTGCACTCAGAGGCAGACAAGCTGCCTGACTCATGCTGCTGGAAAGGCCCAGGAGCAAAGTGGGGAAAAATTACCAATAAAAACCCAGCAAAAAAAGCTGAATTCTCATTCTGATTTGACGTTAATTAACTCTAGTCTTACAAGATTGGGCTAACTGGACAGGTGCAGCAGAAAATTCCCCTGTGCTCGTTTGAAGGATCAGGACATCAAAGTCCTTGCTGTGAGGGGCAGCTTTCCCTTATGTAAATAATCACACTGGTTTTGAAAGGCCAGCTCATGTCAGGAAGAATGGATAAGTCTGGCCCTAAATTGATATTCTCCAAATGCTTTTGACATGATTAAGATTTTCACGTTATCGTTTGATCAATTGATTGATGCATACACACATATTTTCTTCCCAAGAGAAAATGAGATAATAAAGAATTACTGATGAATGAGTGATTACACATCTTTTTTGCACCAGGAATTTTTATCAAGCACTTAGTGATGAATATAAGCCAATATTAGTAATAAACAGTCTTCATAAAAAGTATGTAGCTGGAAATGCACTTAACTTATCAACACTATCATATCTAATTTTGGCAATGCTATTTAGATTATTATACATATTCTGGACAACATATTACATTAGATCAGATGCTCAGAGAGACTTTCATAATAAATGGATGGCAGCAGAATTTCCATCTTAACATAAAGACTTATTGCTTGGCATTCAGATGGATTCTGTAATCCCAAGCTAATTGTTATACATTGAATTACCACATTTAATCATTAATGCTGCAGGGAGGCAGACATAAACAGATCATTGAGACTGGGATATGGCTGTGGATTATTAACACTACTATCCATTTTGTTTTTCTGGATGTGTTGGTGCAGCGTATGCTATACAAATATCATCCTTTATTTCCATGCTGCTGCAGGACAAGATATCCCAGAATGGCAGGGTGGGTGAGGCTGGCATACCCCCAGGGCTCCTCTGGTGCCACCTCCCTGCTCCAGCAGGGCAGCCCAGAGCCCAGGGCACAGCAGTGTCCATGTGGCTCTGCAATATCCCCAGGGAGGAGACTGCAGAGCTCTGTGCACAGTGTGCTCAGGGCTGGCACTGCCCAGGGAAGGAGTTGTGCCTCCTGTGCAGGGGGAGCTCCCTGGGCTCAGTCCCTGCCCTTCCTCTGTGCCATCGCTGCCCCCGGAGCAGAGCCTGGCCTGCTCTGAGCTCCCTGCAGCCAGGGATAGCCAGGGATAGCCAGGGACAGCCAGGGATAGCCAGGGATAGCCAGGGCCAGCCAGGGCCAGCCAGGGATAGCCAGGGATAGCCAGGGCCAGCCAGGGCCAGCCAGGATAGCCAGGGATAGCCAGGGCCAGCCAGGATAGCCAGGGATAGCCAGGGCCAGCCAGGGCCAGCCAGGGATAGCCAGGGCCAGCCAGGGATAGCCAGGGATAGCCAGGGCCAGCCAGGGCCAGCCAGGGATAGCCAGGGATAGCCAGGGATAGTCAGGGCCGTTAAGGGCCAGCCAGGGCCAGCCAGGGATAGCCAGGGCCAGCCAGGGATAGCCAGGGATAGCCAGGGCCAGCCAGGGATAGCCAGAGATAGCCAGGGGGCCAGCCAGGGATAGCCAGGGATAGCCAGGGATAGCCAGGGCCAGCCAGGGCCAGCCAGGGCTGAGGCTCCTCCCAGCTGGGCTCTGTGCAGCCTGAGCAGCCCCAGCTCCCTCAGCCTTTGCTGGCACCGAGATGCTGCAGCCTTGCTGAGCTGTGCAGCTCCGCTGGCCCTGCTGGAGCTGCTGTGCTGCTGGGCTGAGCATGGAGCTGCACAGCACTGCAGAGCTGCTGCAGGCCTGGCAGGGCAGCATCCCTGCCTGCTGACTGGGACAATGCTCTTCTGTCCTGTCCTGTCTGGGCACAGCAGGAACAAGAACTCTGGTGGTCAGAGCTCCTGTCTGCTTTCCTGTCTTCCCCTTTCTGTGCCAGCTGGGACACAGATCTGCCCAGGCCACATCCCTTCATCCATCATAAACTGCTGACAGCTTTGAAAATCTCCCTCCTTGCAGTGAATCTGCAATTTGAGTTCTAAATCACTATATACGTGTGGCTGGAGGACTGCCCATTTTATTTGTTAAAGTTTTTAGATCATTTCCAGTTCTAGTTGATCTGAAGATTTTCCCACTCATCTGTACACTATTTTTATTCCCAACAGGATATATTTGCCTGATACCTGTTCAGTGCATTTAGATGCCTCTTCAATATATTTATCTCACATAACTTCAGCAGATAAGACTTCTCACTCTGTTCGGAGGAAGTACTTGGCTTTTCTTATAAACCTGTAATTTTCAGTTTGAAGAAACACTTATACCTTCAGGGACCATTGTATTCTTTTTTTCCCAGTGCCTTTTAAGTTTGTTTACTTTCAAAAGTACCAACAAAAACATGCTTTAGTATTGTAACGGTCTCTTGTCATATCCAAAGAATATATTCTTAGTAAGCAAGGGCTTCGGTTTGCAATAGAAATGTAATATGTTATAATTTATCTAATCTATGTTCAAAATCTCAGAAACATTATAATAGAAATTTTTCTTTAAAAAAAAAAAATAGAAAATTAAAGTAGAATTGCAATAAACTGTTCTTTGTACTCCGAGATGCCTCTTTTACATCACCTAATAAATCCAGGACCAACCATATCTTCATTTGCTCATTAGGTACTCAGTTTAAGGGAAGGGAAAAAAAATCAATACTTGTTCCTGTCTCATTTCTGAAGAATGGCACTGAGCCATTTGAGGTCTGGAATGCCTTCAAGTGAGTGACATGCTCAGATAAAGTTCAAAACCTCAATATCACCTCAGCTCATTTTGAACATCAGTCACAGGATTCTGATTTTTGATGGAATCAGAATTAAAGCAGAGGGAGAGAGGGAGGCACACACTGTGCCACAGAAGAATGGATACCGTTTGGAGGAGGGAAAAATAGTCTTGCCATTCTTTAGCAAAATTCTATCACAAAACAAAATCTTGATTGTTTTTACAGTTCATTTTTACTCCTATAGCTATTTGGGTGGTAAGATTATAGATATAAAGTAGATATAAAGACTACGCTTAGGTGAAATAGATAAGATCTATTAAAGATGCAAATCAGCTTAAAATATAGTAAAGTTTTAGATATGGCATCTTGTAGAATATTCTAAGGATTTATTTTTGCTGCTTTCAGCTGCATCTATTTTACTGTGAGAGTGCAGAGAAAGGAGGTAAGGCTGCTTTACTGCTTTTATAGAAGAAATGCTCTCTCAAGCAGTGGCAGAAAAGCCCTATTCTGGTGCCTGGTTAAAAAAAAACAAAAAAACCACATTGACAAACAGAAAGGGCATTCAGGACTGAGGCCTTGGGAAGGCTGATCAATGAGAAAAGGCTTAAATAAATAAATATGTATGGCTTGTCTTAAAGGTGACTTTTACAGAACTTTAAATCACATCACTGATAAACC
The DNA here is from genome assembly GCA_024500445.1 of Entomyzon cyanotis. NCBI lineage: Eukaryota > Metazoa > Chordata > Aves > Passeriformes > Meliphagidae > Entomyzon > Entomyzon cyanotis. The sequence continues at coordinate 16,572,881 of JAKEPQ010000743.1, read as the reverse complement.
TGGTGCTTAGGATGATTCTGGGAGAAAATATAGCCAAACCAGACAAAGCTGCTTAAAGGAATTAAAATTTAATTACCCAAGTATATAACTACATACATTACAGATGAATCTTTCTTGTTCAAAATTATCATAGAAGTACAAACTTGTTGCAAACAAACAATGTAGTAATATTATGGAGATATTTACCAGTGTAAAATACAGGTACTGAATGATTTAACAGGATTTCTAGCATCTGACTTGATACAAGTACCAACCAAATGGACTTAGTCATTAACTGGGTCTAGTGAGGGCCAGATTAGGGCACAGTCAGACCCAGTCCTTCTGTGTTGTGGAATTTGACTCTTTTCCACCTGGGACACTTCTTATGGATATTGTCAGGAG